>JAPMOQ010023642.1:13252058-13366294 GCA_026543055.1 Argiope trifasciata | reverse complement strand
ATAATAAAAGTTAGTTCTAAAATAATTTAAAGTTAACTTTAAAATAATTAATTCCTGTAATTACCATTTTAATCTTAACACTAAAATTTTCAAAAAGTTTAATTTTCTCTGAATTTAAAAGAATTAAAACAGTTTGTAACACTAAAATTCCCTATATCGAAGCGACAAAGAATTTTATTAAAAATTTAACTAATAATGAATTTTCCCCAAACTACTACAACATTGATATTTTAATTTTAAACAAGGGATGATGAAGTATTAATCCTTTAAATAAAAATAAAAATCGACTTTCCAATACTAACTCAATAGATGGCGCTAAGAACTTCCAATTATTTATTTCCTTGAATGACATAAGCAGAAATTCAAAATAAGACGGGGGATACAGGACGGAACAGTTTTGTAAAAAAAAATTTGCCTGCTACTGCTATGTTCTTTCCTTCTTGGTTTTTTAATTATTGGTTGAATGTTCTTATATAGTTTATTTTATATTTTTGTATATATTTTTGTTTAATTTGGTGATGCTATTCTTTTTTAATTTTGTTTTGAATTGTTTTATTTATGTAAAAATGGTGAAATTTCTAAGGCCCTAATTTCAAGGGATTTTCGGGTCACTAGGTATCAATACTGTTGAACTAAAACTTATATTCCTAACAGAAAAAACCTTTATTTTGAATCCCTGCCTGAGGGTGAACCTTGAAATAGTTATCAGACCAAATTCTTATTTTATTTGATTTATCTTTGATTCCATTGTTTTCCTTTTAACATTTATTACTAATTTAGTAGTAGCTGCATTTGCACTCACTAAATACAGTGATGCTTTTTTCTTACTTTTTAGTTGTTTAGTTTGATTCCGAAATAATTTTTAGTTTCGATTCCAATAGTTAGTTTCACATCCGTAATAATTTTTAGTTTCCTTTCCGAAATAATTTTAACTTTGGTTTACTTTAAAAATAGGTTTTAATTTTAAGATGCTTATATATTTTATTACTTTTTTCAATTTAATTCCGAAAAAAAGTTTAGTTTCGATCCTGATATTTAGTTTCGTTTCCGAAATAATTTTAATTTTGTTTTGTTTCAAAAATACGTTTTAATTTCCTAATGCTTGCATTTTTATTACCTCTTTCAAATCACGATAGTTCCTAATTTTAATTCGCAAATGTGCCAACGAATTTTACAAATTATTCCATCAAATTTTTCCCTGTTTTCTCATTATAGTATAGCGTACAATGTTTTAACTTGAATTCTTGGCCGATCGCTTTTACTTTTTTAATTACATTTTATTTTCATATATTGCCACTAGGGGACGCTGAACTTGACGCAATAGTCCTGAACATAGTAACTTTAATATGGGTACTTAAAAAACTTACTTACTTATTAAAAGTTACTTCCTCTACAAGACTTTACAGTTCACGATGTATATTATTTATGTATTAATTAAAATATTTGAACCTTTAAGGATTCTTAAGAACAAGAATAAATATTATCAATAATTCTCCTTTTTAGTTTTTTTTTTTTACCAAAGATAAATTTTAAGGATAAATTTAAATAAAAGAAATAAAAATATGGAAAAATTTACTTACTGGTTAAGATAGTTTAGGATCATTACTTTTAATTCCTTAAAAACTTTTACTCTATTTTCATTCCTTTCACAAGAAAATTCTGATACAACGTAATCGGAAGTAATTAAAAAGATTTTCTGACTTAAAAGTGGAATATACAATTATAAAAATATCTCGCATCAGTAACTAAATCAGAATATAGCCGTCGGTGAAGGTAACTGGAAGGACACCAGATAAATTAAGAAGCTTTGTTAAATTAAAAGCTTATTATTAGGCATTTTGAAAGATCACTGATAATTTTCAGGGATAAAAAAAAGTCATTGCTTTTATTTTAAAAGGAAAATCTGGTTTTACGTCATCATCTAGTAACTTTTTGGCAAATAAAATGAAAAGCTTAATGCATTTATTTGGAAAGTAAGATGTGGTAAATCTCCCGAGACTTCAACAAAATTTTCTGGGATTAAATATGATCATTAGATTAATTGGATTTTTAATTGAAGAGCTTTACTTTCTTTGCATATCAAAAGAATTGAAGAGATCATTAGTACGAGAAAATCGTAATTAAAGAAGAAATGGCTTTTTGTTAGAACATTGAAATAATTAAAATTCACGCTGCGTGGCAGTCGAAGAGTAAAAACCTTTTTACGTTTACTCATGTAAGCAAAACCAGTTGTTTCTTGGAATGTGTATACAAATTCACTTTTTTAACCTGTATTTGCGGATAAAAGTTTGACGTAACTTCTTTGCCAAGTAAGGACGATGACATAATTTTTTTTCTTTATTTCGTTTGAGAATTATTCAAATATTTATCTTCTACACAAATTTCAAATATTTTAATGGAGAAGTTCTTAAATTGTATTATTAAATTTATTTTTTATAACTGAATTTATTCAATTTTGAATTATTACTTAAATAATCAACTTTAAAATTACACGATGGCCCCTGTGAGACGAACCACGTAATTTTAAACCGAGGAAAGATAACGAAAAACGGTACCTGAACCGTTATTTTCTCTAAAAAATATTATCATTATATTAATGAGAGGAATTTTTTCCAAATACAGTTTTAGGTAGATTAGACAGTGTACACCTTGGAAATTTTGTGAAATTGCTCATCACAAAGGACGATGATGAAATTACCGTGTTCCAGTATACTTCTAAAATATTTTGGTGAATTTAATTGATGAGAAAATTTACAGAAAACTTATATTTAACAGAACTTGAATGACTACTTCTCAACATTAAACGCTGGGAATATACATTGGAATTAGCATGAAGATGAATCAACTAAGTCTTGGAAGGCCACAAAGGGCTGGTGGTAAAATTTATCTTCCACCTGGTCAGGTGAGCGTCAGGATCAAACCACAGATGCATTGATCCTAGAGTCCTTGAAATCTGACATCAAGGAACAAATGTTCTCTCATTTCCACAGGAGCTAAAAGCTCAGTTTAGTTCAGGTATATTAACATCCCGTTTTAAATTGATTTGGACAGCGGTCAGATGACGAAGACGACATCAGAGTCACATACCCCTTCCCTGTCTTACGATCTCCCGATTTATTTAAAGTTGAAACCGCTTTCACGACAGTTTTTCGCAAACCCTCTTTTTCTGAAGCCGTGACCTTAGCACCATGCGACCGCTACCAACATAAGAGCTGAGAGAGAGTCCTGACTCAGATATCATTCTTACAGTCTAATCACAATTCAAAACTTTGGGATTCGTATCAAGTTAGTCCTCTAGTTGCTTCAAAAGCCCAGCCCATGAGTATAAGAGCTTCATCCAAACTAGCTGTATTTTCAAATATCTTTCAATGGCATGATATGAGCATCACTGAAATATTTTCTTTTTCTCTTTTATTACTACGAAAAAATACATCTTTGAAAAAGCAAAAGGCATATTTTACTAATCCTAAATACGCTTTAGATTGTCTAAAGAGATGCAGTAATCTAATGGCTAAATCAGAGATTATAAAGTTGCAAACTAATTCCACCAATCATCTGCCATATTTATGAGCCAAATGTATCGTTCTCGACACATCTTCATTGTTTAGGATTACCAATATCTCTCCTGTGATTTCAAAAATATCATTATTCTAATAACAATTGAATAGATTACGCTAAATATTACTTTGTTTACTACAGTCTCAGTAATAGTTAATCACTTAATTCATTATAGTATTGAAGCAAAACACAACATATTTTTTGTATCAAATATGATTTGTAAATTATTATTCTTTTAGCTTCGTTAATTTGGCAAACATTCATGAATTATCAGTTATATGTTATTTTTATTGTTTTGAGGTGTGAGGTTTCTCAAAGGGACGCGGTGGCTTGGTGGTAAGGTCTCGGCTTTGGAACCGGAGGGTTTCAGGTTCGAGACTCGATTCTACCGAAGAGCCATCGTGTGAGGGGGGTCTCTTGCACGGTAAATCTGTCAGGCCAAACGTCCTCCCGATGGTGTGGTGTGGAGAGGGGTGTGCCAGTTCAGGTGTCGTCCTCGTAATCTGAACGTGGTTCAAAACTACGAGGTCCATCCCAAAATAGCCCTCGTGTTGCTTTAAAACGGGACGTTGACTAAACTAAACTAGTGAGGTTTCTCAAAATCTTGGTTGACAATATAAGCCAAAATACCAATATAATTTCACATATGCCAATTCTCCACAAAATCATCAACAAACTTTTGGCTAATTCAAGAATTAAATTTCTTCAAGAATAAAGTTTCTTCATAAGCTGGAAGCCTGAAAATTGTAATCAATTAAGTTAGCTTTATTCAATTATTGATTTATATTTGATTACTTCATCGCTTTTATATTATGATGGAATCCATAATAGATGAAATTATATTTTAAAAAATTCACTTTTTTTCCTCGATTATATTTCAAGAAACATGGAAAAAAGAGTAATATATAGTTATAATGAATATTTTTCTTATGAATTACCAAATAAATCCCCATTTTATTTTATCAGTAGCCCTAAAAATAAATTACAACTTTCTTTAAATGTCTTAAACGTGATTCAACGGATAGCTTGAGTATTAAAGTATCGGTTTTATACATTCTGATCAATTAAACTCATAACTCGTATTTACAAAAAAATAATAATGAATCCTTCGACAACTGCAGGTCAATTTTTAATCAACACTTTTTCATTTGTTTTCTGGATAAACAAAGGAACTGTTAGTAAAATCGGAAACCACACATTTAGAAAGATGACTTGTAAATAATTTCGCATGACCAAAAAGTGCATTAATGGGTTTCAACTCGGGTTAATACATTTAGATTAAAAGACTTCGGTATTCTTCATAAAACTTAAATTGCATGAAAATATAACACAAAAAAAACTGAATTATTATTTTAACAGTTTATTGATAGAATTCTTTTAGAAAGTAATATTCATATGCAAAATCTCATAACTTTTCAGATAGTTTATTACTAAGATGCCTTCATTTCGAATACAATTCGTATCGAATCAACAAACATAGCTTTTATGTGAACTTGGTGAGAAAATGTATAAAGTATCATTATTTAGATGAATATTTCGCTGAATCATCTAAATTACGTTAATCATAACTATCTTCTTTCCTTTCCTCTGAAAGGACGATGAGACTAAGGTGAAAATTATCCTTCCACCTGCGTTTTTCTCATGCTCTGAATTGAAAGCTGATTATCTGACGTCTCTTCGTCTGTGCTTTTATCTAAGCATGAAGAGGGTTATCACGAGGTAAAAAAAAACACGATTGGATAAGATTCAAATCAATTAAAAACCAAAATTCAGATGCATGTTTTTATTTATTATATGGGTTAAAGAAGCTATGTTAGTTACAGTTCGCCGTATTTCACCAACTTTTAATCAAAAAAAGGTTTTCATTTAAAAACACATTTTTTAAAGAAAATAATCATTATTCTCTATTTTTTAAACAGTGAAATATGGAGAAGATATTATCGAATTGAATAACATCTTAGTACCTTTAATTTACATAAACGGGGGGATTGTAAAATTTTAATACATAATAATTTTTAGACCGCCTTGATTTTAGACATTGATTCAATTCGGATTTAAATTGTTTGAATTGGAAGTGGAAACCCTGTCGGTGTTGGTCAAATTTTTAAAAAAAATATGATTGCTATATTAAATTGGTTGTGATCAATCTTATCTGAGAATATCCAAGAAAACTGACTTCACCTTAAAATGAGACTAATTTAGCATCTGCCACAAATGTATACAAAAAAAATCAAAATAGAGATCGTAAATCTTCGAGAATTTTGGCAATCGACGGTTTATGAAGATGTAAAATAATTTGGTGAAGTCCTCAAAATATCTTGTAAATTTACGATGTTGTTGTATAGTAATCGCCATCAGAGCATCATAACGAACCAACTATACAACAAAATGATATTATTGGTTATAAAAATATTGTGACCTAATGTTGGAACGTGTGAGATATGACCCAATAGTTTGATTCCAAATATAACTAGAAGAAACACCAGCAATGTATTAAAATAATAACATTCGCGAACATGTAAAAACATCCTCAAAATATGCATCAACAACATGAGCATGCCTGTCACAATAGTTTTGTTGGAAAATATAAATGAAGGAGAATCAGCCTGCAGAGGTAAAATTTACTTATTTTCATTTAAATACAGGTGTGGCATATACTGAACTATTATTCTTTTATTTATAGAAAAAAAGGATAAAAGTTCAATGGGAAGGTTTATAACTACCGGCAATATGTAGTTTAAGAATCGCTAATCAAAATAGGCGCAATGAACTAACTACTAATGATATAGTATCCAATGTTGGAATGCGTAACATTTAACCGAATGGCTTTATTCCGAATGCAATTTAATTTTAAAAATGACAGCATCAGTTTATAAAATAAATAACATAAAATAACACTACGCTACACAATATTTATTGACAATATAAGCGTTTAGAGCAATATTCTTGGCTTTTGAACTCCCTAGTATTACAGATTGTGTGAAAATATCTGAATACGGCAATGTCAATATTAAGCGTAATTCCGAATCATCATGAATGCGTATCACATCTATATATGCATCGTTTAACAATTTCTCATAATAACCATAATTATGTATAATAATTTCCATTACTGTGCTGATTCGTGATTTATATGCATTTCAGTTCAAATGGAAGGGAACATGCCCTTGTTGCGGAAGATCATGAATCTATGATGCTATGGATACTTGCATTGCAGGTCAGTATTTGTGCATTAGTCAAACATTGCATAAGCTCCATTTCAACAATTTCTAAGTCAGTTATAAATACTATTTAATTGAATCTGAGATGGCAAAAACTATATTAAAACGTTTTAATGAATTAGTGTTTTTAAACTTTTTCGTACCTAATTGCATTGAATTGACCAGTAGCACATGTTTTCATGTACGTCTTTCTTTCTCAAAAGTACTGAAAAACATACTGGGATAAAAATTCTAGAGAATATATTACATATATAGAAAATTATACAACATATATATATATATATATATATATATCGAATCAATGATATATTACATATATAGAAAATTATACAACATATCACTAAATATTTTCTAGCCTTTTAATACAAATATCGAAATAAGGCTCAATATCTGAGATGACAAAAACTGTATTAAAACATTTTAATGAATTGGTGTTTTTAAACTTTTTCGTACTTAATTGCATTGAATTGGCCAGTAGCACATGTTTTGATGTATGTCTTTCTTTCTCAAAAGTACTGAAAAACATACAAAGATAAAAATTCTAGAGAATATATTTACTTTTAAACTACACACACACAAATAAATATCTCTTTTTTTACATAAGACTGAGGTTCCATAAAATGCTACAACGGAAGTTAATTGATTTTGCTATGGACGTTCGCTTCTTCTTATGAACTTCTCTCGCTTCCGCACTTTGCGCTTTTAGTTCAAGCTTTCAACTTTCAAAGCAGATTAAGAGTGTGGGAGGGGGGGGGGCTATAAATTTAGCTATCAAGGATTCTGTTGCCCGGACGACACATCTGACGTCACAGTGGAAAGATTGAATTTCCATTTCAAATAATTTAGAAAGATTTTACTTTCAAAAGTGTACAAGCTCTGGCCCAGAAAGCCCATTTATCGTTCGAATTTGAATATCATTTTTTAAAGATTGTTTCTGAAGAGAGGGGATTAAAAAATGACATATGTCTTAATTGTATTAGAAACTTAATTTAAATTTCTTTTTTATTTTATTGGAAGATCTGATGTAATTTAAATTCATTGTTGGTGTTTTGAATTCATTTAAGAACTTTTTATATTTAGTGAAGTATTTTCAGAAAAAGGAAGCTACTTTTTGCACCAAAAAGAAACACTAATCATTTGCTCCTATAATTTCTGTCAAAATTTTCTGATTCTTATCTAACTTTCTTGTCCCAGGAAATCAAACAACAAAATTTTTTAAGTTAATCTTTCGAACGGAGCATATAATGTAGTTAATGGTAATTTAATTTGCTACAAAAGTATTGATCATTATTACCAACCATTTCATATTGGTTATTAAAAATAACCAGGAGTATGTTGAGTCATTCACAAATAGAGGGTTGAATAATTAAATGCAAGTTAATAACTCAATATCAACAGAGGGAATAAAAACCATCTAGACAACAAAATAACTCGAAACATATTTTGACCGAAATGCAAATTTTATGCATTTTTATCCAATTAAATGCTACTTTTCTAAAATAAATTAAACTTTAATTAGTTATGTCAAAAATCAAAAGCGGTAAATAAATCAGCCAGAATAGGCAATATTCGTTTTCAAATATAACAAAATTCATCAAAATAAGCGTTTCCAGAAAATGTTCTTTGGTGACTTTCCTCCTGTAATCTGTTTTACTCCTATATGGAGTTCATTCCACTCACAAACTGAGTCTCATTTGAAACCCATAACAGTTTCAAAATGTAATGCTTTGTTATAAAGAGAAAATCGGAAATTATTTAGGAAGAGTGAACACAATCATTCAGATTTCCGCATTAATTAATGTTTGCTCTGCATATTAACAATGATGGCTTTCATAAGCACTGAAATACTAAATGTGAATGATTTACTAAAATTTAAAACCCAAAATCATTTTCAATTTATTCAAAATTAAAAATTCGGTCTTACAGAGAAAACTACCTTTTTAATATTTATAAATTAAAATTTCTTTCTATTAATTCTATTTTTGAATTTTGATGACTCAAATAATTCTTATAAAACCATCTTCCTTAAAATTACAGAATTTCTATTAAAGGGGTTAATTTAACACTGTTATCCTTACAAGATGATGGATATTATTTACCTAAACTTGTTTTATAAGCGCAACTGACAAATTATTATTCAAATAAAGTTGGATAGCTGGAATATTATACATATATATCACACATATTTAATTAAATGTCTACTAATATTTTATACTAGTATTAAGAGCTGTCACCAGTCGTGCTTAAATAACTGAGATGCATTTATTACTTTTAATTATTTAGGCACGCCAAGACAAGATGATTCCAGAACCTTCAACAGAGGCAAGTACTTCAACTAAACGCAAACAACAACAGCCATCAGCGAACAATACACAACCCAATATGCATAAGGTACGATTAATTTTTAATGCATTTGTCTTTATAGTCAATAAAAATGTGTGTAGAAAATTAGGAGTATGCTAAGCAATATACCTTTAGTCTCCGTTAAAAAACCCTTGATACAATCATAATGGATTTAAATATTTAATATATTTCAACAGATAAATTATTTATTTTTAGGCATCGACATTATATAAAATGGAACTGCATACTTAAGAGGAAAATTGAAAACTTCTTGGTTAGTGAATTTCTTTAACGTCCCATATGAAAGATACGCTAGGACTATTTTAGAATCACCCTCATAATTTTTAAACTTGAGCAGATGATGAGGACAACATCTCAGCTCACCCCCCCCCCTCCTAAGCTTCCACATCACACCAACAAGATGACGTTTGACCCACAATATCAAATTTAAGTCTAATAGGCCTGAATACAGAACATATCTTTAGTGGAAATAGGTTTCGAACTGAAGACCTCCAGGCCCGAGACCAAGACCTTACCACTATATAATGAAGTTTCATAGAATTTCTCGTGGTTCTTTTACTGGTGAATTTTAATTTTTTTTAATGCTTTTACTGGCTACATGTTAATTTAATGTTAGTTTCTGTCAACAATAGGGATTCGCAGTTGATATCATTATTGAGCAAAATCGGGTTGATATTCATTTAGTATGAATGAATTCAGTTCGCAATTTTATTTATTAATTAAATTTTGCTTGCCTATTAAATTACTTTTTTCTTTTTCAAGTTAAATAAATACATAAAAAATGGTAAGAGAAAAAATATGTCTATTGTAAAATAGTGAGCAAACGGATGAAAGCTTACAGACTTCCCATTAAATTTTCATAGATTATAATTTTTCACCCAAAATTATTAAGAGAAAATATAATATTTAGAAGTATATTTATATAATAATGATTTATCTCTTTTGTACTATATAAATAACAAGCCGAACTATGTTCATTTTTTCTTTATCTTTTAAAGTCAACCCCTTGGCTTACTAATTTACTTAACTTCCTAATTAGATGACTCATTTGGGATACTTATTGTTATACTTAATTCCTATAATAATATAGAAGCAATTGAAGCGTTATATTTTATTTTGCACTTCAGTTAATTAATGCTTTTATTTAAGCATAGATTTAAAATAAAAAATATTTAATAATTTGATGTGCGAGTCAGGCTCGTCATTATATGCAAATTCATATCGCTTGCAACTTTGCCCTAGAGGTGGCCGCGGTGGCCTGGTGGTAAGGTCTCGGCTTCAGAACCGGAGGGTTTCAGGTTCGAGACTCGATTCCACCGAAGAACCGTCGTGTGAGGGGGTTTCTTGTACGTTAAATCTGGCAGGCCAAACGTCCTGCCCCTGGTGTGGCGTGGGGTGGAGAGAGGGGTGCCAGTTCAGGTGTCGTCCTCGTCATCTGACCGTGGTTCAAATTTACGAGGTCCGTCCCAAAATAGCCCTCGTGCTGCTTTAAAATGGGACGTTAATATAACTAAACTAAACTAAACTAAACTAAACTTGCTCTAGAGGTGAGATTTCGGCTTCGACTGAAGGATTCCAATTTCGAAAACCAATTCTACCAAATTTTTCCTGCGCATTTGGATGTGGTGCAAGATAAAGAAAACATCGTGATCAAATGTCGTACCTGTGGAGCTAAAATTGGAGAGGAATAGCTAATTCATGAACCGTCCTCATATGCTTTTGATTCAAAATCACGAGGAGCATTGAAAAGGCGACTTTGATAAAGCTAAATAGAGCGATCATTATATCACAATTGTTGAGAAGACTCTTTGAGTACCTGATGTTTTGTTAAGTTGAATATCGACCACAGATATTCAGAACCAATTTCCTCTGAAAATACCAGTTATTTTTAAATATCATAGTATCATTTTGAGGTCTGTTTAAATTTAGGTAATGATACATTGCGTAGAATTTCTTGCTAAATCAATCTAAGTTTTCACTATCATTTAAGAGGTAACCATTTTTGAGTAATTTTACGAAAGCAAATAGTCCTCGTTCTAGTAATTTTTGGAAGAAAGCAAGAAATCTCCCTCTAGGTAACTGTTGATAAAAAAAAACAAATTTATATTTTAAATTTCGAAAGTATGCTTATTAAGATAGTGACGAAAGAAGGAGACTCATATCACCAATTTAATTAAAAACAGAGCTAATATACCATATCAGAACATTCTATTTAGTTATAAAAAATTAACGCTACATAGTAGTCATAAGAAAATATTTTTCTTGTCACTTTTTTATAATTCCCTCAATTTTTGTATTAAGAAATATTTCCTTCTAATAATTCTCATTATTGCATGTTGCTATAAAACTTTAAAACTTCCTTTAAAACACTTTTAAATAAAATGCTAGATGAAAATTGAAGTTAATTAGAGAAAGATAAACTAATGAGTGTTATAATATACTCAACAATATTATTTATAAACTATCGAAAGCGTGAAAAAATATCAAAAGAAAATTTTAAAATCGCAGTTTCAATCTATTGCAAAAAAATAGTACTTGCAGGTGACATCTTAATAAAGATATTTCAGGAGATTACCCCACTTCTTTTCGATGAAAATAAATCTTTTCAATATTTCAATAATGAACATAAAAAAAATAATCGTACTGATACTAAGATTATAATTCAAAATTATAGTATCTATGGCATCGCTGTTGTTATTAAATTTATTGTAAAAGTCTTTCTTATTTTCAGATGCCTGTCAGTTTTTTTTAATATTAATTGTATAAAAACCTTTCAACGTCAAATTTTCCAACGAAATAATTTTGATATTTTATTTAGCGATGTGATCAAACTTTGCGTGAAAGTATTGGTTTTGTTTTCGAAAATATTTTTGAATTATCGTTCTTTTCAGAACTTATTGAACTTTTAAAAAAAAGGGAGAGGAGAGATTTCATTTTATCAGATAACAGGATCCAGGTTCAAAAAATGATACTCAAAAAAAGTATTTTTTAAGCAGTCTTTTTTTCCAGTAGTCAGCTTTCATCTCAAGAAAACTGAAAGTTCAATCCACCGCTAAGTAGCCGTTTATAAACTCTTTGGAGGAAATTGAGAAAACCGATCTCCCCTCATCGATCGACAAATAACTCAACTGATACTCAAGGGAAAAAAAAGAAAAAAGTTTAAATTTTCTTGAGATACTAAAGGTTAGAAGGCAGCCTATGAGTTTTTTCCCTTCTCTCTCCCTCTCTTTTTAACTACAAATCTACTTTCACAAAAATATGATACCAAACTATTTGTAAAAGTAACTGCTGTTAAAATCCTCGAATTAATTTTGTTTTAGGTTTCTACCTTTGATTTTTTTAAAATTCTAGCTTATGTTTACGAGTTACGAACAAACAAGAGCCAAACCTAAAAGATTCGATATGCTTTCTATAATTGTGATCTAGTACCAAAATATCGGCTTAAACGTGTGGAAATCCACTATATATGTCTGTTTTCCATTATATCTGCCGTCGTGAGTCAATGTCTAGCGTTGATAGAGCATGAAAATAAAAAAGTGGAGTGTTGGCTGAAGCATCACCTTGATGAACTTGCAAAAGAAGAAAATGTGTATACGAATCAAGTTCATCCTAAAATAAATTCAAATGCGTGAAATTAACTTAAATTTCTTTTTGTTTTTCTATCGAAAGTCAATAAAAAGAATTTTGGAAGTTTCGAGTAAATTTAAGATTCGTCTGAAAGTATCAAAATTTACAATGAATTATTTGCTTAACATCCTGCTCTTTTTAATTTCATTATCTGTTGGAAGAAAATGGGCAGATAGTTTAACAAACCTTATTATTTTTAGCCGCGGACAGATAACAGTGATGACAAATGTACGTCAGTACCTTCTTCTTTAAACACATTGATGTCCTTCCAACACATGGAGGATTTTTAACCGAATCGAGTTTTAAATCTGGAATCCTTTTGCTTCTAAAGCCGATTCTTTATCACAAGATCAGCGAAATGCAAGTGTTAACAACGTATTCTTGTTAACAATGTATTATCGACAAAATTTGTACAGCTTTTTCTTGTGAATTGTGTATTTTCATATTATTGAGTAATATTTGTTTTATCCGAAGAGACTAGTTGTACTAAAAAATATTTTTGATTATTTTATATTGATAATATTTAATTCTAAATTTTACCCTATAAATTAAATCTGACTTAAAATAATTCATTTATGAGCAATTCCGATTTAAAATAGTCAGAAACGTACAGTTATTTCAAAGGTGTATCTTAAACGCAAATCATAAAATCATTAATATTTAACACTGAAATTTTTTAACTAAACTGATTAAACACCTAACGATAATGAATTAAATGGATCACGATAAAAACAATGAAATAAAAAATTTCAAGTTAAATTTAAAATATTAACACCTATGGCATTAGAGAAGCCTTTTACCAAAAATTGTCATTTTTCCCCTTGTCTTGTTTTTTTATTAGTAAGTATGTTTTAAGGCCACTGTCTGTAATACTAAAGAAAAGTAATAGAAATTTTTTAATGAGGAAGAGTTATGGTAAAAAATTGACTTTAGTTTTAATATAAAATAATGAATATAGCAAATTTTTAAAAAAATTAAAACTAAAAACTTGGAAGAAGAAAAAGTATTTTCAATATTCTATTGAAAAGGAAACCATAAACTTATCCTTTAAATCTAAACGTTGTAATCCAAAACGCAGTCATCATCTAGGGAATTACATTCTTCAAAATCTATCCTTATTGAAAATATCCCCAACTTATAAATTCTGGGACCATCTCAGTTCCGGAAAGGCTACTTAGTTTTCTGGAAACTGAATGTAAGCAAATACCTCACGTCCTCAGCCTTTTCTTACGTTATCCCGCATTCCAGAGGAAGCACACAGACAGAGAGAGAGAGAGAGAGAATGTTGAAATGCTTTCGTTCTTTTACTAAACTTCTAATCCTCTGTAGTCAGAAGTACATCTGATTTTGGTACAGATTTCACCCTTCCGACTCCGGCTCAGCTTTATAAAAACTTTCACTCTCGCACATATAACGGGAACATTTGAAACCTTTTTTTAAAGAATATTTCGAATAAAGTTTTAAGCTTTTTTAATTCTTTAAGCAAAAAGCATCGATGTTTTTGCAAACCTTGTTATTGCTTTCAATATTATAACGACAGCAATCTTTAATGAGTTTTCACTAGATCAAAACTGTCTGCAGGTCTAGACCATACGAGGAATGTTTTCTGGTATTATTTTACATAATCAGGGACATAGTTATTTAGCCAATAATATAGAAGATGAGTATAGTGGATGAGGATCTGTGACCTGTGTGAGGATCTGAGGATCTGTGAGGAGTGGATCACCTTCTCTTCAAGTCTATTGGACATAAAAGCAGCTCTGAGCAAAAATAGTACCTCATTTTATTGCAAGTTGTCTGAAATGATGATAGAAAAATATGATATCTTCTTGTAAATAGACGTAATAGAATAAAATATTTAACATTTTGAAATTTCTTGAAGCCTGGTAGATTTGCTAAATATTGAAAAAAATTGAAACAAATTAGGTATCAAGGGATGTTGGATATGCGTTTATTTGTCTCAAATATATCGAAAAGTGATTAAGTTGTTAGAAATAGACATTATTTCTTATGATTTCATCTTGTAAAAAAAAGTGGGGATAAATTAAGCTTCGAAAGGAAACAGCGCCTTTGAACAGTTGGGCATTAAGATTTTTTCTCAACATCTATTTTAAAAGTGAATGCTTCTAAAATCCTACGCAATTTGGAGAAGTCGCATTTTTAAAGTCAAGATGTATTTTATAAAATAATGAAATGGAAGTCAACATCATTTCATACTTAATGAAAATATTTTTTATTTTAGTAATAAAGATAAATCAATCCAAATATAGAAAACTGGAAATTTTCGATTTAATGTCTTAATTAAAGCGAAAGAAATAACCATAAATTTCAAAATAAAGTAAAGCGTGAGTTATGATATGAATAATGTTTAAGATAACTTAAAACTGAGTTGAATAATTTTGATGTAAAATATTTAACGTAATTCTAATAGCGAATGAAGATGACAATCTTTTTTATTAGTTGTTGCTATAGTAATTGGAAATTGTTAATTGAAATAATTACAGCTATAGTGCTATTTTAGTTTATTCAAATTTGTTGTAGTGACCTATTTTCACACACTCTTGGATCGTAATTTCTTGTTGCGCATAAATGCATTAAACTATGCACATTCGTTTCACTGTTTAAAGACCTCAATTATGATCGAAGCAATTTGTTTCATTTCACATAACATTGCTTACAATATCTTTGGAAGTATTCGATAAATCATCGAAGCTTCTTTGTTGTATCAGAGACAAACACATCGAAATATTCGTTTAGATAATCATAATGAATAATTTCAATGGGATATATTTAATACAGCTTACGATCAAGCTTGTGAAGACATAATTATACGGTAGTATCCCTTGCTTATTAAATTAATTCAAATATGTTAAGCTAACCAACGGGAATCTCCCCTCCCGTTTTACTTTTTCGTACCTTCATAGAATAAGGCGAATTTAAAGTTCATTTTCGTAGTATATTAAGAGAGACAGGATAAGTATTTTCTATATTTTTCTTCACATTGACTAAATGAATCATTTTTATGCTATAAGCAAACAAAAAAAATTTAATAACTCTTGTTTGCAGTGTTTTTGAGTTATCGTTTTCAGAAACACATGGACAGAGATAGATCAAATGTGTACAGGTCTACAGTTTTGATGTAAAAGTCATATGAGAAATTTTACTCATCCAGCTTCTGTCATTCTTGAGCTATAGCGTTTTATAATTAAATTTTCTTATTTATTTTATAATCAACACATTGACGAATATGGTTCAAAATTTGATAAAGCTTTACATTTCTTGTTTTTAGTTTGGTTTAGTTATATTTACGTCCTGTTTTAAAGCAACACCAGGGCTATTTTAGAACAGACCTCCTAATTTTGAACAGCTGTCAGATGACGAGGATGGCATCTGGGCTGGCTCTCCCCTCTCCACACCATACCATATCAGGAAGACATTTGGCTGACAAATTTGACGTGGAACATACCCCCTTACACGATAGTTCTTTGGTGGAATCAGGTATCAAACCTGAAACACTACGACTCACGAACCACCAGGCCACCGCAGCCTTCTGCATTTCTTATACTAAAACAATTAGAATGGATAGACTTCAGAGGGATATTGACAAAACTTTTATAGAAATGTACAATTTTGGTTCAAATATCTAATATCCTCCTTCTGTTTTATTGTGTTCTTCAGTTCCCATGACAAACATGATTGTGATTATATTTTTTTCCGATTCTATTTACATTCTTGGATCAAAAATCAAACGCAATTACATCTGTGTAATTCATTTAGTTCAAAGAAAATCTACCTAACCAGACAGGCGTAACTCCCAAAATTCCTGTCAGCTAGCCAAAGAGGCGATAGTAGTTACCGTTTGTCCCAAGACAAAAAAAAAAAAAAAAAAAAAAAATCATTTCTTTATCCAGTTTCATTAGAATTGAACCTAAGAGAAGGAAAGAGGGTGTAAGAGAATGCAACAAATGAGAACTTTCCAAAGACTTTTCTAAAGTATAAGATAGAAAACTTGGAGAAGATATGAAATCTAAAAACAATATAATAATACTTTATCTACCTTAATGCAATCTTTTACAATTTATTACTTATAATATTAATGATAAAATGCACACAAAACGAAATAAATTTTATATCATATAAATGAAAGGGAAAAAATCAATACAAAAAGAACTACTGAAATATATGCTCAAAAATATTTTTTAATGTATAAACATTATAGAAAACGCTGTACAAAAAATTACTGATAATTCCGTAAAGATAATTTTTTGATTTTTAATGTTAGGAAATATATTAATTTTCTTGTGAATTTATTGAGGAAATTATCAATATTTAGATTAATTCTTAATTAAGATTTTAATTAGAGTTTTGAATCCCATTTTCTTGTTGAGCACCAAGAAGCATCAAGCTACTCAAGAAGCATCTACGAACCAAATTTGCTAAATTCAATGATCTATCCATTACAGCATTTTGAAGAATTTTTGAATCCTACATGTCGCAAGACGACTCATGTGCAATTTACATATAGCATTCAGCTTATAAATATTATGTTAAAAATCAATTTTCAATTATTTGCTAATAAGAATTTGCAGCTATCAAAAAAACTTTTAATGAAAGAATTGCTCGCCATGGTGAAGGCTAATTCGTCTAATTTGGTTTATTTTTCGATCTCCAATCGTAAAAAAATATGGAAAATGTAATTTTTATAATGCGATGCATTTTTTATGCAACTCTTAATTTTTAAATGCATTTAAAGTATACAGTCGATGCCTTCATCCTTCCTACAGAATATCTCATACCGGTTCAAATACAATCGAAATTATTTTAGAATATCGATAGTAAAACTTTTGAATGAAAGTTGGTTTTAGGATTGAGGGAACAAGAGCGGTAAGCACCTGCAGAAATTTCCCCGAAATCGTATCATGTGGGGTGCCTGTGCCTTACATACTATTCATACAAAGGAATAAATTTAAAGAATATAACATAAAGGAATAAAGGAGTATGAATCGTTCCGTCACGAAATCGCATTCGGGGAGTTATAAAACACCGATATTCTTCAAAATCATAAATCAATACTTTCTATTCATACGCTTCTTATAAAGCATAGTAAAAATAAAATAAAAAATATTTAACTTAATGAAATTGTTTTAGAAGATTATTAATACTGATTTTAGACTTTTTTTAAATTTTATTCTTGCATTAACTGCTTTTTCATGAAGTACCTCGATTTCTTAAACTGATTTAATTCTATAATAAATACAAATATATGTGGAGTCCCAAAAAAATCTATTCTTCTATCGACATAGAAGTCTTTTATTTGGAATTCTTCTTCAGATCACGGTGACCTGATGGTAAGGGGTCTTGACTTCGAAACCGGAGGGTTTCATGTTCGGGACCCGATTCCACCGAAGAACCATCGTGTTAACGGATCTGGTGAACATTAAATCCGTCCGAGCCAAACGTACTCTCACTGGTGTGGTGTGAAGAGTGGGGTGCCAGCATAGGTGTCGTCCTCGTCATCTGACTGCGGTTCAAAACTACAAGACCTATCCCAAAATAGCCCTAGTGTTGCTTTAATATAACTAAATCTAAATATATACTATTTAATATAACTAAAACTAACCTTGGAATTCTACTTCAGATTCAGGAGTGGTTCATTCTGAAAAAATTATAAATAAAGAAAGTTTATTTTTACCTTTGTATAAATAAAAATCAAAGCCAAAATTTCTACTATTCTATATAATATATTAATAAACGTTTTTGAATCCATTTAAATAAGACCATTTTTTATACATACAAAAACGGTGTTTTCCACAAAAAAAGGGGGAGTGGGTCTTTTTTTTATTATTATTTATTCACCTTCTGCAATAACAAAACGTAACGGAAATTCCATAAATGAGTTTTCCTTTCTGCACTTTATGTCAACATTATTTGAAAGAAAATCGAGGAGAAAGAAAATCTTTTCGCAAACGTTTCTACAACTTAAGTACAAAAAGAGCAATATATCTGATAAAAGCGAAAAACATTTTCAGCCGCAAGGGCACAGATGAAGTGGTAAAACATCGACATAAAAATAAATCCCTCGGAGGTTGAAAGTACGTTGAAAAAAATGCGAGACATTAAAAGTTGAATCAATCGCATTGCTAATGGTCGGTTGATCGCCATAGGTGAGTTCTTCGCAACATCTAATAAACTTGAAAAATAGTTGCTGGATTGACGTAGCCAGCTGGTCAGCTCTCAGCCGAAAGGAGAGAAGCCACTGCAAAAAAGGATGTTACATAAGCTTAAGTATAAGTAATATCTATTGAGAGAGAGAGAATAAACTAAAGAAACTTCTGTAAATGGGTATCATAATGAATGAACTTTTATTTATTTTCGTATATTAAAACCCTACAAAAAATAAAAATGTAACTTAATAGACTTATCATATTTCACGTATTTTAAAACCTTAAATATAGCTAGTGTAATAGAAGTAAAATTATGAGTACATTTATTTGTTTGTTTTTATTAATTTGTGGCATAATTTAGGAAATAAATATTTTAAAATTATGTTTTTCTTAGATAATTACAAAGAGAAAAAAAGCAAATTTACTTAAATATGATCATTATCAGTTGTAAGGAACGAATTGGGAGAATTTAAAAGCAAGAAATGATTTAATAATGAAATAAAAAAAATTTTAATGCGTAAATATTTATTTGTTAGTAAAAAAATAATTTTCTAATTATGTAATGTCTATTAAGTATCAAAATATAAAAGTTCATATTTCACTTTTTACAAAATTTGAAATTCACTACCAGGATTAAACAGTATAGGAAAAACTAATAAAGAATATTATCTGGTAGCTGCGTTGTGATAATAACATCGAAAGCATTCAAAATTAGGCTAAATTATATAACTCGATCATATATTCATTCATACTTGTACCTAATACAACATTAGCAATCCGTTTTATGTCGAAAAGCATTATTATGTATGATAAGTAGATATCCAGTCACGTATTATCTACATTACAGTCATAGATAAAGAATTGTAACTATTTCTTGTAGAAAATATTGACTAGATGCACTTTCTACAGTTGTTTGTAGAATTCACGCTGGTAAAATTTACTATTATGTACATCAATTAGATAGTGATCCAGAAAATTATATCTGAACTGAAAAGTTAAAAAGACATGTACATAATTTGTATTTTAAGACATTCTCTTCATAAAGAGCATAATAATTGTTTTCTGCATGAAAGAAGCATCCATTATACATCTTCGCTACACTAATATCCATTATTGTTAGCTATTCATTTCACTCAAATTTAATTTTTATGCACTTTTAATACGAAAAACAGCTTATCTCTTTTCTCAAATCTTTTAACAGGTTTAGAAAAAAAATATTATTTATATAGGAAATGCATGCCTAACTAAAGTATTTAAAAAAACAATGATTATTATACGTGTTTTAAGTGTTAATTTTATATTTAATTTGGAGGAATAAAAAGTCATTGGAGAAGTATACGAATATTGTTTTGTAACTGAATAAAAATTTTGAACCATGTTCAGCTGACGATGGAGGCATCTGAGCATTTTTCTGAGACAATACAGACTTCCACACCACATCATCTTGAAGATATATTTGATTCATGCTGTGCGTTATCCTTACATAAACGATAGATTTTTTATGCAATCAGGTTTCAAATTCAGGGTCCTCAAATTCCAAATTCGAACCTTCGTCTCCATCTTTAGATTTTCAAAAGATTCGTCAAATATGACGTAATTTTTAAATTATATAGTGATGTTTTTTTATGTAGTTACATAAAATGTAAAAATTTTGCAAACTGAAAATTACGCCATGAACAAATTATTTGGAACTATTTCTTTTTTCCCACCTTCCTACCATGTAACGTAATCGGAAATGTTTTAATATAGTTAGTTATTCGGATAAATATGGGATGGTACCTCGCGTATGATGGCACAAAATCAGGTTTTCGTAATTATACACCAAGAACAAGGTTAGTCTTTAAAGGTCTAATTAGATATATGTAATGTTTTGCTACATACATTCATTGGTTAAATTCATTGAAAGTTAGCTCAATGGCTTAGATTAACAACCAAAATTAGTAGCTACAGTTTCAGTAAACATCTGTTTATACGGGGCTTGGAACTTTAATAGTGGCAACACTGCTGTAAAAACTCAACAAAACAAAACCAAAAAATGCCACGTATACCACACATTAACTAAATACATATCTTCCTCTCAGCAAGAAGACTCTTCCTTCCTTCGTCACGCGCATGCGGAATGACGCGAAGAACTGATCCTTGTATTAGCTAAAGTAAGTGTTATCAGGATGTTTTCAAAACAAGAGCTAAGAACAATGTGAATGAGGTTTGGGCCAGATCGTACCAGCTAAAATTGAAATGACAATCAAACGAATGGTGTCATTACGGATCACCAAGACGTCCGAAATTTTTTCAGAACCCCAGCAATGAGAAAGTTGTGCTGATTCTTGTGAACGACTGTGATGTGTCAGTGGTGTCATCCTAAAGCATAGCGTTACCCCACAGCAGATAGGGGCCGCGGTGGCCTAGTGGTAAGGTCTCGGCTTCGGAACCGGAGGGTTTCAGGTTCGAGACTCGATTCTACCGAAGAACTGTAGTGTGAGGGGGTCTCTTGCTCGTTAAATTTGTCAGGCCAAACGTCCTCCCGCTGGTGTGGTGTGGAGAGGGGATGCCAGTTCAGGTTTCATCCTCGTCATCTGACCGTGGTTCAAAATTACGAGGTCCGTCCTAAAATAGCCCTCGTGTTGCTTTAAAACGGGACGCTAATATAACTAAACTTAACTAAACCACAGCAGATCGTCCAAAGAACCTTGAGGCAGTAGACCGATTCACTATCAACATAACAGGCACTGTACAACTATTCTGCGACTTCCACATCGTTGAAAATGGAGCGTACATAATGCTGGTGACTATATTGAAGGACTGTAAAAGAAAGGAACATGAATCACTTTTGTATTCCATATCAATAAATAGTTGCCACTATTAAAATTCCAATCCTTGTATTTTTTTAATAAAAAGTGCATGATATCCATTTTAAGCCTGAAATAATTATGCAATCAAATGCCTCCGTAGTCGCTCCAATGAGGTTCTAATATTTATACCCTTTACCGCCATGAATCTCACTTGCATTGAATTATCGCCTTTTTAAACTTATAAGCGAAACTAAATTATTCAAAGACCTTATACGTCGATGAGTTTATTTCTCATAATCCGCAATTATCTCAAGTGTTCGATGGTTCTTAGAGGAATCAATTTTGAAACAAATACTTAAAACAAGAGATGGAATCAAAATAGAGCGAACAGAAAACAAAGCAGCTGAGTGGTTAAAAGTCACTAAAAGAAATTTGAATCCGCAATAACAACGCAACATTTTAAAATTCAGAAAATGGTGTATAAGCAGCTGAATATGAACATGAATGTTTGGTATTTATTTACGGAAATTGGGGTCGAAATTTTCTTAATACTTTTAATAGTCAATGAAATTATTTGTTAGATATTATTTAAAGCCACGTATGTTATTAACCATACCCGTAGCACTATAAGAAAATATTTAGAAACACATCCACTTTTAAGTTGCATCCTTTAGATTAGGTTAATGATTTTGCAACATGATATATAAAATATTTCAATTGAAACAGCAATTTTTATCCTATCTCTTGCTAAATTATCAAAATTAATCAATGATAGTCAAATTGTATTGAATAATTGTTTTAAAAAGTGAAATTTCTCTCTAATTGTACAGATTGTTTGTGTCATATTTAGACTTCATTCATTTATTTAAAATAAGAATTAATTATTGGTTAATTTACTGATTTTCGTGAATATTAATTGAAATTCTAAAGCGCTATTGATTTTTTAGCAGGTAGCAGCATCTGTTAAAAGCAAAGTTCTCCAAAGGACACATTCTCTGCAATTAAATTCCGAAAAGCGCCATGATCCACTTAAAAGAATGCATAGTCTTTGGACCACAACATCTCAAGAAAATGATTTCATTCCCAATGGCAAAGGTAAGCTTCCTTTTCAGGGGCTTTATTCAATGTGGTTTTTTTTTATAGGCTTGTTAATTTCCTATTTCTAAAAATGGAGTTTGCAATCGATTTTCAATCGCCTCGAATGTTCTAGTTTTCTGAAATTATGTACAGCTGTGCATGCCAACTGACATTGTAAGATTTTACTGCTTTTTAGAATTTAATTATTAATCAATCGCTTAGTTTTCATTTGACTTTCATTTCATTTGAAAGGAATCATCAGGTGGTGGGTGAATTTCAGAAAAATGGTTGCGTGAGTATACAGTAATTACAATAAATATAATAATACACTTTTTATTATTTTTTTTATTTCAGACCTTATCTTAAACATTTATTAGTGTATTGAAAATCAAGAAATTTTCTTCACTAAATATTTCAAGGTCAAATCAAATATTTTAAGTCTGAGGCGTATAAAATGTTACCAAAGAAAAATTAAACTTAACTTTTTCAAAAGAAAGAAAGGTTATTTTTAAAAATTGAAATGTATTGTGAATTAATTAAAATTTCAAAAACTCGAGGGTGCTTGAATCAACAACGCATGACTTTGTGTTTTTGGCTTTAGATCCTCGAAGTGAAATATTATTTTCTAATTTTTATTTCACTAGTAAAATCGCAATTTTAAAAGATTCTTTATTAATTAGTAGCATTAATTTATTTTATTTAAATAATTTGATAGCTTTTATTAGTAATTTTCAGCCCTTGAATGTGGTTTATATGACGCCATAGTCATTTTAATGTTATATAACATGTACTGTACAATGCGCTATAGATATATACCAAAATTAATTACATTTAATGTGTTTCATAAAATCAATTTGATTTCATTGGAAATTTAAGATATTTTCATAATATTTTTTCTATCAACTGGCTTTAGCTAATTTTTTTTTTCAAATAAATAACATCTTTAAACGTGATTATTCTTGTTTTATGTATGTTTATTCTTCATTCCGTATATAAAACATGAATATTCATTTCCCATGCGAATTGTGTTTCAAACATAAGATCATACTTTTACGAAAAGTAAAATTCTTACTTAAACTCAAAAGCTTACTTTATACTTCTAGTATGATCCAAAATAATGATTTGGGGCATTTTAGGGGGAGGGGCATTTTTAGACGAAAAGCTAATGAAATTCATTCAAAAAAAATTGACTCTTACTATATTAAAGATATTCAAACATTTAAGAAGTGATAATGTTTGAAGTTAGTTCCAGTTAGATAAATATCTTATTCAGAAGTTACTCAAATTTTATTTCCAAATGAACATTACAAATTTTTATTATAAACACATGGAAATAAATGAAACAACACTCCTCTCTCGAAAGCTCTTCATATAAATACAATTTGAAATAATCAGGACCTAATCTTCGCAAGAAATAAAAAATAAGTATCATATTAATTAAATTATAATTTATATAAGTAAAATGTCATTTAGTTACTTTGTTAAATAGATTAAATTGAAATAAAAAATTTACTCCTGTCGGATTTATATATATGATTTTTATCAATTCTTTCCTATAATCAAATATATTACGCTATAAAATAGAGAATTAATAAATAATAAATATTGCATGAAATAAAAAAAATCAAGTAAACACATTACGAACAGCGAAAGATAATATGATCTTTGTTAAAATTATCTTAGTATTTAATTTTTCAAGATATGACGCACCTTAAACTCAGTCTACAATTGTTCAGTAAGCGGCTTCTTCTGAAACTATAACTTCTGAGAATAATACTGTTTTTCTTATTAGATTAGTTTCTCTGAGAACTTTACTGATTCTTCCATATTTAAATTTATACTTCGGAAAATAAAGTGTCTCGTATGGCGATACAGAGCACAAATTAATTTTTTTATAAAAATTTACTCCTCTTCAGCACTTTTTTATTAATTCTAAAATTGTTGTTATCTAAACGAATATCCCAAAACTAATAAATGAGTTACCTTACTTTAGAAGTAAGAGTTCTGTTTTTGAATAATATAAGTACAATTTCTACGAACAGCATTTTCTATCCAGGTATTTAAAGGTTTAGTGGCATTTTCGGTTTTGAACCTGGAGAAACGTTTATTCAAACCTCGAAATAGTTCTTATTAAATATGTCATCTCAAGCCATTTTGGAGTGGAAATTTGAAGAAGAGTACGGTCTTCAACTGACCACGATGCAAAATTATGATAACTGATCCAAAATATTTTTAGTTATAAAGAGAAAAATAAATGTATTAAATCTGGTTTTTAAATAAAAAAATTACTCTTCCAATGGATGAGTTGCTATATTCTAGTTTCTCAGAATCCTTGTTTTATTGGTAAAATTTATTTTCTTAGAAATAATTTATTTTAGTTTTGTAAGCTTCAATGTGAAATTATTTCCTAATAAACCTTTGTTAATCACATTCAGTTTCTTCCTTAAAGGGTGAGCATGTATCTCGCAAATATAAAATATGTAATACATTCATCCAGATTTGATTATTTTTACAATTATTACAATTAGTCATTATGAACCAGTACATGAATTTTCTTAAAGAAAATAAAAATTCAATTTATAATACGTAAAAATTGTATGCGTACGTAATACATATTGTGAAGATAACTCACTCAAACATCTTCATTTCTGATTTTTAAATACAACTAAATGCATCCTTTTACATTTCTTATTCATCTGAGTGTTGCAATTTTTCTTGAATATTGTCATGCAATTTGTTAAAAATGATTACCGAATAATAATCATGGAAATAAAATTTCAAATATTACTCATTCATAGGCCAAATTCAATATCCATACAAAGTGATAGTTGTGAATCGATTTCATAGAATTTTTAAACTTCAAAAAAATGTGTTATCCTTGTCCTGAAAAGGACATAATTGAATTACCAGAAAGACATTCGAATTACTTACGTAACTGAAATCTTGTATCTCGGGAAATTACGTCAATAAAGAAATCATCGCTTGTGTTTCAAATCTTTAAAAATTAATATCCGTGAAATCTGAAACATTCATTTATTTTAAAATTTCTGGGTTTGCAATCCAATTATTAACATTTTTACTAAAAAACGGTTCAACGATGAAGGTACTCTCCGTTTCGTTTTATTCTGAGTACAGGTTAATCAGATTGTACAGCTGCCCAAATGGAAAAGGTGACTTAAACATCTTTTTGTCAATCTGGGAATAAAGCTTGGGCGATCTATGCGCATCAAGTCCGAATTCCGTGGTCAAATGCCTTGTTAAGAAGGGAAGCGACACCAGTTTCAGTGATTGTGTAATGTATAAAAATTTCTTACATTTTGTGTACATGTCTTTTTTCGCTTCCAAAGCTAGTAGCCACTATAAATAACTTAAATAGGTCATGCACTTAACTTGTTAACAGATAATTAACTTTTTTTTCAGCTAGTTTAACAATGAGATTTTTCTTCAGGCCCAGTTAAGAGGTTAACACATTAACCACTATGTAAGTCATTGAACTTTCCATCTGAACTGTGTTAGTCATCGGGGACTGAGTGAAAGTTAATATCAAAGAAATCGGATATCGCAGTCTAGACAGAAAAGACTTGGCTTAGCGCTTAACATGTTAATCTACGGTTATCAAATATCCCTTACAAAGTTCATTAATCTTTATTAGAGCAACAGCATGCAAAACTTAGGCCTTTATTGTTAAAGAGAGAAAAATCTAGTAAAAAATCAATGAGCGCTTTGAAAGGACGACAGATGTTAACTTCTAAAGGTATGTAAAAATAAGGTAATTTTTTTTCATGGTATTTTAAGATTATCTGAAGATTAAAATTATTCGCTTGTTTATAATAGTATGAATCGTATTGAATGCTAAAAAATATTTTTTTTTAATTCTTTTAAAACTTATCTTTCACCTTAATTTTTCAAAGCATGGAAACATCCCACGTGATGAGCTTGTAAATCATATAAATTTGAAAATTATTTTGGAATATTGAGCTCTCAACAGTTTTCCACTACCTAAACAACTACAGAAATTTTTAATCATAAATTAAATACAATATTTGTAGATAGCTTCAAATATTTTCGAAAGGATGCGAATTGTTATTTTTATGCTTATCTGTAATAGTATAACATAATTCAGCTCTATAATAGAAAGTGGTCAACAAACTAATCTGGAAGTAAGCAATTGTACCTGAAGATGTCTCAGTACAGATAAATGATTCGCTAAATGCCCTAATTCAGTAGCATTACATTTTATAACTTATTGTTTATTGTTACTTTTATATCTCTGTTTTTTATTACTTAACACGTTCACTGCCACTACCCACGCTTGATATCAGGACCATTTATCTAATTAGATGACCCCTTCTTTGCTATCTTTTAACTGTAGTAGAGAAGGTGTCATCTAATAACATAGATGGTTTGATACAATTATATATTATTTGTAACGCACAAGCGCATCAGTGGCAGCGAATGTGTTAAAACAACGCTTTTAGAGGATTCTCTATTGATTCTTAAACTTTTCTGAACATATAAGTACACCTAATTATTTATCATGCACCTTATACTATCACAATGACGGATTTTTTTATAAGAATGTTGAGAAAGAGCCACAAAAATGTACATCTAAAAAAATGAAACACCAAATCGATGCATTAGTATCAACATAAAAAACAGCTAATCATAAATTATAATAAATTTCTCCAATATTCTAGAAAAAATATTCTCCAATATTCAATTTCACCCTTAACTAAGCAAGTAATTTTAAAAAATCAAAAACTAAGGTGAGCTGTTTAAGATCATAAGAACAATTTTTGGGGGATGAGAGATTTGAAATCAAAATGCAACGTTTTGAATTGCATTCAAAGGTAAATACTCTTTAGAAATTTTATGGGAGTAAGAAACACCTGAATCTTTTTTTACATTTACAAGACAAAAGAATACTAAATGATAATATTTTTTATTATTTTTACATAATCAGCATCGGTTTTATTTCCAATTAAATCAAAAATCGCTTCAAATGGTGCATTTCTTTTAAAAGAATTTTCTTTATCAACTGTTCATATGTCTGTTCTGAGTACTATTACCCCTAAGTCGGAAGTATTGCTATTTTTAGAAACCAAATTCGTTACAAGATCCGTTCTAAACACGTGCTCAAGACCGGTAACATTTCACATTAACTCATTTCGTCGGTTCGAAGTTTCTATCGTCATTTTATTTTACTTCTCAGTGCACGAAATGATATTTATATCATTCTAGTTTTTTGACGATGAAATAGGGTTCACGTGCAGCTTGACTCATATCAAGCTCTAATTTGACTACTAGGAGATGCTTACCTCAAAGACAGGTGCCGTAACATTTGCTGCAGGAGAAGCAATCGTTTTTTCCATCGGTCAATCTCGATTGTTACCACAACAGCTAAAAGGGCCAGACAACTTGGCTGATCATGGACATTCTAAAATCTTGACTTTGAGTTCCAGACTTGAAAATTGTCGCGATTAATGTCTTTATTAATTTTAATCATTTTTTATTTTATATATATAATTCAAAGAATCAAAATATCTAAAAAACATATTAAATGATTATTTTAGCTCTTTCAATAAAAAGCAGCTTTTGATAAAAAGCTTGATTTCAATAAAAGCTTTTGATAAAAAGCAATTGAAATAATAGAATTTGACATTAAAATATGCGTTTTTAGCATGCTTGAGTGATTTCATGAATTTATTTGGATTCTATTTCAAATCTCTCTTTTGATCAAATCAAGTTTGATTATTATAATTCAAAACCAACCAAAATATTTTTTTAAAAAAGCAAATAATTCCTAATCAAAGGCAATGTGCGTAATGTAATAATGAAAATACTAAGACATGAAATTTGTGCTACTAATTATTTCACTGAAAATAATTTTCATTTAGCTTTCATTCTGTTCGTCCCATTTAATGCTTTAAAGAGAATGAACTCATTACCCAGAAAACTGACCTTGAAAGCAGGTGTTAACAAATGTTTTTTCTTCTTTCTTATCATTCTGGATTGTCAGTAATATATTTAGACTCTTAGCATATTCAACCTAGAATTTTTGTTAATGAAACACAAAGCATTAAAATTTTCTTAAGTGATTTACAAACAATTCTTTCTAACAATCTCAGTTTATCTCATTACACACATGGCTCAATTTTTCAGCAGCTTTGTATCTTTTTTTATCATTTGTAAATCCTTTATCTCGGTTCAACATGTGAGATTTTCACAAAGCTGAGATTTAAAATGCATTTATTAAATAAAGATTCATTGCATTTTTCACTCTTTTCTTATTTAACATAAAATTACCGATTACTTTGATATTCTGCAATATTCACACCATTAAACCTGGTTTGTTTCTTGACATTTTTTAAACTCATATTCGTTATATTATAAGTAGTGATTTAAAGCTGATTGACCTGGGGAAATTCATCATTCAGGACTGTCAATTGCACATCTCGACTTTAAACTTGTTCAAGTTGGAATTTTTGTTAATGAAACACAGATTAAAGCATTAAACTTCTCTTAGATGATTTATAAATAATTCTTTCGAGGAATCCCTGTTTATCTCATTACACATATCACACAACTTTTCAGCCGCTTTGTATCTTTTTTATCATATGCATATCATTTATCTCAATTCAACATGTGAGATTTTCACAAAGCTGAGATTTAAAATGCGTTTATTAAATAAAGATTCATCGCATTTTCTCTCTTATCATATTTAACATAACCTTACCGATTACATCGATATTCTGGGATATTCACACCAGTACACTTGATTTGTTTCTTGACATTTCTTTATCTAATACTCATTATTATAAATAACCATTTAAAATTGACTGAACTGGGAATTTTTATAATACTAAAAAATTTATGAAGTCCTTATTTGTTTCCGAAAATCAGAAATAATTTTACCCGGTATGTTTTAATTCAAAATATAAAATTGTGCCTCATTATTTTTTAGTTCTGAATGAAAAAACTTATACTATGTTGTAAAATGTTACAGATTATATTTATGATTCATATAAAAAATTTTCGAACTCATCGATTTCGGGGTGGGGGGTGGGATTTTAAGTATGGTAAATGGATTAGAAACATCAGGAAAAAAAAGCGCCACTTTTCAGCCCTATAAATAAAAATATCTTAGTTTTGCACTTTAAATTTCATCAATGAAGACATACGGTAAAAATATGTCAGCTGTTTGATATCCTTAAGATTACGAAGGAGTGCACTGCAAACGCCATCTATTACGAATAAATCCAACCAAATGTACTAAAAACGAAATTTTCATATCTTATTTAGTTATTTTCCAAAAAACTTTCCTCAAAAGCAAAGAAAACTTTATTACTTGAAAATATAAATTTTTGAAAATTTGTTTCGTGGGTTTCCCTTGGCGATAAAAGCAGGGAATTAAGTTATACTAGTAAATGCTGTTTTAACTTTTACAAACGATTCAATATAAACGCCCACGAACGATTCTATTCTACTGAAAAGCGTTGTAAAGTAAATATCATTTATCCTTTATTTACTCACAACATTTCCATTTTGCGCTTTATCCCTTAACTTAAACAGAGTAACTTATTAATGAAATTTCCTAATAACGAGACTTTTATGTAAATGGCTTACAAGACAATCTCACCTTTCTTTTTAAAGATAACTAATTTTTGTTTTTCATTAACTAATCGTTTTTCTTTTTTCATTTTAAAACAAAATAAGTTCTTTATTCAATTAACTAAACATTTAATTCTTAAAACTGAGTTTAAATATTCAAAATGTAAATACAGCGAATAGTACTCACATTTTGGGGTTAAAAGAGAAGTATATTAATTTCCTACTAAATAAAACTTTTTAGATTATCATTTTGGACTGAAAATTAACAAGTGAAAATAAGAAAAGGTAGATTACACTGTTTTGATTTAAAAATAGTTTGAAAAAAATATTTTTCAATCCCAATATTAATCATGTAATCATATTAAGCAAATGTCACGAATAATATGAAGTTCTTCATATAAGTGTTGAACGAAGTAACTTGACTTTTATTACAAACGTGGATAATACGCTTGCATACCGAAAGATAAGTGTGGGCGTTTTGCTGTAATGAGCATTTGGGAAAGATGTGAATTAACTGTTCTCCTTATGTATTGCAGTGATTCTGAATTAATTTTTTAGTAATAGCAGGAAGGAAAAATTTTGTTCATCTGGAAAGTCTATTTTATTATTGTATCTATGAAAAAGCTATTAAAACGGATATGAACTTAACAGGTGTTCAAAGATCACTGAGGCATTTTCAGCGTAGCTTTCTTTTTTCATGAATAAAAAAATTACGGCGAAAAACTTCCATAGTTTCATTAAATATTTTACCAGAAGGAATTGTTTTATTAAGTGATATTTAAATTTGTTTAGTTTATTTCACTTTATAACGTCAAACCACAAATAAATATAGATTTTTATGCACGTCATGGAAACTGTCGCACTTTGTGATAAAAAACGAATCAATGTTACGAGCCATTAACGTTAATGCCATATAATATTTAAAAGCCTTTAGATGCCCTGTTACACCACGTTATTTGCCCTGAAGGATATGTTGTGTATTCAAATATTAAATTGATTCTGCGCATTTCAAATATATAGTGTGTGTTTGAATTTAATTTTTTTATTTCATTCAGAAGAGAGCTATTTATTATTAAAGTATTTAATAATGCTCTAATAACTTGAATAATATTCTTCATATAATCTTTGTCAAATACTTTTGTCTATGAAAAGAATGGTGAATTTGTCTATGAAAGAAGTTTGAATCAAATTTGTTGCATTTTCTATTTCTGCCTATTTTTTGTATTTTTGCTTTCTGTTAATTTTACAAACCAAGTACTTGACGCTAAATAGCCATATCTGGTGTAGTGCTTTAAAGAAGTTATGCCCCGTTAATTTATTTGTATTAGAATAATTTTCCTAAACGAAATATAAGAAAATATTTCATTTGTGGAAGGTTTAAGGGACAACTCTGCATAATTTTCAGTTCAAACACAATTTTCTTCTCAGTTGAATCTTTAGCCTCACTTAAATGCGAAGGAAGCAATCGAATAAAGTAAGCTTTATATTATTTTTCACACGGACACCTCAAAACAGCAAGTCTATTTAATTCGCTTTATTTGTTGTTGTTATATCAACTTCTTAATCTTTGCGTATAAATATTTTATGTGCAAAATTAGAAAAAAAAAATCTATGGATTTAAGATAAGCTTTATTTAGGGTTTCTATAATACATTATTAGATAAGTAGGATATAGAGAATCACTTTTCTCATTAATTTGAATTTTTCGAATCTCACTTAGACATAAATGAGCCAATCGATCCAATTCTGCATGGTTTCACTTTTTAAAAAAGAACATGTTTCTTTTTAATATTCACCATCATATATCAGTAGATTGTTGACTAGAAGTGAAAATCATTATGCAAAGAGGGGAAATGGAACTGGAAGGAAGGTCTCGTCATCCACTGCTTGTGTTGCACTTTGCATTTGCAATAACATTATCTAAATACGGAACTTAGATGACACCGATAAAATAATGGTTTAGTAAATTTACATGATATCTCAAAATTTCATTCAGTTTTGTTAAGCATATTGTACCAATATTACATTCATTTAGTTCAAAGCGAATATAATGTTTGGACTTTTGTTAAACCTGCCTCTCCAAGTGCTATAAGTATTGCATATCCTGAAGTTTCCAACAAAAGAGTTTCTGAATGAATCTTCAGTTTTTCCAGCATCCATGGCTTCCGTTTAAATGTCATTTTATTGAGATGATGGAATCGAACTGAAATTATATTTTTCATTATTTCATAATGACACAATTCGATTTTCAAGCGACGAATTTTATTTCAAAAGTTTTTTAATAATAGCCGTGCATATGCCCTGCTTTTTTATAACCTTAGAAAGAAATTGTTAACTTACAATATAATTTAAAAATCGAAAAAAGGGCCATTTTATGTATAATATTGTTACTCGAAATTGCTAAAATATTGAATTAAAACTGATGAAGTAAAAACATTTTTGTTCATAATTTTTGAGATTACTGTGCAAATTATATAATTCAGGGGTACTATCATTTTAAAACTGACTCTAAAATTTAACTAAATTATAGATTAAACAGAAATTATAAATTCAACTATTGATATAGTTTTTTATCGTGCTGTTTCCTTTTCTTCCAGTTTATTGTAAAAACAAGAAAGATGAAGTCTTATTTTACTATTTAATTTATATAACTGAAAGCCCCGTGTATTTTAGGGTAGCCATGTATAAATTTTATATTTATACATCTATTTATTTCTTTCAATAAATTTATGCATTTATTTTTATTTCCTTCATTAAATTCTTGGTCATGAATTAATCTTTAGTCTGTTTGACTGAACTGATGGCTTATCTAAAATGAATATATCAATACTGTGTTGGTAACAACTCAATTTAATTGTAAGCGTACATTCCCTTTAATTATAATAAGAAAATATGCTTACTACGCTCTTTTATGCTGTTTGAATTCTGAAGAGAAATTTATCCTTCCCGATTAAAAACATATTAAACATTTTTTTTCCCTGTAATCCTGTAAAAGTAAATTTCTTTTGTATTTGCTTTGGAATTTTTATATAAATACGGATATGTTTGAAAAAAATTCAGTAAAGCCAACATTTTCGTTTCGGTACCCATTGTTAAATAAACCATTTGTCAAAAATAATCATTGCTAATAACCATTGCTAATAACTCTTCTTGAAGTATCTTTCACATAGTTCAAAAATATACACGAAGTTAACAGTAAACAACTTTTTTTAAAATTTTAGTACATTTGCGCATACGAAACTGTATTCCACATTTCTGACCTGAATGAATCTTTATCTTAGTACTTTAGCGTGTCCTTTTGTATACCAATGGATTTGTCATCCGATAAAAAATGCTACGTCATCATGTTTACCACAAAGCCAATTATTACACAGATGAGAAAAAAAATCTGTAAATGTTGTTTCCTAATACGTTTAAAACTTTAATAAAATATGCATCAAATAAACTCAAACGAACGAAGAAAGCAAAAAATTACAAAAAACAACCACTTAAAAAATTTACAGGTGATCATCAAGGAATATAAGATAAAATTACTATAAAAATAATTATAGAAACTTATACAATTTTCGGGGAAATATTAATGGAAATGTGTATAAATATATAAAAGAAACATCTGGAATAAATATAAATATTGAATACATACTGAATTGACAATGCATTTTTTGTCTGTCTATAAAATCACAATACTTCGCCATAGTTCAAGTGCAAAGGTCGTTGATGTTTTCATTTCAAACTTTCATGATGTGTATAAGAGATATTTATAAGACACATGGTGAATCTTCCATTAATCTTTATCTACACTTGAAAAGACCTTTACGATTCATGCTCCAATTTTTATCTTTCATCAAAGAGCTTGATCTTAGGAAATGTATATTTGATTTTTGGAAACAATCATTTTTTCTTCGGGAGGATCAAAACAGAAATACTCTTGATCTAATTTATTTTCATCGATAAATTCATTATCGATATTTTCGTGGGAACTCTCATCTTTATTTAAAAACACGATATGAGCATATATAAACAAAGCCATACTTCGTGAGTGGAAAAGTGACGTATGGCATTGAAGTTTGACGTCAAATATCCTCTTGACAGATCGTCTGTGTATACGTGGATTAAATAGTTTTCTGTGTTCATGATATTCTTTGGCGGAATATAATTCTCCCGTCTGTACATGTAAGTTATTTTTTATCAAATCAAAAAGTAATTTCAAAGAGCCGAATTGGTTTCGGATTAAATCTGGAAACTTTTTGAATAGCTTCTACCTCAATGTCAATTTCCTTTAAGAGGATTGCCGACGTCGACTGTTGTATCGATTACATCGTGTGTTCTTTCATCTCAATCTTGTTCTGAAGATGTCGTTGCTCTCACTTCTAAAACCATGAAAGTTATATTTTCGTATTTCTTTTTCCAGGGAGTCTTAATGGTTATTTCATTTGTCTGCCTCTTCAATTGCAAATTGCTATAATTAATTATGTTTATTAATTGATTAAGTTTCAAACAAAATATTTGTTTTGATCTAAATTTGAAATAGATCCATAGTCCGCGCTTGTCGCAGCAATATAAGAAAAATAAAATTGAAACAGAGTGATGGATGTACACCTAAATTTTGATTAAAGAAACTAATATCATTTAATAAAACCTTTTGTAAATCAATCTTTATTTTTAATTGAAATCAGCTGTCTAGTAATAAATATGCATTTGAACGGGTTTTCTAATTTTAATTAATTATTCTTTTTGGATATTCATTTATTAAATCAGATATGATGCTGTTAATGAAAATACGACATCTTCGCCTATCAGAATCTCCATAAATGAGGAATGACGAACAATATTTGTTTACTTAAAATCATATCAATAACACATTTGCAAGTAATACTTTCCATGGAACAATTCTTCATGTCTTAAATGTGTCAAGTGATTTCATATTTAATACTCCAAGAAATTGTTCAAAATTAATTAGAAATCCAGTGAGCTTTTCATTATATTTATTTACTTTTAGTTACGAAAGACGTATATATGATTGAAAGAAAAAGAAAATTTGAAGTTAATGAATTTTCATAGAGCTTTAAATGTCTTAGTTGTAGCTATCTGTTATCTTTTATTTTAATGATTTATTAATTGAAAAGAAAGGCACTTATGCCCATCTTTGTGTCACTTTTAACTTATCAATTGGAAAAGATGCTTGAAATTAACTTTGAACTCTTCTATTCTATTAAAATTCAAACTCTATTTAAACTCAACAAAAAGATTTTTAAATAAATAAATCATTGCAATAACTTTTAATGAAAATTTCATTTATCCGTTTTGTCTTCAACACTAGTTTTTCAAATAAAGGAACTGCCGATAATAAAATCAGGGGCATTAATTTTATTATAGATTTATGTATCCACAGTCGAAAAGGGAATATTATCATATCTAAATTAGGATATCAAATAATATCCAAACACTCTTGTTGAAACGCAAAATATCCTTTTTTTTCTTTAAATTTAAACAGAATTTAAAAGAATTCAAAATATTACCGGATTTATTTTCAGCTAAATTAAATTTCTGTAATATCATAACCCTTCTTTGCATGATGATGGAAATTTCCATCATAGCATTTAGTGAATAAAAAATTGTACCCAAAACAGGTGTATTGTAAACTGGTTGTTGGCAGCTTTTTTCATGGCTATTACGTAATAAGGAACATGGCAGTCAAAAAATTCCAATGTCACAATCATTACGGCAGGTTTAAACTTGTCGTTCCGCTTTTGTTGTCGTTGGAAGATATGTATGATTTATTGAATATTTTTTAACCAATCTGTGATTGTTTTGCTAAAGCAATAATGAGTGGAGAAATTTAGAAGAGAGAAACACTGAAGGTTTTGTGCTGAGCTTAACATGTAAATTTGCATGTTTGGTATTTCCATCATAAATGTTTTTCAATTATTTTACATTATATATTTATACTAGGATTTTTTTTAAAAATTTCCTTTAATCTAGAGGATTAATTACATCATCCTTATTTATTTCATAAAAGAAGAAAAATTCATGCAAAGGAGGGTTAAATCTCAGTTCAAGTGACACTACTTTTCAGCAGAGAGTCATATATGCACAATATCATACTTTTCAATAATTAAGGATATAATTTAAGGAGGAAACTTTATATTCAATATTTTCTTTTCTTTCAAAAATTTATAGAAAAAAATTCAAAGATTAGCGATTTATTAATGAACTGAAAAAAATAATTAACTGTTCTTTATTCTGAAATTTATGTTGAATTTAACTGGCAAGAACCAAAGGAATTTTATCAGAAACTAACTCCACTATTGAAAAAAATTATTTTATATTAAATAATTTTAACGAAAAAATCTTTTAATGTTCTTTTATTCATCTTGCTAGACGTAGATCCTTTTATCTCTAAAAGTCAATTACAAACTACGCTTGTATATGCCGTAGAATTATTAAAATTCTAAAATAGCTCAATTTTTATCATTTATTATCATTTTTGTTAGCTTATCTATCTGTTTTCTTCACCATCATTAAAACATTTATATACATAATTATACATCATACGATATAAAGCCGCCTTCTATCTCTTTAGAGTATATTTTGTTTCTCTAAAAATCAGCTAATTAGAAATCATGCTCGAAATTCAGTTATTAAATTCATGTTGAAATTTATTATGAAGGAAAATTTTATTTTGATTAATCTGAAGCAAAAAAAAAAATTCAAAATTTAGGATTTTTCGTATATTTCTTTTTACAAATATTAAATAAAGATGTCAGAATACATTCCAGTGAATAATAGCTCAATAAAGTTATATAAATCCTTACTTCCATTTCAGAAATATCTTAAAATCTGTATTATTTTTGAAAACATTTTTTAAGAAATCACTATCTTAATTCCTTCGTTAAATACTTTCATTTTTTCTCGACTTTACAATCTCCATTTCATTTTCAACGCATTCACAAATTTCTCACTTTTATAAACCGATGTTCACTTCCTATTCACTGTTAAATTTGCATTGGTCATCTTCACACTATTACTATCTCTTCATTAACAAATTATGCAAATAAAAATACTTTATTTGATTTCAGTCGATAAATGTTCTCACGAAAAAATTATGTAGTTTATATTTTACACAGCCTTTTTGTCCCAAAGAGTCATATTCTGTGAAATACTCTTTAACTCAATAAATAAACTCAAGTTCAATAAATAAACTTTCTATCATCTGCGATCAAATATGTCAAATTTTACGTATTAATCTTAGAACAATCAATCTTTTCATAATCATAGGTCAATCACTGTTGAGAAAACCTGGCAAAAGATTGATGTATCTTCTTTGAAACAATCTATGAAGTGATCTAAAATCTACAGTTTCAAAGAAGAGCGATACTCGAATTTTTATAAATTATTCAGTTTTAGTGTATGATTTAGCTGAAAGGAGTTCAAAAATTTTTATTTATCCCTCAGCGTTACGAAAAGTAATTCGATGCATAAATATTTGACGAATAAGAGTACTTGTTTATTGCTCCGAAAAATGAATATATAAAAATTTTGTTAAGTTGAATTTTCCCGGAAAATTAATCTATATATTTTTAGTCATCTTAAGTATTTCTACCAATCAAAATTAAATAGAAAATAATTAAACAGAACGTATGAAGAACATACAGAACATGCATAAGAAATTGCCTATTGGATTTTAGACTCCATTTTATATTCTATATGAATGCCATTTATTAAAGGAATATTCTCAACACTTTCAATTTTGGAATGTTGAGCTCTGGACCATCTGTCCCTAATCTAGCAAAAGGATAACCTAATAAATGAATAAAAAATGTAAATTTTTTTCATCACATATATGACATTTTATTCTAACTATTTCCTTCCATTTGAAGTAAGAATCCTTCAATTTTTTATCACTATATCACAAAGCCTATTAAAATGTAGGGAAATGAAAACGACATTGTAGGGAAGCATTACGATTACTTACAAAATAAATCTTGTGTGTGTAATATATAATTAAAAACTGAGCAATTTAAAAAAATAATTTTTTCTTGCTGAATATTCCAGTAAGTCTCTGAGATGGTTTATGTTCGATTCCTCAAGTTTCTCTTCCCTTATTTATAAAGACGATAGTGAAACTGCCGAACAATGAAAGGGAACAACGTTATACGTGACTATCAAATTTTTTTGAAATAATGTTTGGTTGATGTACTAATGGCAATTCCGAAATAATCGCTTGTTTTTACATTTGTGGTCAGTCAATTAGAATTTAAAATTAAGCATTTTTCTGCAAACTTTCTAAACAGAAATGTAAAATTTTGTACGTACAGATGAAAGTAAAAGAAAAATTATACTAATTCACACGTGAAATGATAATACATAAAAATTTAATTTTTGAAATGTTCGTTCAATTGCCTACTTTATTTAATGAAATTTTATAATATATATATATATATATATATAATATATATACACCTAATATTTAAAATTTTACTACTTTAATTTCAATGTTGATTACGATAAAGGCAAAATCTGAACATTTTATAAGAAATTCTGGGGCGAAAAACGAAAGAACAAATAAATTATAAAGTAATATATTTTATTTCTACCTTTCCTTCGTGCATAGATTTAAGTCAAATTAAAAATTAGTAATAAATCTTTGGCAACGCTTTTAAGAAAATAGGTAGAAATTTGCATTTGCATTACCTGCGAATAAAACTTTAAATCATGATACTGAATCTGAGAACTAGGCGTTTTAATGGAGTACATATAGATGTATTGTATTTACATGTCGACATGTATTGTATTTACATGTCGATTGCTTTTACATTAGATTATGTATAGTTATGTCTGACGGTAAATAAACTAGAAAATGAGATAATATATTTCATATTTGAAGTTATTTCCGTAATTATCAACATTTTCTTTTAGAAAATACGTTTTTCCCCCCTGCGAATTAACCAGCAGGTATTTTTTGAATTATTAACATCGTTCCTATCTTATTTTAGAATAAGCGCTTAATATTTTGCAAAAAAGCAACTTATTTGAACAATCTTAACGTAAAAAATACATTAGCTCATTTCAAGTAATAGCTTGGAGAATATGTATACATACATATTGAAAGAACTTTTATTGATATCCATTTAAATTTAAAGAACTTTTTTTTTCATTTTGTTAAATAAAGTTAAACCGTAAGAGGTATGAAGATTAAATCCTCATAAAACTAAAAAAATATAATTCACTTTATTAGATTAAATTTGTATTATTCACATCAAAATTGTAATTTTTATAAATATCTTCTGCACGGGAAAATTATAAACGTGCTTCTTTATAAAAAAAAATTTAATCAAATTTTCCAAATTTTATTTATTATTTTCAACAACAGCATTTCTCTCACGGAAGCTTCGTTTCTTTGTCAGAGATATGCAGTATCATTCTTACTCTAACAGTGATTGATTACCATTTGGTGTACATTGTAAAATTCGCCTAATCTTACAAGAAGAAGGTTATAATGTGGTAAACTTTTTTTATGACTTGACAGCTGTCAATGAGGTAGGGGAAAATTTATTGAGCGCCAGTTCCACAGAACCGGCTGACGTGACAAAGAAATTAGAAGAGGATCTCATCTCAAGGTCCTTGTCTTATGACCTTCAATTAAATTGCGAATTGGTCCCAAAATAAGATTTATATTGTTTCGAAACATGACATAAATTTAACTGCATTAAATTATACCCTTCAACTTTAAAAGACATGAGATTATTCTCCATGCAATGTAAAGACTATGAATAAAGCGAAAGAACTTTTAGATTAAGAAGCCTAAATTGTTGTACCTTTAATTGCACTAGTATAGAAAATAAATATTATAAACAAAACTTTACATTTTTTCCCTTTTACTCCGCTATGAACTTTTATTTTATTATTGTTATGTTTTAAATATCAACACAGCAAGATATTTATTTAAATTTGCATACGAAAGTTTGAGCATTTAACGATAAAGGATTTGATAGGCAAAATGTAATTCTTTCTTTTCTATAACACTTTAATTTTTCCCTTGGAAATCTGCGAATATTTTAAAATTTCAAACTCAAGGATAGCTGAATCAATTCTAGAAGCATTAACATTTTACGCAGTTAGTGCAAAGTATTCGCGGTTATTTACAATCCCTCACCAAGCACAGTCCTAGGAAATTTCATAAGCTCCCTACCCCCCAAATGTTCACACTAAAGCCCATAGCGCTTGCAAAATTAAACATATGTTTCCATAAATAATTTATGTTTCAGTTTATATATGAATAAGTTATTACTCTAGTAATTTCAAATTGTTCGAAGCGTTTTCATAAATTTTTACCTTTTTATTCAGCTTATTACTGTGTTTTTCGAAAACTATATAAAAGTCCAAAAAATAATTATTCATATTTATATATTCATAATTTTTGGAAATTTAGTTATAAAACAAATTTATTCGAAGCATATGAACATAAAGCGAGAATTAATTAAAAAGACAAAGTCATAGTAAATGTTGATCGAAATAACAACAAACGAAAATGATTTTTAGCATGCTATTCGGTTAAAGATATTCCCAACTAGCATCAATAAAAACTTTTAAAGTTTATCCTAAATTGATTCTTCTAGAAATGTTTTTTTCAACGATATCTTCAATTGATAGTTTCGGAAATCCTTTTCCGATAAAAACGATTTTCACGCCACTTTGCAATTCAATAAACTACTTGTTTAATGATATGGGGATTTTTTGTTGTTCTTTTTCATCGGTATAAAAAAATACTTTATATCGATTCTAAATTTGTTATGAAAATCGTAGAATGCAGATAAAAGTTAGCTTTCAAAGTCGTAAAATTTACAAAACTTACTTCTACAACTTTTCTACAAACTATAAAGTTTAAAATTTACAAACCTTGCTTCTACAAGTTTTCTATAAAGTTTCCCATCGAATTCTTATCTAATTAAACCTTTTTTAAACTTTTAAGGATGCAAATGCATTTAAATTAAATTAAACTTTTTGTGGTTAGAGTTTTAAAATTAAATTAAAGATACTAAAATTTTACTAAAACTTCTGATATATAGTGAGTGAACTGCGTAGATATATGTGTTGTGTCTGCAAGTTTAACATACTTCAGATTATATGCATAGATCATTTATTTGTTTTGTTTCCTGCCTATGCTTGCATAAAGCTTTAGAGAGTTATGAAACAGATTTATGCAAATACAGACGAAAGTTATCATATGCATTTTCGTGAATATAGACTTGGAAGAAATAATACAACGACCAGAAACAATCTATCAACCCATTTGTTATTTTGCAGCTGTGCATATTTTACTATGGATTGCAAGAGTCAGTTTAAATAGTTTTTAAAGTTCAAATTTCAAATTAAAGTTAGTGATTTATAGATGTATTTTTTGAATAAGAAAAATTCTTATAGTTTCAAAAGTTAATTTAATACCTCCATTTTTATGAAACCTTAATTGGTTTGTCTACATCACTCTTTCTAAAATTTTCTTCTTAGCTTACTTTCAGTTAATAATTAATTATTTACAAAGTTAGATAAATGTCTCTGTGTTTAAACTGTATCGAATTGAAGATTTTTCTGAATATTATAAGCTGCGACTTGATTGCACATGCTTGTCATGATTTTAAGTTTCTTTTTAATCTATTCCAAGTTCGTGAAGACGTTTTAATGACAATCATTTAAACCTATTTAAGCAGTACATTTTTAGAGAATTCATTTTAACAAAAAACAAAGTTTGATACATTTTAACAAAGAATAAAAATACTTGATAATAATATAGTTATCTGAAAACTTTTTAATTTCAAGTTCTAATTGCGGTAATTATTATAATTATATTCTTTACTTATTCTGTAGCACCTCAAGAAAATGAAGTGTAGTCAAAATTTTGAGTCTGTCGAAAATTTTTCTTCAATCTCAAGTTGATTTTTTTTGGCAAAATTACTATGACCACTAATTTTCCTGAATCTTAACATTTGATTACCATTGGAACGATCATAAGAAGATGACTCTGTGGGCTCATGTTCACTTTCATGAATGAAATAGTCGAGAAAAAAACACATGAAAGGTCGCGATAAAACATTCATATTCTAGATCTAAATTTATAGAAGTAGTTTTATACAATCTCATAAAGTGTTAAAGTTCATACTTATCTTCAAAAATGCAGGAACTTTAATCTCCTGTTTTGAAATATATAATTTATAATAACATGTTTGTGATTTTATTACTTCATACATACTTAAAAAGATGGATTATATAGGGAGAATTATCTGTTGCATGTGTAAAGTTATATGCTTTATTTTTAAGTCCCATGCTTTTTATATTAAAATGAGACAACGCATTGCCCATTTTATTTAATTTTTATTGGTTATTCATATTACTTTGACTCAGTGCAAAATTTTAGTATATTTGTTTAAATAGATCGTGTAATAAGCCTGCAATATTAAGAAGGCGTAATATAGAAAGATTGTATTGCGAGATTCGTAGTTCTTTAAATATGCAAAATTAAGAGTCGGATCCAAAAAGTTTTTATTGGCTTTCTGTAAACCAAATAGATTCTTATTTCCTATTCAGTTCGCGTAAATGTCATATGAATGTAACAAATGAGTAAGCAAAAGAAACCATAGCTGAAATAGAAGCTCAACATTAACAGCCGTTTAAAATCTATGCAATTCTCTAAATACTTTCTGCTTCCGAAAAGAAAGGAAGTATGTCGAAAAGCAATTTCGCTGATAAAAAAGATGAACATTACAAACTTCGTAACATACTTACTGCATTTATTTACATCACAACGTCACACTGGTTTAGACACATTTAATTATGTTTCTCTTTAAAGCTTTCCTTAAAAACTACTCCTAAAGCGATAGAAATGTTTCGCTAAAGAGACGCCGACTTTTTTTTCCAAATTCCATCTTTCTTGGAAAATCACTACCACTGACGTCTTTTGCTGGTTGCATATCCAAATGAAATTAAGAGTATTGAAGGAATTATACTGAAAGGTTTTGCTTGCTGTAGGAAAATTTGGAAAGTAATTGAAGTAGTCTAGTTTTAGAATTCATGATTCCATTAAGTGACTCAAACTGGTAGTGCATGTATAAAAAAGTGCCAATTTCAAAAAGCATTCTCTCGAAGAGAGCATTATCGGATTGTATATTTGCATATAACTCAATGCACTGCTAGCACTACGCTTAAAATACCATAGCGAAAAATTTGTAAATTTCTTTTTTTTTATTTTAATATATATACCCGTATTCAGTAGCGTAAAAAAGGTTGATGTTCTTTAGGATATAAAAGTTTTTGTGCTTTTCTCGTTTGCCTTTGCTTTAAAAAGTAAAATTGCCACAGTAAAATATGTCCTTGTAGCGTCCCGTAAGATTGGTTCCACCCGTTTCTCCTTGACCTAACTCTGCTGTTCACCGCTTAAAAATTATTAACACATATTGAAAATAATTTTTTAAATTCATGAAAAAGCTATTAGAAGTTGAATTTATATCTAGCTCATTCATTTTCATTATAGATCTTAATTTATTCTTGAAGCTGAAGAAAAAATATATTGCTAAATAATTTCATTTTTAGTTAGATGACCTCCAAATAATCAGAATGATGTCATAAAAATATACTAAAAAAATATGTATAGGCATACACTGGTACGAGAATGTTTATTCAGTGAAATATGAATCACAACTAGTGAACTTTCGTAGTGATATCCCAGAAGCTGTTCACCTGCCAGGTGAAATTGAGAGCTTGATTATTTCTTGGAAATCACTAAAAACGGAGGCGTTTTATCCATTTTATGATTGATTTCATTGCATTGGTGGCAAGTTAGATAGCATCTCTTACAACAGCTTTTTATTAGTAATTTAATTAGACTATATGGAAGAATTTAAATCTATTCTTTATCTACTTTTAATCTAATACTAACCAATTTAACTCGATGGATTTGAAATGAACCTGATATTTTATACATGGTTTTAAGTATGAATTTTCGTTCTGACTGAAATATTTTAAAACAAACTTGAACAACGCAAAAATTTCATTCTTCATTTTCTTAATAGTTTAAAAATGATAATGAAAACATCACTTCTTACATCATAATCTACCAATAAATTCCAAAATATTGTATTACTTAATACATTTTATAATTCAAAAAAGTAATGAGTCAAAATAGTAGAACAAAAATTAATGCAATTATGGATAAACTTTAAAATAAAGAAAAGGTCTATATATTTCACTTAAAAATGCGCAATAATTTATGAGGAAATTTATCTTAAGTCATTCACTGTACAATTAATATGTAAATAATTTTATCTTATGTATATAAAATCGTTAATATATTATATATAATAATATATTAATAATTCAATTAATATGTGTATAATATAGATCTAGATTCACTATGATTACGTTTCCCTTCGACTTTCAAATAAATTATAAATTTTGATGAGATTTTCAGAAGAAAAATATTTGTGCACTTAAACATATGTATGGATATATTTAATTCTTGAATTTTATTGACCGTTGATTTTTAGCTTATTTCAGGAGTGGGTCATTAAATTTTTTTATAAAATTGCCTCATTATTTCTATCTAATATATTGCTAGTTTTAAAATTACTTACCAATGCAGGCATACCCTTGACCAGTGATTCTGAAACATTTTAAATTTAGTATCTCATGAGTAAGAGTCAAAAGTACATGCATCGTTCAAATATACAAAAAAACGAGTATTTACCGTGTAACAAAATACTAAAAAAATGCCATCTTAAATCTTTTATATAAAAAATACACCACTGAACATAATGCACCATTATTGATACGCATATCACAATTTGAGAAAATCTTTGACTAATTAAACAGATACAAATGAATAAATGAATCGTTTCAACAATTGTTTTTTATACGTAAGAAGAAAATCTTTGTACTTCATAACGAAACATTTTGGTAGCTATAATTTACATTCTTTCATAATTTACATAAGTCTTGATGGAGCGTAAAACCAATGTAAATTCTTGATTGGCAAATTCTTTAAATTATGTAGATACAGGAAATAATCTATATGCTTGTGATAATACCTTTTCATAGATTGTCACTGTTTAAAAATTACTAACGCTATTCCAACACTTATTACTTCAGGTTTTTTTCTTGTTTTTTTATTTACGTTTAAGGTTTCATTTTATCTAACAATTTTATTAAATAATCTAGAAAGGGATTTAAAATTTTCTTTTGTTTAATTTTGATAAAGATTATTGCTTATAAAATTTAATTTTTTATAATATTAAATCTTATTTGAAAATTTCTACAAATTCAGTGTAAAAGTTCTAAATAATGATTAGAGAAACATATTTGGATTCATTTTATGTTTCTTAATTGGAAAATTATTGAAAATATATCTGAAAAGCTCTATATCCCATAGGAAATTTTATTGCCTAGGACTTAGCGTTTAACACAAGATTCTTTCCTTAGGCTAGCTTAATTATGTTAAACTACCTCTTTCCAACCATGAAATGAAGAAAATTAATTTGATTTCTAGATTAATATTGTTTATACTAATTTCATTGGAGCTATAAACACCTTTTCTTTATTTTTCTCTGAAATAAGCTGCATGAGGTGTATAAAAGATTTACACCCGAATGCCATTTCAAAAATAGAGAGTTTTCAAAATATTTTTAGAATTCTCACTTAACACTTTAATTAAAAATATTGCTATTAATTTGAGAAATAAATTAATAGCAAATGAAAAATGTATCATTAGAATATATGACTTATAATTTATTTTATTCGTAATAAGGATCAACAATTCATTATTAATTATAAACATTGAGTTCAATGTAAATTCAATTATCTGCTTAAAACGATTATCAGTCTAGAATTTGTCTAATTAATCGTAAGTGAAGTTCGCAACGCAATTAACTTTTACGCTTTTTTTGTTTGTTGAAGTAACTCTTGATTCTAGATTCGTTACTTAATCTAATTTTAATGAAACACTTCAGTTTCCTTAGCTTCAAACTCTTGATTTCTTTCTTCAATCCCACTTCAACTAATTTTATTTTACGATGCTCCAAAAATTGACTCTCGTTTAATTACTAGTTTATAATTGAACAGAATCTAAAAATATCTTTCTCAACCGAATTTGGATGCAAATACCTTTATAGATAAAGAGTAAATTAATAAAAGATTTAAAATGAATGAATAATTTAACGGAGTATGGGCATGCGATAATTATTTTGAATTAACTAGCAAAAGAGATATGTTGCGTGAGGAAAAATTTACTGTTTTCTGATGATTATTTCTTGAATAGTTCTCTAATGCAACAACGATATTTTTGACTTAGAACACAATTTTCCACAACGAAATAATTTTCTTAAAGTTTATAGAAAATTTTTGCTCCTGATTTTTTTCATCCCTTAAAATTAGAATGTTAAAATTTTGTGCGTGTGCGTGAAGATGTTTTTCATCGTCTGCCTCTAGAGTTCCTTAAAGAAGGCAAATATATTTTTTAAAAATTTACATTTTATCATTGCTTGCTGAAGTCACCGTTTCCAATTATGCTGTCTGGCCCTATTACCTTAAAATATTTTTCTAAAGCAGCAAAATTTTAGATTTTCTGTATAGTTATGAAATGTTCACTCGACTGATATAAATGTAAATATTTCTTTACAATATCTAGAAATAATAATAAACAAACACTAAAAGCAAATATATTATTTACTACAATTGCTAAGCTTTAGATCAATTCAGAATTCATTTGGAATCATGCTGAGTGCTCATTACATCATTAAATATTCTGGGATGAAAATTAAAAATTTGGACTTTTATTTCCGAACGAAGCTACTAATTTATTTTAGAATTAAAAAAAATTAAAATAAATCATAATTTATTAATTGGAAACACTTTGTTTTCAATTCAAATTCCATTACTGATTTCGAACAGGTATCAGTCAAGAATGATTTTAGTTAGTTCTTACTATAGGTCGTATTATAATTAACTTTCCAGCGTTTTTGTTTATTAAAACAAGTTGGTATTCTAAAGACATAGTTCGAATTAGCTGAAACGGAATTAATATTCTTAGTTTGAAACCTTTTATTTTTGTTCTTAAAATGATTTAATCTAATGACGTTTTTGCTGCAAAATCAACCAAATACCTAATGTAAATTATATGCTGAGTTATTCTTTCAACCGAAGGTAAGACATAATTTATCCAGAATTTATATAAAATTGTACCTTTGTCTATAAGAAACAAATTGATGAAGTTATATAATTTGCAAATATCTTAAGAATATGAACATCCAATATAAAAAAATTGGTCGTTTTCTGATTATTATTCCTTAAATTATACTTTGATATCTTAAGAGAATATTGAATTAATTGAAACATAATTTACTGTAAGAGTTATAAATTTGAATTATTTTTATAGAATCTAATAATTTATTTGCTTATACCGGAAATAATTATATGTGAAAACTAAAATGTGAAATTTTGCCTCTTCTTTTTTTATTTTCTTAATTGGAAATGAGAAATTTGTGTAAAATTGGATAGCATACAAAAAATGCAATAATGCTTAATAAAGCATATAAGAAATTACAGAAAGTGGTGAAAGAAATGAAAAAAGTATTAGAACAACGATATATGATGGGATATTATTTCTTCACAACAGTAGCAACGATTAAAGCAATATACATCGTTGCATATTAAATCCAGGAGAATTCGCACAACGCATAAACGAAATAATAGATAATTCAGCCAAATATTATTAAAAATCTCAAAAACTGATAAAAACGTATCTAAAAATAATCAAATGGACAAGATTTAATTTCAAATGTTATGAACACATAACTGTGAAATAAATTCACTGTGAAAGAAGACAATTATCCTTTTTCACGTAATCCCTTGTATTACATAAAATAAATGACATTTAGTTCGACCTACGAATTGCGCTGGACCCTTCTGATTTATCTATAACAACAGTTTTTTCTTTTGTTCAGCCCTTTGTTGTCATTGCTGATTGAATATCAGTTATGATAATCATCTTTATTGATTGAAATTTTAATGGATTACTTGAACTGAGCTCATACTAACACATTTTTTGTATAGATAAAAAAGAAGCTTCAAAGAAAAATGAAAACACCTCTGTGATCAATTACTAGCAGACATACTTTTTTTATAAATGGGGAACTCTTTTTTGTTGCAAGTTATTTGATAAATTTCATTTTAGTGGAAGAGGAGAAATCTTTTTCTTTCAAATCAATCTGCTGGGTTCTTTTTTAACGAACACAATAACATCTTGTTTCTTCGAAAACTGAAATATGTTTAAGGACAAATTATTCAAAAGGAATTTCTAAATTAAATCAGTTTAATGTCAAACTATTCATTGTTATCTTAATGCTTTACAATTGAGCTGACATGCTTTTAGTTAATTTCGAAGCAATATTCAATTATTGATAAAGGCATATTTGAAGTATCGGAAAGCAATTTAATAAAAATGAATCTCTTTGGAGAATTTACACTTTTACTCCGATAATTTTAAAAATCTTATAAATATGGAACACAAAATCAAATGGAGCCACGCTGGAAAAACTGAGATGTTGGAGATAAGTGTCTGCCATCAAAGTTTTCTATTCATTTATTTTCTATGACATTAATAGCCAAATATACTTGAGGAAATCGATTTCAATAAGGATATCTTATGATGATTAGAAAAATCTTCTTATTTACTTCATCATTTTATAGATATTTCCTTTCACTCTGTATTGCTGCATTGATTCAAAATAATCTTTAAATAATGCTAACATTTCCTTGATATATTTATTTTCTTTTAACTCTTTTCAGCCAAATATCTTCTTTTAATCACCCTTCAAGATGGTGCATCATTTTGAAATTTTATTTATTTATCATTTTTTAATTTTAATTGTTAATAATACCTACAGAATGGAAAAAATGATGTAGATTTATTTTTCAAGGCAACTCAACTTTAAGCAACTGCATGCATTAATTTTTTAGTGTAATAAAAAAGTTAATGTATTAAGTGAATAATTATGCATTGAATTATCTTTCCGACTGCAAAGGGTTAATTATCCAAAATTCAAATAATAACTGTTTTCAGCAAGAGGGCCACGGTGGCCGGGTGGTAAGGTCTCTGGTTCGGAACCGGAGGGTTTCAGGTTTGAAACTCGATTCCACCGAAGAACCGCCGTGTAAGAGGGGTCTCTTGCACACTAAATCTGTAAGGCCAAACGTCCTCCCGCTGGTGTGGTGTGGAGAGGGGGTGCCAGCTCAGGTGTCGTCCTGGTCATTTGAGCGTGGCTCAAAATTACGAAGTCCGTCCCAAAATAGTCCTGGTGCTGCTTTACAACAGGACCTTAAAATAATAACTAAGAATAGCGAAGTAACCCAACAAAAATATCGAGAAAAGTTTCATTGCGCACTTTATTTATTTTCAGTGACATTCATAGAATTTTTTACGTGCTTATTTATTTATCCATAATACTAATAATAATCTTATTTATTTGTTTATATCTTGCAGTCAATCCTTCTAAACAACCTTCCGTAGTAGAAGAGTCTCCTAAAGACGAAAGTCCACCTTCCCCATTAGTAGGAGCAATGGCCTGGGCAACAGATACAAATAACAATGACAGAGATCATGGTCGAGGAACATTAGTGAGAGAGCCTTCTACAGATAGGTCCTCAGATACAGAATCTTGTGACGATTCTGACCCATCTGATCCTCCCGAAGGTGGAAGTGACCGCGTGAGACTCCTCCGAAAAATGAACTCAGAAGGCATGACACCTCAAGATCTGACGCCTCTGAAAGACAGAGCCAGGTACGAATAATACTTTTTTATGACATATTATAGCGTGTAGATAAAAGACACACAAAAAGACGCAAATATAAATAGATAAAGAATAATATTATGTTTCCTAGAATTCAGGGGAGGAAAGATTTTAGTGAGGTCTATATGGGAAGTAGCATGTTAAAAGATTTGTAAGAGAAATAGTATGTCACATGGTTTATATGGGAAATAAATGTTATTATGTCACAAGTTTTATAAGGGAATTAACATATCACAAGATTTCTATAGAAACTAACATGTTAAAAGGTTTATAAGAAAAATAACATATCACAAGGTTTATATAAACATATCACCAAGTTTATATGAGAAATAGCATGTCACAACATTTGTATAGGAAATAAAATGTATCTAAAGTTGTATCATAGATTTTGAAAACAACTTAGAGAGTGGTTCTAAGAAAATGAATCCAACAAAAATTGTCAGTAATATAATGCATGTCATTTGGATAGAAGCATAATTTTCGGATTATTAATTATTTTACTAGAGCTGATATTGTAAGTATCCGATCAATTCAAACCATTGCAGAATGTTGTTTTCTCTGTGACTCGTCACGTCAACTAGACATCCAATGAAGCCATAAGACTGATTATGATTTTTATTCTTATAAGCACATAAAAAGTCCCGAGTTTTACCTGTCATCTGAAACATCACAGGAGAAACATTTTCATGCGAGAAAAAGGATAAATATTGATGACCATTGATATTTCTCTGTAAAAAATGGCGCGCATTTTCAACATCTGCTCAGATCTTAACGAATGCAGTTCTATTCAGCTTTAAATATTATCTAAATTTCACAACTTTCTACCCATCAAGCTTTATATTTTAACACATGTTGTCATACATGTTTTTTAAGAACTCTATATGTGTAAATGACATGTTCTCTAAAACATCTTTCACATCGAGAAACTGAAATAAAAGAATTCTTTTATCACTGTGTCACAATTTACTAAAAATGAAATTTACTACAAAATAAAAAGATATTTCAGATTGTGCACTTTTGAAAAAAAGAAAGAAACGCTCTTTGAAGAACATTTCTGAGCAATTCTTATAAATTCTTCATTGCATCGCCAAAAATAACAATAACTTCAATCCAATACCATTTCCAATCTTAAACTTTTTCCTTGAACAGGAATTGACAGGTTTCCTTTCCGCAAATAATGTTTCGAAAGAACTTAAAAGTTTTCTATAGCCAAGAATTTCCCAACTTCTACTAAAAGTCATCTAACTGAAGAGTAATAAAAACAGTCCACCACAGATCGATATTTCTACAATATATATATTTCTTCTCTCGACAGATGAAATTTGCTCTTGAGAGCATCTGACTATTATTTTAAAAGCAAGTGACTCTGTCAATATTTCAGCTCAATATAAATGTCGAAATCTTGAGAAGTACTCGGCCGAAGCAATGCACTGGCTATAGACTTAGCTTTATTGCTTTTGACCACTTTTATTATTAGTATGAAATTCAGAATTTCTAGAAGTTAAAAGGGTTCACTTAGAAACATTTGAAAACGTATCTTGATATATACCATTAGAAGCAAAGTCGATGAAACTCTCCCAATTCTTATAATGGAATTTTGATATCTCGTTTAATGTAATATACAACTAAACCCTAGTAATACCGCTATCAAAATTTTGTTTGTGATGGAAATAAAATTTCATTTTTAAATTCATCAAAATTTTTTCAAAGTTTTTTCTAAACTTTTTCTAAACTAATGCACATGTTGTCATACCTGCTTTATAAGAGGTATGTCAATGTCAATTAAATATTTAAATGTCAATTAAACTTTTTTAACTATTATAAACAGAATTTTTATAAAAATCTGTTTTTTTAAGTCATGATAAAAAGCTATATGAATTAAGCTACATTTATACTTATGGTAATACAATATTTCATCATTTCCAAGAAACACTAGCCGCTTGAAACTATATTATGTTTTCTTCTTTTAATATTTCTGCTTACAAGATTAGTCTTGACAGCATATTTATTCTCCATACAGAAGACCATGAATGTCTCACTTTTTAACAATCATGAGCAGCTGATAAAATAAATTCTCCTTTTAATCAAAATAGCCCCTTCTCACTTTTCTTTGGTTCTGTTCCCTATGGAATGTATTTAATTTTGATGTTTTTTAATTGTTATTTAAATGTTTCCATTAGATAATTAATCAAATTTATATGGATTTGAAAGCCAATTCGCGGAATGCACCAAGCATATTTAGAAATAAAAATTATATAATTTTATTCATAGAATTTATTCGGATTTGCTGTGTGCATGCCTTTATCAACTTAAAGAAAATGATTGAATTATGTTAAACCTGAATTTTTGTTGCAAAAAGGTTGACATCATTCATGAAATATTTGGCAGATGTTTTTAAAATATCTCTGAATATTTAAATTTTGTTTTTGATCTAAGAAAATCATCGCTAAACATAAAAAAGATCTTTAGTTTTGTGATTTTTAAATCTTTTCTAAAAGAGCAAATGTTTAAAAAAATTATTCCTATGAAAATCCTAATAAAAAGTTTTTGTTCCAGTTCCTTATCGGGTACAAGTGTTTCCAGTGATTCTGCAGTTGGTACAAGTGATTGTTCCGCGTCAGCACGCTTGCAAGAGTTAGAATCGGAACTTATGTAAGTACATTCATATTCCTTGGAAAATAAAAACTATTTTCATATTTAATACGTTTCTAGTAACTAAACCTTATGTTGAACTAGTATTTTCTGAATGAATACCTTATTTTAACTTCAATATTTATGAGTCAAAAGGAAAATTTCATGACAATGACGGAAAGTGAGCTCCAATGAGATTTAGTTCCCTTTTATAGAAATTTTATTTTTATCTTGAGTTTTGTATTAGCACTTATTCCGCAATTTAGGTACCGTACATCCCAATGAATCTAAAATGTAGTTTGAATAGTTTTTTTCTACAGTTTTAGGTCAAGTTAGTATATGTTTACTCGAAATATGATCGATTTGTTAAATAATAATAAATTTCGTTTTCATAATTTTTGGATCCTTCCCTAAATTTAGCTCTCGAAACATTTCTGCCCTTTAAAAATACATTGATTCCAATTTATCCTCAAAATAATTTATTCCAGGTCCACAAAATGCGATCTAGCCAAAGCTCTTAATAGAGAATCAGCTTATAAAAGCATTATTGAAGAAAAGATCCTATTAGTGAATGAGTTAGAAGAAAGATTAAGAGCTGCGGAAGACCCTGATGGGGACGCTGTTTGGTAAGTGTAATCGTTCTATATCGTTAATTGCGTGCATAATAACTAGATGAATGAGTAAAAATTGCGTTTATTACCTAAGCCTAATTATATGTGTGATAATTTTTTATGCTAATATACTATATGAAGAGAAATTTCAAGGTATCCTAGGATTACTTTCTGCGTATATGACTTTCTGCGTCATATGGTGCATCATATTGATGTTTTATTTAATTATTTTTCAGTCTTGATCGTTAAAAATGCCTACGAATGATTAAAAGATGTAGATTATTTTTTCAAAAAAATTCGACTTAAATCAATTATGTATTTATTTTTCAGAGCAATAAACAAATCTTTGTATTAAAGGAATAATTATGCATCGAATTACTTTTTCTGAGTGCAAAGGGTTAATATTATAACTATAAATAAAGAATGTCATATATAACTCATTGTGGGTAAGATTGGAATTGAATCTATCTGTTTTAACCATCTCATAAATTCATTTGCATTACGTTCTATTGCTTCACATAATGTGTTCTTGTTTCCTTTGCTAGACTTACTAATTGTAAATTTACCTCAAAGGTTTTTTTTAATTGATACAAGTATACATATAGTAATGATATGTGCTTTTATTGGTGAATTTTTCCAAAAGTTAAAAAGATTGCATAATATGCCTTTTTTGTTATAGATTTTGTAATATTTTATAGTACGTAATTTGCATCCAATCCTATAGGAAAATTAACCTGAAATAGGCAAACCAGAAAAAAGCAGGTATTTACAAACTGTAGTAAAACTTCTTCTGCGTAGATAAGTGTTATATAACACAAAGCAGACAAAATAAACATAGAAATAACGAAACTATAAAAAAATACTGAGACAAAATGAGTAAGAAGTTGTTTGTAAATTTAAAATATCAGAATTCCTTGTAAAGGAACGATTTAAAAAAAGAGAAGGACGAAGGACATATTTAAAATTAATAAGGCTAGTTGGTCCTTAAATATAAGGTTCAGAACCACTTGCCTAGATCACATGCTTAAGGTTTAAATGCTCGCTGTTATATTAAATGTTTTTTTTTTCACTCTGCAGACATTTAATTAAATTTCAAGACCGTATTTTACAAGAGATGAAATTAAATTCCAACTTTACTGTAAGATTTTGTCTATTTATATTATACTAAAAACGACAAAAATTCTTCAACAATGTCGGTATTTAATTTTTTAAATAATGAATTTTAAGAGATATATGTACATAATGATGTCATAAAAAATGACTATTTTAAAGCGTTTTCTGTTTGACACTCTTCTTTTGAAACATGAATTGAGGGCACATTACGATTTATCATGAACACAATAAATGAGGTTGCATAAAAAAAGAAAAATTAATAAATTCAATTAAATCTTATTTTATTATAATGAAATGTTAGTTATTATCTTTCTGTTGCTTATCTTACTTTACTGAAGTAGTTTTATCCTCCATTCCTTCAAATTTTTTACAGGAAATCTCCAGTTCATAAAGGAAGCAGTGGGAGCCTTCAAGAAAAGTGCCGCATTTTACAAAATCATAATCGATTTTTGAACGAAGAGGTGTTAAAACTCGCAAAAATGATGCAACATGAGAAGAAGAACACAGAAATAAAACATCAGTCAGTATTTTTTTTTTTAATTTTTTCTGGCATTCTATAAATGGAAGCTATAAGCTTTAAAACGTAAATAGAAAGTAATTGTCATAGTTAATGAGTTCTTAATGCTTAGAAAGCTTCAAACCATTGAATTGCCAGTGAATGGCAATTTGTTGAAGACAGGAAAGCAGAGTTCAAGAAATTAATTGATTCCTAGATATTAATTAGATTTACACACAAAGTGTAGATTCACAAAATACCAATCATTTAAATTGCAAACAAAGTTATATTCAAATGTTTTAATAATTTCGAAATATATGGGGATTTTAAAATTGTGAAACTACTTCAAAAATAAATAATTCTCAAATGAATAAAGATAACAAAATATCCATTTGTTCAAAAAGAATAAAAAATGAAATATCTTTTTTGCCATGAAACGAAATAAATGTAATCATTTAAATAGAAAAATCTACCGGTTGCAGTCGCAATATATCGTTGTTCAATATGCATCTTCTCTTTTCACTGTAGTAAACAAAACTCTTGTTCATTTTGTTCTATAGAGCCATAAATGGTATTTAATGCTACGAAAAATATAGACTCTTTTATGACGACTGTGTTTCTGATTAGAGGACGACACACTGAAAATTTGTAACTTATTATTCTGGCATTGTCTTATCCTATATAACGTATTTCTTTAGCAATTGCAAAGTGATCTCGTGGCTCTAATTTTAAACAATGATGCCTGGTTTCGTGGCAAAAATTAAAAAGTTTCGGTTCAACCAGTTTCTTGCACTTTTCGTCCTTCCTTAATTTGCAAATTATTGTTTTCAAAGTTTTTACATACTTTTGAATCATCCTGTACTTTATAGAAATATTCAAAATCATATTAATGTGCATAAAGTTACATTACTTTCTTTACATCGTCAGCTTGGGTTCTAACCCAATACAGAATGCAGCGTATGGCAAGTTTATGCAGTGTTTATTAATTCCAGCATACTTCACGAAGAGCTAAATTTTAAACGCAATTTGAAAAAATAAGGTTAAATACTAAATAAAGAAATTCATATATTTTTTATAAAGCGTTTACTAAGATTTTTTCATTGAGATCCAAATAAGCTTGCCCTTTCTCAGAGATTATTGCACTGACAAAGAAAATGATTTATTTTTTTACCAATGAAGTAATTTTGCTTTGAGAGCAAAACCGTTTTCGTTAATTATAAAGTGACTTTTCCCTAATTACTGAAGAATTCCTATTTTTAAAATTTTCTAAATGCATTGCAAGAATAAATGTTGTTAACTGTCTATTATTAGCCTTGACATATTAATACTAATTGGCTCTAAGCAAAATTTATTTACTACAAATTAAGCTAAGTGCTAATCATTATCGTTAAATACCATATACTTATTTTCATTATGATGGGTTTTCTTCGGTTGGTGAACTTATAAATAATATTAAAACTAACGTTAAACCTTTGTATAGTTCATTTTCTATTGCGAATTATCAAAAATCAAAATCTTTCCTTGAGAGCAGATTTATGAAGTTTTATATTATTTAGTCAATGGAATTGAATTGACATGATGACAGAATAGCATTACAAACACTTATTCGATAGTAGTTTATTGCTTATACTGTTCTATGATGCAATATGTATGGTGGATTTCAAAACTTAACTGGCGAGAATGTATCTGAGTTTTTTCACATAAACATGAATTCTTTTGCTTTCATTTATAAATAGTCTAACTGAATTTTTATTGATGTTATATTTAATGTTTGTTACTTTTTATCAATAAGATTTTGTTTTCATAGCACTAAAATTTATAAAATTAATAAATATTTATTTATTTTCAAAATTTTAATTATTTCTATAGATTATATTTGTTGATCATTTTAAATCTCTTTTTTAATACAGAAATCGTAATATTTTATTTTTTAAGCTCCTTAATTGATAATTATATTTCATTCAATCTCATAGTTATGATGCGTTTCTTGATTATATATCTATAGAATCTAATATTTCTAGGCAATTACGTCATCTGGAATCAGAAATCGATCAACTGAAAAGAGATTATGTTTTTCTAATGCAATCATCGCTCAGAATTAACAATTCTGATGGACCAGAAGTTATGGAAGTGTATCTCTACGGTGGAAATAGGGTATGAAAAGTTTGGTTATGTATGTTTTGTTTAATGCAGCTAGTCAGATAGGACAGTTTACTGTTCTTTCAGTCTTTAAAATACTCTAATGTATCAAAAAACAAGGTCATTGTTCAAAAGCTAAGAATTTAATTTATGAGCCCAAATGATTCATTATATTTTAAAGTAAATATAGGTTCTTTTTTGTTTATTTAAATAATTACATATATAAAATACGAGACTCCTACAAATAATATATTAAGTTTTCTAAGTAAGTCTGGTCTGTTACAGAATTTCGGCAATTAATTAAGATAAACTATTAGCATATTGAATTTATTCACTAAGGTATAGAAACACTTACGAACGTTAGTGTAAAAAATAACATTTTAATTTTTTAAAGTTTATATTTTTATAATTTATTGTTAACAGTCAACACAATTTTAATTAAAATCTTCTTAGTAAAAACGTCTTTCTTTTACTCCAAAAAGTATTTAACAACTAATTTTATTAATTCATTGTACAATTATTCATAATCAGTTAACAATAAATAGGAGTGGTGTAGATGGGAATAACTGCATAGTGCAATGCTTAATTTCACATTGAAATATTGTATCGGAATTTATGCAGTTTTTTGTTATTTATTTGATATAAATATTTTATTGATATCCATACTTGTGTTTTTGTTACGGAATTGCATATTATTGTCTGGAATCGCCCTTGCAATAATGAGTGCTGCATACAAAATATTGATGACACATAATAATATGATTATTTGAAATTTATAAAGCTTGGAACTCTTATAAATCTTCCGTTTCAGAGGATTTTATATTATTTATACAGTAAAAAAAAAGTTTGATTTAATACCAAATAATTCATGTTTTCGTCAATTAATCACTTCTTATATTGTGCGTAAAATCTAAGAAACTGAGTTGAAATTTTAGAAGAAATTAATCCAATAATATTGAATTCTGAACTTATTTCTGAACAATAAATTCTAAACTCATTCTAGACATAATTCTATTCTTATAGTGGACAAGTTCCACTTCTTCCTACGTTATAAAAATATATTAATATTTCATTAAATTCTGGTAAAACTTCTACATTCATTAAATACAATAAAAAATAGACATTTATCACTTTTCACAAAAAGGAAGAAATTGGTTATTCAGGAAAATTCTTCATATTTCAAAAATGAAATGTAATACAAAATATAAAATTGTCATATCCTCTTTGAATGGAATTCTGTGAAGCCTACCGTAACTATGCCCAACAAAAGTTATTATAAAGAAAAAAAATGAATCATTTGTTAGTTTAAATAGTTAATAATGTTAATTTTATTCATTAAATAAAATCAATCATTCCGAAATTTTATATTTCTACTATCAAGAAATACCGTATAGCTTTTGCATCTAAAGAAATTAATTATTTTTATTATGATTTTCAGTTATTCTTATTGCTCTTGATATTTATTTTGCATATCAATAAACTAATTTTCGAACTAACTTAGGTTTCATTAAAAAATATTTTATTAACTTTAGCACAAAGAAAGAGTTCTGCAGTTATTAGAGGAAGCCAGAAAAATCAATCCTACTTTACCAGTATACGAAAAGTAAGTATACATTAAACACTTTCTGCGATTTAATTACATCCTACAATAATCAGACTTTAATATCTACCTAGAACAAATAAGATAATGTTTTTTTTCTTTAACAATTTTCCTCATGGGCGTTGATAGAACTCATGAATGATTTATTTTGAAATTATTCAAGACAAAACATTAGTCTTTTCACCCAGTCATGGCGGAACAAAGTTCGTGTGACGTGTATACCACATTTGTATTCTAGAAAATGAAATGCGGGTTCTTAATATACTACTTTGTCAGCTGCCCGCGTCCGACCAACTGTTATGCGAAAGATTATAGCAGATTTCAAATTTTGAATTTCATACCAACAAGTATTTTGAAATATGTTTTTGCCTCAATGATTTTTATCTAATATTGCTTTATTTGGAATATGATTTCTCTCTTTCAAAATGAGCATTTATGCGTAGAAAATTACCGGTACTTGATTTCATATATACATTAATCTAACGTACAACGCAAATCTAACTTAGGTCTAATTTTAATTGCAACATCATAGTTTTAAACCATTGGTCAATTTTTCTCACTTGACTAATATTTAATCGAATAGTAGATTTCTATTAAAAGATATTTTTTCCTCTATCCTGTAAATAAAATAAGGAGCTAATATGATATATTTGGCATCTAATCCTATGATTTAACATATATATCCTATGATAAACTACATGTATATTTAAATTGAATAAAAAATAAAAAATGAGCTAATTGCTGTGATGTTTTAAGTAGTCTAAAATGAAACCTATCATATCTGACATCAAATACTAATTGATATCTATTTCTATCTTGCTTATTTAGTGTTTTAATTAAATTGCATTTCAAGCTTGTTTTTAAACTATTCAAATATCAAATTGAAACATATTTTGCACATTTAGAATTACTAATTTTTTTTAGATTTTAAAGCAAGTTTACAGATTATGTAAGAAAGGTCCAATAATAATGAAGAAATTAAACAAAATTATATGCTTTATTATTCGCAAATTTCGAAATTAATTTTAAATCACAAAATTTTAAAAACTTAAGAAATGAATTTAACTTTGGTACCTTTATATATTATTTAATTAAAATGTTTTCTGTATATTCCATATTCAGTGCATATACGAACAGTGATATAAGTTCTTAAATAGTATTATATAATGTGTAGAGAGAGTGAGATGTGAAAAGTATTTTTAGAAAATATATATATATTATTAAAAAAATTATTTATATTTTATATGAAATCTATTTTATATTTTAGAAAATCTTTGGGAAAAAAATTCCGATTAAAGTTTTATTCAATTTCTGATAATACTTTTGATCTGTGTCCTGATAACATTATTTAAAATAAATACAAAAATTCTTTTTTGAATTTCAGCAATAACAATTTCATAAAAGCGAGTTCTTATTTTTAAGCTGAAAATTTTTTTGAAAGTTTAAACTCCGAAATAATTAAATTTATCAATCTGAAATTATTTTTCGAATTTTGTTTTAATAAATGAGATTTTTTATCTCAATTAAAATGTATTAAAATGCAACGTATTGTTTTTTTATGTACAAATAAATTCGAATTTCATACGGAAACATTCAATTATTCTCTCTGACATTTGTTACCTAATATATGATGTTTAATAAATTCCAATTTATAGACTTTATGTTCATCGTTCTTGAATGTGTTTAAATTGAAAATTTAAAAATTTTGTAAAGGGCATGCTTTTTTGTATTTGTCTGAGTTTGTTTAAAATGTTTCCTCTTACATTGTGTTAATTTTTTATATTTACATTTAATTTAATATTGCTTTAAATATTTAGTTAAATATTCTTACTTCTGTTTTTTGTTTATTTCTCCTACAGCATGTCCCGTGGCTTATACCATGTCGATGGCCTGGGATTTCGTCGAAATTTCTCAGAAGAGAGCCTCATCGTTCATTACATTTGTAGACAACTTCATCAACACTATTCAGCTTTAGGTCCACAATATGAGCAACATCAACAGCAATGGAAGAGATATCTTCGGCAAAATCCCACTCTGCCTCCAACGGTTAGTTTCTAATGAGTTATTCGTGATTATCAGTTAATGTTTTTGGCATTTAATTAACTTTAATGTAAACCTTGCTCCATTTTGTACTTTTCTCAAATATAAAATAATAAATCATACTAAAATATAACTCGAATGTTAAAATATTGAACAACAATTACAAATCAATTTGGACAGTCAGACACAGGGGAAATATAAAATAATTCCATTTTTATACAAGCCAATTTATCTGTAGTAATCTTTTTGCATACCAAATGAGTCGAAATTGTTTCTATTATAAATTGTTTTAAACTGTTTTTTTATTCGAAGCATATATATTATATAACAGATACGAGGAGGAAGCAAGTTTGCGAATAATGGTTATAATCTGATGTATTTTTGTGTGTTTGTACTAAAACTGTGTGTAGAAGTAGAGCGGAAGTTAAGAAAGACCACCCCTATTGCAGAATGGACTTGCCCTCGGCCATCACATACATACACCTGATATGCACTGGCGGTTGGCTAACGACATCTCTCAGCAGACAATCAGTTGTCATTTGTTTCATCCGAGTCTGCATCTTGTTTGCGACTAAAGAACAACAACGAAATAATATTCGTTTTATAGGGACAGCAGGTGTTACATTTCAAGAACTGTATCGACGAATTAAGCGAACGGAGAATAATCAATGTAATTGACTCGTGTGCACTAGTATCTTCCGCATCCTCTTAATGGATTTAGCTCTATTGCAATGCATAGCCCTTCGCACTCTGAACAAGCCAATGAAGTGTTGGTAGTCAGTGAATTTCCACCTTATAAGGGCCAATCTTTCATATTGTGATTTTGATATGTGGGAATTTAATATGTGTTTCATGGAAAAAGACATAACCATCTTTACTTAAATAATAAAGGCATGCTAACAGTTCGAAACGCATTTTAATTTCAACCAAGCAGCTTCTACAGGCTAAATATCCACGATTTGGTAAACCAGTGAAACACGTGGTTGTGTAGTTTTTGTGATTATTTGTAAAAATCAGCAAAGCCCTTCCAATCTGTTCCGTTCCGTTTTCAATTATCCACCTTAGGAAATAAAAGTTTCGTTTTTATCCAACGTATGTGCGTATTGATTTACTTTTATAATACAACAATGAAGTAATTTTTTGTTATGCTTTATTTATTAAGGTTTACTAAGATACACCTTTTTTTAAAAAAAATGTTTGTTTTATTTCTCTGTGTGTAGAAAGAACTGAAGAGCTTGGTTCGTAAAGGAATTCCAATTCACTTACGAAGTCGTGTGTGGGCCATATTATACCGATCTCGTGTCAGCGATATCATGGAAAGCAAAGGCCCTCATTATTATAATTTCCTTTGCAGTCTGGCGCCAGATGACGAGGTAAAGTGCTTTTTGTCTAGTATTAAACATCATTAAAAGTTTTTATTTCATGTATTTATGACATTGAATATAATTTTTGAATTGGGATATCATTACTTGATTTAAAATACTGTTTTTTCTCATAATTCTACAAGTAAAAATATTTGCTCTCGTTGTGTATTTTAAAAATTACAGTTCATAATAAATCATACACATTATTGGTGTTTGGAGGGAACGTGTCAAATGAATACATAAAACATCTGTATACTTCTAATCATAACTGCTTTTGCTAATAACTTTACATTTTTCCTTGGAAGTTGATGGTGAAATACAATATAATAAAGTGTAATTGTTAGGTTTATGCCCTTTTTGTTGAAATTTGCGGTGTAAAAATAAGTGGCTGCTTACATTTGAAAATATGTTGGAACCATTATTTTGGATTTTGTACCGTTGATTAAAAAATAGAATTTATGAGATAAAAAAAAATCCCTGTCTGAAAAATAAACCTGAAAAGATGTGGCGTCTATGCTTTCAGAATTATAAGCATTGGTAATTGCTAATTATCATCCAAACTAAAGTTCATTGTCAACTTCTAACTCAATGTATCCATCACTGCATTGGTACTTAAAAGAATAATAAAAAGGCTTCTGCTCAAAGCATTGAAATGTCATTAAGGCAATATTAATTTCTGTCCCAACGCAGTTGATAGTTCTATTTCAAAATTCTAATGTTTTTAAGTGCAAATGTTTTGGGTTAATGAATATTATTTCATTCATTTATTACAGAGGGTTTCCCACCATAAAAGACAAATCGCTTTGGATCTCCTACGAACTATGCCTGATAATATCAGATTCGCTGACTCGAATGCTGATGGCGTAAGTAACTGAAAATAAGTTTTTGTTTTTTCTAATTACTACTACTTTCAATATTACAAACTAAAATACCAGTTTATAAATATGTAACTAAAGTTCGACGATTCTGTACATAATCTGAATAACAGTATTATTATCTTAATATTTCTTTATGCCCTTTTTAAAATTCTGTGCCATCTGTTTAATGAATTTTTCCTTTCTAAATACTATTAGAAAAATTACTCATTTATTTAAATGCAGTTGAAATTCTTTTAACTCGATTTTTATTCTTTTTACTAAAATTGCGCACTGGTTAGAACTGTCCTATTTGAGTTTTATTTGCTAAACATATTTAAACAAGTGTTAAATTTTCCTTCAATAAATTCATGTTAAATACCTTATGTTAGTTTATAATTATTATAAACTAAAATTTTTTGTCTTTTTATTTAGTTTCAGTTCCGAATTATGAAACACAATGTTCAGAAAATGTACTTTGCTTATTAGAAAGGCTTACAGGTTTGATGCCTTCACACCATTATACTAGGGTAATTCATTAGCCCAAAACAAGTTTTTGTAAATCATATAATAAGAACTAAGCAATAAAATTAAAGCTCCACATACTAAAGAAAAATGCACTCGCTAAGTGTCTGTAGCATAATTTACAATTTATTAGCATCGAATTTGGTGATATTAAAGCAATTTAAATCATGCGTATGTCGTCATACCACAGATGATCGAAAGCACATCGGCAATGATATCGATTTAAATTTCTATTTTTCTTAACTATCGATGCAGCCTTTAAAACTGATAAATTGAGGGCATTAAGACAAAATGATATGTATGATTAATACTTTAATCTTACATAATTAATACGCCCCACAGTTGTTCACAAAAGAGCAAGCTATCTCGTTAGCTGTTTCGCCTTAAAAAATTCCGTTCCTTTTTCAATAAATCTAGCTCTAGTGTCACAAAATTCCAGCTAACAATAGCTCTATTGTCACTCGTGCCGATAGAGAAGCGTTAAACAAATGACTAGTTAGCGATTTCCCTTCCATTTATTTCAATTATTTCTTAGTGGCAACCAAGGTAAAAGGATATAGTTTACTTGTATGAGAGGAAATTCAGAATCTCTCCTTCAATCAACATAATAATTGTATTGTCCTCCTTTTATAATCGATTACTTTTGAAATTGCATAAAAAATTTCGAGGGTTTATAAATGATTCGGCATTTTATAAGATTCCTTAAATACATCTTATACATGGATCAAGTATTCAAATGTAAATGTCTCTGCTGTTTTGAATTCCATAATATTGCATTTTTGGCATGCCGACAATCAATTAAGAGATAATTCTTCTTTCTTGGATTTTGCATATCAGTCTTGAAAATCAACGGGTTAAAAAGTTTGTATGACATTTTAGGTAAAATATTACCTCATCTGTACCATTTTTTTTTTCTTTAATTTATCCTGAACAGGTACGTAAGATGCAAGAAGTTCTTCAAGCATTTTGTGTACATAATCCAGCCCTGGGTTACTGCCAAGGGATGAATTTCCTCGTTGGAATGTGCCTACTGTTTCTTGAACCAGAAGATGCATTCTGGTAAGAATTTGAAATGAATTCATTGAAAAAATTTAAAACGATTTTGTAGAGCTCTAAAAAGTATGTTTTTTCCCCATCATTAGTCCTTAATTAATAATTCCGTATTTCAAACATTGTAGAAGCTTGTAATGAATTTATTCCCGAATTCTCTTGCAAATGTTGCTATTCTTATCGAATAAATACTTAATCAAATTGATCATTCAAACCATAATTTAATTCTAAAAGTATTGTATTGTTATCGAAATAGTGTATTTGCAACAGAAATAGTGATTTGTTGGTGATAACACTCAAGTATACAAAAATTGAAAACTAATGCAACAAAAAGGGAAAGAAAAGTCGATTATAAAATTTGGTCTGTAGAAACGAGTTAATTTAAATAGAATACTTTAAATCAACCTATTTTGCTTTCATGCCCAGAACCAGAAGCATAAAAAATAAAGTTTTCAATTATTAGTTAATGTTATCCGTTAAGAATGTACGAGGATTGTGAATGAAAATATGAGTAACCCAAAATATGTTTAATAGCTAAACAAGATTTCTAATTTTATTTTATTCAGAAATAAAAGTCTAAAAAAATTATTTTCAAACAGTGAACTGCAATTGTCTGTATTATCCTTTAAGAATAAGTGCTTAAATCTATTATGTGTAACTCTTTTTTATGCCAATAGAAAATAAAAAGAAATTTTAATCAAATTTAGCTGAAACGCAAAATAATGCAGTGGCCTGCTCTTTTTATTTTTTGGATGATTGTAAAATGTCTGCTTTTATTTCAAAAGAATTCAAAATAAAAAATTTACTGAAACTTTAAACAGCAAGATACTTATTAGCAACATTTAACAAATATAACTAGCAACTCATGTAAATAAATACTGGGAAAATTACGAGGTATGATATTACGCTCGGTTAAATACTGCTGGATTTGAATTAATAATAGTATTAAGTATTTAATGGCAGCAAAATAGAACTGGAACCGATTTTTTTATTTCGTGGTTTTCTCCCAATTATCCAAAATGTTTAAGGATATAATACGACGTTCATGAGTGATCCAGCCACTTTAGGTATTAAAGCACAATTGCCGTAGACAAATAATACATTCGTCTATGTGAATTTCTTAATTTTTTAGCTTTGGATCTTCTCAACCATGCGCTTCTGTGTATATGTGATTTAAGATCATAGTAGTATCCCAGATTAAACTCTAGAATCTTGCATTACGCCATAAATGTGATATCGACTCCAATTTATATAAAGTTTTTCTAGCAATAATTCATGCCTTTGCGATTTTTGTTTTATCTCCAGGTATTCGATTTTTTAAAAAATCCTTCTAAATCTACTGATAAAACGTTTTTATTAAGGTTCATGTAATTATTGCTATCATATTGTTGTCTGTTCAATCTCACTGGACAATTATGCAAGAAATTTGATTACAATAAATTGTTTATTATAAGATATATCACTCGTTTCGCGTTTGCAGCTTAATTGGTCAATAACGTTTTCACGAACGTTTTAACGAATTTTTTACTTTGTAAATGTATTCATCATAAAATATTTCATCTGTATATATATATTTTTTTATATAAAATGTGTTTTTGCTTTTTTTTTCAGGTGTTTAGTTGCTGTAACGGAACGTTATTTCACTGCAAACTACTTTGACCAAAACTTGATCGGCGCTCAAGCCGATCAAGAAGTGTTAAAGGACTTATTGCGGGAGAAAATGCCTCTGCTATGGCAACACTTTGCCCAGTTAGACATCGAGCTTTGTACTGTTACTCTCAACTGGTTCCTTGCAATCTTTTTTGACTGCGTCCCGTTCGAAGTAAGAAATTTTCCTTTTCAGATTGGATTTTCAAAATGAAAATTCATTGGGGTTATAATTTAGAAATAATTTTAATTTCATCAAAGAACTTCAGTATTCAAAACTTGAAGATATATTTATTTTAAAGTGAAGTTGAACCTACAATTATTTTTATTAATTTAGTAAAAAAAAAACTCATTTAATAAAAAATTTGTCATCATCTTTGATAACAACCAAAAGGGTGAATAAAATATAAAGTTCTGATTAATTATCAACGTTTTCTCTTTATAGTACTCTTATAATCATCTTCGATGTGTGTTACCTTCTTTTCTTTGAGAAACTATACCCTGAAGCTGGAAAAATATTTTCTATTAGAAAAAGTATAACATAGATGATAAATCTTGAACGAACAGAACTTCATTGTTTGAAGTAGATCCAATTCATAATCAGTTTTTTTATCGTGTCAGACCATAATATTGTTTTCGTTACGGGGTTTTGAATAATTGAAGGCAACGCATAATTGGAACTCAAACTCTCGTAGGCAATGAATAAAGCATAAATGGCAATATACATCAATATTTTTTAATAATATATATTTTTTTACCTACTTTCACCAGTATTGCATTATTATCATACAATACTTTATTACGTTTTTTTAACAGCAGATGCGTTTTTAAAAGGTTGACGTAGAGCTATGACATCATAGCTATTTTCACGGAATGTAATTTTTTTTCGGAGGCAAATTATTGTTTTGTAATATGTTCAAAAGCATTTCACACGTGTTTAATAAAAGTTTTGATAAAATATATTTTCCCTTTCCCCCCGATGGGTAAAAAATAATTCATTCATTCTTAAGTGGAAACATTGGAGGATTTTACCTGTTCTAAGATCAGTCCATAATGAAACTGTTTTATGATCTCATAAATTAGCAGTTTGTGTTCACAAAGATATTTTTTACATAAAACAATGTTACCACAATTGAAAATTATCATTATAAAGGGTTGGGGGGATTTAGAGACCAATAGCGAAGTCACTGATTGATAGTGATTGTTTCAAACCAGTTTAAACTTATTAATAATTTAAACTAATTAAGACAAAAAAAATGACTTAAAAAATAATGTTTTCTCGTGATTTCAAATTTGCGATCGTAGATTTCATTTCCCTCCCCCCCTTCCCGTCTAGGTTTTACTATCAAAGCGGGTATGCGCCTAATTTTGAATGGTCCAGCTGTTATTGGATGGCGAAAGTCTATAGGATCAAGCTGGAAAACGCATACATCCAACTCGATTGTTGTTAAATTTAAGAATTAAAAGAAGGCACACAGCTATTGGTCTTTGACTCAATCTTCACAGGCTTTTAACGGTGTTCACATTATTTCTCCAAAAAATAGTTCGACGCCGCTTATTAGGATTCGAAGAACATGCAGGAACTTTGAAACTCTAACTCTTATATCCTTGTCAGACGCTAAATTTTATGGAAATATTTATTTTTATAGGTGTTACTTCATTTTTAATAATAATTGAATCACTTTATGACAAATTTATTTTATAATTTAAATTAGCTTAATTGATCGTTTTTAACAAATTAAATTATTCTTATATCTATGATTCGTATATATAAATATCTATGGAAATATGCTAGAAAGAAAAAACAAATTCTTTTTCTGTAAAATTATAAAAACATTTTTTGAATTTTCTAAACAAAATTACGTATCATAAATATGGAATAATTACTAGCTTCTTCGCTATACTCTATGATTCATAAAGCTCTGTAAAATTATTATTTTATAACTAAATATTGAAATATACTGAAGTACAAATTGTAAAATATGAAGTGATGTTTATTGCGGTGTAGTGATGTTTCATTTTTCTATTGCATTTTTCTCATGAAAAATTACAATTGGAGACAGCGCTATTTTACTATTTTCTTTTTCTTTTTGTTTTATTATTATTTTAAAAAATTTTAGAAACGTTAATTCATGTAAAGAAGGCAATTTCGGATAATTATAGTATAATGTACTTGGAATATTAATTACAAATTCGAAGTTGAAGAAATCACAATGAAAATTGAGTTTAATAAAACGAAAATGAATTTAAAGGAAAACATGTTCTGAAAGGAGGTACAGTAAGACAACAGGACAATTTTTAGACTTAAATCAACGGTAAAGATTTATTTATATATTTTACAATTTTAATAGATAATGCACAGATAAAAAAGCAATAGTTATCGTTTAAAAAATTAAATAGCCATAGAAATAATGCCAATAAATAAGAAATTTTAATAAAGAAAATTATAATACTTTAAATAAAAAATACTGCGGGCAATTTTTTAAATGAATAACAAGATTTGCATTAAATATTTATAATTTTTTTTAATGTCAGAAGCTTTTTACCATTATTTATTGAATACATTGTACAGCAGTTAAGCCCTTGGGTAAGTTAAAGGCTTTTAAAAAATATTCACTGGAGAATACAATAGACAATTAACTAACAAACAGAGTGATACAAACAGTTTTCCCCGAGTTTTGATTTCGAATTTTAAAATATAAATTTGAAATACATGTTTATAAATCCAATTGGCTTATTATTATTACTAATAATTAAAACTTTTTAAGGTAATTGAATATAAAGTCTCATCATAAAATATATTGATTGAAATAATTGCTTCGGAAATCAATGCTATGTTGAAATGGATTCTCCAAAATTTTCAATTGTATATCTATATTAAGGAAGGGAAAAACCATATTAAGGATTTATCGGCACTCGCTAGCATGCGCTTACATAGCATGAACTCGCTAAGAACAAGCTCCTTTACTTAACCACTTCGCACACAATGACATGTCAGAGACGCGCATCGAATTATTGAATTTTTAATTTGCAATGAAGTGAAAAGTACTAAATAATTCAAAATGAAAAATGTCACTTGAAACGTACTATTATTAAAGGAATTAAAATGATAATAAATATTCCAATTAGGAAGCTATTAAATTCGTCATTTAATTAGGAAGTTAAGTAAATTCGTATGTCAAGTGTTTAAGAGCAGAACGATTAAAAATCGCAAGCATGACCTCACCCACTAAATAATTTAATCTGAAGTGAATTCCCTCGGTGCACACAACCCGATTAAACAGTTTAATCGGAGAAGGAATTGCATGTATTCGTTTGGCCTAAAAGCACCTCACGACTTCCGAGGAATGTGCTGATTAGGCAAATTAATGGATTCCATCTAGACTACGAATTGCGCTCTTCGATCGTTTTCTGTTTCACTTTGTGTGTTTGTAAACCAAGGTATGGATTTTTTTCGGATATGAATCGGACATCTATAGCTGTTCTTATGAATATTTTTAGCTTATGTTACTTAAATAAGCATTATTCCTAAATAAAGATACAAGATAAAGTCGCATAAAACAAAGTTGATGTAAAACTCTAATAAAGATATACTTGAGCGGAAGGTAAAATGCGAATCTTTAGTTCCATTCGCAAATCCTTTTGTTATTTTTGTGAGAACTGAATAAATTCTATAATTTTAAGAATTTAACATAATTTATATTTATAATATTGTTAGCAATACTTTCGAAACGATTAGTATTCTTGCTTCAAAATAATTAATCGAAACAGACTCAACTTTATAAAGCATTAGTTTGAAATGAAATCTTATAAAGGAATTTATTAATCTTTATTATTTTTTTCGCTAAACAGCATTCTAATAACTGCCAGCAACACTGAATTGGTTTTGACCATTTTAATAATTATAGTTTCATTCTCTGCATTTAGATGATATATTATATCCTTTTTATTGCGTAAAATTTAGTTCGTTTTCACATCTATGATAGCTAGAAAAATTATTAAATTGCAAGACCTTTTGTAGTCAAAAAATACTGTGATACCCAAAGGCGGATTTTGCGGCTCTAGATGATGTTCATTATCAGCCCTCTCTCCTTTTAATTTGAATTTTAATTTATTAAAAAATAACCTAATTTTTTATTTTTTTCTCGCTATAAGTTCCGAAAATATTCCCTCTCAACAATGAGTTTTTACACCATTTTAGTCCAAAAATTGATATTCTTATTGATGCTAATTCAGTTGCCGTTAAGTTCAGTCTCGAGTAGTTTTCAGTGTTAATAGAGATTAAGTTAACGTTTCAACATTTTTTTTAGATATATTTCACAATAATATTTTCATAGCTGCGAATTAAATCGTTTTGTTGGTCTAAATACTTGATCGCATGATTTCTTCCAGTGATGAAAGCTAAAGAAAGATCCCATTTAATATCTACATATATTTAGGGTTATTAAAAAAGGGCAGTTACAATGCATCTAAATTTAGAGATAAACCAGGCATAATAGCATAATGATGTCATTGAACTGGTCTGCATTACAAAAGTTCATATATACAGTGAATAGAACACATGTCAGTTATTGAAATAAAGCGGTTTATAGTCTGACAATTTGATGGAACCTTGGTCATAAAGTTTATTAATTTAAATAATTTAAATGGAATAAAATTATAATCGATATCTTCGATGAGCTATCTTCTAGCCAAACGCTACAAGTAGTTTATAAAGTATTATTATTATCCTAATATTTATAATTCTGGGAATTTTTTTGTTTGATAATTAGGATATAATTTTAGGATAGTTTTTAATTGGTAATAATGATTTTTCTATTTGGTAATTAGTGAGCTACAACCTGCTTGTAGCTCACTTTCAGCTTAGCAGACCTAGTTTAAAATTTGTAACTGGTGATACTAGAAGCAACTGAAAAGGAGAAAAATATGTGCCCTTTTTTTATGCGGAAATAATTCAATTTTTGTTTAAACTTATTTTTGTGAGGAATTGCATTTTCTTATTATATACATTAAACTATATAAGGGATTTTTTTAACTAGTGTTTTATTTTAAAAAAACAATTTTTGTACCTTAAAGTTTTATAAAACCATAAGTAAATTTATCGAGCTTTTTGGATGTCTGTTATTCCAAGACATCTAAGTCCAAATTATTCATTTAAATTTGTATTATTTTTCATTTAATTTATATTGAATGGCAAAATAAGCATAGCTTGATTTAATGAAAGAATTTCATAGATATAAATAAATTAAAATTCCTTTTGGAAGTAATTTTTTATCAGCTTTCTTCCCGCCCTTGAAGCTTTCTTGTCTTATTTTTAGATCTGTTTTTATTTTTTATTTTTATGGCGTAGGAGGGGGGGGGGAGAGTTTTATCTGACTTCTGATGCCTAAGATCTAGATTAATGTAAAACCTGTCGTCAGTCACTAAACATTTAATAATGAAAGAAAAGTGGTACATTATTTGTACCACTTAATTCATTAATTTATTTTTTGTGAACTTATTAATTTATTTTATTTTATTTACATTGATATTGTTTGTTTTTTTTTAATTTTTAAAAAGGGAAAGAAAGGTATCTGAAAATAATTTTATTTTGCCTCAAAACGAGGGGCCAAAAATGGCTAATTTTCGCAGTTTTATCAGCGCTTATACAACATGATTTGCAACACAATTATCATTTTCCAATTACGATTCAGAAATCATGCAGAAATTCCATTGGCAGTCTACAAAAATGTATTCTTATGAATGATCATGATTTTAGGCTCCAAATATTCACATATATCTTTTTTTTTCGTTTGAATTAATAAATAGTGCATGTAATTTGGCAATTGATACAGAAAATATATAGCTAGAACTTCTCTCAGCACTTCGCTTTAAATGATACCGTTAATTGGGAAAATTGATACAAACTTGTTCCTATAATCATAAGTGAAACGTAATATTTAAGCGATTAAGAGTTTAAGTGCATCATTAAGGTAGAAATTTTTAGTTTCTAATTTTATAACTAGATGGTGCCACAAATGCATGAGCTTAAATTGAAAGGTTACTTAAATACGTTTTGATGATTTCGTCCGTTTCGATATTTTTCGCCGACACGCTTTTTGAAATTATTTTTCAAAGAAAGGAAGGAATATTTTAGAGGAATTTGAATTTAAATATTTCTTTCCTACCAACTTAGACTTATAAACTTAAACTCTCATCGAAAATCTCTGTTTAAAGAAATTTAATTCAAAATTATTTCTTTCGGCATTATTTTAAGAAAGCTTTTTTTATTTATTTATTTTTATTTATTTATTTATTTATTTTGCCAACCATCTTTTCATCAAAAATGAAATTTACTTCTGAAAGGAAGCATTTTTAACCTTTTCAAAAAGATCTCATTTCGTAATATATACAATAATTTAGTACTAAAATATTCGTACCCATAACCCGACCGAAATCGGTGCAAGTGTGAGGGACCATTGAGTTGTATGCACCACTGGAAACGTCTCCAAAATATCATCGCATTAGTACTTCGGATTACTAGTTCAAATGCCGCCCTCATCATCTGAGTTACGACATCTGCGCCAAAACACCACTTTTACTGCTGCAAAACTTGACGTTAATTTAACTGGCTTAGACAAATTTAACCAAGAAATTAAATGTCGACAGATACTGGTGTGTATTCAAAGGCCATTAGATAGTATATGCCACTAGAATGTTTGAGAATTTATAATGGGGAAAGACAATTACGATCATCTATATTTATTGACGGCGTCAAGTACAAGCTTCCATTCTTTTATATGCATCACTAAAAGAATTTGACAGGTCGATATTCATTTGTCTGACTGAAATCGATGGAAATATGCAAAGAGCCTAATAAGTTCTACAATGGATGGTATAAGTATGTGCGTAAAATGGCCCTCACCCCCCCCCCCCCCAAAGAAAAATAAAAGAAAGCTAAAAACTTTTTATTGCAGTCAACAAAGGAAAATATGCATTTCTTTAGAAAAAAAATTATATGTTACCCTAAAAATAAATAAATATGTGTTGGAAAATTAATACTTAATTTTGATTTCAATTATTTAAAATTTTGCAGCCAATCAAAGAAGAACGTCATCTTAGAATATAAAAACTACATTAAAACTATTTCTGAAACATACATTTTTAATAATGTACTTAACAGAAGTATTTCTTTAGTTTGATTCTTTCTATCAATAAGTTTTTCATTTGCAATTCCTTACTATAAATATTATGAAATTTTGTAATCAACATATTTTATTCTCTGAAATTTGCAACAACCTGAAACCACTTGTACATAATTAAAATTTAATCAAATTAATCGAGTAACTGATAAGAGAGTTCTAAAAACATTTTTAAAAATTTACTGGCAATGAGAATCTGCAAGGGTAAAAAATTTCATATTCAAGAACATTCGGAAGAGATTTAAAATTAAGTTACAAAATTTCCTTTTTGCAAACCTAAAATAAATCAGATGAAAGAAAAGGAAAAAAATAATTGGATGATGATCATTGGATTTTCTTATCCGGTTTAATCGGATAAGAAAAGTCCTAAATTCGGAGATATTGAGAATCACTCATCTGATAGCACTGATATAAACGTTTGAAGGAGCATATTTTTGGATGAAAAATAAAAATAGTAATTTTGTACAGTTTTATATCGTTTTTTAATTACTTAATCTAGAGACCTATTCTGGAAGGAGAAATTTTTTGCTACCAATGTGTGTTTTCGAAAAAGCTTCTAAGTTAACAGAAATCAAAAAATGAATTTGGAATTAAGATATCAATCAATTTAAAATTATTTAGATCAAATTTAAAATGGTTGATCATAAAATTTTAATCGAACCTTCAAGTTAATGTGATGATTTTTCATCTAGTTTTGCATAATTTTTTGAATATGATAGAATATGTCTCAGCATTGTTAATATTCTGTACATCTCACTTTAGGATTGTGACTCAGAATCTTGAAAGCCTTGATTCATATTAATTTCAACAATTTTCTTTAAATTCGTATAGATGATAATAGATATAATTATCTATACTCATATATATATAATATTTTTTTTTATTTTTTATTTTATATATAATAGAGACAGAGAGATTATTATAATATATATATTATACTATAGAAATTGAATCTATTCGTATAGATATAGTTTCATATTTATGATCCAGGGAAATTTTTTAACGTTAAAACAGTGTTACTTAAGTAAGACATTTAAAGTTCTGATTATTGTATTATAAATCTGCTGTTGTTATGTATGCACTTGTCTTAAGACGAGTTTGTGAGGCACTTGTCATAGTTGGCGAATTCAACGATTTTAGGGCGAGTTTGAGGGGTGCAGGAGCGGTAGTAGGACATTTTATTCTAGTAATACTCCTAATTCCCATTTTCAAGTTATTCATTATGCTATTTTATAATTCTAAAAAATTCCTACAAATTTTCGTTGATAAAAATGATCCGTTAGTAAAATATTAATGTACTTCTGATTTAGTAAGCCACTTATTTTATGCACCGTGTACTTACAATATTTCATATACAAAATGCAAAGTCATATAATGAACAAATAATTTATCTGCACCAGAGCTCAGATTTTTTTTTAATGTAACAACATTGATATTAAATCTACGATGATAAACAGAAAAGTTTAAATTTGTAAAGGCGTTCTGCTTTTGAATTTTTTTAAAAACTGATATAGCATGAAAATTAATATCCATAGTTGGAAGCTTTTCTTATTACTTACGTAATTTAAAGAATTGCTGTTATAACTATTCCCACTTTACAAATCGTTTCAATACTTTAACATCATTCGATTGCACTTCATACTTAAGGAACAATTTTTTTAAAGTTCCTATATTTAAATAACATACATTTCAGTGTTCGAACTTACTGAATTACACAAACGAATCAAGAGGAAATAAAACAAAAACTAATGAAACTAAAAAATCTTTTGTTTAATGCAAATTGTTGTATTTATGTAAAGTAATATATTTACTAAAATCTAGATAATTGTGTCAAAGTAGATATAGTATATACATAAAAAGAAATATCAATCGTCATTGATTTTAATCATACATTTTGAACAAAATCATTGAAAAGTAATTCACTCTTCATAAAAAATAAAGTGAAAAGTATTCATATAGTATCAAAACGCATAAAATTGTTTTAAACAAGTCATTAAATGTTCGAAATTGTGTTAAACATCATGTTAACTCTAGCCGAACGCGACACTTTTAGATAATGTTTAAAATGTTGCAGCCTCATCTGAAATTGATCCTTTGCACTAACACAACCGCATTGTAAACTAGACCATTGATTAACAGTTTTATGGCTTTTGCGCACATGGGTGTACGAAAAAGTCATACAACCATCTAAACTCAAACTCGGGACACACAGATCATGGGGAAGGCGCGCTACCCCTAGGCCAGGACGCCGGCATGCATAAATCTTTCTAATGAAAACAAGTCCAGCAACATCATAGCGCCATTAAAAATGTAAATGCCGGTTTCATCTAAATTTTGTGGTATTATAGCTTTACTTTTTTTTCGCCTTGTAAGAACCTCTCTTTTTTTTTTATCCGGGTACCCAAGTATTGAGCAAAATTCTTCTGTTTTAGTTTTCAACAATGGAAGAAAATCATTCCATAGAGAATTTGCTGAAAAATGAAAATTGTTTGAATTTCAGGACAACAGTGCACTTCTTTTATTAGAAATTAGGTTAAAAAATGAACATTTCTAAATTCAGGAAAAAATTGCTTGACTATTCAATCCTTCTGTCATTAAAAAGATAATTTTTTTAATTTTTGGGACGGTGTAAAATTTATCTTTGTGCCTTGATAATATCACAAGTTATCTCAAAAGAATACCAAAATTAAGCGGAGTAATTTTTAATTCTTTAAATTTCAAAAGAAATCATTCCGGCATTCTCACCCTCCAAGGTATATATGTGACAGATTTGATGGGTCAAACAGTCTGGTCCGTAGTTTGTTTATATACACACATGCATTTATTCATCTTTATTAACAGAAGAAATTTCGATAAAAAGCCTTAAGTTAAACTTTTTCAAAATAAAGCTCACAAATTTCTGTTAACGAGTTAATATTTTTTTTTCAAAATAAGCCATCAGCATAATTAATTTAAAATTAATAAATAAAAAGTAAAATATACAAATATCAAAAATTAGGAACAGATAATAAAACTTTTAACCCAAACAACATTAACTTCTGAAAATTGGGCACCAACTATCGAATCCTTTGCCCAACACAGACACACACGAACTCACATTGGTTTCTATTTTTAACAGATAAAAGTTCCTTCGAAAGCAATTATTTTTTTACTTGTGACTCTTATTATACTTAATCAGTTTCTGTTGAAGCATATAGTTGACAGTTTTGGATATAAAACATCCTTATTATAAAGATCTCTAAAGAATTACTTATTCAATGGATTTAATTCAAGCTCATATGATTCCAATTAAATACATAATAAGATAATTTCATTTTGAGATTCTTTGCTTATTTTTCAGAAGAAAATTAGGCGTACATCAGAACACAACGTAAGATAACTTACTGTTCAATGTGGAATAGCATGTGTCTGTGATAATACAGGTGTGTTGATACTAACTCATGATAATTAATATTAAAAGGGTTCTTTTTGATTAAAATGAACCGTTCTTTTTTTATTTTTGATGAAGATGCAGGAAAGTATCTCGTAGTACTAAACCAAAATTTAATTTTAAGAACTGCCCCTCAATCGCTACTCCCAATTTAAATTTCAAAGGCACACCAACAAACAGTCTTTGAACAAATGTTGATTACCAATGAAGCATTTACTATAACACTGTCAAAGATAAGAATCGCACCTCCATCTAACTTTCCACTCCACAACAAAGAATAGTCTTTGAATAAATGTCGCTTACCTATGAAGCATTTACCATAAAATTATCAATGGGTACATGAACTTTGAATCGGGAAAGGGGTAAGAGAAACTGTTAAACTCTTAACTACTAAAATTTTATAATAAAAGGAAGAGACATTTTAGTTAAATTATTTTCGCATAGATAACGGATTTTGAATGCATTATTTTTAGAGAATATAAATGAAATTTAAAACAAAAAAAAGAAGTAATAAAGATTTTCAAGAATAGAACATTTTTATTAAAAAATAAAATTATAAATAATAATAAAATTTTGTTAAGTTAAAATATTTATTGTTAACTTTTTTTTAAATAAATTAACTGTTTGTTTATGGTTAATAATAACAATAAATTTTCTTAAGAATTATGTTTTAACTCTGTTCAAATACAGAATACATACAGCAGGGAGAGTAATTATTTTCCCTTATTTTTAAGGAATATTTAAAAAATGCTGAGTTTTTGAAGGATATCTTATTTCTTTTTTATAAGAATATGTGTAGTTCTAAAAAATAAAAATAAAATAAAAACGGAGGAGAATATAAATTGCAATGAATTCACAGATTTTATTTCAGACACTTATGGATATCAACGGTGTACAACAATATAACGGTTCACCTTGTAGATTGCAAAAAAAAATGTATATGGTATTCTATCTATAAATTTTTTAAACTTCTAAAACAAATGTGCATTATTAATAAGAGAGTTTTTCGTAGGATTTCATTGTTTGACAGAATATCCATTCATTGGATATAATTCTATCCGATATTTATCTTGCTTCGAAAATAAAAAGTTAGATTTTTTTTAATATAAGATATTCATTACTTTGAGAAAACGATCTCGAATCATCAATTTTCATTTATCTCAAGTGATACTCTGCTTAAATTTCGTAGTATCTATTTGCAATTCAACTAGAAATCCGATTTCTCCGTTGGTATCATTATTTCAGAATTCAGCCCAGTGTTATAAGTATTGTTAGGTTTTCTTGAGCCTTTCGTGACTTGGGGTATGAAATGAAAAACGGTAAAAGATTTCTAAGCCATATTAGAGGCTGAAACAACCTTCCTTAAGTTAAGATATTCCCCTCAAGAAAATAAACAAATAAAACACTCTTTAATTTAATACGGTCTAAGTGTTGTATGTTTTTATATTTTTATTGGTTAATCTCAAAAGCTTCTTAGAAGATCGTAATAATGTTTTTTCTATCATTTTTTATAGTTTTGGACACAGTTATTCAAGGAAAAATCCATAAAAGCTTATCTAGATCAGTTCTTCCTAAACTATGGGTCGTGACCCAAATGGATACCTTAGAGAAACATCTCAATCACCAGACCATTTTAAGCAGTTTCTTACAAATTCCTTAGTACTTACACCAAAGAAATAATAATAATTATTGTTTGCTAATTATACTTTCTTAAAATTAACTTTGTATTATCTTTTAAATGGATTTTTCTTTATTTCTCATTAATCAGTGCTTTATTTTTTTTAATTCTTTTGTTCCCTGATTCTGGAGCCATGTCAAAATCAGCAGAAAAAAATTTAACTCAAAAGGGATCGTTAGTAGAAAAAGAATTTGGAATTCTAATTTAAACCAAAAGGTATTGGGCAGAAATGTCTTTCAAAAGCTTTTTACTGATTTGTCCACTAACCTCAATTACCTCTATAGAATGTTGAAGGCGACCATTTTTTTGAAGACTTATATAACGGTAAAAAAATAATTTTCTACGAAAATAAAAGCGTGACAAAGATATTAATGGAAAAATGATTTATTTAACAAACTATATTGGCATTCAAACAAAATAATCATACGTAAATGACACGACACATAAAGACATAATATGAATAGACCCAAGAACATTATGATAAATTTAATTTTCTGACTAAATGAAACTAATTCGCAAAAGTATTAAATACAGAAATGAAAATTGCATTCCAAATATTAAAGCACCAGCTTTTTTAAGAAGCAGCAAAAATCTCTTCTTTTAATGAATTGAAAGGTTTATTACTCTAAATTATAAAAGACTTGCTTTTAAATTTAAATACAAACATTTTCATAGTGTTTAACAAATGACAAAAAGGAAATATGAAAGACATCTTTACAATATCTTAATGACAATGAAATTATGTTCAAGTGAAAAATGCATTATTTTTTAACAGATACGAACATGTACAATGGTTATTTATCACAGAATTAATAACATATAATAATTATGGTAAAAGTATATGTTTTTAAAACAAGAGTATCGCATAAAATTTGTTTACAGGGTATGAGTTATGAAATGTTCAAACGTGCTAAATATTTAATCATGAAATAATACTTTCAATGTAAAGGTCTGTATAAGTATAAGCAAACATATAGTCAATATCAGCAAATTTTTACAACATAAATACATATGAACAAAAAGAAAATAAACTGATATATTTCACACATTATTTTATGTACAAAATTCATAAATAAATAATTGTTCTTAAATAGCAATATGAAAGTCAAATATATTAATTCCTTTATGACTACTGCTTTCCATCCTTGAGTTTAAAGCGTGCGTATTTTTCATTACATTAGCACTTAAATTTTCAAAATTTGAAATTCTGTGTCCGCATTCCTGTGTTAGGAATGTTCATCAGGATTTTTAAGAAATTTCAGCACCCTCTACGTATATTTCCATCAAGAGCTAGATTTGATATCGACTAGAATAATGAAACTAGGCAAACATTTGCAATTCTCTACTATATTTAGGTTGATTTTGAAAAAGTCCGTGGTTTGATCTTCATTTCAACTCTGGTCATTTCTGACCATTCTTGGCCATCGATGTCATACCACGTCACTCCAGTGCTGTAACGGCCATTAATATTAACATATTGGCAATGATTGTACCACCAGCCACTATGGTAGAATTCAGCACAATGAGTAGCTAAACTTGCGTCGTGATCTCTATCAGGAGTGCTAAAAGCCATTCCATTGTGATAGCTCATAGCATCGCTAGCATTGCCAGAATAACCTGCTAAAGCCAATCTATAATTGTCTTTTTCAGCTAGCACTTCAAAAGTATTATATTCGGCATATTTGTATTTTCCTTCAGAGTCCCATAGATCTATGCGTAAGGTGTAATCATCGTCCGTGGTCAACAAATGGAGAATTTCATTTCCGAGCCAAAAGTCGCCAGAAGATACATCACCAAAACCATTTTTATAATGATCCCAATTTCTATTGAAATCTTGATCTCCTTTTGACCTACGTTGAATAAGAGTCCAATGACCGCCAGAAGTTTCCATGTCGCAGAATACTTTAATGGTTGAAGTTAGCGAATGAGTGATAGGGTGACGAATCAAATAAGTACCACTTTTACGCTCCTGTATATTCTCCAATGAAGAATTCTGTGTGCAATCTATAAAAGGAAAAATATATTTTAAGTATTTAAATTACTGTTTTAATTATTTCATACAGTAAATTAATAATATAGTTGTTACAACTTAAAAAGCACTTAAGATTTTTTTAATAATTATCTCCCTTTTTCACTAAAATAAGAGTAATCTGAAATTATCCTGGTAAACATGAAACTTATTTATATTCTGCCATAAAAATAATTCTAAAAACGCATCAGTAGTAATACTTTTGTATATCACTAATTTGAAAAATACAGTCTAACTGCCGTATTGAATGCAGTTAGGCCAACAATTTTTACTCCTTTAAACTGAAAAATCCGATGAAAATTTTTAGATTACATACAATAAAAAATATGGTACTTCAAAATATAGATGTTTGCGCTTTTACTGGATTAAATATAAATTATAATAGCTACATTTCACTTATTTTTTTTAAATATTCACACCGTTTACGAATTTCAAGGAAAAAACTGAATTAGGGTGACCAGTGAAATCTATATCATCCTTAAAGGAATTTAGAAGAGGAAACTTTTACAATACTTTATTTCTGACATTTTAAAAATTAGATAAACATGAAAGCTTAAACTCTTAAATAACTATCCTTGCTTTATTATTGTTGGCACAACGAAATGACGAAAAATTGGATTGAATCTGAACCGCTCTCAAATTTCACCGATTATACTTAAGAGCATTTTCTCGGTGAAGTATAATTTTCTTCTTATTTTGAGATCCGATTTCTTAATTATAGCCTTTTTTTATTGTGAAGCGCCCTCACATTTTGAACCAAGTGAGACAGGTTAAGTGAGGGGGATCCGTATTTCGTCATTTTAATAACATTCCGACAATACCGCCGTAATGACTTTTACCCTCAGGCTAATTTTCCTTCCCATCATTAGCTTTACTTTTATCATTTACCGAATTTCCCATAGTTGTGAAGCAACGTTGTACTCTTGAAACTGGCGTATTAGGGAGGTCGTAGAATTGCCCTAGGCCAAATGAAAACGACTTAAGAACCTACTGTTTCGGACCCTCCCCTTGCATTTTTTACATTGGCTCTGGTATCAAGTGAGAAGGATTTGGCAGTGAATTACATTATCACTAATCTGGAGTAGATATGGCTTGAGAAAATTCTGTTGATGGGAATATTACACATAAAAATAACTCAAAGATGTGTTTTTTTTTTAAATGATTTCCTGATATTGATCAAATGGTTATGTAATTAACCCTTTGAACCCACAAAATAATTCATCTGTAAATTTAACCATTTAAAAGGGGTATGTATCCAATGCTATAGAAATACATTAGTAATTGTCTGATTTATTTGAAAAGTATTGTTCATTTAAAAAATAAAAGGCCTAATCGGTCATATGCTATAAAATATTTAATGTTTATTATTTGACTTCTGTTTTGATAATATTCTTCCTTTTTGTTTATATTTAGCAATTCTTAGTATTTAAACACTGATAAATAATTAAAAATATTCATCAGTCGGATTTAAAATTAATTTCAGATTTAAATTAATTTCATTTTGAATTCAAAGATTTGTTCTGAATAAAATATTTCCTCTATAATATATGTCTTGTTGCGACTTTCTAACCGTCCAATAATAACAGAAACGAAAAAAAAAATTTTTTTGAAAGTAACTTAATTTTTGAAAAAAATAATTTTGGTTGATGCAAAAATTTGGAAGCAATGGCAACTTAGGTGACTCTCTAGTTATTTGAGCGTTATTTAAAATTATGAGGTTCGTCTTAAAATAGTCCTAATATTGCTCAAGAACGGGACAATGATATAATTAAAATGAAATAAACTTGAAACTATTATTTTAATAAAAATAAATGTATATATTAACATAACTAAAAATTTTATTAATAATTTTAGGTAAAAAGTTTATTTTCTTTAAATAATTGGGAATTTAGATATTTTTAGTGCAATGATGTAAAACTATTTTTCAAAACTCTTATCTAACTTAACCATCTAAATAACGAGAAAATTAATCACCTCGGGGTAACTGTGTAATAAATTTCTCAAGTTCTTTCTCTGTTTTATCTTGGTTTCGCTTTATTCGAGGGATGTCTTCCTTGAACTGCAAGATACTTTCTCGAACTTTTCGCTGAGTTCGTTCCCATCTACTCAAATCCTTACCATCAGCTTTTTCGATGACTTGACGATGCAAAGCTTCAATTTCCATCTTCTCGGAATCCACATTGTCTAGCAGAGATTGAATCTGAGACTCTAAAGCAGATATTCTGGTGTCTTGGCTTTGTATCCTGTGTTGGCTGCCTGGTAATGACCGATTCAGTACAGCATTCTGGACCAGCAGAATTCGCAAATGATTGCTTTTCAAATCCGACTGAACAGTGGATAGATCGTTCTTCATATTTGAAACAACTTGTTCAGATGAAATCTCTCTATCACGTAATTCTTCCAAATCAGATTGCGTTTGTGATAAGTTGTAATCCAGTTTAGATATTTCTTTTCGAATATCATCTGTAGCTTTGTCATATTTGCTTTCTAACCGTTCCAGAGCGTTGAAAAGTTGCATTGTTGAGCCATGAAGTTTGGTTATACCCGAAGTAGTGATATTATTCACACGTAGTTGAATCTCTCGCGTTTTTCGTTCTGTGTTATTCACTAAATTCTCTAGAAGATTTAGTCTGTCAGTTGTCATCTTTTGATCTTCACTCATAGGTTCTTTTTCATTCAGAGCTTTTTCCACTGCATTCAGCTTTAAAGCGGATGAAGCTTGATTATTCAAAATCACTTGCATTTGTTTATTTAAGTCCATTTGAGAGTATTCTAAATTATTGACAGAATCCTGCAGGTTTTCAACTTCAATTTTCCAATGGCTATGGCGAAATCTTGGGTGTTCTCTGTCACCTGTAACAAGGAAAAAATTATCAGTATTTATGATGATTATATATTTAATATGTAATTATTAATTTATAAATGAATAAATTACTAAAAAATTTCAAATAATTAATAAAGAAATAGCGAAATGCGTTTCTAAACTTCTCATTGATTGACTACATAATTTCACAAAATTAATAATAAAATTTACAAAAAGAAAACATAATAATTTTTTTTAACGAAATGGAATACATTATAACAGCAAAGAAAAATGTAAGTTACCTTTTATTTTTTTTTTAAATAAGACTTTTTGGTAATTCATGATATGCCAAAGATTAGAAGAATATCTAAATATAAGTAATTCTCATTTTAATAATAAAGTAAATCAATATCGATTTTAATAAAATAGCAAAATAATTACCTTCTTCATGTGATCGAAAACTTCTTCTCAAATTCTCAGCTCCATTAAACTTAGAAATCTGCAAAAAAATAATGGATTAATTTTTTTACCAGAAATACACAACTCTCAAATTTTGATTCATCCTTTTTATTTACCAAAAATACACAGTTTCCAATTAATTTAGATTACTTTGAACAGAAAAAGAACTGCAAGCATATTTACAAAAAGTGAATCAGTTATAATAAATGAATAATTTGATTTTTGGAAGAAAACAAAATAACTTTCTGAGAAAAAAAGAGAATTTTAGAATAATGAAAAAGGAATATAGATTATTTGCTTGAGAAATTAATGCGTATTTTTTTTTCTTATGTAAATATGAAAGCCAATTTAAAATTTCAATTTATAAAAGTTCTCTACTTGCCCTAATTGAAACGGTTAAAGATTTTTAAAAATTGCATTGCAAAATTTTTCCTATTAGTAAAATATTTATTATTATCATTGGAATTTTGTATATTATTTATGAAATTAGACATGAAAAAACATTTATTTAAAATATTATAAAATTATATTTTATTAGAGAAGTTCTTTAATAAGTGTGAATTACAACAAATTCGCATTACTAATTTTAAATAAAATTACAAGTAAAAAGTTTTACTTACTTTCTTTTTAAACATCATCACTTGTTCTCGTAGTTCTTCTTTCAATGCATCTACCTGTGAAGGGAATAAAATTATTATTAATTCATTAATAAATATTATTGAATATTTTTATAATGAATTATAGGTACGATTTTGAAAAAAACTATGAGCCATATCCAAATTACATAATTAGGTCTCAGCGAAACAAGAATAAACATTACCATTAAGGACAAAGAGAAAATCCGCTGACAATTTGATATGACAGATGACTGTAAATTGATAACTCTAAGGCAACAAAAATATAAAAAAAACTACAAGAACGTCATTATCTGAAAAATCCGTATTTTTGGCTTCATTCAATTCATCACTCTGAGTGGAAACAGAAGAAGAACAGATGGAGAGCACTTCTCAAGAAGTGAGGGGGGGGAGAGATATCAGCAATTAAGAGGCAGATGGTAGATTTCGAGCAGTTTGCCCCATAACCAAGGCCCCAAGTTCCAGAAGAAAAAAAATACCTTTTTCACGCGTTGGCCTTATTTAAGAGATTTATAAATTGGCCTTTTATTTGAAGCTCAATGAAAATGTTCTTTTCCATCGGTCCCATGGTTTTAGAGAAGTTTTGCATCCTCCTCCTCAAATAAATATTATACGAACCATATTATTAAGCATTGATTTAAAATTTAAATTTGCAGCTCAAACTGCTCAATGTATAGCATAGCCGAAATAAATTAGCTAAATTTCAAAGAACTTGAGACATTAATGAGTAATTTATTATGATCATTTTATACACAGTATAGTTTTTCCTCTTTTAAATTGAAAAGAAATGATGAATCTTTCACATTCACTTTGGAATTCATATAATTTCTCGACGTCTAATTTTGGAATTTAAATATTCATTCAAATTGATGTTCAATGATCAATTATAATACCAAAATAATAGGTAGTCACTTCATGAAACTTCAGAAAATCTCATTGGTCGAATCGGAATTTGCATCGCTGTTAAAGCCTTCGAGAGGTCATGAACCCGTGATCGTGGGAATCAGTTTAAGAAATGATTTCGTGCCTTGATAGAACTGATACACGTTTATCAAGAGCGACTCGAAAATGTTTTCTATATAGCGATAAAATTGAGTATTAAAAGAGAAATACTTTGTGTAAGACTAAGTAAAAGTAGAAGTAGTAAGTAATCAATAAAATGCTCGTTCTGCAGATTAAGTCTTGTTTTTTTACTTTTAATCAATTATAATATTGTTTTATTCAGATATTTATGGAATTTTTATGTTTAGATAAAAATAAAAATGTCTGTTTTTTATCAATACCAGAACATGCGCTTTAATAGCTAAATTAAAAGTTTAATTTTGTTCTTTGTACCTTTCAAAGAAATATTTGAAATGAGAGGTTTTTTCCCCAAAACAATAACTTTCTAAAATTTACAATTATTTGCTTTCTATTTCTTTGTAGTATCTGTTAAATAATATTAAACATGTCACCGCTGAATGACCAAATTTATATATATATATATATATATATATATATATATAATATATATAATCGTCATATTAATTCAAGTTATATCCGTAAGCGGTTAAAATAAGGTATAATTATGCGTATCATAAAATTAAACATGAAGCTAGATGTACTAAAATCAAAATAACATTATTATATCCATAAACACAAATACACATTCAAGTACAATCAAATAACATAATTGAAATACATGCGTAAAAAATTATATCTACTGGAAAATAACAAAAAGGATGTGGAAATTAAACGAAGCGATTTTAGACAAATTAAAAAATAGAAATAATAATACAGCAAATACATTACACAAATTTTCGTCATTTCGCAAACTAAGATCATTTATCCAAGTAATGTAATAATAATGGAAAGGAGAAAAATTCTAGATTATTGTGAAAAATTATGCAGAAAATATAAAATTTAAGTATATAATTTCAATTTTTTTTTTTCTGAATCAAAAATATAAAGAAATAATGAAGTAATATTTTATGCAACCCAAAGTAATTTGTAGATTAATACAACAGAGCCTTAAGAACAACTTTTTTACTCACTATTTTAAAGAAGAAAAAAAAAACTTTTTTCTTTGATATTCTGTAGAATGTTTTTGCATAAATTATTATTGGGAAAAATTTAAGGCTAGACCCGATTATTTATCGATTTTTCATCAGTGTGCTTTGTAATGCATTAATTACTCTTTTACATCTGGAAATAAAGCATGGTAAGTAGAACTTTCTCCGAAGGTCATTGAAAATGGAAAACCTTCGTGGAATAGACAGAGTATTTCTGCTTCAAATTCTAGTTATAATTAGTAGGTGACAGTACCAAGAAATTATTGATAATACTCTTATTTTTGAAGCAAGGCTCAAAATTTGTATCAACCTTTTTCTTTCTATTTCTCGCAAGAAAAAAATAGCAACTAATTACAGGATGACGTCAGATCCTGGTTACATGAATTGATTATCAATCGTTCGATTTTTTTTTTTTTCGCGTTCTCACAAAAAAAAAACTGTAGCCCATTTGATCAGCATTAATCTTCATAAAATATAACGACAGACACTCGGTTTCGTAAAGCGATTACTGCTAGTTGGTTTTATCAAAAGAAAGGTTATCCTGACAAAATTTGAAAATAGATTTATGAAATTATAGATACAAGATAATTATAAATACAAGCTATTAGCTGTTATTGCAAGTTTATGGATCTTTCAAAGTATTAAACAAAAACAATTTTTAAAAATAATTCTTTCTTTACCCTAAATAATAATAATAATTTCTTTTTATTACTTAGTATTTACAAAAATCAAAATCAAAAATGATTCCACTAACCTCTACAAGAAGTTTTTGTTGCCCCATTGCAGATTCTTGTAATCTTTGGCGGATTTCATCGACATCTTGTCTAAGTAACTTGATAATAGCTGTGTTTCTTTCTCGATTGACTCGTCCACTGTCCATACGATGACCAAGTGCAACAATATCGGATCGTAGTAAATCAAAATTGGTCATAATCCTTTGTTTTTCAGCCAAGGTTGCACTTGTATTCAAAGTAGATGCCATCTCTTTCATTTCACGTCTTAAACCCTCTACGGTTCCTTGCAGCCATCTGACAGCAACGCGACCAGGAAGCGATGATGTATCTTTCGCTCTCTGAACTTTTATGTCATCTACCTGTTTACTAAGTCTCAGTAACTCCTGGTGAAGAAAGTCAGCTTCGGTTCTAAAATCCATTTTAATTCCTTCCGAGGTCATCTGTGATTGCATATTTTCAAACTTATTTCTCAGACTACTCATTTGCAAATTACTATTATCCACTCGAATTGAGTCGCTGTTCATTGCCACCACACTTTTCACAGATAATGGTGATTCTTTATTAGCGTCAAACAGTAAATTAGATGAAGAATCTTTCACATATTGATGCACTTTCTCTTGCAAATTCCGTATAGTCTCACTGTCCTCCTGGCGAATTTTTCTTAACTCAATCATCTCCATTTGCAGTTCTTTGATAATTTTTCCAAACTGAGCTATTTCAAAGCTTTCACTCTGTGCTTGTACACTTAAGGATGTTAGAAAGCTGACCAGTAGTAAAAACATGACTAAACTTATAGTCTTATGGCTATATCAGAATACCTGATTGCAAAATGAAAATTCAAGTAGACGATCAGTTGCGTATATGAGTTCAGAAAAATTAATGAAAAACACAAAGAAGTTTTCAATAAATTACAATATATCTATCTATGAAAATAGTAGTTGTTGATATTAATTCGAAACAACCATGCACATGCTTCGTGAATTTTAGACCCACCAAGAACGATTGCTAAACAAAACGATTTCCCACAGATAGATTGTCTTTCACTTCCAGAAAGCGAATAAAGCAAGCAATGACATGTCAAGCAGATTTATCCGTTAATGTTAGGTACAACGAGAGGTAAAAAGGTGCGATGTAGAGTCTTGGAGGCAACTCGTTGGTCTGACTAAACAGGAGTGCTTCCGCAGAGATGCTACTGACACCTTAACAGACGGGCGAGTGTGGAGAGCTACTGCCAAGACGTCGGTTTAAGATGGAGAATCGAGTGAGTAGGTCGAGCTACGGCAGCTGTCTCTTTTCTAATCGGTCTCTTAGTGCACGTGGCCGGCAGCATCTCAGATGCCTATCCCCCTCCCCTCGGTCGACAGCTGCTACTCGGAGGATGTGATGAGGCCCTCCCCCCCCCCTGCACACTTCTTCAATGGCAAGACGTTAATGCAGGTTTTTCCTTCCTCTTCTTCATTTTTTTTAACGTATGGTTATTATTCCCTTCGCGTTTCTTATTTAGACGCAGATGCCACACACACATTCGATGGTTGCTTCGTGAAGAAGCCCCAATTTAAGGAAAAGGAAAAGACATCCCCCGACCACTTGCCTTCCATACATCCACAATGGGTAACTGTCGAACAAATTTGAAGGGAAACGGTTGTCGCCTTCCTCCTTTTCTATTTCGGAGTGGATTTTTATTATGCACCCCCTCTCCCTACGTATTTTTCGAATACCACGTTATAGCTTTTTTTCGACTCATTTTCAACGACTGACATGAACCACATATAATTAAACCGTTGCATGTAGAGCTACGCATGGTGTTACAGAGAGCTAACATTTATGGCGATGTTACAGCGGACTACAATATTTGAATAATGGGAGAGAGTGTGTTTTTTTCACCACTTATTTCGAATTTGAATGCGGTTCACGCCGTGTATAAAAGTGCTACATAAAGTTTTTGCTTTGCCTGAAACCCGTGATTCTCTTCAATACCATTGCAGTATTATAATTTTATATCACTGTATTGAAGTAACTTCTGACATTAATTCTAAATGTATATTGCTTTCAATGTAGACTTTTATTTGAAAATAAATAACTAAGGATTTATTTTTTTAAAAAGGTTTTTTTTTATTTCAAATGCAACTTTAAAAAAGTTATAAACTTGTCATCTCCCCATCTGCAATTGATTTACATCATTTTACATGGTTGAGGTTTTATGTAGTATTGTATTCATATCCTATAAATATCAACATTTATTTTTTTATATTATCTGACTTTTAACAACATTTTAGATTTATACTAGGCATTATTAAGCCTTCCACTTGTGAACTCTTGAAGAAAAAAACTTTCACGTTCCCGTTTTCATTTAAAAATACAAAATTAAGATTGCCATGACTCCAAAGTTTGAAAATAAATTATGTAAAACTCAATTAGAATAAACTAAAAAATCTTAAGAAATGTTTTAAGTGACACATTTTGTTAAATAGAAGAAGTATTAAGAAGCTTGCTTAGAAGCGTTCGATTGTTAAAAAGAAAAGGGTCCTAAAATAAATTTTAGGTCCGATATATATTTCTACAGCCGCACTCGGAGTAAGAATCCGTAATTTAACTTTTACAGACCTGATGTTTTCTAATACAGGTAGACGTACTGATTTGTCATCTTCTCTGTCTTCTCTTTAAAAGATTCTAACATTAAAGATATAGGAGTAATCATTATAAATCTGTGCAAATTTTTGTATTTGCTGATGACAGTAGTATTATCTCTTGTACCCAGAGAGCACTTAAACATTTCTCATTTTCTTTAGAAGTTGAAGCAAGTAAGAAACAACTTATCATTAACAAAATGAAAATGGCATGTACCAATTTAAAGAATTTTTATTTTAAAATAACAGAATACAAGTTTTAATTGCTTCAATAGCTTCACATATTTAGGCTATGAAATGGACACACTGAATAACATAACGGCAGAAGTTCGCAACAGAGTTATACCTGCTAAAAGATTTCTTTGGACTACAAAAATATTTAAAATCTGAATTACTTTTTTACAAAATTTTGATTAGGTTTATTGTCACTAAAATATAGGTAATTACAGATAAAGATAACGCGATTCTTGAAATAATGGAAAAAAAAAAGAATTTTAAGAAACATATTTGGTAAATTAAATCTGATAATTATTGGAGAAGAACCAACTCGAAATTTTATAAACTATTTAAATATATTATTAAATTTATAGTAATACAGGGCATTTCATTTAATAATATTGGATGGCAACCAAGCCATTAGAAATATATTTTTGGCTAAACCATTTTAGTACAGGGTAAAAAGAAAGACCAAATTTAGGTGGATCGATTACTCGGAAAAAGAATTAAAAACTATCAGAGTGGCAAAATCGGAAAATCTTAGACAAGAGCAGAACAGCATAATAGAGAGTTCTGAGGAAGGCCAGGGGCACATCCGGAGCTGTAGTGCAAAGAAAAAAGAAAAATAAATAAAAGTCTGAATTTTGAAATATTATGCTAAGTTCTGTAACAAATATTTAAAAAATAGTAAATACAAAAATATTGCTGTTGTTGCTTATCCCCTTTGGATTGAATATCAATTTCAAACCTAGACAACAGATAGCTGAAAAAGGGGTGCAGTAGTTTCAAAGGATACAAACCCTTGAGCACCCGAGGGTAGAAATCTGACTTAAGCTCATATGAAGATGGCATTCACACATTCGGTTGCACAACACCTTTTTACAGAGAAACTCTTTCATACCCCTCACAGATAGAACACAGGGTAAAAAACAACCATGCTGAATCAGACCTCGAGCCCGGGACACCCAAATCACGAGGAAGACGTGTTACCCCTAGGCCAGGACGCAGACAAATACAAGTATTTAAAATGACTGTACAAAATATTTAAAGTTTATAAAGACAAAAAAAAAAGATTTGCTAAGTTGACTGACCGAGTGTAAAATGCTTTTCCAAATATGCAGATGCAGTCACCATAAATTGTTATTAGCTACAAATTCTGCTGATTGCACACGTAAACTTACCTATGGCACACTTATCCACATTCAAATAGTAAATATTCTGGATCATTCCATATGGAAAAATATAGTAGTATATTATATTAAGAAATTATTTCATATGTAGCCACTTAACTCTATTCAAAGAAAAAAAATTGTAATCAATTCAATGTTGTTTTGTATTAGTATCTCTATGAAAGAGTAAAATTTTAGCATAAAGTACTCAAAAACAAATGAATGTTCACATTTTTTGTTGTTGTTTAGTATGTAAATTATTGAAACAATTTTTATTTAAAGTTCGAGATTATACAAATCTTTTTACAAACTAATCGATGAAATTCTTCAATATTTCAATACTTTTCTTCAATTTTATTGATTTCTTTTTGTAATCTTATTAATTTTGAGCTCTTAATTAAATTCAGAAACGTTGAAGGACATCAAATAATGTTTAAACAATGGATCCTAATGCTTCGAGGCAGTAAAGAGTTTAAACCGAAATGCGAGATTATTTTGTATGTGGCAGAGTGTTGCTTATACCCATGTCGATTATGAGCTACATGACGGTATAATTAGAGGGAATGGAACACCGATCTTTGCTCGCCTCTTTAATCTCAGAACTGAAAACTGGTCTTGAAGAGTAGTCACGCAATCCAATGTGCGCACAGTCAAAATTATTTTTCTTCGCATCACCCTCCTTTTGGTATTTTTTTCTGCATTCATTTCAGAGAGACTGTCTAGCATAGTTTCTCATGCTTTAATAGTGCACTTATTAATTCGAAATGGAAATTGCCAATTATAGGGATATTCTCACTGCTCGAGGATCTAAAAGGGCTTTCGGTGGAACAATAATGACTTGAAATATTTTGAGGAATGATTCGTTGCTTGTATAAAGTAGCTTTACATTTTAATTTGCGTTCCAGAGAAACATGAACTTAAATTAGCATCTTGCATCTCTTGGAAAATTGTTTATCTTGATATGATATTGTATCGAAAAAATTTAATTTGCAGTATTTGTATATAAAAATATAACGATACTGTCTTGAGATGCATATTTAATCAATAGAAGTATGTTTAGTTGGTTTATGTCAAATTTTATACTAATAAGTTGGAATTTTATACTTAAAACTTTTTGTAAAAATTTGACCAAATTCTCTTTGCTTTAAAAATGGATATAAATATATATTATTTATATTACAAATTTTGTTATTAAGTTGGAAATTTTATTCGATGTTCTATGCATAGCCAATTTAATATCTCGATTTTGAAAAATCGTTATAAGTAATACTTCTATTTGATTTTCTTAATTTAGAGTCACAAAATATTTATCCGACTTGCTAATCTACGTAAAACTTTACATCAGAAAATGTCAAATTAGAAGAATTCAGAATCTAACGAAATTGCGTATCTTTCTACTGGAATAAGATTTTTTTGTAGTTATTCAAATGGTTCAAATATGTAATAAAAAATATCCTTTATCAAAGGTATTTACTTAGATACCTATGATGGGAAACAAAGGAATAATACCAGGATCAAAAATACCTACCAGACTTATTTATGTCTTAAAGAAATTTTTAACTGTACGGATGTCTAAAATAATTTACTTATTTCAGAAATTAAAATACATCAATAATTTCCTTTTTTAAAATTTCTTCGCTATTCTTCTGTATCGCTCCTAAAATCTTGCCACTTATCAGAGTGTAAAATTAACTTTCTGTAACTTTATTTAGTCTTTTATTTGACGTTGAAGTCCGTAACTTTGTCTCATAATCAAACTGACTGGGGGGGGGGGGGGTTTTAAGATCTTACAAATGCAATTATAAATTTCTTTATAGCATTTTTAAACCGTACCATTATTTGATTCCAATCAGTTAGGTATCGCAATTGGAAATAGCAAAATCTTTAAATATGCACAGTAGAAGGAAACTAGCTGCAAAAATAATCCAATAACTGGATTTCAGTTCATCTGAGAGATCTTACTTTTTGTAATTTTCTAACCACTACTCTTTATGCCAAAATTTGTAGTATTTTCTGTGAGCACTAATGATACTAAGAAATAAATTAAACTTTTGTAATATTTATCGTACAAAAACTTGTTGAAAGAGACATGTTGATGAATTGAATTGAAATCTCTCAGTTAATTCTTTAGATATTTAGTATTTTTTATAAAGCCTATTTATATCATAATGTACTTTAAGAATAGAAGCGCGTATCCTTGAATAAATACAAAATTCTTACATTTAAGAAGCCCGCTAAAATTTAGTTGCAGTATTGATATAATAAAACTTTATGTCAAAAAATTGGTATGATTTAAAACTCACACATGATTATTCTATTTAAAACCTTTAAAAATTAAATTTCCAATAAAATTTTCCAAACATTTTAATTTTGGAAAATTAGAAATACATATGAGAAAAAAATTCTGGAAATTAAATGCTAATTAGTTGAAAAAATGTTTATTGATTGGATTCAAGCAAATTATACATGGATAATTTTTCACATGTTTCTAAAAGTAACTGAAGATGCAAAAATCGTAAAATATATCATAATTCGTGTCATGTCATAGAAAACAAAGGAATGTTTGAACATACTTTTACAGCTTCAATTATATTTTTCTAATGATGTTTAAAAGTTTTTCAGTTAAATTTTTTGTGCATTCTTTTGAAATGAATAAGTCTTTTTATTCTTTAAATCCTATGAAAGTTGCGTCTTGTTTTCGTTGAAAATGAATATTAGATTCAGAGAGAGATTTTTGGAGGGTACAATTATACTTTTGATTGCAATCCTTGCTGATGTAATCTTTTTATTTTCCAAATATGGCTTTTTACCACTGATATTGATTAAGTTTTACATTGTATATTAAAGATTTTATTCTTTCTATTGTACACTTACCGCACTGGAATTTTTTTAATACTTAAAATTATTATCTGGCTATGTCAAGGAGAGCGCAGATCTAGTGGCAGAATATCGACAGGAATTTTGCAGATTCTAGACACAATAGGCCTGGTGTTATGGTCTCGGGTTCAGGACTGGAGGGCTTAAGGTTCAAGATCCGATTTCACAGAAAAACCGTCGTGTAAGCCGAACTGGTGCACGTTAAATTCGTCAGAGCCAGAGAGGATTGCCAGCTCAAGTATCATCCTTGTCATTTGATCGCAGTTCAAAAGTACAAGGTCAGTCCCCAAATAGCAGTAGAGTGGCTTTGAAATGGCAAGTCTATATAACTGAACTAAACCAAACTTCCCATTACAAACTGATTTTCAAAAATTTTAGATGAAATTTTCAGAATGATGTTCTATCATTTCGTTCACATCTTCATAATTCATTGAAGTATGATTCAATGGTCATAATTAATTGCATGAGTTCTTTTAGGTTTGGATTTTACTCTGAAATATTCATTTTGAATACAGAGCCCCTTAGCCTTTTCTGTCCTGTAATGAGATAAAATTCCGTTGAAATTCAGTATAGAATGACAATAATCTGTTTCAGATAATCATGATTGGTATTTTAAGAAATAAATCAGCTGAAATTTTAACTAATATTGTTAAAGGTCTGCTTTAATCTGGCATAAAAAATTGGTATTGAAAGAAGCAAAATATTTTCAACTACATAATTACTTCTTTAAATATTTGCTTCACTGAAAAGTATTTCCTTCCGTGATGAGTTAAAATCAACTGGAAACTCAAGGCAGGCCAATAATAATACATTATTTGTAGTATTCGTATTCTTAAAAAAAATATATATGTCTAATATTATTTTAAGGTCACTTTGGACTGGATTAAGAATCTCAATTTTTAAAATGGTGCGCATTAAATATGTCTAGGCCAGCAGTTTTCCTGTAGAGGATATTTGGAAAGCGGTACAGGTTCAGATTCAACTTCATTTTCTGACATTGTTTCAAATTTATAATCTAATTACAGTTGTCTTACTTCATTTCTAAAGCAGCATGTTAATCTAATCCATTCTAAAATATAACCTCATTATTTATACAAACCTAAAATATGACCACATAATCTATAAATATAATCTCATACATGTGCCTAGGAAGCTGAAAGAAACACATGATTAAATTTATTGGAATAAAAATAAGTTAATTTGATATTTTTGCTAATTACATGTGATATGGTTAGCTTTTTATCGTAAATTAAGGCTGTTATAAATATTTAATAATTATAATGACTGTTATAAATATCAATAATTCAATTCTTTGAATTTAAAAATAAAATTTCCATTCCATCTTAAGAAAAAAACTGTTAGTTTAATTTCAATCACTCATGGAAAGAATCTTCCTTACCGCGAAGATTGGAATAAATGGAAAGTCTTTTTGCTCATTGCAATTTCTTTTTCGATATTTTAGTATCAGAGTTGTGTTGTTTTGAATTTACTTGTGATCATTAGTTTACATAAAGTCAAAAAAGTGAAACTTGTTAAATTATGCCTTTTAAATTTCAAGATGATGCGTGGCATGGACTGTCCCTTAATTCATAATCTATAATTAAAAATTGAATTGATCAATTTAAAACTGATATTATCTAAAAATACATGTGTATTTTAAGACAATTAATGATTCACAAGTAAGCAAAAGATTTTTTTTAACTCTAACAGCTGATTTTCTAAATTTTGTTGCAACATAGGATTTCCGAATTGTAATGTGTTTGTATCTTATTATATTACTAAATTACGTTATGATAAAAAAATAAAATATTATTCTACCCAATTTTATAAGTATTTGGAACCCTTTACAAACGTTGTTTGTTAATAAAAAATTTTAAAAATTGTGAAGATAGAGAACTAAACTTAAAAAATCTTGGAACGTGTTTTGAAAATTTAATGATTGGTTTCGTTTGTTTTAAAATAATGCTATGAATCCAGTTTAGTCAATTTCACTCGATAAATCACTGAATGGAATTAAAAATTGCTGACTCATTTTGCTTTAATGGTGATTGTTAAAACCAAAAATCTGCCTTGCTTTTTAAGAAAAGTTTCAAACTACAAAAGGTTACTAGAAACGAAAATCTAACTATGATCTACTGACCTGAAAAACATTTGAGCAAAATGCCATAAAGTTTTAAACCAATTAATGAATATAACGCTTGATTAAAGAAAGAATTTATGCACTAGACTCACTCGACAGGGGAATCGGAATATTATGTGGTAATTGAAATAAATTTTAATGTAAACTGATATTTTAAAAATCATGATTTAAATGATAGACTGTGAAATATCACTTGGAGTTTTGTAATTTTATAAGTCTTATCCTAAAAAAATTTTGCTAAATTCATTGATGTAGCAAGTATAACTTTAAAATCGTAACATTTTTCTCCATCAATAAGACCGATGAAAATTACTTCCTAATCTGTTTATATACTCCTTTTGAGGCTACTTTTCTTTCAGATTTTAAACAGAAAACGCATTTTTCAAATTAATGCTAAACATTTGAGCTAGATATCAGTGCAGTCATAGAAAACAAATGTATGCACAGCGATGTATTTTGTTGAAAAAAAAAATCTTTGAATGAAGATGATGGTCTGATAGCAAAATTATTACAGTAATCAGGAACGGCTTCCTAGTCTTAAATATTGAATATAAATTGCTGAAAATGGATTTAAAAAATACATAAATGCATCTTTTATGCAGATGCTCTGGTATTTAATCCTACAATTAGTGGGAATTTGATCGTGAAATTTTAAAATCGCTTTTTTTTTTTTTCCGTGGTCTGCAATATTCATTTTCTAATCCTAGATACACCTAGCAACTGCCTATTCAGAAACAAAGCAGTTAATAACTATTTTTTATTAAAGAAAAATGATGATGATATTTTCAGAGAGATCCGATTATTGTTTAATAATAAAACGGAGACTCATTAATGAAAAATATTTATAATCGATGACGATTTTATTTCAAGATTGCAAATGGAATGGTAAATTCAAATATCTACATTTTGAATACTTATGAAATGGTGCATTTTTAATATTTATTAGGTTGAGAGAAAAGGAGACAGTGATTTTCTCGGTTTGAGCTATTATCTGAATAAAAACATCTTCAATAATATTACATTTTTGCTTTTCTATATAAATATTTTTTTAATTTATAATGCAAGTTAGAATCATTCAATGCTACTCTTTTTGCTTAGTAACAGCACGATGTGTTATTTTTATTGTCATCCACACTTCTACTGCGGTTACTAGGGCTTAATTTATCATTTTTAAACTTGCGGCATAGGATGGAAAAAAATACTCGTTCAAATTTTACTAAATTTTATACAGACCCTTCTTATGCTTTTGTATTGTTGAAGCTGGTATTGTTTTAAGAAGTCAAGAATTCTAAATACCTTTTGCTATAGGCATGATAAAGTATTTTAAAATAATAAAAAAAGATATTATTTAATACTTTCGATAAGAGAAGTTGGTTATTTTCTTTAATTTTATCGTAGTTATTTCTAATCAGGAGTATTTTAAATAAAATTTTAAAGGCATGAAGCTGTATTTTTCCCGTAAACACTAAATTGTATGAAGAGTGTCATGCTTGTGAAGAGATTTTCTTTAACTAAAAAAAGGGGAATATTCTTATTTCGGAATTTAAATATTTTGCAAACACTTGCAAAAGTCATTGGAAATAGTCGACAATCAAGATAGTAAAAGTTCCCATAGTTTAATTTTGAAGAATGCAATCAAAAAGATAAAAATATGTATAAATTTTGCCAAATGTAATAAATTTTCCAGGTTAATTACTAATCGTACATCAAATTAGCTTTGATTTTCGCTTACAAGATTAATTAAAGTTTTGATTTGGCATTTGTTTACTTTTTGGTGCTACTTTTTTTCAGAAATATCTAAGGAATTTAAATTTGATTGGCTTGCTTTTACCATTTGATTGGCACAACATAGCCAAATCTGAATTTGGTGTCATTAAATCATATCAAAATTCAAACCAGCATCTAATAGAATTTGAAAGGATTTACAGCTTTATACAAATTTTGCATAATGTAATAACGAATTTTATATTAGAAAGCTAGTTTATTTATTTATTTTAATACATTATTATTTTAAAAATATTTTATTTAGTTAACTCATAAGATTGTCCAAATGCTGAGATATTTTTTTAATCAGGAGCAAGAAGTTATTTTTATTATAAAATATTGATTGTGAACAGAATATGAATTTACATTGATCTAAACTAATGATTTTTTTGTTTTGTTTTACTTCAAATAGATTCAATACTTTTCTATCTCCTTTTACAACTTGCATTTATTGCTTTGTTTTCAGAATTCGCAAACTGCCCCGCTTGCAGTAAAGTAATGATGAGAGTTGCAATAAAAATAATATAGAAATAAAAAAATAATAACGAACAAATTACTATATAAATTCCGCATGCCTCGAAAATAATAAAATTTCATACATGAGTTGTAATTATTTTTAGTTTTTATGGATATATGCCCTGCATTCAAATATTTCTGAAACATTTTTAGAAATAAATATACTACACTCCTTTTCATTTAAAAATTAATGATCCTCAATAGAAATCTTCTGAGGTATTATAAAGCACATAAGTATTAAAAGAAACCGAGAAGGAATATTAGAAGAGCAAATCTTTCTACCCTTTTTATACCTATTTTATACAATAATATAAAATTTGTGAAAATAAGAAAGCATCAGAATACTTTGTACTTAATACTTTGTATCGCTTTGCTTGTTGCCGATATCCTCCCTTTTTATCACTTCCGACGCTACCGACGAAATATCTCATAGATAGCGTTAAAAGTAATAAAGAAAATTATACTTGAAAATGACAAAATGAATTGTAGCTCTGTCTGAATGTATTTTTTATTTTTATTTTTTTGTATACGAAGTATATGAAGAAAAAATTATTGCAATCGTGAGAAAATTCGAGCTTTAGATTATGACGGGTCTCCACTTTTCAGACCACCCTAAATCCCAAAAACACATTTTTGGAATTATGTCTGTCTAGGACCACGGTAACTCCAAACGATTTTGTGACTACAATTACAGTTCTGTGTCAAGTTTTGATTTTAATCGGTCTGAAAGAAGGCCCCCTAAAGTATTCATTCGGTTTTTCAGCACTTGTTCATTAACCGTGTCCCAACGATAAGTCATCAAAAAAAAGATTGTTTTTTAATAGGGTCTTTGAAATTATACATCAAATGACATGCGGTAAATAATATACAAGTACAGGTATCCTTTACTATGGAACCCGCAAGTGTGCGGGACTCGGAAAATATAAATATGAGTAGTCACGAAATTCATGGCCTTGCCAATTTTACGCCGGGATGGAAGGGAAATAACATCTTTATTATATGGCATGCGAAAAAATTTCAAGGAAGCAACTTGCACTCTTTACTTTTTGCTATCTTGGCGTAATCACCTATTTCTTCTGGAAATGCCCAAAGTCAAACTTTAAATTTATTTCAAATAATTCTCATTATGCTTCTAATTTATAGCACTAAACATAATTGTTGAATTGCCCATTACCAATGATTTTGTTTTTCCCAGTGTGTGGTTTTCTATGCAAATCATACGAACGAATGTAAAATCCGCCTAAGTAACCAAATATATAATTTTTTGTCGGTAATCTAATCAAATATTAATTTTGCTTGAGTATTTCTAATTTATTTTCAGCGCTTCTATATATGTGTGTTAGAAAGTTTGGGTTTTGTTTTATTTTTTTATAAATAACTAAGGATGAATAACTGATTCTGCTTTTATTCCCCGATGATAAAAAAAAAGTATAAGTGCAGATTTAATTTTCACAACTGCAAATCTGTCAAAAAATTTTTACTACGACAAAATATTAAACTTTCGCATAAATTTTCAGCTTAAAACACAATTTTTCTGTTCTCTTTTCGCCACAACTTTTTATAACAATGCGCAAAATAAGATAAAATTAATGTAATATGTAATTTTTATTTATCATATATGTAATTTTTATTTACTTATATTCTTTTTCTCCTATACATGAAATCCCTCCTTTTTTTTACAAATAATCCTGTTTAACTGCTTCCTTAGAAAAAAAGTTTTAAAAAATTCGAAGCCTAAATTTTTATGATACGGTGCTTATTTATTTGGTATAAGCCTGATAAATTAATTCTATTTGCAAGGAAAGCTAAAAATGTTTAAAAAATGAAGATAAAATCTACAATCCTTCTTGAATTAAGAGACAGATAATCGTTAATTTTTCAGCAGATTTAAAATAAAGAATAAACTAACTAGAAAGAGTCAAATTCAATAAAATAAATAGAAACTTTTGAATAAAGTTAATAAAAAATTTGAATAATTTGGGTTTTAAATTTCTTGTGAAGTAGTTTTCTAACACGTACTGTGTTGTTATTTTTTATTATTATTTTGCCCTGCATTTGTGTAATTAAAACACTAAATTGATTTTTAAATACTGAGATTAGTCTCCCCGATACTTTCTCGCGTACTATCTATTGCAGGAATTATACTCCTCATCCCATATAAAATTATAAATCTTTGACAAAGCCGTAAGCGCTATGATGGGCAGATTGTTATATTCATATGTGAGAATTATGTGCATTGTAATTTAGTTAAGAAAACCTATACAAGCATCATTCAATACCTGCACTTAACTATGTATCACTGATGAAAAGTAATTATGAAAAATCGATATTTAGAGTGAATTTAGAGTTTTTATTGAAACTATCGAGCTATCTTTGACAGTTAATCGTTGACACAGTTATCAGTATATGGGTTTCTGACTCTTTTTCCAACCGACTGACACCAAAATTTTACATTGAATTAAATTGTAGTCTCAAGATTTCATATCAAATTTCATTTAGTTAAGTCATTTGGTTTTTGAGTTATCTTATTTATATACAGGGAAAGTATCGACTTACAGATGGCCAATCTCTTGATAAATATGGTTCCAAATTTTATAAGAATCTAATTTAGATGCTAACTCTGTGTACAAAATTTTGTGTCCCTGATGCTTTGCGATTTGTAGTAATAGTGTTCGTTTGTATTTGGACTGCGAAAAGACAATGATTAAATTTTGTTGAAAATTTGCCAGAATTCTAAAAAATTGGTATTGTGTCCATGTATCAAATTCTAGTTCAAAGCTTAATTAAGTTACCTTTCCACAGATAGATGGAGAAGAGAGGGCAGAGAGGCAAAAATAATTCCATAAATGTGATTTTCAGTATCTGAAACAAATATTCGTCAAAATCTCAAGATCGAATTTTTTAACAGTTACATTATTCCCTCTTGGTGCACTACATTCACGAGAAAGTTTTCAAAACTGCCGATAACGTTTTGTGCAAAAGAAACAAACTTATAAATCATTGTAAACCCTTTACACTATGTTACAAATCTTGATTAACCGTAGTTTCAGATTTACGACTGCAAAAACGAAAATAAAAATATTTCCCTCACAAAACTTATTGATAATGAAATGATAATGTTTGAAATTAAAAGGTCAAGACTAAAAAACCTTTTCCAGCTTTTTTCTCTTGATCATTAAATAACAGTTTGCCGAAACGTAAATGCCCTTTAATGATGATAAGAATGAACAATATTCCCTTCGCTGTTCGCTACGATCTTCTAAATGTAATACGTGCCTGGTGAATGAACGAAAAATGTGCAGTGTTTATTTTCATAACGTATCACTTATCACTTAACAATAACACTTGAAATTTATAATTAGAAGAAATTCAAGAAATAAAGAAAAAAATTGAAGACGTAAGTATATCCTTCCATCGACCGGATAACACCTCTTTTCCCCAATCGAAACACCCGCTTCCTTTAAAATCACCTGCAATGATGTGACTTGGCATTTCAACCGGAAACCTTTTGATATTTCCAGGTGAATACCTTTGAACAAAACTGAAAAAATAACGGATACATGTGTAATGTGCTGATTGTAACTTAATCGGTAAAGGATATCCATCCGAACGGCAAACCGCAGGAAGTTTTTTTTTTCCTAATTTCAAGCCATTTTCAATTTTAAAAATATCCGAATTAAATTTATCTAATACAGGACTAGATCAGCATTAGATAAATTTAATTTTGAACATGTATGCAGATAATTAAAAATTACTTTTCCGAAATTTGCTGCAGGAAATGTCAAGTATCTCATTTTGAGTTTAATCAAATAGTGAACAGTTCGATTGCCATAGTGATTCTAATTGAAATTTAGCTATGAAATTTTATAATTCTTATTAAAATTAATTCTTTGTCGATTAAAATTATTTTTAAAAAATTAATTAAAGTAATTTATATCATTTTAAGGTTTTCCGCAGCATATTAAAAGGTAATTAAGTACAAGAATAATTCATCACAATTTTTTAAAAATACGTTTTTGACTATGAATTATATTAATGCAAATCTGAAAATATCCAATTATAAGCTCTTTTGTGCAAAAAAAATCTTACTTTATTTCATGGGTGAAAGATTACTAAATACATTTAGGCGTTTTTAGTTGTTAATTAAATTAAAATTTATACGGTTTTTATAATTATGATTTTGATTTTTTTCTGAGTTTTTTTCTTTTTTAAATTTTGAAATAGTATTTTAGTTTATTCTATCAAAATAATGCATAGAAATAAAACAATAACAAAATTAATTTTTTTAAATGGCTGTGAATTACCTGAATTCTCTTGTAGGCATTAGCAATGAAACATTATTTGAAGTTGTGGTTATTTCAAAAAATACTCAGTTTAGCTGCAAATTTTAGCTGTCATTACTCACATTGCTGCAATGATTCACATTTATCTAATTTGATGATTCCCTGTCTACTATTTTTAGTACAGAAAGTATCATCTAATTACATAGAAAGTTCGAATCAATTGTATGAGTTAAAGGACGATAAAGACAACCAACATGTTAAAAACATGACAGAAAGATTATTTGTTTTATGATGAACTTTGAATAAAACTGGAAATCATTAATATTTAAATTCTTAAATATCTGGGGTTTAATATTTATTATGAATAGAATAAGTTTTAGAATAAATTATTTATAAATATCTTTAAAATATCTTTAAACTTTATCTGAAAAAATACAAGTGCAATATCGGCAAGCTTCATGAATATAATCAAAAAGGGGAATAACTGATAGTACAGGCTAGTAATGAAATATTTTATATTAAATATATATTATTTGTTGGAATGAGTTATAAACAATCGAAGTATTTGTAAACACTTTTATCTAAATATTTTTAAGTACTTAACGTGCAGAAGTGAAATACATTTTACAAAAAATATAATGTTTATAATAAAATCTTTTTTATACATAAGGATATATTTTGTTTCTGTAGCGAAACTTCAATATTAGAAATATGTATTCTTACGTTTCCATCTTTACCTTATTTATAGATACTTAGTTTACAATAATTACAATAGTAAAATATTAAACCAGTGGTTAATAAAACCTTTTGTTTTAAGCTTGTTGAATCCAACAGAATTTATCAAGTTTACTTATTGAATCTATAGCTTTATTCAGAGTTCCTTTATAAAAACTCTGGTTAAAAATCTTTACTAACCTTCATGGTTGTTTATTGAATCTTTGTAACAAATTTAAACATTCTGCCAAATTGTGTGCTAATTTTAGAAATTCTGTTTTAATTATCATGAACTTCGAATCAAAATCTCTGAAATATTCTACTAATTTTCTTTTATATCTATCTTCAAAAATTATAACAAACTCTTTTACTTTCTTTTGCAACATACTTCCAAGCAAAAGATAATGGCCGGAAGCAGTCCATTCTGGTAAAAAAAATTTTCAAAGCATTTATAAGTGACTTCATGGCATCCTTTTTTGAGTCTCAGATTTCTTCTTGAACGTTTTGTTTTTCTAAATTGAAACTCATGTTTTAATCATGTGGCCTAAAACCGGTTCTGCCATGACCCATACTACCCAATCAACATTGAAAAAGAAAACATATTGATGATTAAAGACTGTTAAAGAAAATGAAAAAAATTTCATGATTTAAGTGATATAATGTAAGCTAAATAACACAAGTTTTGTGATTTTATTCTTATCTGTAACAGTACAAGGAATCTTCAAAAGCTGTAGGAAACTATCCGTTGTAATTTCACAAAGAAAATTTATTAAAAAACGTTACAAAGCCTTAATATCAACTGTTTGTACATGATGAAATTGTGAATTTCAGTTGTTCTATGGCACAAATTACTGCAATAAATAGAGGAAAATATACCCATATAAAATGTATGATATTTAAAAAAAATTGTAAGATTTTCGATGATATTTAGAAGTTGGTCAAGCATACCGAAACGAATAAGTTTTATTTATATAAGCTTACTTAGATGGAAACTACTAGCATTCGTTAGCGGTGGAACTGAAATATTACACGAGTTAATGTTAAGGTGGTTTTGTGAAAAGAATTTATGAAACAAAAATACATAATAATACAGAATGTGCTTGAAAAAACTAGAATTCTTCCTTAATGGGTGCTAATATTGAAATATCCCAATAATTTCCAAAGCGATTGTTATAATCATATGTTTATGGTGGGAAGCATGTCTGTATGGAAATTTTTTTCTACAAGCATACAACTTTTCACTCATTTCCAAAAATTTTTATTTATTACCTCAGCATCAAAATAATAATCCATCTCACACAAACTACATCTTTAAATTTATTAGTAAAAACTCATGTCACCCAGTTTACTTTGGATAAGCATCTAGCACTCATGCATCCTTTGGAATCGTTCTGTATGATATGAAAAATTTAAAAATCCTCGTTTTTCTTTTTCAAAAATCTTACTTTGAAATCAAATTGAATTATAATATTTAGTAGCCAAATTGAAAACTTGCTGCAAGTCGCTTGATTGATAGCAATGGAAGATGTTGCAATCAATTAATATAATCAAATGGTGATCGGGCCGGCGTCCTGGCATAGGGTTAGAGTGTCTTCCCCGTGATCTGGGCTTCCCATGTTCGAGTCCCAATTCGAGCATGGTTGTTCTGTGTTCTATGTGTGAGATGTATGAATGTGCCCCCCTGTAAAAAGGGGCTGTGCAAGCGAATGTGTGTATGTCATCTTCATATGAGCTAGAAGTCAGACTTCTGCCCTCTGGGTCCTCAGGGGTCTTTACTCTCAGAAGCCATTGCACCCCCATTCCGGAAACACGGACACGGCATCATCATCATTATCACCAATTGGTGATCGTATGTTGGACCTCAAATATACTAAGGTAACTTAATGTTGATATTTATTGTGTATCTTGCAGAGAAAAAATGACGCGATGTCACATCACTACATAAGACATGCACTAAAACATTTATCATATAACTGTGATATCACTTAAACTAGCACCATCGCTTGAAGTTAATGATTTGTGTATAAGGTCAACTAAATCGCATAAAGATAAATTCTCATTTTGATATTTATTCACTCTCTTTACATAGCTTGAAGAAGAATTATTGATATTAGCCTTATTAAAATAGTGTTATTAGCGCATAATTACCATCATAATGGACATCATCACCAAGTCTTACTAGAACAACAGTTAGGGTCATCACTTAAAGAATTGCTTTTCCATTATCTGCAATTCCGTTTCCCGTCCTTCATTTCCATATTTCTTGTCCGTATTCAGTAGAAGAAAATTAGTTTTTACAGCATCATAATATATTCTCCCAAAATATTATTTTGTAATAACAGCAACAATCTAAATGACTGAAAATCTTTTAAAATATTTAAGAACAAGCTAAATTAGCAATATAAGAGAAAACGAAACTAATTAAGGAAACTGAACCAAAAACTATTTCGGATTCGAACAAGACAAAATATAAATATTAGAATGATTGAAACAATTAATAAAGAATCCGGTCTGAGGACTTTCTCACGGGTCACCCTCAGACAGGGATTCAAACCAGGGATTTTTTCTGTGTATTTTCTTTTATATTGCTAATTTAAGAACAAGCTATATATTCATAACATCCTATATCTAAGCAGTAATTATCGCAAATGTTGTCCCGTAAAGTTTGATCAGTTCTTACTGTTAGCAGTCTACAGTTGTTAAAACAAAGCAAATCTCATTTTATTTATAAATGTGTAAATCGTAATGGTATCAGAACCATCGGAATTTGAAATTTTAGGAAATTTAAAATAAAATTACTGATGATATGAAAAAAAAAGTTTTTTCATTTAATTATGTAGTTTTTTTATGTATTGTCTATATTTAAAAAATAATCTAATATCCTGAAAAGATTAAATATTTAATGTGAAATTATATTGCCATCGAAAAATTGTTTTTATGGTACTTTTAAAGAATTCTTAGTCCATGATAAATAATTTTCATAGAATTTTCTACAAAAAATATTTATCGATTCTGAAAATATTTGATATAGTTTTTAAATATTTCAAAAGAAAGGTACTCAATTAAAAAATGGATATTATCTATCTATAAATTTATATTAAATTCTTTATGTTACTTTACTAAAATCTAATGCCGATATTTAGTCCATTCATATATTTATTACTTTACTTCATTTTTCTAGTATTTTTACTAAATCATATTTTTACATTCATTTGTTTTTCGTTCAGCCAACTTTCCAAAATCTGTTTTAATTATTATTTTTAGACATAACATTTCCCAAAACTTACTACCAGCCTATTCTTTCAGTTCAGTATGAGGGAAAACAATTTCGTTTGAATGATAGCAATGTAGAATTTTGCTAATTCTACTATTCAATACCTCTACTTTTCGCATTATAATTACTTTAAAAAAGAAATATATTTATATATATCAGTACCTAATTAATGGACTAAAATATTATCCTATACCTACTTTATTTTCTCTTTTACTTTCGTGATATTTTCCCCAGATAATCTATGTGTTATGTTTCAACGGTTCCCCGAAAAAGTGAAAATTGTCTTATTAGGAACGCCTCAGAATTTTGCTGCGTTTTCTTCAGAACTATGGAATTGAAATAGTTGAATTTTTTGAAATTAGATGAGTTTCATTTGTTGTACTTTTCTATTGTCGTCAAAATGTTCTTACTTTTCTATTCAATTATTTTAATACATAAATTATTAAGTAAGTAAAATTGCAAAATTCACATCTTAACAATCAAAAAGTACACATTTTTACTATGTTATTTGTCACTTTAGTTGGGATCAAAGGCTGTTGTAATTTATCTTTTATATCTTGAGATATGCTGATAAAGCTGTAAACTTCAATCAACATTTATAATTCTAAAATGTGAAATACCCATAACTCATCCTCTTCTTTTTTGAAATGTCAAAGATGTTTAAATTTATATTTCAAACTTAGTGTTGTCTGTGACAAGATCAATTTAGTTCCTGTCGGATGAGAGGCACAATAAAAATCAAGTTAGTTTGTGTGTATGTTCATATGCAGACGAATTTTTAATAAACGAAGAATTCCCTTGTTTAGAATACTTAGAATATTTAAGAATACTTGTTAAGAGATCATTTTCCTCTGATACCGCATAAGTTTGATTTTGTTATATTGTAATTAGCTGCAATTTTCGGGTGCTGTTCTTTGATGGTTTGTACCATTCTTGAAGGCTTAAAAGAATTATTTGTATTTTTAAAAATAAGGAATCTTTCCACCGTTTTCATTTACAATAAGAAATAAAAAATATTAATTATCGAATTTTAAGAATGCATTTAATAATCTAAATTCTATTACAGCCAGTGTATGTGCTGTTGTGCAATTGATTGTATTTAATAATAGAAATCGAGACATATAATCTGAACATTCAATGAACAAGTCTGTTTGGAACATACCTAACTTTTGACTATCTTAAATAATGCAAGATGAAAATCATTTTTTGTCAATTCAAAACAATTTTTATCATCTTTAAAGGTATCAATTCGTCTTTTCTTAATGACAAAGTATAATAAATTTCGAAATTAATTTATAAGTAAGTTAAATTTAGCATTTTTCAAAATTTTGAATGCTGTGTCTAAGAGTGTGTGAGTTTAATTTTCTGCATTTTGCTCAAAAAAGTTACAACTTAGATACAAGAATTTATAACTTCATATTTTTTACCGGGTTTTCATTTCGATATTTTGTTACCTACGTACATAAAAAATCTATTTATCACATTCGAGTTTTTTAAAAATATTTTCCAAAATTTCGTGAGTAAGGTTGCTATTTATTTCACTAAATTATAGCAACCTACTTGTCTTTCTGAGCATAAGTTGTACATAAAATGGCATATACATACCGAAAATTCCGTTATATTATGGGTTATTAAATTTAAAAAAAAAAACACGAAAGTGAATCAAGTGAAAAAAACAAGTTTCTCCACTAAATTGACTTTTCTTTCCGGGTGAGCACTAAACTTTCGAATTTTTGAGATTGGAGCCATAGTCAATAGTAAATTTTCAACTCCCTAGACAAATTCTTTCCCGGGCAGTGTTATAATCAATATAATTATACAAATATATTTAATGCTTCTATTTAGTACTAGGAAGAAACTTCTAGAAATTTCCAGGCGTAAATAGAAAACAATGAAAGCTAAAAAGGTGCTAAAATGCTTTGTAATTCTGTTTTGTTGCCATATCAATTTGATATATGGAGTCCTAATCTTTGTGTTTAAAATTTTAAAATTAAGAATATTTTTCCTTCAGTAAATATAAAGAGTAATTAAATTTTCAATTCAAGTTCTAATAATTCAGTTGTGAATAATTTAAAATGGAATTAATAAATAATTAAAAATTCCATTAGATTAATAGTTATAGAAATGTTAGTACTATAAAACTATTAAGTATTAAATATTGGAGGCTGCTTTAACGTTTTTGAGCATGAGTGACCAACAAATCAGTAACAGTATTAGTCATGCAATAAACAATTAAAGCATTAAGTTGGACTATCAGAAGTATTGAAAAAAAATTTAAGTGATTTTTTAAGAATGTATATTACTTTTAATAAAAAATTGAGAATTTTTCAACTAAGAATGCAAATGAATATTGAAATTATGAATTAATAGATTTTAATTTAAAAACTTCTTAAAATATTTGTTTTAGTACAATATTATCTCCAATTTTTATTTAACAAGTAGTATAAAAAAATTTTAATTCAATTTCTACTACTTCTACAAGTAGTATAAAAAATTTTTAATTCAATTTCTACTACTTCTACAAGTAGTATAAAAAAATTTTAATTCAATTTCTACTACTTCTACAAGTAGTATAAAAAATTTTTAATTCAATTTCTGCACCTTCACATGAAAAATACTGAAATCTTTGCATTTTACCGATTGAGTTACTGCCTACCTGTTGATTTCAATTTTAATTACAAACTGCTAAAATATTTAAAGTAATAAAAACTAATTAAATTTAATTAATGAATTAATATTTGAAAAAAACTGTAGTAACATCAAGTGTCATCCACTACAAGTTTTAAAAAACTGTATTTGAATTTGATTGAATGAATAAAAAGTATTTTATTAACAATTGAAAATTTGAACAAGATATATGAATGTACATAGGGAGAATATGAACTAATAGAAGGAATTGAAAAAAGAGAAAAGTGCCATATAGAAATTTCAAAATTTGATAGTTAAAAAATGATTATTTCAAATATGTTATTGCTTCTTTTTATTTATCTTCTTTTTTTAATTATATTTAAATTCAGTTTTTGACACTCAAGCATTACTACTTTATGGGTGGAAAATCAGGTAGCTTCTTAATAACACACTTTAGAATTCAAAGGGGAAAAAAGCTTTTAAAATTATAATCCTTCCGACTAATTATTTTTATATGCTTCCCTAACACATATTCACTCTCACATTCTTCTTATGAATGCATATTGAATTTAAAATTGTGTTAAAATAGTTTAAGATTCGAAACAAATTTAGAATTCTTTTCTTAACAAAAAGTTGAAGGTAATAGTGGTATGGGCCATTAAGATCCTTAATAGTTAAAGAATTCTTTAGTTCAGTAATATTTATCATGTCTCAGAAACCTGGAAGTTATAAAAATTTCTCTGCGTTCGTTCATTCATTTCTTTTTCCAATAAAATTTTTTCAACAGTTATCAATTAATTTTTGAAATTAAATATCATATTACCATTTTTCATAAATCTATATAAATAAAAATGAATCGCCAAATGTGTTGCTAAGCGCAAACCTCAATGACAGCTCGACCAATTCGGTTAATTTTTGTTTTCATGTTTTCGTTAGGGCATAAGGAGGATTCTTATGGAGAGAAAAAACACCACCTTTCTTTTTCCATAGAAATCACAGAGTAAATTAAAACATCTGTCCCCAGCTCTAAAATATTTGACGTCAGCCCAAACAAAACAGTCTCTGCGCGTTAGGATTGTCTTTGAAATGCCTTCAAATTGATTATGATGTATAGGTATTAATTTATGCCTGCCGAAAATAAAGTTTGAAAAAAATTGGGGTCATGCGTTGCGTGTCATCAAATAAAATAATATTATTGAAGTACGTGCGAGTAATTAAAATTACAGGAATCATTAAATTACTTCCTGTGAGTGGCCTTTTCTTGGTTATTTTTAATTTTTTTCTCTATAAAACCGATTGCTTGTTGATTTTTTCAGTGTGTTTACGTTTAAAACTATGACGCTTACAAGACGCGGGCGCAGAAATTAGAGGTGAAGAGTTCGAAAAGCTACAAACCAGACTAATTTTCAATCCAATCACTCTACACAGCAACGTGAAAGGATTAGGATATTACAATCACTTGCAACGCGTCGTTTTCAAGATGATTTCAGTGTTTCATAAGCGGCTTTCAGATGCGATGTTTCAATTGATTACAGTTCTATCTAATATGTTGCTAATGGATCTATAAACTGAGTTTACCCACATTGTAAAGCATTGAAATACAAAAATGAAGCAAATGGATTATTTTGCGTAAATGGCAAAGTCAAATTAATGCCATTGGTTCCACCACCAGGGCCATTGTACTCATTGGTTTCAGGAATTGCTATGGATTCCATGCATTTCCTTACAAATATATAACAACTGCTTCCACATGACTTCATTTCGGGCAACAAATATTACAAGAGACAATTCCATGCCAAATTTTATGCCAAGGGACATGCAAATCAGTTGATTGCGCAACTAACCAAGATGATGTCGTCAATTATCCTCCTATTCTTGAACTCTCTGCATTTGCCAGGATTGCCGCCTTCTTCTTAATCTTCAATTAAAAATAGGATCGGTGATCATAATGTTGCAAACTATCAATCAACCGCGTCTATGTAACGGCACACGGCTAGCTGTAAAAAATATTATTGAACATTGTGATAGAAGCAACCATTCTTAAGGAAAAATATATGGGAGAAGATGTTTTGATACCCCGCATACCAATGGTACCAATTGACTTAGCCGTTATGACCATAAATAAATCCTAAGGTCAGTCATTGAGTGTTTGCAGCGTCAATTTCGAAAACCCATGCTTCTCTCATGGACAGTTGTATGTTGCCGATTTTTGCTTAGGAAAACCGTCAGCTTTAAATGTTTACGACCCTGGTAATCAAAAAATATCGTATGCAATAAAGCATTACAATAAAAATATCACATTATTATTGAAATTTACGAAAGAGAAAACTTATTTTTGTAACTAATCGTCGTTTGTAATTGAGACATTAAATCGATATATCAAAGTGATCACTCTGAAATTCGGTGTATTTATTTATATTTTCTAATAGACAGCTCATGGCCAATAACTTCTGGCAGTATTAAGTCTATCTGGTTTTATAATAAAAATGATTATATTCTAAGTGTGCTCGATCCGTATCATGAAAGTAAAATATACAGATACTAAAAAAATTATTTGTATAAAAGATAAAAAAAATAAGCAATGAAGTAATATCTAGATCCAGTACGAGACTTTAAAATCAATGTACGCTATTTAAGAAATTAGCCAAAAGAAGTAAATAGCTGCAAAATCAGGAAATATACTTAGCTAGCGTTATATGAGTGAACTAATTTGTAATGCTATTAAAGTGTTTTATCGGTATCGTTAGCCCGAATTTGCTTCATTTATGATGTGCGTATACCATTACTTAAAAATAATATGCACGATATGAAGGAAGTGATACTGAAATGGATCCTCCTTTGAATTCAAGTATACAGTATTGATGCATGGAAGGAAAAAACAATATAATTTTGAAAAATCTGTTTTAATATTTTAATACTTACTATAAGGCTAAAAAAAAATATTAGGTTTCTTTTAATTTTATTTCTTATTCTATTGTTGCCACCGATTTGTATCTATTTTATCACTAGATAATCATTTATTTTTAATGTGTACTTTCTTATTATTGTTTATTCATTCATTAAGTGTTTATAAAATGCACGTTGAAACAAAAAAGAACAAACAATGCACTTTTCTTGACAAATTTCTAAACATATGGAATTTCTCAGTTTTGATTCTTTTCTTGAGAATCATTACGATCAGAAGAAAAACATATCTTATTTCTTAAAAATAAAGTTATTAATATATTTACAATAGCTTATGTTTCCACAGAGGCATAATATACCGATATTTCTAGGACATATTCTAACAAGTTTTGACAGTATCAGCAGTGCAGTTGCCAGTTCTCTCATAGAAATTGCACATCCAATTTTTAAAAAGATTGTGTACGGAATTACTTTGTAATCTACGAATTATAAAGGCAAAAATTATAAACCTTAAAAAATTTAAATGATAAATATTCTACTTATGGGGCAAATTCTGCATTCAAATAATTATGATCAGTAAATTCTCTAACTAATGTAAATTAATACCATATATTCAACTCAATGAGCAATATGTTTAAAAAAATTTGTGTACTCTTTTATCTTTAGTGACTTGAAAGGTCTCAAGATAAATAAAATTTTTGGCAGCTGCCACACACTTTGTTTGCCAATATTCTGTTCATAATTTCAAATGCAATTATTTTCCAAACTTTTAGACTTTTGGAAACTATTGAACAGATGTAAATCCTGATAAGTATTGCACGCATTTATTATACTAAAATGACTCTTACAATTTTTATCTACGTAAAATGCATCATATACATAATTAATCATTTTTCAAATCCTAATTCGAAGTATAATTTTGCCATAGACAGTAGTACAACAAAATATTTATGTTAATTTCATGAAGACATTTTTAAAAAATTTCACTAAGAAAAATTTCAAAAATTATTCCTACTTAATATATATGCATTATTTATACTTTTTAAAGCAACTTGCGTCCATTCCCGAGATCTGGAATTGTGTTTATTATCCTTATATGAATGCCGGCATCCTGACCTTGGGGTAGCGTGTCTTTCTGGCGATCTGGGCATTCCGGATTCGAGTCTTGGTTCAGGCATGATTGTTCTTTATCCTGTGTTCTATCTGTGAGGTGTGTGAAAGAGGCCTCTTCTAAAGAGGGACTGTGCAAATGAGTGTCTTCATATGAGCTAAAAGTCAGACTTCTGTCCCCGGATGCTCAGGATGATTTACCCTCAGAAGAATTGCACCCCTCAAACTCTCCTTAAAATAACTGAACTCCCCAACGGGCTTGTCTATGACAAGTGTCATAGATAACAACAATTCTTATATGAGTTTCAAAATTTTAAATTAATACCATTTTGAAAATGCTGATATATATTAAATTCAAATAGGAAAAAGGGTAAAATGTTCTTATTAATTTTGAATCGGTTTGGTTTACAAGTAAATGCCAGAAATAATTTTTAAATCTAAGTTGAAATAAATAATGATACTATAAAGGTATTTTCATTTAAAAAAAATTATAATGTTAAATTTATAACGTTAAATTTATATATATATATATATATATATATATATATATATATATATATATATATATATATAGTGTAAAAAAATTGGAAGAATACATGCCCCCTGATGAGATAAAATGCAAAAGTTTTTGTCTTAATTTTATAGAAAAACACGAATTTAACTTCAGTTTTATTTTATATTAAGTATTACAGGCATGT
>JAPMOQ010023642.1:13180296-13241425 GCA_026543055.1 Argiope trifasciata | reverse complement strand
TGATTGAAATGAAGTAGATTTGATCTTCTTAACCACGCAATTATTTATAGTTTCATTATTGATTTTATAACTTGACTTTCTAATCGCAAGCAACTTAACAAATTTCCATTTACTTAAAATGTTATGATTCAATAATTAGTTTTTAATGAATTTTTATTAAAAATGAAATTCAGTATTAATTTTTATAATTTTTCCTGCAATCTATTCATTTATTTTTCAAACTTAAAAAAAATGGGTCGCAAATGAGTAATCACGCTATTTGAATTCTAGCATAAATATTCCATTTTCAGCATTGTAAGCAAATAGAGAATATTCTTATCTAATTTCTGCTAAATTGACCGGTTATTAAATAACCTGTTTTTAAACGATTTTACAGGGGTGAAAATGTTTTTTCTTTCTAAAGCAATTCAATGACAAAATTTAGATACTCTGTAAAAGTCGTCGCGAATTAAATATAAACTTTTCAAAATCTCATTCAACTTATCTAAATTTTGTCATTCCAAAAGAAAGTAGCGTCAAATCACATTGACCTTTAAAAGACTAAAGAAGCTTCCTGGAAGGAACATTCATTACCAGTATTAGTTTAAATCTTTAGTATCAATTTTATCTGGTATGCCATTGATTTTTTTAAGTTGTAAATAAACTAGGGAGGGAGGAACCTAACGAATACGCAGTCCTCCAGCATTCCTTTATCTCATAGTAAGAAATTACTTTACAGCAATAAATGTCGCGTTTGCATATTTGTATGCAGTAAGCGTCATGGATTCCAGAAAAGGAAGTTATTACTTATTCGAGCTTCTGAAACGCTACCAGCATAGTGCTTACGAAGGCTACATTCGGCTTGTTTTTGCCTAGAGTGGTCGCTTATTTTTTAAATATTATTTTATTTTTACCGAGACAGATGGTTACCTCCGAGTCGCAAGCAGGTGGTGGCTCGGGCACGCGTAGCCATCCGTCTGCATAAAAGAGGTGGGGGGGATACATTGAGGGGGAAGAGGACTGGAGGTACGCGTGCTGGCGCGAGACCTATGCCAGTGATAGTGATTTCTTAAGAATAGGGGAGCGGGATCAATGCCAGGTGGAGAAGAACTGCTTTTTGTAAGAACTGCTCGGGAGCAAATTCTACAATAAGATGAAGAGAGAGAGAGAGGTTAAATTCGAAAACGGTTCTTTTACAATAGAAACGCGAGTTTCTTAGTTTCCACCTGGAGTAGGGAATATGCGGGTTGAATGAATATGAAAATGGAAAATGTCCTTTTGGTGACTGTTATTCGTTGGTTTTTGGTGTGTTTTATTTTTGAGGGAGAGGGGTCTCTTCTCCCTCCTCTCTTAACGTTGTGGCATAACATGTGAATAAATGCAATTCATTTGAAAATTAATTGATAAAATTTTCTTTCATATGGAAGCAATTTACGAGAGAAAGTTTGGTATTTATCAAGTCGAGTAATTGTTTATATTATAATTTAAGGTACGCTCATTGTTACTTATTTAGGCATTAATAAATATTTAAAAAATTAAAGATTAACAGGAAACTTTTCATGAAAGTGGGAATATTTTTTAAAAAATGCTTGCAAAATTTAAAATTGGATATTTTAAAGCCTTCGACCATTTCGTTGAAAATTATTTGAATTTTTGTTCATAAGAAAAGGCTTTATGAGCAAAAAAACATTAATTTTGAGTAAATGTTTGTTTTGAAAGTTACAGTATGCCTACAGTTATTCATTTATTAGTTCAATACAAAAAATGAAGCGTTAAAAGAAAACTTATAAATATTTTTGCTTAGAAGCAGTTAGTTGTAAAAAATAAGCAAACAGCATATTTGTGAAAAACAAGGAAATTAAATGTGTGCGAAAGCTCCGCATTGTAATTCATAGTTTTAATTAATTACAAAAATTGTCAGATTACTCAAATATATATTCGCTGAACTTATAAAAAAGATAGGTCTTTTTTCTGTTTGTTTGTTTCAATATTTTTTGCTGTATTTTGCTACCGTAATACATAATGTATTTGAAAAATTCAGTTTTTCATTGATTCAACATTCAAAAATAGGATATTATCATTTATGAGTATTTTTTATCTGAAAATTGAAGCGTATATTCACAAATTTAAATATTTATTTCTGTGCTTTTTGTGTGTTCAATGAAAATCCTTGTATTATATAGGAATCTGATTGCAACCCTGAATGATGCGTATTATTTCCTTGTGGAAATTTAAAACACAAAATGTTCATATAAACTGATATCTTTATGATTTTCGTATTTATGAACAACTAGACATCCATCCACCAACATTAAGAATCAGTTAATTTTTTTATTATTATTTTCATATAATATGATTAATTTAATCAGTAAATTTAAAATCTTTTAAGTGTTTTTTAAAAGATAATATTCAAACTTTTTTTTAATTTTAAATTTTAAAATAATTACTTTTGACATTGTGGAATTTTTATATGATTATTGTCAATATCGAGTATTTAATATTCAAAATTCTTTATTAAGAACTTTTATTGGCTTACTATTTTTAAATGCATTTTTATTTTTTATTGTCTTGATCAGAAATTTAAAATTTATTTATGCCAACATTTTACTTTAGGATTAATAGAAACATAAAATTTTGATGTATCAATGACAGAATGTTCTGCAGCATATTACACAGATAACTTTCCATAATAAAATATGCCCTTATGCTGATTCCTTGCTTAAACATAAAATCCACATGAATCTGCTACTTAGAAAGTATTTTAAGATCTATCTACTTGCTGTGAGGTTTATAATTATTCCTAAGACTTGACAAGATTGTTATCAAAATATTTTAAAATTGCTCAGATTTTGGGTTCTTTCTGAAATCCGAGAGAGTGTTAATGGGATGTATGGGGAAAATGTGGTATAAAAAAAAAGAAAGAAAACGAAAAAAACTCAACCTGTCTATTTCGCACGATATAAAGTTGCCTAGAACAAACTCCATTTCATTCATTTAAAAAAAAATGTACATGCGGGTTGGGAAAAAATATCAAGTGACAACCTCAAAAAATGTCTTTTTTATGTTTGGAGTTTTAAAGAAAGCATTTCTGATGGAATAACTAAGTTACCGATTAATCATTCCAAAAATATTAAACATTTATTGGTTATTTCCTTCTAAGAGATTAACGTTTTCGAACCATATGCTCTATTTCGGTATAAGAAATAGCCATAAAATGAAGTATAGAATGTGTTATTGTTTACATGTCTCTTGGTTTATTGAATAAAAATTACTTAGATGACCTAGATGAGTCAAATCATTCTTGTTTTTAATTTATGTACTTAAATCATGTAATATAAACCACTTCGTTTCAAGAGAAATAGTAAGGCATCCTACAAATTTATTTCAATTTAATACTTCAAATAAAACTTCACTTTTCAGAAAGCAAGACATTGGTATTTAATATGTAGCCTAGCATCCCACACTTCAACATTCTCCTCATCATAATGTTAAGATGACTTATTCCTAAACTAATTTAACGTATACTGGAACTACATTTGAGATAGAATCGAAACTGGGTTTTATGATCTAACTGTAAAGATTCCGAGACTTTGTCAAAAGGCCAAGATTAACTTAGATATCTGAGATAATAACTGATAACACCTTTATATCTTCTCTTATATATGATAGAAGTATTGTTGTTGTTGATTTGTATATTATTTTGCGACAAATTTTAATTATTCAGAGAATTTATACTTTATTACAAATTAAATGATTTTTTACACATCGTTAAAGTTAGGGATATTCTAAAACTTCTTTAATTATGCTTATGTTAATTGGTGGTGGATATTTTGATAGCATTTTACTTTTTTTCGAAAAATCGTAAATTTAAAGATATTTTCTAAATAAGTTTAAAAAATGATATATCGGATTTTCATTTCGAATCATACAATCTATAATCAAAGTCTCATTCATAATTCATATTAAAATCCAATCAAAATAACTGTAGAAGACTAGTTAACCTTTTGACTTTTGTAAAAGAGAAACATCTTTTCGGTTCGAAATCTGTCTATTTCTAACAAAACTTTTATTTGATTTTTTTAGAAATCATCTAATTTTTTTATTTATTTGAGGATTCTATTTTAAACTGTGATAAATGTTTATTTGTTTCGTAAGATCTTTTTTGATCCTCTAATAAGTATTTTTTAATTAATTACAAACTTGGATTAAATATTTTTAAAAATTGACAAATGTCCGTACCGTTAAATTACAGTCATTCATTGTAAACCATAATAATTTCAATATAATTTATATGTTAGATTTCATTAGTTGTAAAAAGATATAAACTTTTAAATAAATCCAATAAAAAATAAACTTGCGTAATTTCTGATTTAATGTTCCTTGTTAATTAAATTCCAGTTACAATTAAATTTACACAATTAATCACAGGCATTTTAATACAGGAGATAATTGCTTATTTTAGATCATCTAAACAATTTTTTAGTATATAGTGATGCAAAAATAATAGATAAAACTTGCTGTTTATTTATTTTCAAAATAATGTAATCATTTTAAGAAAAATGCTTTAAAATAACAAAAAACAGCATATTGAAAATATATCATCTGTCCAATTAAAAAAAGTAGCCTCGAAATTTTGACCACAAATTTCTGTAAGTACAATTAAAGAAAATTATCATCATCAGCATGCAATAAATGATCTCAAGGATGACAATTTATCCATCGCATCATTTCTTCTTCTTTGTTTCCTAGATTATGATACAAAACTTGAAGCCTTAGTTTTTGTTCTTTTTGACGTTTATATTATTTAATATTTGACGTTTCCAGTGCTCCTTTATTGTATTTTTTTTTCGCATATTTTTTTCTTTGGTTAGTAGAAATTTATGTTACTAATCAAACTTTAGCAGCTAGACTACTAATTCCTATTAGTGCTGTCTGAGTAATTCCAAGTCAGGCAACTATAGCTCTGAAGTTCACTCTGAACAACATGTAAAATTCCAAAAAATAAAATAAAAACCTTAACTTTATATTTAAACTATTTGAATAAAACTCTTTCATGGCAAATTTTAGTTAAATACGAGTCTATTGGCCTTTATAAGTATTCAAATTTATGTAATTAATATATTTGATATATAAATGTTGAAACTTGTCTACTGATTCCAGCCATATAGAAAATTTTTCAAAATGAATCCAATAACCACGTTTACATCATAGCAACAGAAGTTGCCAATTTTACGGGCTAAATAATAATTAGAATTCACGTTATGGTGAAAGTTTAGTTTAGGCTAGCTTTTAAATAAAGTAGGTAATGTTAATCAATATTGAAAAAGATTCATCTAAAATTGAGCAGCCAAAATATTTTAAAAATATTATTGATCAATTTATATGAAATGGGCAACATATCATTAACGAGAGCGTTTAATTGTTTAAAATATTTTCAAGGCATCAGATATTTGATTAAATACAAAAAACTTTGGTTTTATTTCCTTTACAAGTTGATTTTTTAGATCTTAAAACTGATAAACCAAAGTAACTGAGCGAAAGCGATAAATATTTTTTAAATATATTTATAGATAAATTTACAACTTGTGACTTATTATTTAAATCAACGTAAAAAATGTTTAAAATTTGTAATTAGAATTAAGAATTAGTTACAGAAATAAATTGGTGTTTAAATAACTAAATATTTTTCACCAAAATATTTAAATTCAATTCAAATTGCTTTCATTGTTTGCAACTAATTTTTTGACAATAATTTTAGAAATAATGAGAAAGGATATTTTTATTTTTTCATCTCAGTATTCTTATCAAAAGTTGAATAGTTAACATTTATATTTTAATTCGCTGTAGCCCTTTCTATTAACAAGTATTCTTTAATTTTCAATGAAATAGGGTGCAGTATTTATTTACTTTTGTATTAGGAATAATTCTATCGATTTGTAAAATGGTGACTAAAATGCATTAAAGAAGCACAATTCCATATTCAATATATACTTTTTTATTTCTAAAAAAGCAATCTCATTGAATGCTTTCTTTCTGTCCATAGGTTTTTGAAAAATATAATATATATTGAAAATTGAAATTAATGTTTAAGTTTTCTAATGATTTATGCAATTGCATACATTTAAGCCATTGCAAAGTTTGTATTAATATATATATGTGTGTGTGTTCGCTTTCGAATCAGCATATTAAATCCTAGTAGCAATGTTAGTTCAATATGGATATTTCTTTAAGATGCTAAGCAGTGATGATAATTTTAACCCCTCTTGTTTTAACATATCTAGTCAAATCCATTTAATTAAAGATTCTCTATAAAGAAGTGTGGTATCTTATTTAATCAAAACAACTCAAAGTATCTGTATAGAAAACCTGACTTAACTCCCATGAATGGTGGCAGATTGACACCATAGAGAATTTTCGAGATATACTAATCCACATTTGTTTTTCTTTTGGAACGACTTAGAAAGCAGCTTATAACAGTGAGAAATTGATAATAAAACTCATACAATGTTTAAATAATGGTGGTTAAGAGCCCAACCATAAAATAGAACTAATAATTTCCCTCCACGTGTTCTTCGACAACGCTATACCATAACTCACTGTTCGCAGACAGACAAGATGCTAAGCTCTATGTAAGACTCAAATAACGAAATACTATTCAGATTTAAAAATTTAAGAATGACCGTTCCATATGAATGTAAAAGTGTTTTCCTTTGAATGCACCAATACTGTAAAATATGTATGCCTTAAATGTACGATTTTTCTTTTCTATTAAATGATATATAATTCGTAAAATTTGATGTGCCTTTATCAGTTATTATATAATGCCTGAAATCATTTGTTTTTTCCATTTAATAAAAAAGATTTCTCGCAAAACAGGGTTTCACATTGTTAATATAAAGGATTTGAATTTTCATTTTCATTTACGTTTCCGTATATAGAATGTTTGCTTTGTTCTTTTTTTATGTCCGCATCTGTGCTTTCGTCTGCTCTTCGGTAATTTTTATAGTACAATTAACCCCTACTTTTTCTTCTGCTAAATAACTCTATCGATAAAATTTTTCCCTCTCCCTTATTAAGTAAGAAAAAGTATACCTTTTTCTTTTTTATGGAAAAACCAATAGAGCATAAAATAAAAGTTTGAATAATAGACTTCAAAATGAACCTTCAGTCATATTTAAAACGAAGTAATTTCACAGACAAGTTATCAAGTCCAAGGCTATCAAGGTCAAGAACTTTTCATTACACTAAAAATGTCGAGTAGACAACAATATCTAGCCGCAGAAAACCTTGATTCAGGGACACCAGACGTCAATAAAGGAGAGCCAATTTAAAAGGTATTTTTGGGAGAAAATCATGGGCTTTTTTTCTTATCAGTAACAATCAATACAAGCAAAACAACCGCCAAAACTGTATTAGAAGGTCAGTTAACAGCAGGCACAGTTTTAGTCTAAACCAGACATGTTTAAGTAATAGACAGTAAACAGCTCTAATTATTTCCTGTTGAAAATCTCAATTTTGCTTACGACTTGCGATCAGTAATTTGCTGTATTCAAAAGAAACAACAATAAAACTTTGTTTCTCAACAGCATAATTCTTCAAAATACTGTTGTCCAGCATGCATTAATTCCTGATTTCCGGTTAATTGTTAATGACTAAATTTCTTAGAAATGAGCTTAATCTCTTCCAAAATTGAACCTTTTTTTTCTGTGCTTTGCAACTGTCTGAACTGTTTCATGCCATTGAATATTGATCTTTACCATTATCTTAGTCTGTACCCTAAGCACATCTTGCTAAAATTTGAAATATTTAGTATTCTTCAAATACCTGTATAAAAGAAAACTTTAATCATCATAATGACGGACATTCCGGTCAAAGTATTAAAAGAACCAGCAACAAAAACTCAACAACAGCATTATTTTTAAAAAAATATTTCCATCGAGCCAGAATTTATTCACAAATATTTATATGTCAACCAAGTATAGCAACCAAATTTTATAGCAAAAAAATTTACCCTTTCCAAAGTCGAAATTATTCAATTTCTTAATGTGCACTACAACTTAAACTGTTCTGTTTGACTCCGCCAAAGACTGTTCGCTAACTTTTCTCGTTGTGTATGTCTAAAACCACCATTGAAATGAAAAAGCGAATAAGAAATGAAGATTTTAAATCTCTAATTTCCATTCATTTGTAGTCAGGACAACATACAATATCTAAGTGTTGTTTCGCATATTTAACAATGATATATGCTTGTTATCCTGACAGACTATGATAATAAACTTCATTTAACGTTCTGCATAAGATTATAACGCATGCAGAGGTGCCCTCACCTCTCTGCCCTAATCAATGACTTTTAATTCAAAAGATGCCAAAAATAGCTTCTCTGCGATTTTTTAAAGTAATAGCATCACCTTTCTTTTATATAATGAACGACACTAATTTGCTTCTATCATTACGTTTTAATTCTACATACAATAATTTTTTTATTTTTCAAACAATATACTGGCTTGATGGTCTTACATGAACCTAATTTCTGAAATAAATAATAGCCAGAACGTAAATATTTGAATTCAAACCTGTTGAAGCTCTTTTATAATTACATTTATAATGATTTTTCGTGAAAATAGAAAGTAAAAATAAAGTAATTAAGTAAACAAAATTTTAAAAATTAAGTTATAATGAATATAAAAAGGATTTATTATTGTTTTCCATCAAAAAAAGTATTCGGATGGACGTTTTAAAATTAGAACTGCCTAAAAATATTGAAGTGATTGAGACTGCAACACACTGCATCATTGAAGAGCACGAGTCCAAAAAAAGCAGGAATGCTACTTATGACATTGATAATATATCCAGATCAATTTGCCGTATTTTGACAAATGTTTCTACTATACAACTAACTTTTATCAGTTAACAGCTACAAGTAACCAAATTTTTAAAAAATGATTTAATGCATTTTTATTGTTTTAAAATGTTTTCTCAGTAACATTACGTATACCAATTCATCATCCGTAATATGATATTTACTGCATGTTTATTTATATGTACAATTTTTTCTGTTGCAGCGATGGAATTTCAAACAACAAGAACGCATTAACTTTTTTTTCTTTTGTTTTTATCACTTTAAAGTTATTTCCAAACTATGCACGTGACAAACTATAACATTTTCCGTTTTCCTGCAAGTAGAGCTAGAATTTTTTTTCTGTTGCAGAGATGACATTTTAAACAAGAATAATGCATTAATTTTTTTTTTCTTTTTCTTTTGACGATGTTACTTTTAAGCTCTTTCCCGATCATGTTTGTGATAAAACGTAACGTTTTCAGTTCCCCTGCAAGTATAACTACAGTGAGCTAATGCTGTTACTTTATCAACCAATCCTTTGAATGATTTTGCTAAGGAACTTTAAAGTAACTTTTCAAGATCAGATTTGCTTCATTTGTATTTTCATCTCATTATTTGAGAACTAACTAATAAATTGTCGTATAACTTTGTGAATTAATTTTCAATCCATGAGATCAAATAACTATTCTACCCAGTCAAACTGTTTTATTTCAAAACATTTATATTCCATCAATTCTATTTATAAGCAGCTAGAAAGCAGAAATGAATAAATTTCATTTTTACTGCCATGTCCAGTGAATTCGATAAAATTTGAGATTTTTATTTCTCTCAAATAATAATTGAATGAATAATGAAAGAAGAATCGACCGAATATAGGATCTTAATATCATACATTTTTACATATTTGTAAGAAAAATAAATTAAGAAAATCATTAGTTTGAAATATTGACGAAATTGTTAAAGGAAAGTAAAATAAATAAGAAAAAGGGTCGTTAATAAATACTTCCTTTTATTTTGATATTCCAACTTTGGTATTTCAGCATTAGAATTTTGCTAGGTATACAAGATCAAAAAATTTCAAGAAACTTGTACATAAATGAAATCCAAAGAAACTGTTAATAGATAAGAATAATAATTGTACCTGCGTCCTAGTCTTGGGATAGCCGGCATTCCCCATGATCTGGGCGTCCCGGGTTGCAGTCCTGGTTCTGGCACGGTTGTTCTTTACTCTGTGTTCCATTTGTGAGGTGTATGAAAGAAACACCCGGTAAAAAGCGGCTATGCAAGCGAGTTTGTGAGTGTCATCTTCATACGAGCTAAAGTCAGACTTCTGAGTTTGTGTGCTCAAGGTTCCTTACCCTCAGATGCTGCTGAATCCCTCTTTACCCTATAACTTGGGACTTGGTTTAAATTGGAGTTTAATTCAAGGAGGGAGAATCAACAATAACGAAATAACTGTACATTTTAAACAAATTTTTTTTTTCGAAGACTATAATTACAATTCCTCCTGTTAAACACTGAACCATTTCCTTTCTTTTACTATCTAATGAGATGGCACCTTCCGTTTCAGATATGCCTGATTAATGATTCTAATTCTTTTAAGAAAGCATAGAATATTTGAGTGTGTTATGGATTATTTACAAGTTTTTATCAAACTCTAATGTCTTAGAATGAGTTGATTTCAATCTTATAAATTTGAAAAAAATAATTCGATGCACGTATGACGCACAGGCGTAAAGGTTAAGTCAGGGGTTTAGTCTTTCAGGTAAGATCTTCAGTAACTTCCTAAATAGAAAATTTTAATTTCGTATATTTTCTTTTCTATTTTCTAAGATCACCAGAAGAAACAGCAAGTAAAGGAACTTAGATTCAATCGATTCAATTGATCTCCGAAAGGTTCAGCACAGATTTTAATGGCCCAAATGCCTGCGGGTTGGTCAAAAGGTGCTTGTGAACTTAAGGTTTCACAGACTTTTCCTCCCATCTTTTGAAATGGATCACTCCTAAATTACCTGAGGTATCTTTATCCATGATTTCTTTCAGCTGACCTTGATTCTTTTGCAATCATTTAATTTCTCTTTCTTCTTGTTGAGTTCAACTTTTAGAATTGTTCTATATATATAATACAGCATTTGGCCAGATTGTTTGATCATTTAATCGGCATATCAAAGAACGTAAATTCGTTACCTTTTTTATTTTAAATGCAGACATGATGAAATAAATAAGGAGCGGTAACTTAAAAAAAATAATTTTTTATCTCTGTCAATTTGATTAGATATAGATGTGATGGGCTTCTGTTTTCACAAATTCATATTTCCACTAAGGAATTCATAAATGAAAATAAATATTAAAAACATTTAAAGTCATTTTAAACAGTTTATTTCATTTCTTAAATTGCAACACTTAGAATTTATTCTCAACTACTTCATAAATATTTGTTCATGCATTATCTTTTACTATGATGATTCCAAATTTGTTTGATGTAATATCAATAGTTAAGGGCGTTTTCTGTTAGGGGGTTAATAAATGTTATCAGAATGGTTTCGTAAATATTGGCTTCAGAACTTACATTTAATATTCTTTTTCATCACATTCCCTTATGAGCAAATTAAAATTTTAAAAGAGATTGAAACTAAAGAGAAAATTGTAAGATTTCCAGCAAAATATGTTTATCTCAAATCCCTTTCTCCTTAAAGATTTTTCCGTATTAAACCTCTTTAAAATTTCATAGAATTTTCAAAAGAATACGAAGTTATTAACGTTTCCATTTGAGAACATTTATTCCACGTAGATGACTGAGTGTAAATCGATAGAATTAAATAGAGTTTCAAAAGAAAATTAATTTCAAACCTTGTCATTTGCAATTACTTTATGCCTGCATTTTTCTCTTGACTATAGTTTGAAAATGCTATAGATTTTTTAAATAGTCCTTTATTTGTCACATATTATTGGAAACAATTAAAAATTATATCATTTCTTATCAGAAGATATTTTTGCAACTAACCTCATATTGCACAATTGCTTTTATTAAAATCTTTTGCTTAACTTCGTATGTTTCATGTTTGTAAAGTTGTAGTTTTACAAACGATTTTTCATTTCCTTCTTCCTGTAATAGAATTATAAAATTTTATATGGCTACAGGTCAATTATAATATAATATTTTATTAACTTTAGAGATAGTGCTGTCTAGACATTTATTTGATGAGTATTAAGTTTTAGAATATATTCAAGACATCAATTACGAAATACATTAAAGATTAGAATGTTTCAAAACAATAAAATTAACAGATTTTAAACATGATTTAATTATTATTCAAAAAGTAGGAAATGAAATTTATTTTATTGAAAATCAAACAGTTTTATAAAAAGAAGTTTAGACACATGGCAAACGTAAAAAAGAAAAAAAAATTTGAATATTTCTTAAAAGTTAATACATATTATCAATGTACTTAAAATTCCACTTTGCTTTAAGGATTTCTGTCAGAATCTCACGTTTTTATGGCTTAATTTGATATCCATATTTTTGATAAAAGAAATTAATGAAAGAACTTAAAAATATTATAAAAAGAAAAGAGTTAGTTATTAATATAATTACTAATGCAAATTAAAATAATTACTATTTAGTAGAATATTAAATATACAGATTACGCACAAAATAAATTATTTGCTGTTAGAAACCTTGACGGTAATAGAAAGAAATTATTTTCTCAATGAAATTTCATATGAATTTTTAAAATACAGATGTAAATTAAAGCTAGCTAGCAGATTAGGTACAGTGAGTTCTGTGTGCTGTGTTACAGCACCAGTGTGACTGTGTTCGATTCTTGGATAAGACTTAGGTGCTTTTTAATGCTACGTCATCATCATATTCAATAAGGACTAAGTAGTAATAAATCTAATAAACTTTAAAAGTCAAATCAACGAATAAAAAGGAAAAGAAAATGCTTCTTTTATCGAAGGTGAAGAGATGAAAACAAAGATTATAAAAGAGTTAAGAGCAGAAAATAATGGAAGACAATAAAATTAAGGATCAAATACAAAAAATCATATAAATTAATTTTACAAAATTAATTCAAAAGTAGTTACTAATTCATTTTACTTTATGCATTTCTAAGAGGACCTTACGCTTTTAATCATGAATGTTTGTTTTTTCTTCCAAATTTTTCATAAAAAGATTCATAAGATTTCATCAAAATAAATTTTCTCTTTTTAATGCATTTATAAAGGCATTTTTTAAAAATTTATTTAGTTACAACCAATTTCGACAAACGTTTGTAAATTCATATTAATAAATGCAAGGAATGCAGAAATTTTTTAAATTTTAATTTTAAATTAAATTCATTAATTGAAATATTAAATATCAATAATCAAATAAATTAAACCAAATATTATAAAGTTAAAATATCTTTGTGAAAAGGCTGTTCTTCTACCGAGCAAAACTGCAGCAAAATGATTAATTAATTCCTAAAAAACAAAAAATAAATTATGCATGTATAAATCACTTCGCCTTGCAGCTTTAATATAATTGAATAAAAAAGTGTTAGAGTGTTATATGAAGTAGGCTTTTTGATTCACTATAGAGATCCTAAACTATACATCCCATCACAATGGGAAGTTGCATGAATTTCGAGTTTATATTAACTTCGATTCTTCGTACATCGGTCATATTCTTCAAAAGCAGAAATAATTCATAAATATTGGTACATCTGAATTATTTCAGTGAAAATTTTCAAATAATATTGATTAATGGTTCACGCCCTATTCTGCTTTCTTGTTTATGCGCCCATTTTGGTCAGTATGAACTCAAAATTTTTGTTCGCAAAGATAAGGTCCTGGAATGAATTTTACAGAGAGATAGAGTTGTGTCTGATAAAAGATGAAGAAATTATTTCTTAAAAAAGTTAGCAAAAAATGAAGAGACATACATAAAAAATCCATTATAATTTCATTTTTTGTAAGAAATATTCCCAGTTTGTTTAAGATATTTCATCTTTATTTAGAAAAATGTTTTTGGATTCGCAAATTCTGCTTGATATTTTTTTTAGTCATCAATCTTTTAGCTACTATTCTAAAAATTATTTTAAGTATCCTTGATGCTAGTTAGAAAACATTAACTGTTGGCAGAAAAATTATGTATTATGTAAAGTGAAAAATTTGCCTTTAAGATTTATTAGTTAAAGTTGATAAGTCAATATAAGGTATCTGACTATGTTTGATTACCTTTTTTTAAATAATAATATTCGAAGCAGCATTTTTGTATTTTCATATGATATTTATATTTAAATAACTTAATCTAGCTCAAAGAACTATTTTATTATTATTTTAAACATTTGAGAAAATAGAATTTCTTGTCACAAATTTTACATTCCTAATCAAATAATTTGAATAATATATCCGGCGGTAAATACAATCATTGATGGTTATCAATGATGGCGCTAACCGATCATTGATTGTAGTGGTTAGGAACTGTAGCAAATATTTTGGAATAATTCCGAATGCTTGCAAATTACAAAAGTTTTAGAGTAAACTCTTCTTTTTTTAAAAAAAAAATTAAAAGATGCATGATTATACAATAGTTCTATTAATTTCGTTCATTCTGTAAGCATATTTGTAAACTAAAAGTAGGAAAAATTTCTAACTGATATTTTAATAATGCTTTAGTAATCATATTGGAAAAAAAAAATTTTTGGAATAAATTACAATTCGAATAAAATAGGCTCAAAGTTTTTGCTTTGAACTTTTAATAAGGTGAAGAAAAAAAAGATTACGCTTCAGTACTTCTTAGATTTTTCGATAGATTTTCGATAGATACTAGATAGATTTTTCCTACTTTTCATCAAATTTTTTTTTTAATTCTGGAAACCATTCCTTTGTCTTTTTCGTAGCTCTGATAAATATGTTTTGTAATCTGCTGTGGAAATTGTCCTCAACAGATTTTAATTTCTTAAGATTTTTAGCTTAAAAACGTGTGTCAGTTCAACTGAAGATATTTTTTAAATTAATATGTCAGAAGTAATTACAGTAGCAGTGAAGAATAAAAATACTTTAGTGATTAAATATGAAACAATGCCATAAAAAAGAAATTCATACTGAAAATATTCCAAAATAATATCTAGTATAAGATAAAAGAAAAAAAATAAGGAAAGATAATAATTTTTAATAACCTAAAATAAAAATGATGAAAAGCACTTGTTTACTGTATTATTTACATTTCCACTTTCAGATGCTAAATTGCATTAAAATGTCTTTAACTTTCTATATCATTATAGCAGAAGTGAAATAAAAAAGATTTTGAAAAGGTAAAAGAACACGCTTTCAGATTTTTTTAAAAAATGTGATTTTCTGCAAAAAATGGGGTTTTAATGTTGGCGGATATCTTAAAGCAAGCAAAAGTTGAAGCTAGTCGATAATAATATCCTGCTTCTTCTTAGAAATACCCAACTATTTTACAATTTTCCTTATTAAAATGTTAATTAATTAATTTGCATCTGCTTTAAACATAGTCGTTTTAACACGTAATGTAGCTTTGTTGGTGATCGAATTTCCTAAGATACATATGTTAGGGCTGTTAACTAAGCAGATGAAGGTTGTAGAATTTTATTTTATTCCAAGAAACCAGAGACGCTCTGCATTTTTATTATTGATTATTTTCCCTACTTGTCATAGTTTTCGAGATGAAATACTTAACTTTGCAGTTAGAATTACTACCACTTATCTCAGACAATAGTGCATTTCCCCTTTCCTACAGACGAACATTACTTCCACAAGTCTAGTTCCTGTATTCAAACACGATGTCAATTCATATAATTTTTATTGCACACTGTTTGACTTCTTTTTATTATCATACGTTCCAAAATGTCGCACGACACGAAGCATTAAACATATACCTATTATTTAAGATCATGTTCTGTGTTTATGTTTTGCACCAATCTTATGAATATAAAAAATACATTGTAGCTCTCAGGTGCAATATAGAATATTTCTATAAGAAGAACTTTCCCAAGTTTTTACTAAAAAAAACCCAGAATGCTTTAAGTTATGAACTGTGAAATTCTAAAGTGAAGTTTAAAGTTTGCATTCTATTTTCGTTTAAGCATAAAGACTTCTTCAACTCTGTGGGGAAAATATTTAATATAACTCATAGATAAAAACATTTTTTTTTTTTTACGAGAAGAAAAGAAAGAAGATAAATTACGTTTAAGAAATAAATAAGAAATAAATTACGTTTAAACGAAAGGGGAGGGGAAATGTGAAGCGGATATCAAATTCTTCTGACGAATTTTCTTTCTTCGATGTATATTTTCTGACTTACTATTTATCGTTTCAAGCTATTAATTTTTTACAACTGCTCTTTTACCTGTAAATTTTATACAGTTTTAAAGAGCAGCGCGATTTATTTTAATTAAAATTTTTTCGCAAAGGAAAATAAAATGCATATTTATATTAAGCCCCATAATTGGAAGCCAAATCAAAAGTTTTTCACAGAATCTTAGACATCACAATTATTCCGCTGCCACTTGGGAATATCGAATACTACTCTTTTAAAACCACTAAAAACATGCCTTAATCTACTTAAAGAATTTTGACTCTTCTATATATTCACGCTATAAAAAAAAGTTATTTTAATTGGCAAATGCCTACCAGAAGTGCTGACATCTTTCTGCCACATTTTTTTGTTACGATTACTTTTTACGATGATGATTATTTCGGCGAACAGAAAGAAAAATAATTCTCAAATACCCAGGAGCCAAATTCTCTGCTTTTTTTTCTTTTTTTTTATGAATGGCCTGGGCGCAACCGTCCCGCATCCTAAGTAAGCAGGTGTTACGTACATGAGGCGAGTTACGAAAAAAAGAAAAGGTAATCTGTGTTAAAACAATGCGGCACCTGTGGGCCTCATAGCCTTAAAAAAAGCACCTGCTCTGATGAGCATGCGCAGATCTTTCTTCCGTGTCAACCGAAATATCTGAAAGCTCCTTTTGATAACTGATTCAAGTTTACAAGGAGAACTGGATTCGCTCGCTCTCTTTGGTTAAAGTACTTGAATAATTTTTTTTAAAAATCTGCTCGGCTTATCTTATGAAATGAATCGCAGCTTAGGGGAGTCGCTAATTAGCTTATGTTATTTCAGGAACCAAACTAAACGCTTAAAGCCAATAAAGTTGCTGAATAATTTGTAAGAATATAAAATATTGCACATTAAACGGAATAAATTATACAAGAAATTAAATTCTCCCCTCTCTAAAAGAGGTAGTAATCTGAAAATAATATGAAAAAAAATCTGATTGGAATAATTTTAATAGCATGTCGCTTGGATTGCGGCGTTTTTTAACTCTAAATCAAAGCTATTATCGATTTTACCCCTTCTTTTAAAAGAAAAAATAACGCTCACATAAAATCCGCATTGTCAAAAGGGTTGATATAAAAATCTATAAACGTTTCATCCATTTAACATGTTATATGATTTATTATAAAAATATTTTATTTCTTTAAAAAAGTAAGAAAAATTATCATATATTATATCAAATATTCTATAGAAAAAAATAACCAGAATTTAATTTCACCATCATCAAAAATTTCTTAGTATTGAAACTCATAATAATATTTTGAAAAATTGCATACATCATCCACTCATACATATACAGATTCCCACAAAAATATTTTTACATAAACTAATCTATTTTTTTTTTCCTTTCATCGTTAAAATTTTAATATTCGAATATAATATATTTTAAAGATATGAAAGTATTTCTAATAAATAACATGACCACTTCTCCTTTGATAGTGATCGACATAAAAATTTCAATATTTTAAATATTTGATGAGCAAAAAACTAAAGAAAGTTCTGTTTCTATTTTAAATGTTGTCTTTCAAACTTTCATCAATGATATATTTTTCGGGCATAAAAAGGCTAACAGTCTATGCAAAATATTTATGTTCTAGGAAAAACAATATCTTACAGAGTTTTTTTTTTTTTTAATATTTAACTCTTTTTTAATTTATTTCTTCATTTTTAAAACATATTAATAATCTTATCAAATATACCAAAAAAATATATTATAGAAAATCATGAAAAATGTAAGAATTCAGCTTCAAATGAGAAAATAATCCGTGTGTAAAATGCAACCGCTTGCAACATTTTAACGACTATGCATTTTTAAATCTAACTTGCAACAGCCATTTCTAACATGAAATACTTTTTGAAACTTCCAGCAGATTTTATTTATGTGCATCTTTTATGCCTATAACACAAATTGAATAGATATCTCTGTAACAGATTACGTTCTTAAAAAGAGAAATATGACTAATGTTTCATTCAACAGAAATGCATTTTTCATAAACCTTCCGATAGGATAAGCGTAGAAAGATCATTTATAAAATTTAAGAATAATATTGCACATTTAATAAATTATAAAATCCTTAAACAACAGGGAATAAAGCAAATTAATGAAAGTAAATTAAAATTAATTTATGAAAGTAGATTAAATTATTTATCCGATTAATTTTTAATCGGATAATTTCGGAAGTGAAAGAGTAGCAAAACTCATGGTTGAAAAAAAAAAAAGGCATAATGGTGTATCGCAACCTTAAGAAAATTTCTTCGAAATATATTCATTTAAAAAAAAACATCAGACTTGGTTTTTTAAAAATATTTCAACTAGCATTTATTTATATTATTTATTTGATAAACATGGCGCACAAGATGAATTATTTTAATCTATGTTTACATAGATTCTAACAGAGAAATGTTAGCAAATAAAAAATGATTGATAATTTCAATAAGATATAAAACTTTATCTTATCTTCATTATATTTATTTTATTTCTTCAGATTCGCCTTGTTAAACGTGCTAATGGCAAATAATTGAAATAACATTTAATGATTATCGTATGTTCAAAAATTTATTTCTTGATGCTAATCTGTTAGGCATAATTTGAAGTTTTAGGGAACTATTTAAGATGGACTATTTAGCTCTACTCGGACATTGAAGAAAGTCTGAGTTTGAGGTCACTTTATTCAATATTAAAATAAAACGGAAACTTGATTATGTTCAATTTTAAAAAGCATCATACCCCTTTCATGGGAAACCATAAAAGTGATCGAGGACAATCACTAAGACAAGGCTACTTTGAAGCCACCATGGATATAATTAGTGTATAAAGGAAAAAATTATCCTCTCATTAAAACATTTTCAATTTCTAGTTTTATTTGTTGTTTTTTTCTTATCATAAATTTACGCTGTTAAATTTTTTGTATGCAGTATTAAAGTGACTTATCTTTTACAGTCAAATGAATTTAAGATTTTTATAACGTAATTCTTAAATAGCTTCCTGAAATCACAGCATTCATATTTTACTATCTTCTTTTACAAGCAAATGTAATTTCCAATAAAAAAATTTTAAATCCAATTATGCATGAAAATACTTTTAAAAACAAAACGATATTTTTTCACCATCATCAGGCAACATATTTACTTTCTATAAATGTCAGAAATAAATCAAGGTGGTAAAATAAAAATTCTGAGATCAATTCTAATTAGAATTATATCTTATGTCTGTTCAACACAAAACTAATCAAGAAATCAGAAGTTAATTTCTGAAATTCTACAGGCTCATGTGCATGTGCTACACCTCTCCAATGATGTATCGTGTGTCGAATGTTTTCCAAGAGCACTGTCCACAGCTATCAAAAATCAAAAATGAAATATAGATATCCTGTCTAAAGAAACCGATGAATTCCGTCCGTGCACATTCCACCAACTGCTTGCTGCCTTTGGCGCTTTGGACGACAAGTGATGCAATTTGTTGAAGTCAATCGCAAAAGGCCATCACCTCACTTTTGGCCTTCCAGCTATCCTCTTTTCCTCATCATTGATATTTCATTATTCATTAGCCACAACTACAACACACTTTTAAGAACTACCTACATTTAGAAACATCGGAAGAGGACTGGATTCCGGATGTGAAAGTGGATGCGCGGCAGATGTTTACTTTTCATGTACTTGTCCTTTGAATTTGCACGAGGAGCTTTTAATTCATCAGTGTACTCAGAGAATCCGACCTTGTAAATTAATTAAGAGAACCGTTGCGCTTGTTCGTTGTTGTTTATTTATTCTTCATATTTTTCTCATAACCACATTTGTTTTATAGCTGCATATTATTTTAATCCATGTTATCACGTACTTTCTTCCCTTACTTGATATACAATGAACTTCAAAATTAAATTAGTTTTATATAGTTGATGTGTATCATAGAAACTTATGATACTGTATAAACACAATACTTTGTAACGGTTGAATTTATGGTAATCACGTGTATGGTAATCACGTTATTTTCTGTTGGATAATATTATATCAATATGATACAAAATATTAGATAGATATAGTCTACTTTACCATCTTGCCTCGGCGATGCTATGAGCATGCGAGGTATTTTTATAACTATTTATGTTCCATCCATACTCATAACCTTTACTGCATGTATTGTTGCGCATGCCTCTAAAGAACCCCCCGGCTTTTCCTATACTATATTAGATTAGCCTTTCTATCACTCACCCACCTTAAAATAATCACTCGAGCTTTAAATAACAAACAAAAAACAAAATTAAAATTAACAGCCTTAGTCATAGATAACAGTTCGGTTGAGATAACAATCTTTAAAGCTGATGTCCGTGGGCCAAATTTCCTCCTGTTGATGTCGGGCGAAAGTTTGGATAGGGATTGCTAGCTTAAGTATCATCTTCATCAGACTGAGGCTCAAAATTATGAAGTCCGCCCTAAAATAATTCTTGTGTTTTTTTAAACAGTGTGTTAATATAACTAAACTGAACTAAAACAATTTTTTAATGTAATCAACAGATAGTGCTTTAATACTTATTGACAGCATAGGAATCTTTGTCGGGTGTATACAATCGAGTATTAGTATCAATCTGTACCAGATAAACTGAAATGAATATTAATCTAACCCTAGTGTACCACGAAAACATGAATTCACTTAGTATAAACTATATATTTGGTACAGTATATTTTTGAAAGATTTATATTTTTATATATTTTATTTATATGCAGTATATTTTATTTGGTAAAGTACACTTTACGTACAGTAAGACATACGTTATACATGAGAATAAAGCAATCAATGTGAAAAACAAAATTAACAAAGGTGTTTATTCTTTAATAGTAGAATTGCTATTAATGATACTAAAACTGAGGAAACGGAAAGTATACTGAAAAAGCTATCTAGTATTCCGTAATAAATAATTGTATTTTATGACATACTTTACTTATGCATATAAGACTTACATTAAATAATTTCATTAATTATAGTTTAAGATTGGCCACAATTAAAATTAAAATTTTATTTCCGCATTTCCTTTTAAAAGGCTGCAGTAATATTTTCATAAACTTAACAATGAATGACAATGAAATAAAAATGTTTGTTATTTATAATAGGCATCGCTGTGTATCAGTTACATAACATTATATAATTCCGTATGAGAAACAATTTTTATCACAGGATAAAGTAATTTTTCAAAATTATCTCTAGAAGAACTTAAAAATGACAAAAATATAATAGGCTATCATATTCGTATTAAATGAATCAAAACAATTAAGTTGACAATATTAATTTAGGGTATTATTTTAATTATTTTCACCCTAATCAGTTCTTATATTATTAGTTATAGCTATGTGTGATATTTATCTTTTTATGGGAATATTTAATTCACTCGTATGATATCATTTAATTGTCTGCTGTATTGCTAAATACTTTATATTTATTCCTATATTTCTCTTAATGACATAGTTATTAACAGATACTATAAATATATATCCATAATCCAACTTCTTTCCTTTAGAAATGCAATTTTCATGAAGTATTTATAATTATATATTTGATTGTTAAAAAAGTGCCCATTTGTATTCCTTTATTTTTTAAAGGTAAAGATGTATTAAAAGATTAAGGGAAGAGATTAATTTAGAGTTCTCTAAATCAGCCATTTTCAAATTTAGGAATCATATTGCTCACAGGGGGAAAATTGAATGTAAATTTCTTTCACTGACGAAAGGTTACAGATCATCGTTCCTGCTACGAAATGAAACTGATTTGACCATGTTTTCTGAACGTCAGTTGGGACACTCGAAATACTGAGATTGAAGGAGAACAATATCGAGCAAATTCCAGAATAGTCCGGATAATAGAGACCAGTCTAAGTTGGTAGTACCAGTCTAAGCGTAATAAAAATCAATAATATTCAAGTACTTTAAAAATATTCGATATATATACTTCTGTTTTCATTAATACAGTATTATCAAATTATGTGCGTGGTAAGAGTTGACATTAAAAATTCTTCATATAAATTTTAAAATTAAATTCTATTAAATAGATTTTAATATTCCTTAATGCGAATTAAAAATTGAAACTGTCCGGCACATTGTTACAGGAATGCTGAGACAAAGATTCCAAATCGGGCTGTCCTGTTTGACGTTAGGATGAAGTAAGACCGTTTGATCAATTTGAGATTCCAAATTTAAAAATACAGTCATTAGTTTCATTTTAATAAGTATTTGGAAAATCCTCTTTTTAATTTCTTTTATTCAAGATGGTACAATTATTGGTAAGATAATTTTCATCATTACAAAATGTTGAAAATTATCTTACTTGTTATTTTTTTTCCCATATACCTTTCTTTTCCGTAATAATTCCTTATGAATTTCTAATGGCCGAATTAAATTTCTGATAATATTAATTTTTTCTTTTCAATATGTTAACGGAACATACATAATAATAATAATTAAAACAGTTAAAGGAAATAGAAAAAGGAATTTATTTTTAAAAATTTAAAGTAGCTGAATTGCATATAATGGGTAGTAGCATTTAAAATTAAAAATATAATCAACTCTGTGACATGATAATCCTTTTTTTTTTAATATTGATTCTTGGAAATTAAACTTTGTATTCCTACCACCTTCGCTATTTTAAGTTTTGTTGATAAAAGACTTTCAGATAATTTTTTCTTTAAATTTTATACATTTAATGTTAATTTCTTTCGTCAAAAATATTTCAAGAATAGAAACATTATTCAAATTTTTCCTGCAAGAAAATATCACTTATCACTTCCAAATATATATTAAGTGCTAAATTTTTAATTAATTAAATATTGATTTATTTTATTTGCGTTTATGCAGGCATTTCGTAAGATTTAATAAATAATACAATTAAAGAGAAATGATAATTTTCAGCCTATAAATCATTAGTGTCAAAAAGCATTATTCTTCCAATATTAAAGTTAATTCTTCTCCTAAACAAAAAAACCCTTTTTTATATTATATTTATATTTTATATTAATATTTTGAATAATTTTTTGAATAATTACATTTATTATTTGGTTATTTATCGGATTTCGTAACTAAATTTCATTTACTTAATCTTTATCAACTATTTATTCTATCATCTTTAAATCATGTAAACCTTGAGAATATTATGTTCTCAATTTTTGCACTTCAACTGCAACTGTGCATTCGTTTTAATGGAAAAAAAAAACAGTAATATTTAGCTTAGTTAAAAAAAATGTATTGTTACGAACTTTCACTATAGTAAAACATGGAAACAATACTCGGAAAATACGCAGTGAAATTAAGCATTGTAAAACTGAAATTTAGTAAAAATTACCAATAGAGTACACTAATATAGAGTTTAATTCGTTTAGAAATATATTTATCTCCTCATTCATACGTGATGTTTTTTCTCTTTTTAGACTTTACTGCGCATTTGGGACTGCTTCTTACTGGAAGGCCCTAAAGTATTATTCCGTTTTTCACTTGCTATTTTAAAGATGAATGAACGTTCTCTCTTGGCTAAGCAAGACACAGTTTCCATTATGAGGCAGCTCAAAGCATCAGCAAAACTGTGCTTTGATGTCGATCATCTGTTTCAGGTACCTTTTTGGAATTATTACTATTCAGAAATATTATCAACTCTAGTAATTTTCAAAAGTATTTCAGTTTCTTAAACCGTCTTTAAAAGGGCACTTTATATCATTCACCTTACATCAAATATATTTTTTTGCAATCCAGCCTTTTCAGGGGCAAATCTTTTAATGAAATTTATTTTAATTTTATTCCTTATATTGGTAGCAATTCAGTTAGAAAAAAAATTAATTCGCACTGAATTTTTGAATTTTTATCCAGTCATTTTTTTTTTCATTTAAAAAAGTTTAATTGCTATACATAACTATAATTTTGCATTAAATTATAGTTATGTATCGACACTTTATATTATTTATTATAATCAAGCATATATTTTAAAATCCAGTTTTTCAAGGACAAATTTTTTAGCGAAATTTATTTAAATTTTATTCTTTGTATATCGATAGCAATTCAGTATTCTTTGTATATGGGTAAAAAAATTCAATATGCTCTGAATTTTCGAATTTTTATCCAATCGATTTTTTTTTTCCTTTAAAAAAAATTCAAATACAAAGAAGTTCAAAATGATATTGATGTATCCGTGTCATTTAAATGGTTTAGTTCAAAGTTGTGATCGCATGAAAAAGAAAAAGTTATCTTGTGCATTAACATTTCAAATTGAACCCTCCAGTTTGATTTTATTTTTCAATAAAATTGCTCAAATTAAACAATTTCTTTTTAATTAAATATTGAGCAATTATAAATATAAATTGAGACCATGACTTAATTTCAAAATTTATTTAATACTTCAATTTTCATAATTTTCCCCGTTCAAATTGCGGTTTATTTTTAATCGCCATTTATATACAAGATTGCGACTAAAATTAAATACTTTTCCCATGAAAAACGTTATATATATATATATATATATATACTGATGGGAAAAAAACCCAACACCAAGAAAAAATTACTGTACAGTAATGAGATTTTAGGAATACATTTGTCTAGGTAACATATTTAATTGATTAAAGTTTCAAGGTCACAGGTAGAGAGGTAGAGCCATTGTCGAGAATAGCCATTTCAAATGTGAAATGTTGGCACATTAGTAACCGGTGTAACCGCCGGAATTTTGAATGCAAGCATGCAAACGTGCATACATTGTGTCGTACAGGTGTCGGATATCAGTTTGTGGGATGGAGTTCCATGCCTGTTACACTTGGGCGGTCAATGCAGGGACGTTTAATGCTGGTTGTGGATGACGCTGGAGTTGTCATCCAATGATGTCCCATCCGTGCTCGATTGGAGAAAGATCTGGTGATCTAGCAGGCCAAGGCAACATGTCGACACTCTGTAGAGCATGTTGGATTACAACAGTGGTATGAAGGCGAGCGTTATCCTGTTGGAAAACACCCCCTTGAATGCTGTTCATGAATGGCAGCACAACAGGTTGTATCACTAGACTGACGTACAGATTTGCAGTCAGGGTGCGTGGGATAACCACGAGAGTGCTCCTGCTGTCATACGAAATTGCTCCGCAAACCATAACTCCAGGAGTAGGCCCTGTGTGTCTAGGCCGCAGACAGGTCACTAGCAGGCGTTCACCTGGCCTCTTTGTAACCAACAAACGACTATCACTGCGACCAAGGCAGAACCGGCTTTCATCAGAAAACACAACAGATCTCCACTCCGTCCTCCAATGAGCTCTAGCTTGACACCACTCGCGTCGCAAGCGGCAGTGGTTTGGAGTCAGTGGAGTGCACTGTACAGGGCGTCTGGCTCGGAGCTGTCCTTGAAGTAACCGATTTGTAACAGTTCGTTGTGTCACTATGGTGCCAACTGCAGCTCGAATTTCAGCTGCAGACGCAGTACGATTAGCCACAGACATACGCCGAATACGACGGTCTTCCCTCTCAGTAGTACCACGTGGCCTCCCGGAACCTGGTCTTATTGAGGCAGTACCTTCCCTTGACCACTGCCGCCAATACTCATGCACAGTGGATACATTCCTGCCAAGTCTTTCAGCAATATCGCGGAAAGAAAACCCACCTTCTCGTAGCCCTACAACACGACCTCGTTCAAACTCAGTGAGCTGTTGATAGTGGCTTCTTCGTCTTCTCAGAGGCATCCTTGACTAACATTAACCCACTACTTCAAATTTCAACTGTAAATAACGATCACGAACCTTACAGCGCTTATTTAAAGCAAACTTCATTTGCATGTTCATAGTGTCGCTAGAAGCGCCACATTTACGCACGTAGCTCGAAATTTGAATCGACGTCATCTTTCAGATGTATAAATACGCCTACCAAATTTCGTTTATCTAGCACAGCTCCTTCCTAGTGTTGGGATTTTTTTTACCATCAGTGTATATATATATATATATATAAACACTACAATGCACATAAAATGCACTCATTTTATGCATGTGAAATGCATCCCATATTTTTAATTTTGGAATTCATTTAACGTTTTGCAAGGAAGGAAGCTGAGATATCACAGCAAAACGTAAAATAACGTGCAATTAAATGTTAAATGACATACGCTTTCACGTTTAGCATTACTTAATAAATGTTGCCTGTCATAGTGAATAGATGTTGTTTCAATGTTCCTAAATGTTACGATTATCTTTATATCCTTTTTCTGATGCATAATATTTGAAGCTCCAAAATTGAATAATTTTGTTTTAATAATGCTTAAACTGTTTCGCTAACCCTGAGAAGCAGATGATTTAAAAATTTACCTCAGGATTCATTAGTCGATTAATGAAGCGTGGTTTGCTAGCTTAATTCCCACAGAGTTTAATAAACAGTGATCATTCGCAACCAGACTTGAAACACAAAGAATCAATTAATAATGTGCCTGAAATGTTAGTTGAATATTACATTTACAAATTAATTTTCATTAGAATCAATTATTCACTTTCCATTTCTTAATGAGAAAATTTTTCTCTTATGGATTGTATATATATTAGCAAAAAATGTACCTTTCTGTTCATGTATTTTAATCATATTTATAATGGATGTCTTAAGTTTCTTAGAAACTTAATAACCATAATATGATTGGATATTCCTTAATGAGATTATAATGCTGCTAATTACTTTCTGAACAGACCGCCTTTGAAGTCTTGAAGCCATTCACTAGACGCCAAGATATTGCTGGTAAGCAAGCTTGCTACTATAAGACTTTGAAGGAACACGCTAAGAAAATGGATATGGAAAAAATTGCCTTAAAGGATCGAGAAAGAATGGTAAGCATAATTTATTCTACGAGCGTTTTAAAATTGTGCAGAAATTTAATAGTTAAGTACAGGGTAGATAGAATTAAAATATCCCGTTTCAGAGTATTACAGAAAAAAAAACTAAGAATATAAGCAGCATGTATCTCGATAAATAGAAGGATTATTTAGGTAGTATGTCTTTCAAAACAAGGGGGATCGAATGAAGGGGGAAAAGAACATATAAATAAGATGAGGGGGAAGCTAATAATCTGATAAAAATAATGATTATCACATGTAAAGTAAATAACTCATTTACATTATATGTATTAATTAAATTAAATTGGGCTCTTATAAAAACCATTAGAATCTTTCGTATTCTTCTTTAACAAACCCTAACTACTACTACACTTTAAATATTTAATTATTATGAGTCACAACTGTGATGGAATCATATTAAGGCGATTGAGTTATTCTAAAACTGGAGACAGCTCATTTATATTTCGGTATTTTTCAATGTTTGAATTTTTTATGGCGTTTGTTTCATGTGTACTGAAATGCATTTAGCATTTCTATCACAACTAGTTTTTTTTTTTTTTTTCTAAATGGAGATATTTTAATTCAAACTCTTCGGTGTATAGAATAAAGGAATAACCAATAATAAGAAAAAAAAGTAATAGCCTTTTATATAATATTCGAAGAATTATTAAAAAAATTCGAAGCATACAAAAATATTTAACATATTGTTAGCGTAATGAATTAAATGTAGATTCAAAAAACAAAAACTTGTATTGAATAGTCAAATTATTTATCATAAAAGCATATAAAAATGAATTTTGAAAATTAAGATTTTAGCAAATTTTATCCGTTTTAAATAAACAAGGATTAAACCTTATTACAGCTGCGAGATTTGCGAGTAAACTATATAAATAATTGAGTTTGAAAGTAAAATCCATGTTCATATTTGTCTGATGACACTTCAAAATTATGAAATCCCTGTCCTTTATATCTTGTGTTTCTATAAATCAAATTAAAAATCAAAGGAAAATTAGAATAATTTTTAAGATAAAAATAGAGTGGCATATCTTCACAAAATTCAAAGAAATTTAGATAAATAATAAATTTCAACAATTTGAATATGTAATAATTTTCAACATTAGATTTTTAAAACTTTTGCTATGTTTTGTTTATCTATTTGATCTGAGCAACTAACCAAGTTCACTAGTCAAAAATTCATGATAAAAAATTTAACAGCTACTGTTAGTCAAAAGGGTATTGGAACACTTAGATAAGGCCTGTAACAAAAATGTGAATTTAGCTTCAATACATGATAAGTCGCTTTCCTAGAGGTCTTTCAAGAGTAATTAACCACATTTTTGTTTTAAATGGAGAAATACCAGAAAAATCTCCAACAGCCAATACTTCGTTTTCCAACCAGCCTACCACAACGAATAATCCGTTATTAAAGCTCACACCTATCTACTAGTTTTTAAATAAGGATGGTTAAGAATGGACTGGAATCACAACTTCGTAATTGATGAATTTTACACCCGTGAATCCTTAACTCTCAAACCTACTCGTGGGTGCTTTTGAAAACCTCTTTAAAATAGTTATCAGATTAATATTTTTAGTATTTCACGGAAAAGATTCTTGAAACTGTAAGAAATTTTATACAGCATAGTTATTCTATTTTAGATAAACCGGAAGTCTTCTGCATAGTTTAATACCAAAATTTATCAGTTAGAAGCAAAAATTGAAATTAAAATTTACTTTTGAAATAAGACTCAAATTTTTATTAGCATATCTATGCTTTTTTCCCTGAGATTTCATTATTACAGATTAGCTTTGTATTCTAATGAAATGGAACCCCCCTCTTTTGACTTGTATATCACATCTATAATTTGGTTCGAGAGACAAGAGTGGGCAGTTTATAGTTTTTCTTATCTTAAATTAGCCTCCTGTTTGAAGCTACATGAGCGAGGTGGCAGACTTCGCAAATTTGTACTATAGTTAGGTGACTGGGTTGACAACTAAGCCGGCACCCAATTCTCCAACTCTCAGATACGACACCCATAAGGACTGTTGACCCTCGACGGTAATACACCAGGCACACACACAAAACAGATTGGAATTTATATCCCGTTCTCGACCGACACGGTTTCGACTAATTCATCGACATGGGTTCTCGAATTATCAGACGGAGGCGCAGACCTTACAGCTTCACCATTTTCCCCCTTCTCTAAGTAGAATGAAGCATTTAATGAACATTGAACTCTTACACTCAAAGCTGATCTTTGAAATTTTGACAGCTGCAAAGGTTTTAATTTGTACATTTGTGTTGACAAAAAATAGAAATAAATTTGGCACCACCGAAAAGCAATATTCGTTTCATTTTCGTTTGAGAACAATTTTGTATATTAAGGCGAAACAAAAAGCAATCGCGGTTCAGTTCCCAGAGGGCAATACTTATGCAGCAACTTATTCTTTCGAGACAGAGTTATCTCGGAATATAGACATTTGTTGCTGAAACCACTTTTATTTATTAAAAATAACTCTAGATAGAAGCAATGCTGAATTTATATAGTTTCTTTATTCCTGATTTGGTTGCTATTATAGTTTCAGTATTTTTGCTCGTCCTCAGTTATTTCTCCTCAACACGATATAAATATTCCTTCTTAATGCCTAAAGGAATTAAAAATTCTGTGAAAAATATTTCTCTTTAAATTCATGACTTATGTTTCCGATTTTTAGAGTGAATGACAATTATTTTGGGGATTAAACATTCTCATTCAGGTAAATTAATAAATTGCACAACATGCACCATTACTCTAAAAAAATTAAAAATAACTGCATGAAAATTGAAAATGTTTTCGGTTTCTCTTTCAGCTGTCAGAGATGGAATTTCTCAGCGTGAACCAGCTCGTCATTGAATGCGCTGCGGTATATGACAAAGGTAATCACATAAAATTCTAGAATGCCTTTCCAGATTTAGACACTAGATGGGGCCACGTCTTTTGCAACTTCCATTTGCCGAAACTGTGCTGGTGCCGGGAGAAAAAAATTACGGAGTAATTTTTAAAAAGATGAAATAAGGAACTCCGTTTCGTTTAGTTTTTGAAAGTATATCTCGAAAAAAAAATTTTTTAATATTAATAATATTCATGTCGTTTATTTTATGGTTTTAATTAATTTATTTCGCAAGTTATTGTTATCTATTTTTTTTACTTATTACTTATTTACTTACTTTAAAATTACTAATAACAATAATCTGATACATTTGACAACTTCAATTACCCTCCAATTTCTTGTCTAAATTGGTTATTAATGTATTATGTGTTGGCTACACATATTAAAAGTTCAAAATATTTTGCTTAAAATGTTGTGTTCCGTGGAATAAATTTGATAGTTTCTTTTTTAAAAAACTTTAAAAATAAAGTTGTATAATTTTAGCATTTTAAAGAAAGGCAAAGAGATATTCTATTCAAATCAGCTGAACAACAATTTATGATCCTTTTTACTGGAAACATAGTAGCTGTCATTGCAAGGATGTTATAACTCCTGGATTAGAAACCTGTGTAATTTATTCATCTAATTAGAAAGGAACCTGTTTAATTTAAAAAATGCATGTCTGAGAACCGGCAAAGCATTTAATGTTTTGAAAGCATAAGCGTTATTTTATTTTCATTTTATTAAGTTTGAAACTTGCATAGCTAATTTTTTAAAAAACACTATTTCCATTCGTTTCAACTTTTATCAAGATTTTTTCTTTTCACAAATCAGAAATCTGTGATATTGCATGTCTTGCAAAGTTGTATTATGAAAGTCACTCTGAACATTTGTTTTAGAACATTTAATATAATAACTAAATATATAGCCTAAAAATTAATCAATTTAGCTGCATCGAATTCCTTAGTTTTTTGGTTTGTTTTTTTACTTAAGAGTTTCAGAGAGTTTGAAACATTGTGAGAATCTTTTGAAGAAAATGCAGGTTATATTATCAATAGTACGACAAAAGAATTTAACTGACCTTACACAATCAAGCATAATTACATAGATTTAAAAAGAGGATAAAGAGTAATGGAACAAAATTTGAATGATATTGATACCTTGTCTTTTAGTTTTAATTCTTGTTATGTTAGTTGCTCGTAAGTACATAGAGCATTGCTAATCTTTCAGACAAATTGTGGCTTTGTCATGGCCATCAAAATGGAGCTCATATCAGCAAAGTGAACTGCGAGGAAAGTATCATGTACCGTTTAAACATTGAGGTATGTACATTTATTAAAATATTAAGAAATTCATCATGATCTTCATTTATTCTTTTCAATCATTGTGTACGGAAAAGTAATAAATATAAAAGTAGACCATTAGCAAAACACTAAATGAATATATAAGTCAGTCAATATATTATTAATTTCTTTAAATAGGAAATATACTTTAATATACTTTATTTCCTTCAAAAAAATTACTTCCTGTATTTTCATATTGAATGACATTTCAAAATAAGCTTTTTGTTAACTTGACCTTCTAGTAATTCTTGAAGGTTAAGAAGAGTAAATCTGTAACTGTTGAGACAGGCTTCATTATTAGTTAGTTAATAACTTGCAAGAAATTAAGTAATTCAAAGTTTCCCCCAAAGAACAATTGTTAGCCTCTTTTTTGAGTTTATTATACTTATTTAACTTCATCAAATTCATAAAGTGATAGTTAATTTGAGATACTTTTTTTTCACACTATATTTTCTTAAGAAACAATATTTTAATAATTATGGACAGTTAAGGTCTTCTAATAAACAATTATGATATCAAGTCTTCTAATAAATAAAAAATATAACATCTGATGATTTCTCTTTAGCATGAATATTATAATAATAAATATGTACAGTAAGTTGAATGCAATAATAAATTATTTTTACTATTATTTCCGTCAGTTCTTATGTAAATTTAACTGCTTATGATTTGGAGCAAACAAAGTAATAAAAGCCTTATATATATATATATATATATATATATATATATATAATTGAATTGGAATGAAATAATAGTTTCAACTGTTTCAAATAGATATTGAAATATTAAAATGTAATTAGGGTCCAATCAGTCCATATTAAATTCCAACCAAGCGAATACCATTACATTTTTGGAAGCGATATATCATTAAAAAAATTAATGTCGGAAGAATTAGAAAAAATAAAGAACTCTAGCTTCCTAAATATTGAAAAATGGCATGCGTAATTCATTCTATTTCGTCATATCTAGTTTGAAATTTAATCAAGGATTCGTAATTTGCAATGACTGTCAAATGATGAGAATGACAGGCACTTTGTAAATTTCAAGTTTGCAAGGATAATAAAAATACAAGGCTGAGTATTTTCTACCAAAAAATGGAACTGAAAGGGATTTTATGGCAGAGTTTTGGCTTCGGATAATCTCTGGTTCAAAGCCGATTTCTACTCAATTTTCACAATGACAAAATTAATTGTTTATCAAATTTAACCTGTGCTAGATATAAATATATATTGTGAGTCAAACATCGTCAGGTTGGTTGATATAGAAGTTGCAAGAGTGAGGTACTGTCTCAGATGTCGTTTTCATCATCTAGCCTCTGTTTACAATTCTGAGATCAGTCCCAATTAGCCATTGCGCAACTTCGAAATAGGACATCATACTAAACTTAACCAAGTTAATATTTCATTTTGTGTGCAAAAAGATGTCAGTTTCAAAAAGGATTATGTAAGTCGATTTTATTCCCCTAAGGATCCGCCGTGGCTCAAATATCCTACATCGGTGTAGTATCGAAGTTAAGTGAGAATGATATTAACCCAGGAATGATCCTCATCATCTGACCGTAGATGAAAATTAGAAAGTCCGTCACAAAATAATCTTTATTTCACTTCATAACGGGAAGTCAGTATAACCAAAGTAAACAATCCAACATATGAAAGGACGTGTACTCCATAAAACGAAATGAAATAAGTTAACTATGAAGTTGGATTTTGAAATCTGATATAAATTCTCTCAGTGAAATGTTGTAAATGAAAATAAATTATTTATATAAAGCACACTTATTAATGAATAAATTTTCGAGCATACAAATTCTATGGAACAATTATTTAAGTTCTAACACTATTTTTTCTATCTAATAGTAACGTTGGAAGTCAAATCGCTTGGTTATAAACATGAGTCCTTTCAAATGAACACTAGTAACGGTTAATATAAATTGTTTATCCAATAAAATGATTACTTCATAAATTATGCCTTGATAATATGAACTAAATGATAATAGTTCATTATGTTACAGTTGGAATCCCGAGTGATGTGCATGCACGCTTTGGATGATGACACAATGCTACTAGGGACTCTTTCTCATTTTGTACATTCGTATTCAACGAAATCAAGGTAAATAAGTAGCTTTCTTTCTTTAAATGAACTGGAATTAAATTTATTACAATTTTGACTATTATTAAGTAATTTGTTTTGTTTTTTTTAAGTTTTATAATGTACTATTAGCCTTGATTTCTCTATGGCACTTAGAAACACCTTTTAATTCATACTTGTATCTACGTCTATATTTATTTCTATATTTATAATACTACACATGCAAACAAATAAAACAATATTGTCGTGCATTGATTTATAGCTTAGTATACTTTATGATACCTTGAAAATTCAATAATCTGTACAGAAAACTAATTAGAATTTAATGTCCGCTTAAATAATTCTTCTAATATTTTTAACTATGACTTTGAAATTATTAATCTGATCACTTATTTTAAATTTATTACTAACACAAAAATGTAATCAACTATGTAATTTTCAAATTGCTTCACTTTGACATTTGCAGTATAATAAAAATCGGATTATTTGTGAAAATACTCCATTATAAATCAAACTTGATTGACCCGCAAAAATTAAAAACCTTTAATTTATAATTTCATAATGTTTCTTTATTTAATTCCAAGCCAATATTTTTTGGGCAAGATTATATGTATATATTAATGGCGGCATCGTGAGCAAGTTTTGCCGTTTCCTACAGCCACATCATTTTTTTTCTCGCAAGTCGTGCCGATTATTTTCTCTTTATCAAATACCCATATCTCTTCTGAAAAACAAAACAGCTTAATGAGTTTTCAGTCGGAAGTTTCAAATTGAAAAACCGTGATGCTGTGCGACCTTGGTGGGCCATAAGGTAACTTTCCCTTTTAACGATAGTTTTTCTTTCCTTCTCTTCTTTCACGCACTCTAACATGCATTCAATGTTCTCGTTAATGCGTTTTTCAATGTGGATAGAAGTGGTATAACAAAACGAATTATGTCCAAAACATACCATTTATTTCCGTGCTCCGTTTTTATGCTTGTTTTTCAATCCATTGAGAAGAAATTAGTTCGGCAAATCTTAGGGTTAAATAATACTTTATTAGCTGAGTAAGGATTACAATATCCTGGAATAAGTTCTTGAATTTTCAAAAATTATTATTTAAAGAATCTTTGAATAAGTTCACAGTCAATGTTGTAAAATTTTATAAAAAAGGTTTACAGCGCTCCTAATTATGATGGCGCCATGTCTTCTTTCATGCAGAATCTTCAAAATCCATGCCAGTGATCTTTATTTTGACCAATATTTCCGCAATAATAGATTCCCAGCATATGTTCAGATATGTCATAAGGAAATCAATAACGATAATAAAGCAATAGCAATAAAATAAATTTCATTTAATATGATAATAATAAACTTATGTTTAATGTTTTGAAAATATAAAAGACTATTCATTTTCAGACGATTGTTGTGGGAAATAAGACTGAATGATTCAGTTCTGTCATTAGCATCTCATGAAGAAGATGGAATACGGCAAGTTTACGCTGGCTTAGCTGACGGCACTGTTGCTGTCATAGAGGTAAGAATTTTTTTGGAATGTTAAATGCATGGATCGGAAAATTTTGACAAAATGTAATTTTCGTGAATAAAAAAAAATTGAGAAATTTCAAGTATTTTCCTAAAGTAAATTCTATATCTCAGAACAATATTATTTAGTTTTCAAGAGGACGTAAAAACTAAAAATAACTCATTCTTGCCTGAGTGTAATTATAGCAATTATAAATGGAAAATTTCTTATTAATTTAGTTGTTATATCTGTATACAAATTCAGATCCCACATACAAAATTGCAATAACCTAAAAATCAGCATTTTTGAATTTCTGAAGTTCAAAATTATCTTTGTTAAGGGTGTTTTTTGCACATTCCATAAAGGTCAATTTGCGAAACATTTTTACTATGCAATTTAATAATTTTTTTATTGTTGTGAGTCATGATCATTATACTTTAAATTTATTCCTTTATAATCACTTATTTACAACTGAGAAACATTCATACTGTTTTCTAAGATAAGTAATACAAACAATTAATTGCGATTCCCGTGTTCTGCATGCATAAAAATAAAAATCGAACAGGTATATATTAGATACTTGCTGATATTAGTAAAAGTAAAAAAGTAAGAAAGTATTGCATACTCTTTATTTGTAAAAATATTCAATCTGCTTAAATGAAAGCAATTTTCTAACATTCATTAAAATGCTTAATTGCAAATATTATGCAATAATTACTCCAAGAGTAGCTTTACATAAATCGAATTTTCTTTCTGTTATAAAATAAATGTGTAATTTCTTCATACTGAAGTAAGTTCACCCAGTCGCTAAGGTTTCATTGTGATTGATTATTTGAAATTAATTTGATGAATATAAAGAATTAGAAAGCATGAAAGGTGATAAATAAAAGAAAAATATAATACTGTAATTTGATTTCTGCACAATAGGGGCAATCTTCAAATTTCTGAATGAGATATTAAAGACTCCACTTTTATTTTTTATACATGAAGTGAAAAACCGAAAATATGTCCATTCAACTATTGATAATATGCTTCAAGGAAGTAATATTAAAATTCAGTTATTGAATATAATAAAATCCTGCATTAGGTCAACGAGGAGAAATTGAACGAAAGATTCAAACTGAATTTTTTAATTGATTTTGATTCAGGATATCAATAATTAAATTTATAAAACTACTAGTGTAATATACACTAGTGGTTATGGAATAATTAGTAGAATACACTAGTAATCATAGAATTTAAATTCCTGATATTCTGAATCAAAATCATGATATAAATATAATATGATTTCATTTACAAACTACTATAAAGATAAAGTGGTCCGTATAATTCAGATCTTAAGTAACCAAAAAATTTTATCATTTTTCTAATCAAATATTTAACTAACTAAATTATAAAAATATTGACTTTAATTTCTGATATGCATAAATAAAATTAATTTTTCAGAATATTGAAGGACAATCTCCGAAGCCGGATACGTTTTATATTATGATTGGTTCCAATCCAGTGACCTGCCTAAGGCTTGTTGAAAGGAGATTGTGGTGTGGAACTGGAAATCGAGTAGTCATTCTCAATGCTAGGTAAATAAAAAATATCCATAGTTTTACTTCATAGAAGCAATAATTTTTCTCACTGATATTTAGCAGTTAATTATATACAGTATATAATAATTAAAAATAAAACTTAATTCAATATTATTTTAGAGGCAATTCATACTCATTGGCTTTTAGCTAAAATATTCTAAATATGGTATTTATTGTAATAAAAATATTTTTAAATGCATTAATTTCAAAGAGCTTTTAATTATTCATGAATAAATAGTGACGAAAATCAGTTTTCATCAGAGGGGAAATATCGCAGGAGAGTATAATAGATCAAATATCGAATTACTATTTGAAGGTGTATCAGAAAGTTCTTTAATTATCTATGGGGACTCCAATAATTCATATCTGGAAGTCATAACAACAATGATGGTGACTTACAATGAAGATAAGGCACAGTATCAAGTTCCATCTTTTTATTAACAACCAGAATGGTTTTAGCGATGATGCAAATCTCTTCCCCTTAGAGTGAATGTTATATGAAACAAATGATGAACCAAAATTTTCTTGGCGTTAACACGGCGATGTTATTTCGTAAATTACCGTAAAGACTGTTGATCACCATTGTTGCAAAAGCAAGAGTATGTAGATTTTTGCTGATTTTCAACAAAAGTAACCTAAAAACTTTGATACTCGTGTGTGCAAAAGAATATTCGATGAAAAAAAAAACTACAAAATTCCAAGATAATGAATATGTTATGAAAGATTGTCACTTTTGGAAATATAAAATGAGCAGAAGAACCAAATTATTTTAAAACCGTTTCATTGTAACAGTTTAAGGTGTATATGCTTTGATATCAGTTGTGCCAAATAGTGATTGCAGCGAAAACGTGACAAAAAGTTTTTCTTCTTATTTATTTATATGTACAAAATTTTGTCGCAATCTTTACAAATCCATAAAAAAATTTGATCTGATACATTTACAATTGCCACATAAATTTCCTTCCTTCGAAAGATAGAAAACTAATTCTGATCTGTGTCAATTGATACATTAGAATTAGTAGAATATTTATTATCTCGAAAGTAAAGAAAATAGAAATATTTTTTTACCAATGTTGCATTTATTTTAGCTGTAATGGTTAATTTATTTTTATTACTATGAATGACTTTCAATTTTTAGGACTCTTGATTCTGTGGATCAGTTTCATACATCTTCTAGTTGTTTAGATTACCTCTCAATGCTGGTGTCTGATGACAGAGGAGTATGGTTAACTATAAGAGGTTCATCAATTCTGCAACTTTGGGATCCTCATACATTGACATGCAAACTTTTATTTGATGTTCGAGATAATAAATATCCAAGATCACCGAAGGTATGAATCATTACTTAAATAATTAATTATCATATAAAAATATACAAATTCTTTACGATCAGTCAAATAATACAAAATTTATTTCGATTCTTCTATTGTTACAAAACTATTACCAATTATTTTTTAAGGAACATTGCCTTGCCTAGTTTAAATTAAAACCGTAATTGGAAGATTTAAAACTTTACAGTCTGAAAATTTTGTGCAGAAATTTCGGGCATAAAAGCAAAAGAGAATATTTCATCATTAAAATGTTGTATGTTTCTACAGTTCATCTTTTAATCGGCAATATTTTTACACTTATTAATTAAAATATAAATGTAACGGAATATAAAGAAACAAATACCATTATCTTACTGTAAATTTTGAAACTCTTTAAATGTCTCCAGAATTATTTAAGTCTCCCAATATTCATAGTAAATATAACAATAATGATTGCAAAAAAATTATTATGCGCTAACAGACAAAGAAAGGTATATCGATCGATGCTAATGGAAATAGCATTTGCAGAGTATAAAAACGTACCAAAATATGACACAGATAATAAAAATTTCTATGAAATTTCATTTTATAAACAAAAACTACTTTTAATTGGAAATGGATACTTAAATGATTTTCGCGTTGGCGTCTAGACAATCAGTCTTTGTTCAGAATCGTTCTCTAAGTCAAACGATTTATTTTTATATTTACACTAAAGTAGACAAAAGTTTATCTAAGCCTAAACTGAATTCTTGCTTACCTATTTTAAAATGTAAAAACTGATTTCTTCGTATAATAAAACTAAATTAATATTTCGTTCCATATGATTGCACTTTTTGATCGTCGTATAGTTTCACATATTTTAAAACGCCATGACTTTCCGTCTTTCAAGAAAAATATCAAACAAATCATTTCATATTTGTTTCCAATGCACAGCATGAAAGTAAGAAACGTAAGACAGTTTAATGTTTTATGATATTCTCAATTACATTTGTTATGTGACTATGTAATCAAGAGAATCGACCTCTTTTTAAGAACCTTCCCTCTTTCATTTTTAATGTTCTCTTTCAATTCATTTTTCTAAATCCTAGACTGGAGAAGATGAAATGGGAGGATCTCGTATAACTGCTCTACTCCCATTTTCTGGTAGTGTATTAGTTGGAACAGCAGAAGGATCACTCATTATCTATGATGTTGTCACAAAACTTTCCAGAAGTCCAAGCACCGCAGAGTTCAGCACAACTCCAAACAGAAAACAACCTCCTGCAGATCATATACAACAAAAGATACAGGTAATTAAGATATTCCCATTCATTTTGATGATTTCATTTTTCTTGTGCACATTCTGAAATATTTTCAAAAATTATGAAACGTCAAAACAAATTCTTAAAAAAGTCTGAAATGCATTCCTAGAGAAATTTTCTTCAAACAACTGTCTATTATTATTATTCAAATAAATAAAAATATATTTTCGAGGTCTCACTTTTTAATAACCTTCTAAAGATCTTACTCATAACTAATACTTATAATTTATTTTGCATTATACTTAACTTTCTCAACACATAAAATTTATTAATGCCAGTTTTTACACTCTATTTGAGGAATTCTCAATAATCTAACCCCCTAACAAATAATATTTTGTATTAGTATATTTTTATAAATATTTTCTTCAAAACCTACTAAAATTAAATAAATATTTATCTATTTTTTCGTCTTATTTAAAATAAAAATTACTAATATTTATTAAATAGAATATAAATGTTTTTCATCAAAACAAATCAAATAATACTTGCGACATTTGATAGATAGATATATTACTTGATAGATAGATCGATAGATATTACAAAATTTAAAACTAAATAACTGAGCTAAGTTTAATTATTAGCATGCGAAAAATTTGTTTTTCTTCAGCAGAATTTTATCACACACGTTAAAAAATTATATCCATACTTTTTGTTTCCTTTTTTAACATTAAAAAATGTTAAAAAAATGAAATAAATAATTGTTATGCCATTAAAATCTAATTTGAAATTGCTTAACTTTTCAATAGCAATTACTGATGGAAAAGAAAAGGGAAGAAAGAATTAATCCAGAAGGCCGCCAGCGACTTGACAGTGGATGTTACTCAACTCCTTGCCGAACTCCACTATACACACAAAGTAGACGCGGCAGTATCCATGGTCCGGATAACACAGCAGTTGCAGCATCTCTTACAGCTCAAGAGGAAGAACAAGAAAGCAGCTCACCAGAAGACAAAAGTGAGGCGACAAGTCATTGCACTATCAAAAGAGTGGGAGGTACAGAAAGATCTTCACTAACTTCCCCAGAATCGCAAATCTACGAAGAACATGCAGAAGATAGTCTTAAAAAAATAGATACAGATCGGGATGATTCAGGGCATTCGTCTTCTGCCCAAGGGGCTACTACAGCTCCAAATATCAAGAAACTTTGTACATGCCATCAACTAAGCTCCAATTCAGTTAAGTGTCGCCATTGTCTGTTAGAAGCAAGCGAAGCACTGAGAAAGCTGTTTGACAAGTATAGTTTAAGTATAAATTCCACGAATCATGTGGACTATACCACCCGTTATCAAAATCTTCTCAATAATAGTCAAAACAAATCGGCCCGTCTCGGCAAATGTTTAAGTAAAGAAGAGGAGAATGTAAGTATAAAATCTTTCTTCAGTCAATTTAATATTTTCAGATTTATAATGTATCAATGTTAGGACTTGACATTTCATTTATTATCAAATCATTGCAAATTCCTTTACAATCATTTAAAGGCTTTTATCGATAAAAATAATAATTTAGTGTTGATCTTTTACTTAGCTCATACATATTTCATATTTTAGATTAGTTTGAGAGGATTTTATAAAATCAGGATATACATTTGCATTTTTCTATCTAAACAGTAAATCACAGGCAAAAACTGTAGTATAGTGAAAAATTCAGTTTTTTGTAACATCCTTTAAATTTCCTTAAATTAATCTCATTCCTAAAGAAAATAGTGTTTTAAGGCACAAAAACCTATTAATAATCATTTTTGTTTCATATACTATTTTAGATACCAGTAAACAACACAGAGAATGAATCTAAGCCAGCAGATGACTATGCCTGGTCAGACAGCTCCATCGAATTACCTCCAAGCTGTTCTAATGACGGCACTGAGGCCGAGAATTCCCCAGCAAAAAAAAACCCTTTCACCTACAGCCTCTCAGCAACAAACTGAAACACTAAGCATATCAACAATTAAAAACAATGCACTTCTGAGAGCAATAAGTGCAGATGATGTGACGCAATGGGTCAAATCACAAGAAAATCTTACCTCATCACTCGCCAGTGACAGCTATGATTTCGACGACGTTTTTGTGACGTACACAGAAGATGAAGCATCTGGTAAACATAAATCTAATCGAGAGACTGATGTTCTTTTAGAAACAATTCGATCTCGAGCTCTCATTCGCCGTCGATCCTCGAATGTTCTCGAATACTCCGGAACGAGTTCAGCGTTGTCTCAAAGGACAGATTTATGGTTGAGTGATTCTAGATCTCCGTGGTGTGATACGGCTTCTTCATCATCAGGACTTCGTTGCTCACGTTTGAAAGACATACGAACTCAGCTTCCAACGTGGAGCAATATGATGTCAGAAAATGAGACAACAGATGGATTAGTTCGCTTGAACTCTTTAAGTTATGAAGATTCTATAACAGACTCTTCAATGAATGGTACTCACAGGGACATTCTTCAGCTAGGGGACTGGAGTACACATAAGAGTAGTGAAACTGCTAGCAATGTTTCCTTTTCTTCTACTGATGTTCCATACGCCTTTGAACTTAATCTTCAAGAAAAAATTAAGATATCAGACAAGCCAATCAAATGTTTGCTGGAAGCTAGGTAAGTTTTATATTTCTTATCCTTGCTGAATTATGCCTTTATATTTGTTACCCTTATAAAAGTAACTAAAACATCTATAAATTCCTCATCAGCCTTAATGGTTAATTACCCATTTATGAGTTTAATGGATGAGATTTTATCCTCAGTCAAGAAAGAAATGCTCAAATTTAATTTGTAGACATTCACTGATCGAATAAATATGATAAAATAAAGAATGCATTTTTTATGAAATAAAAATTATACAGCATGAATAGTACTGTATAATTTTATTAAATTATTTTAATTAATTAAAAAAAACTTTTTTTTTCTTCTTCCTTGGTATGTACCAAAACTTAGCTAATGGTTGAAAAGTAAATGTTAATGCAATTTTAATTTTAATTGTCAAAATGAATAAACTTCTTGAGAAATAGTTTTGTAATGAATTTTTCTTCCTAAGGAAAAAATATAACAAAATAATTACTTAAAATTACGAATAAAATGTATTTTTTAAAGAATTCATACTTACAAAGAAGATGAGATTATAAGTGACGTACGGATTAAGCTTCAATGAGTGCTGTGGCCAATCCATGCCTTTCCTGGTGCTGATTTGGTAGTTCCATGCCATGACGTTGTTATCAAAATATAGCATATCTTGTATAAACCAGGTTGTTCTGGACAAATCGTCCAAACCATTAAAGATAAACACAAGCTCTTATATACTTATTTGAAATAACTATATATCTGACAACTTTGGTTCTAACAGCTTCTAAAAACCGAAATTTGTCATTGTCATATGTCAATTTCACAAAAAGCCATATTCATAAAAACGCCTGACCCTACTCATTAATCTCCCTCAAAAACTAACTTAAACAACTTTTTTACTTACCATTTTATTCTGAAAACCATTCACCCCTTTTTCAGGGAAGGAGATTGATGATGAATATACAGAAAGGGTTTCTAGCTAAACCAAATATTGCCATAAATTTATTGTTTGGTCCTCATATTATATAAGAGTTAATCCAAAGTGTTGAAAGGTGATAGTATAGTTGGAAGAGTTGTACATGAAATAAGCATTGAAACGACAATTAATGTCAAAAATAATTTAGGAGATTTGTTTTTATGGTACAATGACGAAACCTGTCCTGACTGGGCCAAATAGTCGAATGGGTTTCTTAAAATAACAAAACATTCATGAAATGTCTAAAATATGATTTATTTCACTCTTTTTATTAAATCAGAGTAATCTTTTTTGTCGTTAATACCAAATGATTTATAAAAATATTTCATTGAAAGTTGGCATTTCGGTGATAACAAAGCAAAGTTTAAAGTTGGCAATAACAGAGCTTTGCAATTATCTCGAAACTATTCCTGTCATCTTGATCAATTCATCACTTGAATGCCTTTTTCTGCAACTGATTAACGTCATAATAGTATTTTTCTTAACATTTTCAAGACCGTTCCTATATACAATATGGTTCAGCAAAGGTTAAAGAAGAAACATTAACCTTATGAACTGCTAAACGGTAGTTACAGTACATGCTGTATATCACTGGAAACTCATAAATTTATTGAAATCAAGTTTCGTTTTGATGATTTTTTAAATTTGTTATTACCAGACATATCTGCTTAAAACTAGACATTAATGATAACTCAATGCGCACTGAAAAAGTGATGCCAGTACAAAAAATCATTCAGAATAGTCATCGAACTGCACAGGTCGATTCGAAAATTTGACATCCAATCCATGCCATATCTTCTAAGCTCATTTTAATTCTGGCATTTGGATTAGGTACTCATTGAATACCTCATTGAATACGAATGGGGAAGTAGATGCTTCAGATGCGTAGAGGAGAAGATGTCTAACAAGGCATTCATAGAAAAGGGAGGATGGTGTAGTATGGAGGGATATTGAATGACAGGTTTACTGAACTGCATGGCAATGTATATTAAGCATTATATTTTTCTTTCATAATTTTTGAATTCTTCCTTAAACTACTGAAGTCTAGTTACAAGAAATTGATAAGTTAAAATAGCAAACTATAATAACGTGATTTTACATATGATGGTGATTTTTAGGTGCGGATCTGAACCTACAATAATAAGCTGTGCTGGCTGCTATGGTGACGATGAAGCAGTACTGAAGTGGACTAAAGTGGGAGATGAGGTAATATCTATATTTGCAAAAGTAATCTCATGCTTTATGGCACATCTATAGAACGTTTTAACTTTAAAACAATTCGAGAAATGGGAAAGAATTTTTTCCCCTTTCTGTGAAAAAATTGCTGTCGAGGAGTGAGCACGTTCATCAACAGATATTACTGAGGCAGCACGAAGAACTTATTAATTCTTAATATATTTTGAAACCTGATATTTTAGTACGAACATCTTGTTTAATAACACCTATTCAAATTTCCTGTCATCGAATAATGCTCTTGAGACAAATTATAATATGTATTACTCTCCGTTGTTTTTAAAATAACAGCCATTTCAGAAAGAGATTATTTCCCTTCTGATGTATTTCAATCCCATTTGTTCAAATGTCCGAGCAAACTTTTCACTTTTAGATATTTCACTGATTCATCATCCAGTTGAATACGTTAATGTCTTCATATGGTAGCATATAACTGATGAAACTAAAGTCAAGATTAGCAATGCTCTTCATGTTTACAATAATTGTTGCTTTAACTTTTGAGCGTTTTTCTGTTTAAGAGATGGTTCATAGAAAAATTATATTAACCCAAAAAGTTATTTAATCAGAATGCAATCTTATTGATAAATAGATCCCTCCCACAGCTCAAGCTTATTTTAAATACACAGAACAACAGATAGTATTTCGCTTTTGTCAAAGAAACAATAGTTTTGGTAATGGATTCTTTTAATGGATAAAAAGTCAAGCGTATTTGAATATTATTGTTTTGTTTTCAATGAAGAAGATTTACTGCAAAATTTCATTTTGATAAATATTCGTTGTACAAAATAATCTACTGCATCAAAAAAAAATTTGTTTTTATAGAATTTTATAACTTGGTTTTGATTCTTATTTATAAAGATGGAATTTTGTAATCGATTTTCACTCATTTTCTTATGTGCTATAGAATTATGAAATTTTATATACATGTGTTCTGGGTGACATTGGACTGTTTTAATTGTCAGGTAATCACCTAATTAAATTAAAGTTCATCGCTGTATGAGTGGGATCACTGACATTGAAAATTTATGAAAAATTGATTTCAAAATTCCATAATATTTACAGTAGTAAATTATAAATTAAAAGTCATAAAATAATTGAAATAAAAAAATCTTTTTAGCACTTCCATAAATGTTTTTAAAAACTATTTAAATTCCTTTCTTTCATTCTATTGTCTTGACTAATTAAATGCTAGTCTTCATAATTCGAATCCTTTCCTACGTTGTCAATTTATATGCCAACGTAATAATCTTTTTAAAGCATTTTCAATTGAATAAGTTTATTATGAATTATGCTTATTTGCTATAAACGCAATGAAAGAAAAACTTTTCCCTTTGGTCGTTCTAGTAATCTTTATTTTTAAAATAAAAAAAAATTATGTAAATAATATCAAAGAAATTCAAAATAAAATTCGATTTCTTCCATGCCATTTTTAAAATAAAATTGTCGTTTGCATCGTTCCATTAGATCTCAACACATCTAATCGTGCAAACCTACATTTTCTTTCTTGTATATGAAGTAAACTAAGAGAAAGCACTATCATTATCATAAAATTCCATAATGAAATTTTTACAATCCTCACGTTCCAAACCTTACGGAGTCAGACAGAACCTTATTGAGTTACAGAATTCCAAGAGTGATTCTGTCAGTCTTAACACAAAAACGCAATTTGTAAAAGAACTTAATAAATGAATCAGATATCTGATCGTGACAACAAATATGAAGATTTATATCTAATTTTGGACTTAATTATTTAAAGAAAGGAGGTCGAGAATGTTTGATTCTCCTCATTGTACTAAAAACAACTAAGCATTAAACGAGCCAAATTATGTAAGTGCAGAAGAAATCCGGATTCCAAATTTACTTTTTATGCTGTTTTTATCTCACTTAACTCTTCATTAACAACATTTACCTGAGAATTAATTTTTCCTTCCAGGAACTATGGACAAATGATCCAATTATTGAAGTCTGTCCATACACAAATGCAATCAAGCCTTCTCCTTATGCCCGATCCCGCCTACCTCGAAGAACATCATCTTTGGTCTCAGTAAACACAGAATCTGAATCCACAGCTCGAGCCTCGTTGACATCAACATCATCAAGTACAAGCAGCGTAGTTGGAAGTGGATTGGCTAAGGTTCACAATATTTTCCTCAGGGTGCAAGATAAAGCATGAGAACAAACTCAGTTTGCTGAAAGTTGCAAGCAATTTCATACTAAGTATGTGTTATTTCCATCTAAGAGGCGATTTTAAGCCATGAGTTCAGACATAAGTAATGCTATCTATTCGTGTGAACGACAATTTATGTTTTGTCCCGTCCTAAGAATGTTCCCGAGAAGAGACAGAATACGGTGTGCATTTCTATCAACAATGCTAATAACTTGTGTACGAATGTCAGCAACTTTCAATACAAATTGATTTCTACAAATCAAATATGATATTATTCGAAAGATATTCAAGACCTTCCACGGAAGCGCAACCTTTTCATGACGAAATGTATTGAACGATAGATACTGCAATTTTTAATCTATAACTGAACTCTTCAGATTTTTTTCTGAAGAATGCAATGTAGAATGACGATTGCAACGATTTTGGAAGACAATTTAATAGCAAAATATTCATGCAGGAAACTAAAAACTACAATTCATTGAAAAAGAAAAAAATATTTTGACATTTACTAATTCATAATTTACAATATATTTTTAATCTTAGTATGCAAACGAGACTGTGTGCTACAAAATCAATTCTATAGTCTATATATAGTTTACAATCTTTTGTATATGGCTCATCTTATTTGAAAAGTTGATTTCACAAAATTAGCTCCATTAATATTAAATCATATAGCATCAATTTTTACTCTTTTATTGAATTCCATTTAAATTTCAAAAAGAGGCAACAGAAAAAAAAGTATACAAGTCAGATTCATATCGAGAAGAAAACATTACATAATAGTTGAAAAAATATGAATCTATAACGCTTTGAAAGATATATATAATTACTGAAAGCAAATACAAAAAAGCAACTTATTAGCAAAATATTTAAGAAATAAATGTATCCAGTTATTACTTTACTCATATATTAAGAAAAGTTTAAATTTATTTAAAAGAAAAAAATTAAACTTTAGTTTCGAGAGATAACTAAAATGAAAATAAATATGTGGAATAAAAATCTGACAGCCTGAATTTAACTTAGGATACCAAAAACATTACATAAATAAAAATCTCATGTAGATTAGACTATTCATAAACTTTATATTTAAAATCATCAGAAAATAAATATATAAACCAGTTTTCAATGTAAAAATAGTCTATGGCATGTCTATTTTTAAATAAACCCGTCCTTTACAAAATGGTATACTCGTCCTCAGTATAACCTCAGCTTCTATCTTCCTAATACTTACCTCACTACATATTATAAAATGCCTCCACATTTCAAAGCAGTTTCATATCTGTGTGCTTTCAATGTTTGCGCAAATACATCTATGATAAAATATACGCTTCATTTTTTTTTTCTTTTGACAAAAAGAAATAATTTTGCAACTGACTAAATTTATTACCTGTATTATAAAACTCATTTTGATGTTAATAATCTCCAAGATAAAAATATTAGTCTTTTGAACTTCAAAAAGATGTGTGTGCAAAAATAGTAGACTCAATTTTCACATGGAAAGTTTACCTCTAAAATTAACCAAATTTCATCTGATTCTACATTTTTTTTAAAAATCCATCATTCTAATTTTTCCATGTTATATAAAGAGAACAAAACTATTTTTTCTGTCATTAAAACCCAAACCGATGTAGGAAAAAGCAATAGAAAATAGTTGTCGAAATAAAATTTGAAAATTATACTACTAAATATGAAATGATAAGGCCATAAGGTAAAATAGGAATTATTAATGCGTGTAGAGTAATGCCTTTTTTTTTTTTTTTTTTTTTTTGCTTTATTGACCGTAATGAATTTGTATGGAATTTAAAAAGAATCGCTACTTTTTTGGAAAGTAACTAATTCTTTCGAAATTTCGCTTCAAAAAGTTTTAAGATTTCGTTAAAATACCTACGTAATAAGAAAGATAACATTTGCTTGAATACCGAAAATCGAGGTATTTTTTATAAAAGTAATTCAAATATCATTCAACGATTTTTATCTGAACATCAAATTCATTTATTATTAGCAAATGACAAAATTTTTTATGGTTATGGTTTAAATTACCTTTTCTTGACTATTGATGGTAAAAAAAGTTGAGAAAAATTTTCATTGCAAAATGTTAGCTCATATTAAGATTTTTATACTTATACATATCCTTATTCCTCTAAATCGATAAAAGACATCAAGAAATAATTCAGTGACTGTGATTACTCTGAAAGACAGATTTTTCGATTATAATCTTTCATACTTTGCAATTTTGGAAATAATTTATATGAAAAAGTTTACCTTTTATCTGTTTAACTATTGTTGTCTATCCTATAAAAAATTGAGAATTCTTAAACTGAATTTTACAAATTTACTGGAGCTTATTCATAAATCTTGCCTTGAGATATATCTTATTGTATAACTTCTCAATATAATGAACTTTTCAAAAAAGTAATTTACTTATTATTTAATGATATTATTTACTGTTAGCAATATATTCAAAGTGACTGAAATGTTCTCCAATATTTTATATTAGTCACTAAATTTCCAGAGATTTTTTCGCCCGCTAATTTCCATAAAATATTATACCCCATTTGCTATTGGAATAGTATATTAAAACATAATAAAATAAATAACAAAAGATAGCATAAACTAGCAGTTATTAAAAATAAATTCATGGTTATTTACATGAAAAGATAGTTTGAAAATACGGGAGTTTTAAACATTAAATAATTTGTTCCCAAGATAAGTCAGTACTAAGCATCTACATATTTCATACGGACCAATATGTTTTCTCTTAAAGTTACTTTGAATCTAGTCAAATAAGCATTTTCTTAGTATGTATTTGTGTACATTGTTTTCATGTAAAAAGACAGCTTCGACAGATGAAGCTTAATTAATGCCATTTATGATTATCATGTACATTATCTTCGATGTATGTCTTCTTAAATGTAATTTTGCATATCTTTATTGTTATACATGTGTCTACATAATGTCACAATATATATGTGTCTATTTTCGGATATTTCTTACTTTTTATCCTTAAAGTGCTCCAAGCACATACAGGGTCAAATGCCAATATAATCGGTCTTTGGGCATAACTAGATTTTCTCTCTCTACAACATACAGCTAAAGAATTAAAATTTTGCACTTATATTCAACTCTTTTAAATTTTAAAATAATTTATTAAAAAATTGGCTATATCTATACTAATGAACTAAAATATTCGTATTCTGTTTCAAACTAATTTTCATGCATTGCTACAGGCAATCTGTAATTAAAAACATATTCTGAATGTTTATCATTTGAAATAATTTTTGTTGTACAAAAATTTGGAAGAAATAAATAAAAGGTATTTATTTTACGATCTCAAGAAAAGAATATTCTTTCTTAAATTCAGTCAATACAGACGGCATTTTATACCAGTAGAATTTTTGATGATACAAGGATGTCATAATGTCAGTACTTTTAACCTCAGTAAAGTGCTTTGTATGAATAGGAAATTTTTGAGGATATATTTTTTCTAGTTTAATTCTTAACAATATCCACTAGCACCACGATTATCGACAAATCCAAAAATAATCTTTCAGAAAAGCCTATTTATTTCAATCAATTAATCACATCCAGAATCTGGTGACAACTGTATTTAAATCAGCAATATTACAAAGAATCAGTAATTTCTTTAAAATATTTGAAAAAAATCACATTTTTTATATAAAAAGAAGCACAATATACAAATAACTACTAAGTTTTCTTCAATATAAAATCCACAATGAGACATCATGATTTTCATTAATACTTTTTTGGAAATTTCGCTATCTTCAATACCTTATTTTTCAAAATAGAAAAAAATCCTTGGAAATATGTAAAGGAAATCACAAATACAACATTTCTTTTTTAAAAGAAGCAACTAGCAATAATTCACATAAAAAATTCAAATTTATTTACAAACACACATTGCAATATGTAACAAAATTCTTTAGAATCGGAACAAATGGAGAGAAGTGTACAGTTAACAATTCACATTATAAACGACCTAATATGTATGAGTATACACAGAATGGAATCTAAATGTTTGAGGTTCAATTGATTCATTTCAAAAAATATTACAAAAAGTGGAAAATTTTTTAACAGATGTCTATTTTATGCTAAGGAGACCATTTGAATTACCATTTAAAAGCACAAGAACTAATTTCTTCAAAAATTATCAATATGATTCACTCTTCTATAATTTACATGAAATAAACACTATACGTATAAGATCATACAAGTAGAACAAATCAATTCAGTTAGAAAATTCTACACTATAATTTTTACACTAACTGATAAACTGTTTTCACTCAAACAAATTTTCATGATTACAGTCATTCACTAGAATAAGTAAAAATATATCACAATGCATAGATGAATTAATGGCGAATGGCAAAGAAAGAGACAAAAATGCAATAATGCAAAACAGAATTTTAAAAAAAGGAACATTAAAACGAACTAAAGCAGTAAGGTAACAGAACATTCATTTGGCATTAATAAATAATATGATATACAGCCACGTAATACTGCCTAGACATATACACATCTACATTTTTTTCAAGATAATTACAGCAATTCACTCACATTTTTTTCAAACACTTCACAAGTTTACAATCAGAGAACTGACAGCTAGCTACCAGGAGAGGGAAAAATTAGCTACTAGTGAATTTCTTCGAAGAACTCATTTTATTCAAAATAGTAATAAAGCAGAATTTTTTAATAATGTTTTAACATTATTTATGCATACAAGGAAACTAGCAAGTAACTTTTTATAAATAATTAGTAAAAAATACCCTTTTCTCAGATTTCATATTTACTGTCTTCATGAGGTTCATCCCATTCACTTCGTGACGATCATATTGTTAACAAATTTCAATTAAAATACTATTTAATCAAGATAATCAATGAAGTAAAGACACATAATTAAGTCATCGTTAAAAAAGGACTCTTGCCTTAAAACGACATTCTTTGGGATGAAGATAATACTGCAAATGAAGAATTATACTATTCATTAAAATACTTAATAAGCTAAATTGGATATTGATTTTGCAACTATTGCAGCTTTCTAACAAGGCAAAAACAAGTAAACATAAAAATATATTTAATAATTGTTTCAAGGTCAATGTTAATCTATTCTCTTTCGATTTCACTAAAATATAGCATATTTTGAAATACACATAATTAACTTATTGTAGTCATCTGTTATAAAATTTACATATCAAAATATAGGAGATAAAGCAACAAATTTTAAAAGGATCACTATTCAAGAATCATCAGTACCGATTGATTCAGTACGGAGTTAATGATACCTCAACCCAAGAGCATTAAAACAATTTTCAGTTTTATAATATGAAATTTCAACAATGCAAAACACAACAGTTCAAATTGTTTAATTTTCAAATAACACTTAAATTACATATTTCTTGAAGATAAATAATTGTTTCTTAACTTGAGCATATATTTTTACCTTCTCAAATACAAAGAGAAAGTATCGCCAAAGCATTCGATATCGAGATTTTTATAAATCTTATTTTTTATACTTTTACCTCCCCCAGTCCATAATTCTGAAGCATGTTTAGGAATCGGGTCATAACAGTCATGAAACGCAATGAGCTATGTGTATAAAATTTGGTTGTGTAGTCTTTACACCCAAATTGTAAGTCTGTTTCAAGTTTCATACAACTGGAAATGTATCTGTCTGTCTATATGTATGTGAATACATGCACTAAAAAAATCAATAAGCTAGATGACTGAAATTCAACGCAGTTTTAACATTAAAATTGCAAATCAGCCAAATCCATACTAAGGCAGATTGCCAACTTGCCCGTTTATCCTTGGTATACGAATAATGTGGATCAAGAGCGCCAACAGCTTGCCAAATGGAATTCAAAATATGATTTTCACACTGAAATAATGAATACATATCAAACTATATACAAAATCTGTAAGCAGGATGAAATATTTCTCCAAAATACATTGTATTTTCTTCACTTTCTGATAAACATAACCAAAAAAAAAAAAAAAAACAGCATATATTAGAGAAGTAAAGAAGACATCTGAAGAAGAACCCCCTCGATTTTCAGCTATAAATACAGACTCCAAAAGTTTAAACACTGATAGAAATAAATAGTAAGACCCAAAAGAATCTACAGGTAAGAATTTATGAAAAAACTTGTAATGAATGATTAATTTCATATGGATCGCTTCATATATATATATTAATAACTGATTTACAGTGAAGCTTAATTTAGGAGTAGTAAACATATTCAAATTAAAAAGTTCCGCTGTAGATTAATTTACAATAACAGAGTGTAAAATAAGGTATTCAACTTAATTGAAATAAAATCTTTAAAAAGTATGAAAAGATACCACACAACTATATCAATTAAATTTTGCAATTACTCAATTGCAAAATTTGTCTAAAATCAGTTAATGATATTTTTGTTGTGTGAACTAAAATGGAATAAATGGGTAAATAATCATCAATTATTATTATTATTATTTGCTAACAAATCTATATTTAAAATTCATTGCAATTCGAAAATATTTAGACAGAGGGATTATATCTGGTGATTGACATTAAGAAGATAGGCAGCCAAGTAAATCAAAGCAAAAGAAGAAAACAAGATCCAGAATCTCCATTGCTAATATACATCCTTAAAAAAAGGGGTACATGTACCCCATAGACAGCTCTGAAAATATTTACATATTATGATAACAAAGCACACTGTATTAAAATTAGGAACTACATAATTAATATGTGGTTGATTAATAAACTAAAGATGTTATGACTGTGTACTTTCTTACTAGGAATTTAGAAAAAACTCTATAACACTGCAAAGATACTTCCTAATATGTTTTCAAACAGAAAAAATTTAATCGAAATAGAGCCCATCTGTAGATATGACAATAGCACAGTATCAGCATGAAATAGAAACAGATTTTCTGTCTTAACTTAGCCATACAGAGGTAACAGCATCTACATAAAGTATTCAAGCAATAGTTTAGGAACTTTTCCACAAAGGATTTCAATTGAAGGTAATTATATGGGTTTTTTTTATTTTTTCCCCATTTGAGAACAGGCAAGAGATATCTGGGTTTTATTCTTTTAAGTGTGTAGAAAGCTTTGAGGAATGACAGGTCATAGCTCTTAGGAAGTGATTCTAGCTCTGGAAAATTTCAGTTTCTCATACTTTCATATATAAATTCTCACTTTAAATTTCATTATATTTTCAAAACAGTACCATTGTGGAAACAAAAATAGTACGTTACAAATTACAAACAACAATTTTCTTACTTCTCCTTAAGTTTCCAATCTCTTTATACAAATACCCATTTAACTGGAACATATCTGTTTTACTTTAAGCAGCATTTAAGCATCGAAAATCAAACAATGATATAAAAATATAAAGTAAAATTTATATTGGTAAAAAAAATATTTCAATTATCTTTCTGTTATCAAAGAACACAATTTGATAACATTTTCCATCAGGCTCACAAGATTTCATATTTTTAAAAATTATGAATGCAATATAATACATATTAGTAATAAAAATAATAAGCAGTTGTACAACAAATGTATTTGAAGGCTATGAAATTTTAAGAAAACACAATTAATACTTAAGAGACGGAAAAAACGTAGAAAAATACACATTTTTTTCAAAAAAAAAAAGAGCAATATAAAGAAAGAAAAGAAAAACCAGCTAGAATGAAAAACATCAATGAATTTCAAAATTCAATCATTTTCAGTGAATCAAAAAATTAATTTATAAAATTTAATCCAAGTTCTTACAAGTGAACCTGTAAATGAAAAATTCAAAGAAGTGGAGGAATGCCCAACAGGAGAAAAATCTTGGAAGTTAAGTTTATGAAACTTCACACACCTTATGGAAGTCATACTATCGTTTGTTGAATAGATTTTAGGGCGAAAATATCAATTCTAGTGTTAAATCTTAAATCAATGTTTTAAGAAATAATCATTAATTTCTATTAAAGTAAGAAAATTCCTTTTCTATATACAGCATATCTGTGATTTTTAAATATTTAGAAAAACTGACAAAATGATTGATGATTAAAATAGAAAAAACTATGTAATCAACATATTAAAATGATTTAGAAAAAAAATTACCTGCACTGAAAAACATACACTTGCTTTGACAATATTTTAAAAAAAGTTATCTTAAATTAGTTGCACATAAAATCAGTTTTGCTAAACCAAATTATAATGGGTAGTTAATGTCATCTGTTAAGTGTGATTAGATAGGTTAGCCTGTGAACAATACCTCAAAATTGACTGACAAGTACAACTAACGAAAGTAATAGAAAATACCATGCACATTCACAGAATGCTCAAGAATTTATTAAAAAAAATATTAATTACAGTACGATTTTGTAAATTCATAAAAAAATTTATAATTTTGTTTCCTTGCTATGGAATTTATTTTATCTATTATGTTCACGAACACTCAAATGAAAAACAATCGCTAAACTAATAGATCTGAAACAAATAGTCACTCAGTAATAGAAAAAAAATAAATGCCAAATACACAAAACCAAAAAAATGCTGAAAGAAAATGTTGGTAATAACCATTAAACCACGTCCCCATAAATAAAAATTAATAACAATTTCAGGCCTGTGCTTGTTGTCTTTTGATATTCATCCATGCTTAGGTTTTATTTGCACATAGCTAAATTAGTCAATTTAAACATTAAAAAAATGTCTCAATTGCTACATGAAGAAACAGAAAATGATTTATAATTTGATAATGACTCTGACCAAAAAAATGCGACACATTTTTAACCCCATCCAGGGTTACAAAGAAAGTTGACCAAATACATTACTTATTATTATGCCAAATAAGTCATAAATATCAATAACTACCTTTACACTAGAATAAATCTATTATAAAGTTGAAATTGCATAGCTGTCTTTTGGAAGTCAGAAACCACAACTACCTTCCAATTCCAAAGTAATATACACACTGCATCTAATGAAAAGACATGGAGATTTTTTTAATGTAATATATATGATTATGATAAAATTTACAAATGTAGTAAAAAAAAGAGAAGATAATTGATCCAATGCCTTTTAGTGACAAAAATTATTTTTTAATCAAAAAATTAACTTCTCATGGTTTAAGCAATGTCATGCTTAATAAATACACGTCACTTGAATATTAAATATAATAGGAAATTCAATTCAACAAACAAATTTAAATAATTATCAAAGTTAAAAAGAAAAGTAATGCAGAAAATATTCTTCCACAAATTTTTTTAGAATTTTCAGCTATAATCATATATTTTACATAAGGGAAAGTTAGTATTTTTAAAAACATGCTTGCTAAAGATATGCTTTTTAATAGTTTTGCTCATGCATACATATACATGTATATACACACATATACTCGTTTATATGGTTGCTATTAATTTACTTAATTCATTTTATCATCAAAACATTTTTTAATCATGCATAATCTATTCTGATATTGAATATAAGCTGACTAAGAAAAATCAATAAACAGCACTAAATATAAAAGATTAATTCGAAAATCCGAAAGTTGTGTTATCAAAATAACAGAAAAGTAGGCAAGATATGAAAAAAAAATAGATATAGGACATTGAATTCAGAATCGTGCATCTTTGTGTCAGTAGGATATTTTATACTTAAAACAGCTGGTGATCTTCAATGAATGAAAGATCTCAAAGACCAAGAAAGAAGACATAATATATGTAAAATGAATTAAGTGAAACATACTGTCTTTCCCCAATAGTGACATAAAATAAACTAGATAATCTGTTGAGGCTTTTTTTTGCTAGAAGATTCACATGCGTGAACAAGATGTAAAATAAACGGATTCATTACCTTTATAGATATAACTTCCCCAAAAACGTTCTAAGCAGTTACTCTCAATTTTATTTAATATTTTAAACATTATAAGCTTTAAAAAATCTTTTCAATGATATTTCAGACATTTTTTCTTCTTCACAGGATTAAATAACAAGGAGCAAAATTATACTTATACATGCTTCAAATTTCATATTCTGTCCCAAAAGTTGCTCATTTACAAAGATGTAACAAAACTAAGAATATCATTTAAGAATTTTGCGATACTAAAAAGTTCTTTGTTCATCTTTCTTCAACCAAAATTAAGGGTACTATTCTTATAGAAAATTTTGAAATAAAATTTTAATTACAGGAAAAAAAAACAAAAATCAACTGCTTAATCAATGCATCGATCATCAGTTTAAAAAACAAAATTGAAAATTCTCCAGGTAGCAATGGCGACAATTTATAAAGATGTATGGTCAACTGCAATAATTAGCAATATTAAATAGTGTTACCATTAGCAAAACCCAAAATTCCAATTCATAAGAATCTAAATTGCAAGAAAAGAACCTATTTTTATTACGAAATAAACACCACTCCAAAAAAACATTAAAATACACAAAATGCATACATATTGTGAGTGTTATTTTTAGATTGCTGTCTGTTTTTATTTGTAATCATTTAATTGAATTCCTTCATGAAAAAAAATAAGAACATAAAAATGAGTACTTCAAAGATCGCGATACTGCAATACACTTCATCTTCCAACTACTCATAATAGACATAGGACACTTTCTTCAATTAATTTTCAGAAATTCAAATTTGATAGAAAATTACACAAAACAAAGGGAATATAACATAAAATAATCATACCTCAAAACAATTTACCCTACGTAATATTAAAATGAGTAAAGCTTACTAAAACATTTTAAATATCCCTGGGATTTATTGTCAAGCAATTATTCTCAATTTAATGTACAATTTATTAGAAGTCAAATGCCGCAGCAAAATATCTGTGAACATTTTATCTCGAGTGCATTAATTTAAGGTATGATTGGTGCTTACACAATAATTTGGGTGTAATTTGCTTGCAGCTTTCTATGGGGGACACAATGCTTATTAACACAATTATTCATGATTGTGAATAAAGGAATTTTAACTATATAAAGATAACCCAGACAAATTTAATATCATTTTCTAGATTTATCTCATCAGAAACAAAACCAAAATTAATTCAATACAGAAATATTGATTACACCATAATAATATAAATACCATGTTGTCATGGTTCACTTTTGTACAACAGTACAAGTCTCAGTCAACTGACATTCCAAAATAGGTTCTGAATTAGTTAAACATTTTCAACTAAAAATTATTCAACTCACTTTTACTAGGAGGACTTTCCCTTTCGTAGGACATCAAGATAAGGCGCCAGGGTGAATGCATCAAGCGGATTCAAATCAATTAGATCAGGGTGATAGATTATCTTCACTGTTAATTCGTCATTACTTTTTTTCATGATTGAATGAATGCTGATGAAATAATTCATCTCCTACATAATGAGGATGAGCTTGATGAATAGACTTGCGACGATAGACATTTTGGAAATACTCATACTGATAGCCAAAATGCTGAAATAAACTTGAAATGCACTAAATAGCAAAAAAATCTCAAATAAAGAATTGCGGCTTTCATGATAATTAATGAAATAGCAGCAAGAGGGAGAGTGGTTTGCAGTGAAGAAACTAACATTTAGAAATACTTTTAAAGTTAATTATTTTGATCTTAAAGATTGTTCAATTATGTTTATACCTTTCCCACTTGAATAGTTTGTTCGTTATGAATCTTCCCTTTTATCTTAAAATAACAATAATGCATATGATATATTGTTTAATAAGAAATATTTTAAAAATAAGTATTCCTTTACTTTCCTAAGTTATTATGTTACAACTTACAGTTAACCAATATAGTGTTTCCTATTTATGTCAGATAACTGAGACTAATGTACTCTCAAACATTACACACAGTTAATTTAATCAGAAAATGATAAATTCAGGTGAGTTTTAAAGATAAATATTATAATTCTAACAATTTTTAAAGCAAAATAAATGCTGATAATCAATTTCAATGTTTGAACTGAAATATAAGTTTGCTTTATAAGTACATATGTTAATAGAAACAATATAAACTGAATATTCCTTTTGAAAAAAATATAGAATACCAAATATTTGCGACACAAAAACAAAAACCAAATACTGTTCATTTGCTAACCACAGCTGTGATGAAATCATTTAATACTACTTAATTTACATAAATGCCTTTTCAACAAATTTCACAAAATATATATACATTCCAGATGACTAAAAACGAAGTCTTTTTTTTTTTCCTTTCAAAGTTTAAAGCAAAAAAAAAAAAAAAAAACTGGATCACAGAAATTGGGATTAAAAAAATAAGGTATAATGGCAGTGTCCTTTGACTATATTTTAAATAAAGCTTTGCAATATGCACATTTTGACTGTTTACATGCGAAATGCATCAAATATTTCCAATATAGAATTGGAAACTAAAAGCAGATCAAATAAAATCGGAAACGAAAAAACTTATATGTAATATAAAACACTCTAAAATCAAAAGCATATAATCAATTTTTTAAATACTATTAAAAGCTTTCTTTCAAAGATAACAAAGAAAAAAAAAGAAAATTGCACATAAATTGCACAAAGTTAAATTTTTCGGAAATATAAATAATAATCAAGGTATAAATGCAAATGCATCCTTTCATTAAAAATTCTGAAGTAAAAATACTAAATTTAAGTACTCAAAACAAAATCTAAACTGATAATTGAGACATCAATGTCCTCACATAATTTGCATCGATATAAAATAGCATTAACTGGTCCTGTAATTCCATGTTTATCAAGATAGTAGCACGATTGTTAAATGGCTTTTATGGTTGAAAGGATACACCCTAAAATACTTTACAGCAGGCAAATGACTGAATAAATATCACAAGCAAAATACAAAGAACGCGAACATATATTTCAGTGTATATTTACTACACAATCACTAGTGTATAAATATATAAAAGAGTTATAAAATGCTCGTAATAATTTTATCCACGAGCTCTAATTACATCTTTTACTATTTACAAATAAAAATAAGATACTGCAAATAAGTAAAACATAACAAATGCTTTAATAAATGCTAAAAATTTAACAAAAATAGTTTTTAAATCTTCCAACAAAATTAATATGACTGCAATCAAGTATCATGTAAAAAAATAATAAAATTACTCTGCCATTGAACAGCAATTAAATGCTAAGGAATATATAACTTTCAGATGCACAAATCATTCAGAAGAAATGGAGCAGTTTTTGGCACTTTTACAGGAAGTTGCAGCTAAGTTAAACACCTTTTCACAAATTTTTTAACCTTTCTCAGTCATTTCTTACGTGCTTTTTCGGCCTTTTTTTGTAGCTTTTCTAAAGCCTTCTGTTCTTTCTCATGAGCTTTCCTTTCTTTCTCCAGCAATGCCTTCATTTCTTTCACTTTTTTCTTGATTACTGATCTGTCACTACTGCTGTTCACACCAATTGCCTGTACAAAGGAAAATATTCGGAAGATTTAACCATATTAAGCAGAAAAAAAATTTTATGCTGTCAAATTCACAATTTTTTCCAGATTTCTGCAATAACATTAATCTCCTTTTTTTTTTTAATTTCATGAATTTTAAAATTTTAACTCAAAGTCTTGATTACATTTAAAATACTAAATATTATATTTAAATTGACTACATTTTTTATATTTAATTAAATGAAAAAAATTGCATGATTTCATTATTTTACAGTAGATCTTGGAACAAAGAAAAATGTTTGCTTGATAAGTGTAACTAAATATAAAACTTTCAAATAATATTTAAATATTTCTCGTTTTATAAAAGAAGATTTAAAAGAATATTTAAGGGAAATAGAAAATTCATCACCACAAAGACAGAGGAAATTTTTTCAAAAACTAATAAGAGTCAAACTTAAAAGAAAAGAAGTAAGAATCGGAAATTAATTCTGCTACCGTTTGAGTGCAAAGCTGTTATGAAGAAAAGGTATATAATAATCTATAACTTAGAAAAATATTTTTAAAAACATCCGAAATACAAAAATCGTACCTTTACCCTTATATCCTTAAAATTATTTTAATCTTTTTAAACTTTTTACACCTAAAAAGGGTAGAAAACTATATTATGCAGAAGATGTTAAACCATATGATACAGAAATTTTAATTGCCACTGTCTTAAAATATTTACTACAAACAAAATATTTAAATCATGTGATAACACTAATTTTTAATCTCGTACAGTCAAGGAAAGATTTTTTAAATCATATAGATTTTTTAATTAAAATGTCCTATAGTATTTGAACTAATTAATAGGCAGAAAATGAAATATTTTTGTTTAAATCAAGACCGAAATTTTTAATTGGTCACAATAAATTTATCTACTAACAACTAATTAATGAAATCTGATGCTTAAAAAATAAAGCACTCAACAAGTTTGGAAATTTAAATTACATTAATCTAAATTATCACTAAAAAACTAAAATGCAGCAACATCTTTGATTAAAAGGAAAACATACGTTTGATAGAAAAAAGGGACATTTTATTTCAGTCATAATAATAACAACTCCACTTTATAAGTGTTCTAATGTTCATACCCTAATGTTCAGTAAGAGAATACCTAACACAACTTTTAAATTATTCACATCAATTACACCAAAATTTTGTAACTGAATGCAATAAAAAGTACACACTTTAAGTTTTGTACTGTCGAGATTAAGAAGATGAATGCCAGTTATTTCATGAGCTTGAAAGGTTTTAATGTATTGTTCCAATCCTAAAACCATGAGCCACTGACCAACTTGTGTTGTGGTCCACAAGTGAACAGGTCTTCCTTGCCAATTGTTTGGACGGCGATCACGGCTGCTACTTCGCTCCTAACAATGAAAATAAAATAGAAACAACTTAATGTAGTAAATTTTGAAATTCCTTTAAGATTCAAAAATGAATTCCTCAGATGCTAAATGACAACATTACCCTAATAAACATATATTTTAATATGCAAGCAATATCAGAACAGCAAGTAATCAGATATGCATATTTATGAGAATGTAATAAAAAAAGCAAAATTTCCAAATTATGCAGTTCCATTTATACAAAATTTCATTGCCTGAAATACAAGGTTTCTTGATGATTCCATTGATAAAACATAAATATATACCAAGAAAAACTCAAAGCATGTTCCACTTTTTTGTTTATAGGATGAAATAAAACTATTATATATATATATATATATATATATATATATATATATATATATATAT
>JAPMOQ010023642.1:13160374-13180286 GCA_026543055.1 Argiope trifasciata | reverse complement strand
ATATATATATATATATATATATATATATATATATATATATATATATACCTTAAGATTTTTGGGGGGCAGAAACAACTCATTAAAAAAGGAAATATTGAAAAATAATTCTTTATATCTAAAAAAAAAATTAGGAAATTTCAAAATTCAAATAATACATCAAAAGAATTTGTAATTTGCAAAATTTTCATTATATCAAAATTAGATTTTTCAATATATCACTAAGGTAAATCAAAGTTTATAAGGATTAGAACAGATAACAAAGTAAAATGTGTTTTTAACTTACAGGTACTCGAGGTGGTAAGACAGATGAATTTTGAGGGGCCAGAAAATTAGGTTTAATCTCTTTCATTAAATCTTCCCTAGAACCATCTGGAAAAATATATATATTCAGAACCTCAAAATATATAATTGAAGAGTAAATGCATTAATTTTTTAGAACTCATGCAAAGCAAACATCTTTTTGACAACAGATTGATGTTTAAATACTTACTTCAAATAAACAGCAACTGTATCTATTGAAACATTTGAAAGAATATTTCAAATAATATATAAATATAAAAAAATTCATTCTTATATTAATTTTATTCTATCCACAGCACCTGTTGGATTATTTTATAATACTTCCTACAATGAAACAAACTCATTTAAACATTGATAGGTAAAAAAATAGTGAAAATTATTTAGACAAATTAAAGACAAAAAAATCATGTAAAAGACTATAAATTTGGCAAAAACATTATTTAAACATTAATTTAAATATCATGGCTATTCATGCAATTACTGATTTAATTAATGTAAATTTCAAGATTTCAGGAAAAAAAATTCAAAGGCATAAAGATTTAAAATTTATAAATAAACTGAAAGCTTGTTTAAATGGCCACTTTTATTAGGCCAATGGAGAAGACAAGACAAAGTCAGCAGTTCCAAAGAAAAAAAATGAAGACAAAATGAATTAATGGCAGTCTGAACTTAATGGTTAAAGATATTCATAACTTAGTCCAATGCATTATTTTTATAAACATAAAAGCTGTTTGTAGTTTTTTGTTTACTTAGTTTGAACATTATATCTTAAAACATCAAAAGGATTATTTTGAGATTAACCTAAATTTTCAATCTTGATCAGATCACAAGATCAGCATAAACAAACACTCACTCTCCAAACTTTTAAATCAAAGCAGATGAAGGCTGCTTAATGTATTATGGTTAATGTACAAATTTAAAGAACATGGTAGACCAGCATGAAAGTCCCGATTCCATTTCATATGAAAATGACAAGCACAAAACAGGAGAATGCCAATGAGTCACCTTATTATTGTTGTTGTGTCTCAAAACTGTATTATCCACTATTCAAACAAAGGTAAGATATCTTGAAAGATCAAAGAGCACAGTGCAGGCTTTAGAAAAATAATCTGCATTCTGAATACAATTAAAAATTAAAAGAATTGTCCCTAAAAAGTCTTTATGTGGCTTCAAAAAATAAATACTAATTTACCAAATAAAAACAAACATTTTATTTATAGGTTAAACAAATTCAAACAATTTAATGCAAGATCAATGGAAGTTGTACAAGAAATATATAAAGCTGTACATTTAAAATATAAACATTATGTTCAGTAGATGCTAACGATAATCAAAGTGCAATTTTCAATATTTTTCTTAACATATTTAGAACTCAGAAAAGAAATAATATATTTGTGAAAATTTAATGAACAGCAAATTATGCATTGAAATCAGTTTTCCAAATATTTAAAAGAAATTTAAATTAACTTATATGTTATCATAGCAATAATGTTCGGATGATCAGAGCAATTTTGCAACATTCAAGTCTAATAATCTTTTAGACTTGCAAATACATTAAATTATCTGTATCGAAATACATTTTAAACAGCTACAATTATTACATATAGAATTATTTATATCATACCTAGGCTTGCAGATAATCGATCGCCTTGAATCATATTTCTTTTCTTTGGGGGGATTTCAACAGGTGGTGGTGTACTAGCTGCAATAGGAGATGATTCTTCATCTCTATATCGAACTGGAGATAAGGGTTGGAAATTAGGGTAACCAAAATTTTCGCCAGTTGCATGCTGATAACTTGGAGGTACTACTTGATGCTGCTCAATAAACTTTTCATCTAAGCTGCCATTTGATATTACTTGTTCTAAATTATCTAAGCTTTGAGGACTTCTAGTTAAATTACTCTCACTTGATCCACCAACTGAAAAAAAATATCACCATAATTTATTTAAGCATTCAGTATAATAGTATTATTGAATACTCTTTAAACTGAATAATCCACACATTAATTAACCATTAATTAACTATTCTAAAACACTATTCTACACAAAACATTCAAACTAAGCTAATTTGGCAATTCAAATTAGCTTAGTTTGAAAAATGCTAACATCATACTAGTGCACAGCAAAAAATCGATGATAAAGATGCTTAACTATTACAATTCTATATAATGTAATTCACATTATCACTTAGAACATTTCTGTTAAAAAATTCAGAGAAAATTTTACCTTTGGAATTCCACTCTAAAACAGCAACTTTGATTTCTTCAGCAAATGAGATAGATCTCATTTGAGGTGAAAATCCTGTCTCAAATTTGCTTTTCAGGCTGGCAACACTTGGGAAGGGTTCATCAATGTGGGTATTATTTTCTGGCTCAAATATCTTAGAGTCCTGAAAATAAAATACTTGGCTATTTCCTTCAAAAATTTAATTTCCCATTTGAAATTTTTTTTAATTTAGAATTGCCGAAAATTGAAATATTTAATGGCTTATGAACACCCAAGAGCAAAGAAAACTTCTCTTATCACAGTCCTATCTTGAAAATATAATAAGGCATGTTTCTTTTGTATTGAACTCCAATCTAATGATAAGAACTCTACAAAAGCACAATAATCTATCTAGATGTCTGAACTCTTTGGAGATATCAAGATCAAAATGATAAATATTCTACAGTTCTTCATATATGAATGGTTCCAACAGAACTCAGAGAAAATAACAAATCTCACTAAGAACAATATTACAAGCAAACATAAGTTTTTAAAAGCAAGAACAAATACAGACAGATCAAGGAAATAGTTTTATAGTTTTATATTTATATTTTTTCAGAACTACAATAATTTTTTAAGTAAAAACAGTTTAAACAATTTTTGAGTTATGATTCAAATCAATGATTTCATTTCGCTCTTCAATGGTTTCAATGAAGAGCGAAAGTGATGACTCATTGGCATATGCAAGAAAAGGGTAGAGGAAAACTCAAATGGAAGGCGAGTCTTTTCTGAAAAAAACTTTCCAAAATGTCCCAGAAGGCATTTGGAAACTAAGGACATCTAACACATGCAGTCAGATTAGTAAACTAGTCAATCCTTTTGAATGATACCTTCAGTTTTATATTTTGATGCTAGAAATGTTCAATGAGGGCGAATGCATTAGAAAAAAAAGTATGAATCAAAACTCCATAACAGTTTAATAAAAGATTCCAAGATCTTTACATGTTTGGGATTGATAACGGAAACTCTATCAAGAGTATAAAAATCTGTGCAACCATTTTTGATTATTTCACTCCAAAGCATTAAGTCGTTTCTGCATAAATAGAATTTTGTTCAAACAAGGAAAGTCTACTTCAGTGTTCCTCATTCTTTCCAGAAGGAAAATTCCTTTAAAGTAATCCAGTTTATATATGGAGTCATCAATAGTAAGTGCACAAGTTCCATTCTTTTCAACTAAACTGTACACAATCACAGCGACCCTTTAAAGGCCATCAATTTTGCTATTGATTTGGTTTTATCATACAAGGTTCAAATGCTGCAAAAACACGGTTGGACCACTGGAAAACGAAGGATATCAACTATATACCCCCCCCCCGGTTGTGGGACATTCATGCAATAATAATATGACTACTTCTAGTTCTTTTAAACAGAGAGTGTTACTGATAGCAAACTGACAGTTTACAACCAACTTACAGTATAGATTAAATTTGCATTACTGCTAGGCATTTTTATTTATTAAAAAATACATTTCCCTCCGAAGTCTCCGAGTTCCAAAAGTATAGTTTTAAATAATTTATGTAATCAAAAATACATAATAAGATGTACTATAAGCAAGCAGAAAAATTACCTTTATATAAAGTTTATGAATATGTCACATTTTAGATAACAGTATGTGGAACCTATGGAATTTCAACTAGCATTATTGCAAAACATCAGAACTAAATTCGTAAAATAAATTATAGAACACTTATTTATTTACATTCGACAAATATTTTTTTAATTAAAACATTTCGTGCATTCTGTCAAACTGATAGCGTTGACACAAAGAATGATACAATACATCGTTTTCACAAAGAATGATACAAAATTGAAAACATAAAAATAAAGATAGCATATTTGTTGAAAAAACTAACAGGAAAAGAAAATGAAATAATGTAAAAAATGTATAAAAAACATAGATCATAAGTTAATACTTTCAATGAATCTTTGTACGTAAACATAAAATAAATTTATATAATCTATGCTTCTTCATTCTTTTTTCCTAATAATTTGCATAAGGACTTGTATTATTCACTGAAAACACAAACATACCGCAGATCCATGAGTTTTAACATCGTTTTCACAATAAGATTTGGCAGAACTCGCTTCCAAAAGGTCTGGAAGTGGATGCGATTGACTCTTCTGTTCTTCCTTTGGAATTTTTCGTTCAACTGTAGACCTTTTTTCACTGTCTTCACTTGGTGCATCAGGACTATGAGTTCTCTTTCCATGTTCCGAATCAGAACCATCAGACATGTCAACTTCAATTTGTTCAAAATCTGCAATTAAATCAAACTGCTTCAAATATTTTCATGGTTGTATACCCAATCAAGTTTATTTTGGGCTATAGAACTTGTCAAATAATATTAAAGTTCTAAGAATATGTAATTTGAATACAAATCGATAAATTTAGTGAACGTAACACAATATATTATAGAGAATTTTCAACTGCAGTTTGGAAACAATGCATAATTCCAACATTTGTTCTGATTTTATTAAAGAAGTACAACCCAAGGCAACATTTCTGCTCATTATATTATTGTTTATACTAGAAGGTGTGACCATCTGAAAGAGTGGGAACTTATCCAGTTAACAATATCTCAGATATAATTGATATATTGGTAGAATGCTTAAGAAATAAAAAATATATATTATTTGTAGTTTCCTTGCCAAATATATAGAAACATTGGAAGTTTTGTTTCCTTACCATGGATTTCATAATATTCATGGACACTCAAATGAGCAATAACACATTGCTAAAATTAGAATGAAACAAATCATAATACAAAAAAAAGAAGGAAATCGGACACAAACTAGCATGAAATAAATTTTTTAAAAGCTATACATAAAATGATGAATTCTATCAAACATAAATGCAATGTTGTAAAATAATTTATGATCAAAAGAACAATAAAATGAATAAATTTATGCAAAAAGTATTTGAGGTATTAAAAATATTATAGAAAATCTACATTAAAAAAATGATAGATTTCAAGAATGATAATATATGACTTCGAAATAACGCAGAATTCCACCTTTTCATCGAAATGTAAAATAGAAAATAAAATTTTCCAAAGACAATATCATTAGATTTCGGCTGCTACATTCCAGCATTTAAAAAATGTGAATAAAATGTGATTTTTGCAATCGCATAGTTAAAAAGTTTTGAAATACTCAAATTAAAACTAGTCTTAAAAATCAGGTTGAAACAAATGATGGAACAGGGAAAAAAAAATGCATTACTAAATAAAAATTTCAAAAATAATTGCTGAATAGAGGAAAAGAAAGAGCCAAGTACATGTTGATAAACTCTTCATCATCCATAAAAGTTGATTTCCGTCTCAGTTTTTTTCAAGTAAATCTATTTTAGAAATGAACTGAGAAGTAATCCTAAATCATTTAAATTTTTTTCCCATATTTCTCAATCATAATATGTTGTCATCATCTGTTTTCCCAAATTTAAAACCAATCAACAGAAAAAAGCAAGCAAAACATATTCATTGATTGCCTCAAAAACTAATTGTGTTTATGCAAATATCTGACTCTCATAAATCAATTAACATGATTACAAATAAATCACAGTGCAAACAATTCTTTTCTCACTAGGAAACGTTGATGACGAATGAACTTGACTAAAAAAAATAATTACATTCATCATATGCATGTGAACATGATTGTAAAAGGGAATAGAACTAACATGAAGACACAATTTTGTTGCTTTAATTTACACAGAACTTGTTAAAACACACACACAAATAAGTGAACAATATGTTGCTCCAATTTTTATTTAAAATGTATCAACAAAATATGGAACAGCTCTGTAACTTTTCTATTTATTACATCTACACAAATTCGGTGTCGATGGAAATGAATGAAAGGAACAAAATTTATGAGATAGACAAACTGATTAACCGAGTTAGTTAATCTATCTGAAAATAAATTTTATAATGGAAATCAAAAAGTTTTTTTAACGACCATATCTGTTACACATGTACAATTTACATAACTAACAAGAAGAAACAGTGAGATTTTCTATGAAAGCTGCTTCTACACATTTTTAAAGACAAAAGCTTTAAAAAATTAGCAAACAAACATTTAATTTTCATTTTTATTATAGAAATTTAATATTATAATGGCATCTAAAATAGTAGAGTAACATTTATAGAATACGACTTTTTTTGGCTGATACACGAATCGAAAAAAATTGCACATTCTACTTATTCTTCAAGAAATGTTTAAGAGCCTAACGAATGCTTAAGTACTTTTCACAGGCCCCGAGTAACTCAAAATAAAATTCAAGGAATATACTACTATCTTGGGAGCCCCAATAACCATATTAATGGATACATAAAATTCACATTTTCTTCCACGTGCTAAAAATTAAAAACCGCGATAAGTGGCAACGTTATTAAGCAAGATACACTTGCATACAGGGTTCAAAAGCAAAAAAATACCAAACTAGGAATGAGGAATTTGAATTTTGTAGCAGATTTCACATATGAAAAGTCAACCCAGATTCAGTTTTAAAGAAATAAAGTTGGTGTTCAAGGGTATGGAAGTGTGAAAATTTAGTATACAGTATGAAAATGATTTTGAAAAGAATTCCATACAGATCTGCGAAGAGGAACCATCATAATGGGAATCAGAAAAAATGTGAAGGACAACAATTATTCATAATGCTCAAAAGACAATTTAAATGACAAATGCATTATGAGAATAAAATTATTAAAACTTTAACAGTTTTAACACTCATAACTTAAGAAATATTTGTAAAAACAAAGAAATAATTTAGTTCTTTCGAAATAAAAAACAGCAAACGGAATTACTCAGCTATCATAACTAAATAAAATTTAAGAAATCTGATTTAAAGTACTTAAGTTTCTTATCAATCCATTTTCCTAAAGCCGCAAAGAAAAAATAGAATTTAACTTTGGATTAATGTTGCAGTTTGCTCATTCAGCATGATGCAAGAGAAAAGCAATTTCAATGCAAAAAAAATTCCAAGGTGAAATTGACAAATAAAAACTATCAAAATTCCATCACAAAGCATAAATCCCATATAATCCATCACATCATAAATCCCATAAAAAATTTGTGAAAGAGATTAAATCTTAAGGCAGTTTGATGCAAAATTAAAAAATATATATAATAAAAAAGTGGAAATCCATATTTTGATAGAATCTTAAACTATGCTTTTGCATAATCTTGACATCATGAAATATATTAATGCTTTTGCATAATCTTGACATCATGAAATATATTAATCCTTCAGAAATAAAACATGTAACACGTAATTCTGAGCAAACAAAGTGAAATCTATCTCACTTAGGTATGCAAAAAACTTCAGTAAAAGATATTGAACTACAAAATTGAAAAAAGATTATCTATAAAACAATTTATCTATTGAATTTTTAAACAAAATTACATATTAGGCTGTATTACTTTTACTTATGTCTTTACTTTTTACTTACTGCATCCAGTGCAAGACATTCTCTATTGCTGTGAATAAACTATTTAGATGTTTGTAACAGCCCATCTTACATTCCCCTTCAAGGAACACAAACTTGTAATGCCACCGCATACACAACAAACTTAAGGTACCCCAAAATTAAGATCACCTTCAATGTCAGAGAAATTAGACTGCCATTTTGATCAGTTTTATGGCTGATAACTTCCTCATAACCAAAATACTGTCATAAGAGATACTAAATGAATGATTAGTGGCCGTCCTCCAACTTAAATATTATCGAATTTATAAAGAAAGTTATTTTATGGTCACCTCATAAAAGAATAAATATGAAAGACAGATATAGGCTTTGGTTTACCTTAGGTATATTCAATCTAGATATTTTGAGCAGAAAATGTTTCAGAATCAGGAAAATTGTAAATGATTTATGAAACTCAGACCATAGCTGAACTTCAAAAATCATACACAAAGATAATTCTATCTAACGCCTTTAAAATTAAGACGTTGCCACTTTTAGGATATTTGATAAACGAACATCATAACTAAAATTTTAGTCCATAAAAATGTACTGCAGAATTTTCAAGCCATATTGACAGATTCCAATCAACTTTCATTTCATTTTCGAGGAGTATTTCTACTTTGTATTTAAATTACAACCATAGCATGCACATAATTCATCTGTTAAAATAAGCACCACAGAAGCAATTCTCAACTTCCTGTTTTTTATAAAGCTTTTATCAGAAAACTTTATAAATATGAAATACTGAAAATATGATAAGCATCTGTACATTTCACTCAAAAAATGAATTAGAAAGAATTCATGAATGAATTTGAATTTTTTAAAAGCCAATTATATACCCAAAAATGCAAGATCTTACTCATAAACACAATATGAATTCTCAAAGATGAATATATACATAAAAATTATGATTAAATAGAGATTTCTTCAAAGGAACACTTAAAGAAATTCTAAAAATGAAGTAAAGCCTGTAACAATTATTCTTGATAAAAAAATAATGGACTTCTTAAAACTTATGCAAACAACATTTAATATTTAGCATCATCACATTCATTTTTATACCAATACTGAAAACATAATTTATTTTAATTATGTATAGAATTATGAGAATCGTTTTTAGAGATTAAACTAGAGTATAAATGCAATACATACAGATAATATGCAATTAACATAGCAACCATTTCATAATTTAGGAACATCAATCAAATAGTATTTCATTTTAAGGGATTCAAAAACCACATATAAAAAATTTGATAATTTTTTTCACTTACTTAGTTTTGACTCTGATTGTACTTCATTCTTTTTCCTTAATATTGGAGTCAGTTGATGGACATCATATGGAAGCTCAATAGGAAGACCTGCAGACTTTTGAACTTCTGTTAAGGTATGCTCCAATAATATAACCTGAAATAAACCAAAAAGTAATTGTATGAAATAAAAAAGTAAGAAAGAAAGAAAACTTAATTGCAAAGAGCAACTAAAAATTCCTAAAACCTATAAAATAAATCAATATAGAAGATAAACAGAATAATTTAAAGCAAGGCATTCATATAGCCGCATAAAGAAAGTTTGCCACGAACTCAGTGGCCGAAAGGCCAAAGCACACGATCCAAACCTAGCTTGCAGGTTCGATGCTCGCCATGGCTGTTGTATCCAAAGCATGGATTTTTAGCTTGTTTCCTTAGTTATTGTTTCCTTATGTTTTCTAACATTTTAGACCTTTCTTTGTTATGTAAATTAATTATATTTCGAATATTCTATTCTTGTATAAAAGCTGATACCCACCAGTAGTGGGCAACTTTTCGACCTTGTAAAGTTGTAAGTCGCTACTTTCCTTCAATAAACTTGTTTGTTAGTTTAAAGATGATGGTGTGTTTATTTAAATCTTCATGACAATATAAAAAAATTAATGGACTTCCCTTCGAGTAGATGTAACCCACCATCATTATTCAAATTAATTATGATGAAACTGTTGCAGAGTTCAAAATCATCTGTCTAGCAGCAATAATCATTTGCACGCCCAAAAGATATTTATTTTCCCACTATGTATCATAAATATATATATTTCTGATTTTTAAAAAATCAATAGAAATATCCCGGATCATAAAAGTATCAAAGAAAATCTTGAGAACATGTCTAAGTAAGGTGTGTTAATTTGAAAATGGGACTAACCTTCTTAAAACCTGTAATTTGAGCATTTATTACCAAATTTTCACAACACTGATTAGATAGAAATGATTCAAAAGGCAGATTTATTCCGATCACTAAATTGATTAACTGTATTAATATTGTTAGATAAATTATATCTCAAAATTTCCCCATTAAGAAAATCAAAATTTTCAACAACTCGTTCCCGAAGACCCTTTTCTAAAATGTGAAACTGCATTCCAAGAGTTGAAATATTTCATAAAATAAAGTATATTTTGAATCCTCAAAACTCTGCTAGAATAAAACCAATCTACTATGATCCATACATTATGTAAGTCTGAGCAATCTTAGTATCTCTTAAGAGTCTTAGTATCTCTTATCTGTTAATAACAACAAAAGAGGTTTTCTTTCATTACAATTTTTTTTAATTTCTAGAAATGAAAGATTATTCAGATTTTTTTAATAGGACCATAATTTTTAAATGTCTCATAACTCTAAATTAAAAACTGAGGCTTTCCTATTACTTTACAAATTAGTCTAGCCCACTAGTGCTCATTTATAATCAGCCTTTTTAACTGATCCCACCATCAGAAATTAAGAGCTATCAATTTTAATCTGAATAAAATACATCATTTTAACCATTGTAAAATAACCTATTGGTAAGATACGAATACTGTCATGGAATTTTAAACCAAAAAATTGATAACATCTTACTAGACAGCAAAGACTTTAATTTTCAGAGGAAAACAGATGTAAATTGGACAGAAAATTCACAAAGAACATTTTTTGTTCGGCTTATAAATTAAGTTACTAGATATTCAATATTTATAGAAAGTTCAACACTATTTTAATCAAATCAATACTAAAAGTAAATGTTAAATATCAATAACAAAATTATAATGATGGTATTTTAACTAATTAAAAAAGAGAATTTACTTCTTCTGCTGGAGGAAATGAATGAGAATAATATTTGCTTCTTTCTTTCTTTACTTTTTTTCGTATTTGAAGTATAGATGATAAAGCACTGTAGTCGTCGATTGATATCTCGAAATTTTCGATCATTCCGGCCATGAATACTTTTTTTAGTAATTATGTCGGCCTATCTCTATTTTATCTATCAAACTCAAAAATGCTGGATTAGAGGGAAGCAAGTTCTCGAGCAATTTCAAATATATACTTTTAACTTTTAATAAATTTTAGAGGAAATCCTAATGCGATATGATAATCTTTGACATCCACGCAAATACGATATACAAAAGGTTAGAAGAATAAAAGATTGCATATGATTTTAACATCAAATTTGTAAATCTGTGATAAGTTTTGAATGAGCTGTATTAAAAAGTTGAGCGTATATCCGTCTGTTTCCTTCTGAATTAAAAGCAATTATTAAGAAATTTAGATACGCGAAAATGTTATACATAATTTTGACGCTAATACCATGCTGCAGCCCTTGCAGGGTTACAATTTGTTTTCTTCAGAAATATCTTACAAATCTAATTTTTTAAGCAATGTTTACTGAGTATATTCTGCCACACTGCTTTACGTGGTCCTAAAATACATGCTGTGAAACATATTTTTCATTTGAATTTCCCACTTCAATATTTTTATTAATACTAAATCCTCTTTCAACAGATGCCAGTTCACACGAGAAAGAATGAAACTAATTTTTAAAAATCTCTGCAGTTTTTTTTTTCAATGATTTTCAAATAATGAATCAAAAATGACCAGGGGGGAAAAGTGATAGAAACCACATGTACAGGAACAAAAGACAAAATCTCAGAAATGCACCAATTTTATTCACACCATACCACCCCTCTATGGGATAAAATCGTCGGAAAGTGATAGTTTTGATTTTCTGAAAAGAACAATAAATCAAAAAGCATTAAAAAAAATTTCAAAAAAAATAGCAGGAGAAATTTGATATCATTTCAAAAAGCAAATTTAAATTATTGTAATGTTTTTAATATTATTTTAATTTTAGGAACACATTGCTCAAGATAAATTTTTAAAATACATAGAATTACTTAGAAATTTGAGGGGGAAAAATATTTACTGTAACGTCCATTTGATACGTTGATTTTTGAAGGTTCTATAAAGGAGACAAGATTCGCCAACTTGGCAAAAACTGGAATGACATGCTTAAAAATACTGCCTATCACAGAGTGCAAAAATATTTATTCTTAAAAAATATCAAAACTGATTTTATCTGTGACCAAATGGTTCAGAGAAATCCATAAATTCAAGGGCTATCCAACTAGCAACTAAAAATTTAATTTACAGTGCACAGTAATCAATTTTTTCAAGGTTTTTTTTTGTGTGTGTGTGCGCACTCTTTTCTGGTTGCCAATCACATTTTTTAAAGTTTAATTTTTTTCCAGAATAAATGCTACACATTCAAAATTTTTATTACTAATTAAATGGTTTAAAGAATGTAATAAATAAAAATGTAACTGATATCATCAATATAGGTTTGTTTGTTTTTTATCTGCTTGCATGCAGACTTTTTCTACAAAGTATACAAACAATTCAAGAAATCAAAAAGTAAGGTGTAATTTTCATTTCCTTTCACTCGGCATTTTTTACACTTTGCTTTAAACTTATATAAGTGTCAACAAAAGTTCTCTAACGCAAATTTAAATTTTGAGTTATTTTTATTCACAAAACTTTTATTTAGCAAAAACATTTAGAAGTCCAAAGACTATCCAAGGATGGGGAGGGAGAGAATTACAAACTAAAGAGATATTACAAATAGATTGAAAAGGAGGATTATTGCAGAAAAAAAAATGCTTATCATACAAAATAAAACTTTCAAATTTACCCGATCTTTCAGAATTTTAACCAAAGCATTATATTCTTGATCTTTTTCTTGCATCTGCTGCATGCGAAAATCTTCTTGTTGAATATAGTCTTTCTCTCTGAAAACAAAATATTAAATCAACCTAACAGTTTTAAAATTCAAATGTTAAATGCAGTTGCAAATTTAGAGTGCATTTTAAGGATTATTTTATATTTCAAAGTAATTTTATAATGCAAAAAAAAGCTCCAACTTTCTCTATGCTTTATTCTATTTCCATATTCTATAAATTAATCAGTTGAAAACACGTAATAATGAAATCCGCAATAATGAAAAATAAATTATTTACTTAACTATTAAGCAAAAATTCAAATAGGGTCAGAGAAAGGAGTCAATTTAATACTTTGAGATTCAGCTTTTTAAGGATTTTTTAAGAGGTGAAAGATCTAGCATCCTCAAATGAAATCTAATGGCTTTGTCTACTTACATGATAGAATCAATATGAGCAAATTTAATAAAAGAGGTGAGATTTATGAAATAGATATATTCCTGTCATTAATAATGAATGATGAAATAAATGAATTTAATGAAAGAATTTTACAGTGAAAACATGTAGTATGTTTATAATATGTAACTGCATTAGCCCATTTATGCCTAAGGTTAAAACATTGGAATTTTTGTATGAAATTTCTATATATTAGATAAAAAATATATAATAAAAATAACTTTTATGTGAGGGGTGTTCCAAAAATGGAACAGTAGGCATAAATGGGTTAAGAGTATGAAATTCATACTTATATAAATGATTGCTTTGCATTTTCCATGAAGCTGATTAATTTACATTACAAGAAAAAAGAAATGCAAAATCATAGGATGAATAAAGAAATTAGGTTTGTTAACATTTGAATAATTAACAAAATAAAATTCAATACTATAACACTTAAAGTATCCTTAACTTAAGATAAATAATATGATATGGACTACAAAAACTCCTCACTAAGCCTTGGTAATTTTAAAGAATATCAAAACTCAATTTTTTTAACATCTACAAGTAATAAAATATTTTATTCTTTTAATTTCTTATTGAAAGATACCTGGTTTCACACTCATTCAAAGCATCCAATTTCTCCTAAATGACAATTACCAACCAGTTATTATTATGAAATCTAAAAGATTCTGAACATCAATAGAATTTTCAGTCATTTAAAACTGATGTTATAACAAAATTTAGCATAATGTGTTACAAATTTCTCATTTTACAATAATTAAAATTCTGATTTTATGATTGTCGACTGAAAATAGTATATGATGGAATTCATCACCACCAAAAGATTCTGATCACATATACTGCAAAGCAAGATGTTTGATAATATAAGCAATGGAATAAGACAGTCACAATTTTTAATTAACTGTTTAATGTTAACCTAACATTCAGCTGAAAAATTGCATACTGTATTTGACTGCTCTATCTCTTAAATTATTTTGAGATCTTTAAGGATCTTGATTACATGATCACATATCAATAATGAATTTAAAACTTTCACAATAAAACTGTACCTTACTTAGTTTATATCAAATTTTAAGTTTCTGGATACTTGTGATATTTGAAATATGCATCAGACTAAATATTTAAACCCTAAAGAAATATTATAAGTTCTTACAAAGTATGAGAGCAAAAAACAAATAATCCTGCTGACATTCTGAATTAAAGACTCAATTTTAAATCGCACAAATGAACTGCGATAAATGTTGAAATTAATGCCTTTAACACCCGAAAAAAGAACAGAACAATTTTTTTAAGAAACAATTTACGGCCTTGGTAATTACAAAAGAGAAAAAATCTAATAGCTTTGTTAGCACACTGGAAAAACTTCTACGATTAGATGAGAGTAGGTAGTGTTCAGAACCAAAATAAAAAAAGCCGAAAAATATCCGGCATCAGTAGCTTAGAAAAAAGAATACTTGCTACCAGATTCAATTTTTCCGAGAATACCAATGAAATTAATAAGGACATTCACTCCTAACTTCATCAGATCTTTAAAAAAGAAGATTCCACATTAACTTCATTTAATCTTCAAAGAAAAATGAAAATACTGCTAATCAGATGTATATTAAAAGCAAAATGATGGGGGAATGGCTTAAAAGTTCAAACGAAAAGATTTACATTAAATATGAAGCCAATTAAAAAACGTTTATTTGTCCGTGCGGCGAATTTAAAATATATGCTTAAATCAAAATTCACAGAAAAATTATGCATTTTTACCATATGAAATCATCATATCAAAAAGTTATTCTTTAAGAAAAATATTTAATTTTAATTCCCAGTTTTCTAAAATTTCATGTGTAAGACATATTACTTTAAAAAAATGAAAAATACTAATAAAGTACGCCAACAATTAGGCGGAAAGGTTACTGGTTCAATTAGTAGGTTCGATTATTTGAAATAATATATTGAAAGAATTCATTGGAAAGAACTCCTAATTCCGAAATAAAAACTAATTGAGGAATTTTCAAGCTGAATTTTAGGCAACTTCACTAAAATAAATTACTTTCTATAAAAAAACTAAAAACTATTTTACGACTGTCTAGAAGTATACTTTCTTCAAATTCAAACAGATGAAAGCCCTCTGATCTCACAACATATCGGTTTTGTTGATCTAAAATGCCTCTTTTTTATTTACCATTAAGAAAAGATCAACAATTAACAAATGCAGCAAAATGTTTCCCATTTATTATAAAACCATATTTAAAAAAAAATGGTAAAATTAATGCACAAATCAGCAAACCATCTTGCACAAAAATCTTTGCCTTCAGTATGATGCAAATTAAAGTAAATATCCAATAACATAAAATATACGAATAAGAAAGAAATTACCTTTTTTGAAATTCTTTGATAATTTTTTTCGCTTTGCTATATTTTCTTTCCAGTTCATGAAGTTGCTGTTGAGCTTTATTGACTTTAAATTTATATTCCTCAATTTGTTGTTTAGCAGCTTGTACAGATAATTCCTTCTCATTCACTTGATGTTGCAAGCTATCTATTTTTTTCAACATCTTCGACCGCTCCGATTCAATTTTTTCTAAACATTGCAACTGAAATAGAAATGGATTAAAATTAGGTGGTTTTCAAAATAGAGAAGTAAAAACTCTTTATTACAATTTTTAACAAACATTTCATATTACATTATAACACCAAAATCTAAGTGCCCTCAAATCACTAGATATTTATATGAGCGGAAATTGTTAATTGAAAAAAAAAATATTAAATCAGTTTTCAACTGAATCATATGAGAAACCATTATACTTACTTTAAGTCATGTATGGAATATACATAAGCAAAGTTATTTTTTATGAAGATAATATAATATGTAATTAATAAATGCGAAAAAACAAAATTTAGAACATTTTATTAAATAATGCACATTCAAACAGATTCTTTACAATTTTTAATTCAAATTTATTTAAAGTATTGATTTTGGAAATGCAATTTACTCAAAACTAAAAAATTGTGGATAAGATTATTTCTCACATAATTGATTTTAACAATTTCTTTTAATGCAGTTCGAAATCGTGTCTAAACTATTAATTGATTAGAAATTCAAAGAAACATTCTTAAAGTGGAAACTACCTTTTCTTTGGCTTGTTGTAAATCTGCTTCAGCAACAGCACTGCGATACTGAACCTAAAAAATAAATAATTAGCTTTATTTTATAAGCAATTACCCAATATCCACAGAGAGCCACATTATTATTTGTCATGGGAAGAATGAAAATCACGTGGGGAAGACAATTTAAAAAAACATATTAAAAACTACTTTATTTAAACAATAAAATGACTTCATTCAAACAGACTAAATAAAATTATATAGAGCTAAATGCTATCTAGGAACATTTAAATGCAATATGAGAGCAAATTATGACATTAGTTAACAGTACAAGCAGGTTACTTTATTGATGACACTTGAACCACTGAACCAGAAAGGGTTAGTCCACACCGAAATTTAAATGTTCCTATTCAGGAAACAAAAAATGTTTCAAATGTCAGCTACAAACAACATGCCACTAATATGTAACACATTAGGTCGTACATTTAGTAATGTTACGTACATTAGTACGTTCTTTTTTCTAATACTTTAAGCTTTTTATTTATATTTTAATAAATTAATTTAATAAAATTTGGAAATATAAAAACAAACATGATTAAAAATTATCACTGACTGCATTATTAATAATGAAAAAAAAGCATTCTCATGAATATTTGTATGCACAAATAAACATTATGTTTAGTATAATTATAAAAATATTGATTATTCTGATCAAAATATTATGATGAAAGAGATAAAAATTACAAACATCATTTTGCATAATGAATGTTTTTGCCGCAGCTGGAAAAAAATCTCGGAACCAGGAGGTGGTTTTTAAAAACAATATAAAGATAAATTAATACACTAAATTAAGACATTTCTAGACAGCATCTGCAAAAACTGGTTAACATAGGAGACAAAATTTTGCTAAGAAATATAAAACACGAACACATATATCTTAAATTTAAATGGTTTATAAAGCTTGAATATATAGTGCTTACAGGCAAAAATGATATAAAATGTAGTTTAAAAACAATGCTTCTTAAGCAAGTACATTATTTATCATTAGCATGAACTTTGATTCAATTTTTTGGTGAATTTTAATTAATTATTTATATGTACTCATATATTTTGCAAAAAAAAAAACTATTTAGATTATACCAAGTAAAATAAATATGTTCTAAATAAATATGTCCTTATTTCAGTTCCAAGATTCAATATTAGTGAACTCAAAAAATATTTTTTTCAATTGCCAGAAATGAATTGTATCTATTGTCAATAAAAACACAAAATATTCAATCATTTAAAATTCTTAATTTCTGATCAAATACATTTAGGAAATATACAGCAAAACTGAAGTGAATGCAAATGAATTAAGAACTATTTATTTTTTTAAAAAATATTTAACTCAAATGGCAAATTCAAAGATGAATTTCAATGCAAATAATTCTGGTAGGATGTATGTTTACAAGAGTATTCTTGTAAATTATGTTTAGAAGAATTGCAAACTTTTGTGGTTAACAATGAATACCATAAAAATATACAATTCTTGAGAATAAATGTATTAAATATAAAAAAAAAAAACAGAAAAACACAGAATTCTATATTTTAAATATTTCTAACATAGTATAAAAATTTGAGTTAAGGACAAATACATATGTGCATACCTCTTTTAATTTTGTACGCAATGTCTCAACATCAGTGTCCGGAGAAAGTGAGCCACTACTTCCACTAGTCAAATCAAAAACTTCAACAGTTGGAGCATCCTCACCTTCTTCTGGTGTAGAACCTTGAGAGAGATGAGAACTATCCCCACTCTGATCTTCATCCCTCTACAAAATATTAGCTGATGTGAAGTTTCATAATAGTAGGATTAGTAATAAACACAATAATATGTCAATACAATTATTAACAATGTTTATTTATCTAAGTAATGCAAAAATTGAACAGAGTTAAAATTTTTTGAATTCCAATATACTCTGACGTGCAGAACGTTGATTCCTTTGTATATAAATCTCTTAATTTTTTTATGTAACTACAATAACAATTTAAAAATAAAGAATTAATAATTTGTAAGTGAATGATCATCAAAACATATGGATAGATAAATAACAGACATGACACAAAAATATTTATATATAAAAATTAGTATGTCATATTTAAAAAATTCTGCATACGAAGAAAGACTGCAAAATCAAATTAATGCTAAAAAATGTTAATTGCAAATAATCAACAATTTCTTCAGCAATACAAGCAATACAATGACCTCAATCCGGTCATTAGCTAAATTCACAAATTATTTTTAAGTAATGGATTAGAAAATAATCAATCACGCTTTCTTGTTTCATAAACGCATTGATAAATGAATTGTTAACTGTGACACAAAAAAAGTGTTAAATGCTCCCAAGGTGTTATGCATTCAACGATTAGTATAATCATGAGAGTGAAAACTATTCCAAAATTCACCCACAAGCTGCCATAATCCCCAAGTCAAAATTTTAAAATTAGAACACTTGACAATTTAGTTTCATTACATTATATAATATACATCAATGTGGCTTGTAGCAGAAAGTATGTATTATTTGCTTCGTTTTTGTAATTTTAAACTCGTCTGTAAATTGAACGGAGCATAATCGTCATATTTGAAACATTATATTTCTGGTTTTTATATAACAAAATACAGCACATAAATATGTAATTTAGAGGTTATAGTGATAATCTGTCACTTATTCAGTCTTTTGTTTTTCATTGATTATCTTATATCGATCAATAACTAAATGATTTTATTCATCATTTGGCACTTTTTTCAAAATAAAACACAATTTCAATTTAATTTTAGGTTGCACAACCTTTTGTGTATACATATAACTTATAAAGCCCAAAAAAATCTTTTTAAAAATTGGTAGTTAATGTATTAAGCAGGTTTTATTTTTTTGAAAATCCCTAACTGAATAGCATTGTATTAGTATGTTTTATATTGATTCTTTGTGACATTCATGAATCACAAAGGATAATTAATAATTCTTAAAACAAAAACAAAGCCCGTTCCTCTCAATAATAACAAAATTCAATCACGCTATTATATAACATAATACTCAACACAATAACATTACTTTTTAATCAGATACTAGGATTATTACAAGATACCTGGTAACCACAAGCCTTCTGATGATCTTTATCAGCTTGAATTGATTGAGAAATTAACTGAGCAATTTCGCTATTTTCCGGGTTATGTTCTCGTCCAATCAGAAATCTAAGCAGATAAAAAGGCTCCATAAAATTAAGCATGTCTCAAATAAATAAAACATAAAATTTATCAAATAAATAAAACATAAAATTTATCAAATAAATAAAA
>JAPMOQ010023642.1:13129874-13160364 GCA_026543055.1 Argiope trifasciata | reverse complement strand
AAAATTTATCAAATAAATAAAACATAAAATTTATCAAATAAATAAAATGAAAAGGCTTTAAAAGTTTCACAAATCATTCACACTTTATATATATCTCTCTCTCCATTTTTCCCATAGCGGTTTTGTGAAAATGCCTGTCTACAAAGTAGAAGGCATCGGTGAAAAGTCTAACATTTTAAAAAATATTTCTTACTTTTTCTTCATTTATAACGCTTTTTTGTTTGAAATAATGAATTCTAAAACGTTCTAATCCTGGGTAATTTAAACCCATACTTCATATCAATAATTGTTTTCAGACCAGATTAGTTCCTTTAGCATTACCCAGTTATCAAAATCTACACTGAAATATCCCTAAATATAATTACTTCCAGTTTTTACTGATTTCCCCTCCCCCCCTCCTTTTTCTATCAATGATACTGATTATATAGAAGTTGTCATCGGCAGCCAGTAGCCTTTCTCAACAGCATGAACCACATTTGCCATCATAACTTCATTTTTTCAGTTAGTATGTACAATTATTATACAGGGTATTTTGAAAAGAAGACCTCAATTTAGGAAGACAATGTTAACATACAAAAAATGAGTACTTGGCTGTCTGTCTATTCAAAAACAATTTTTTAAGGTTATAATTAACATAAACGTGTAGCCCATTCAAAAACAATTTTTTAAGGTTATAATTACCATAAATGTGTAGTCCATTCAAAAACAATTCTTTAAAGTTATAATTAACATAAATTTTAGAACTGCTCAATTTGACTTCAACAAGAAATCCATATAACTATTCAGAGTTTAAACTGACATACACCCTTTGAATGACGGAAGTTATTCTTGTTTTGAGTTCACCTCAAATGGCTACAAATGGTGGGGGAAACATCGCAATCTGCACTCCAGAAAAGAAATCTCAAGGTAAAAAAATTGGATCCTCAGAAATTCAAGTGAAGAGCCTGCTTATGATCTACATTATATTCACCCACCAATGTGGTGATTTTTTTCTTTAAATATTAAACTTCTAGCGTCACCTCTTGATAAACTTCTGAATGCTCTTCTAACTATAATTTATATAATGGTTGTAGGTTATGAAGAATGGTCTTTCAAAGATGTGACATTTTTTTGTGCAAACTGCGCGAACGAAGAATACTCATTAGAATTTTTAATGCTAAGAATGTTTTAGCAATGCCTGATCACTTTTCATATAGTTATTATGCACCAATTAACTTTCCATTAAATAAAATTTTTAAAAACCTTCTGAAATTGTAAAACAAACATGATTATTGCTAATCATACAGTTATTTTGCACCGATTAACTTTCCATTAAATAAAATTTTAAAAAATCTTCTGCAATTTTAAAACAAACATGATTATTGCTAAACAAACAAAATGTTCCTAGGTCTTTGGAGGAAATGGATATTTAAGTGTACAAAAGATGCTAAGGTATAAAATCAATTCAATTCAAATCGTCCATTGTGATTTTATCTATGAAAATACGCAGGCAAATATGTTATGAAAATAAATTACTCATCAATTTATATACATAGCTTAAACCAATAAGATTCTATACCCACTGTATTTACTTGACTAATACAATCGAGTTTGATAATTTTGAAACTGATAAAAATATATCCTGACACATATATTATTTATCTCTGCTCATTCACAAAACACATCTAACTAATGAAATTGTGATGATTACTGATACAAGTCTTCCTAATATTTTATATTCTGTGAATACAGCATTGATTTGCAGGGATTCATGCAACAGTTAATGAATGCAAATTTAATACATATTATATAATTTATGAGGATAAAAAGTTCAAAAATGTATAACAGCAATTTTCATACATTATTAAATTATTTAATCTAACACTTTTCTTACATTTATCTCTTACATTGAAATTTTAGATATCTTATAATGATTTTTATATGATTCCATAAAATTATCAGAAATTAAAATAAAACAGAATGTCAAATTTCCTATTAAATAAAACATGGTATGACGATTTTGAAAATATTGCATAAAAATTTCACCATTAAATTTACAAACCTTACAAGACCAGATGTATTCCTTAGAACAGATGCTGCATAAGCTTGTGTCACACCAACTAAAGACTTGTCATCAACTTCAATTATTTGATCATTCACAGCAATTCTTTTTCAGTAAACAAGGAAAGAAATATACAATTAATAATTGCAATCTTCAATTCATGAAAATAAAATAACAGGAAAAATAGAATAGCAATTATTGTTCATTTTGAATACTCAGCAGATGTTTTTAATCAAAGATAAGAGTAAAATAAGTGCATTGGTGGGAGTTTTCTTAGCTATTTTATAAATAAAAGCGTCATTTACCTCCCATCTTTGTGAGCTGCTCCAGAAGCTGTAATAGATTTCACAAAAATCCCCAGTTTTTCTAAACCAGCGTCAGCTCCAACACCCATTCCAATAATACTGAGTCCTAAACCTTCAGGGCCTAGAAGATTTTATAATCCTTAATTTAATTATAAAATAAGCTATAATGTGCATTCAATATAAAGAAAATTCTTTAGAACCAGAAAAATTAGATTTTGAAAAAGCTTCAAGGATTATTTGTAAAGTTTCTAAGCTTTCAATTGCCTTCTAAATCCAAGAGATATTGTATTAACTGAGCAAATTTTATAACATAAATACATTCCATACTCTTGGGTCTTCTGCTTTTACCAATTATTTGCAAAAAAAAAAAAAATCCTTTTGAAATGAAAATAGTTTATTTTATAGCATAGAAAAAGGTTAAAATGCAAATGCAAAGAGTGGGCAGGAAAACTGAGAATGAACAGATCTCTAATTTGTATCCCAACAGAAAACTTTGTTCAATTAATTACTATCAAAATGAAGATGCTGTTTTCAAAGTCATTTTAATATGTCATAAAAAATTAAGTTCAGATACATAATAAATACTATACTTTTAAAATAAAACGATAAGCGCTTAAATCGACCATTCTTTTTAATTAGGAAAGAGGTATGCAAAAAAAAGTAAACACAAGCAAAAGTATTGAAAAAGCATACCTCATAGATAGTTTGATAAAAATAAAAGAATTTAACACAAAATTGACTATTTCTAATAAAAACACAATGTAAGAAAAAATCATACCTTTCTGAAATGAGGGAGATGCCTCTTTTGAAACTATGTTAATTTATAAAAAATAAATTAAGAAAAGTTTATAATAAATTATTCAAATATTTTGATTTTAAATGATGAATGAAGTTTTTTAAACAAAATAAAATAGAAAATATATATTAAAACAAATCCAACCTTTGATGAATGATAAAAGAAGCCTACAGAATGAACCATGAGCAAACTAAATAAAATTATTTACATTAAGAAATAAACTGCGCATAATTGTAAAGAATTATCAGCTCGTAATTGTGGAATAGTTTTTAATGAAGATAGCTTAAAATGGTTTTCCAGAATTAAGAATGAAAAGAAAATTCATTCATTCAACTATTCTCATAAGAAACATTTTTTTTAAAAAACTAACAATATTGCATTGACTACTCCAACCCCCTCTGCAGTTTACAGCAAAATATGAATGACCAGATGGTCACAACAGCATTGGCTAAGTTTGAATCCTAAGAAGCATCACTGGCCATAGTACCCTTTCCATGAGAAGCAAGTACCATCATCAGCAGGGGTAATTCCTGAGTGGCAAGAACCAAACACCATGTTGGAAGCTTCTCCACATAACAAGGGTGACTTCCTATGAGACTATATGTAGTGTAAAAGAAATCTGTTTATACAACCAAGTGATTCCTCTACTCCAGCATGCTTGGAAATGGATGTACAGGGAGTAATATTAAGTTGTAGTTCAATATCCAAAAGTATTATTGATGCCACAGCAAACAAAAAATAAAAGACTGTGACCAAAAAAAATAGCCATTTGTTCACAAATATAAAATACAACAAAATATGAATACTTCAATTATGGTTAAAATAATGAACACTTTTCTTAAAGTGACAACAAGGTCAAATATCTTATTTTTACATGTATCTAATCTTAAGTCATGGTTTTAGATTAATCAGCTGGATAGGAGAGTTTTATGGAGGAAGGAGTATTTCAGCTTTTGCACCAATGACAGAAAAGTCAAAATATGTATTATACTTTAAAAAAAAAAAGAAAAGAAAGAAATCTGAATTCATTTTTAAAAATAAGAGAAATTAATAAGTTAAAAAATTCTGTACATGGTCATTGTTTACTTCAAGTTTGTACTTTTTCTAAAATTCACTTTAACTTAAAAATATAAAAAAATTTATATTGAAGCCCCTAAGATAATATTTACATCATTATACTAAAATGAATAACGAAAGTACTTGGGATTTCCTCTTGCTATTCATTAGATTTATAATTGCTTTAAAAATAATTAGGGCTTTAAAACAAAGATATGCTTGCTACCTACAATTTTTAGAAATTCAAAAATATACATTTTCATGACACTGAAAATTTTCAAACAGCTAGTTACCACCTTTTTCATGGTCTATGCTAAAAATGGCTAATATGGGCAGTCTACATACAAGAAAGTAAAATATGTTTGGATAATATTAGTCACTGAAAAGAAAACCCTCTTTGACATATAGCATCCTTGTTGCATTTAAACTTTGGAGAGATAAAAGTAAACTTTTTATTCTCTAAAAAGTTTTAGCATAAATATCTACTCTTGCTAATATACTTTTGAATAAATAATGCACATTACATAAGAAGATGTACAAAATCTCATGCTGGCTACAACTACCCACATTTCTTAATGAAGTTGAAAATTCTTTTTCAGTTTCATTCCTCAATAAATATAAAATTTCCAGTTAACCTATGGGCTATCCATCAAGACACTTTCACATTTCTCTCAAATACAGTTTCCTGTAAAACAAAGGTCTAGTAAAATATCGTTCATTGTGAGATGGGCCATAAAAGTTGAAGCCTAATATCTACTTCCAACCACCTTGTCTTTTTCCCCATTCCAAAACGGAAAGAGCAAATTCATTTGACTTGTTTCAGGAATTGGCTCAATGTTCATAAAGTAATGGACATATTAAAATCAGTCAGATTCTTAAACAAAACAACCTGAATATATGGAACAATGCCATATATAAACACATCTATATTACAGTTATACGAATAATAACTCTCTCGAAATTTCAGAGATCATTTGTGTTCAGCATCTAAGGAGTAAAATTATTATCTCCAATTCCTGAGTACGTTGAAAATTCCTTTCTTGTGTGGTAACCCTGCTAACTGCACCTCCTTTCACTTTGATTAGAAATTGGCAACTGCTCACTTTTCTGTAAGTGGAATTCTCAAGCAAAGCCAATAGCCCAATCGAATTGTAATGAAGAGAGTCAAAATATGAAAAAAAAATACATAATAGCCATTTTATTGGATTAAAGTTATTGGAGTTAGTTCTTGAAAACAGAACTTTGCAACCGAATATGCTACCTGATTGGGGGTGGAAAGAGTAGGGTGAGAAAGTTGGAAAATTCAAATTAAAAATTACAGATATTTAAACGATTTATTACTTTTCAAAAAAAAATGTATCTTTTCCAAAAAGAGTTGTTGAAAAAAGAATATAAGTTCTTTTCTATCCGCCCGAGTTCACGGTCTGAAAATATTCTATTTAGGTATTATTCTATGACTTCAGATCGTATAATATTCAGAAAAAAATATAATGGAAAAAAAATTTCACGTCGAGGTTTTTTCGAAAAACTTTTAATGGTAATGTTCTCGAGAGAAAAGGTCAAAGGAAAATGCGTTGAGACAAAATGTGAATTTCAAATTTAATTTGCATCTTTTTTTTTTTTTTTTTTTTTGAAAATTGACTATTATATTACCAAAATTGTAGAACAATATTTTTTTTTCGATCTGGAAATCGAAAAAGTTGATTGCAAGTTTCGGTGGTGGTGGTGATGTGCGTGTATGAATGCGTGAGTACGTGTGTGTTCCTCGAGAACTTCGTAAGGGCCTAAAGAAACATCAAGTACTTTTCCGTAGAGCTGAGATTAGCAAACTAAAGTTCAAGGTATTTTCAAGTTTGTGAGAACCTGTCTATCTGTCAGAACAAGATATTATAAATAGAAAGAGCTTATAGAGAAACTAAAATAATTTTGCAATAGTTACAAAAGAAAAAAGATACAAACAGTTAAAAAATGGTAAATAAATAAAAATAAAAAAAATGATAAAAGTTAAAACTCTAAAAAATTTAAGTTTCAAAAAACATTTCTTTTAACTTTGAAGTAGCAGATCTAGCATAATTTTTCATATATTAACACTATTAACACATTAAAGGCGGAAGTCGTAGTACTACGATTTGATCCGCGTTACCTAGCATACTTTCGTCAAGTTCCTCCGCCTTTAATGTATTAACAACAATACTAAAACTTAATACAACTGGACGAATAAATAATACTTTTCAAAATTACAAAAGGATGGGAGTGCTTTGTGAAAGAAACCGCAATCATTGAAAATTCACGACTTAAAATTTCATCATACTGAATGAAACACAAGAGGATCACAATAAATTACAAAACAATACAGTATAATAAAACCATAAAAATCGTTCGAGAGACGGCTTCAAAACGACATATAACACAGAATGATGATCGAATATATAATGTACTTAACAGGCTTCATTATAAATAGAATGAAAGCAGTGAGTTGTTTTGTTTTTAGAGTAGTTTCTCCCACGTTCGATATATATCTTTTGTACACCAAACATATTTGGCTTTATTCTTATTTCCCAGCAATCAGAGCCAATCTGTGTATTCTTCTTTAAAAGTCGGTAAAGGATTAAACATATAATAACAATCGTTTTACGAGTCGCAATAAGTTTGGCGATGACGGAGAAAAAGGGGTATATTGCAAAAAATTTTATTAAATTATCATATTGACTTTCTGAAAAGCCATTCTAATATTTCATTATACAGCAGTTCCCATTGTTGAAAGAAAGAAAAAACAGGTCTTTTACAAGGTCTTAAAACAAGGGTTATCTTAACATGATACCCCTTGATCTACCTCACGCTAGATTCTTTTCCGAATTCTTTCCTTTCGTTCGTTTTCTTCCTTGATATATGTGATTAAAAAAAGCTTTATGACGATCCCTCTATTTTAAGGTCTTAGGATTTATTTTTTTAAAGGGAGGCTTTTATGCATTTTTCAAAAAATATAAGCAGATTTTAAGAATTCCTTTTTTTAAACCAAGCACTTTTAAGTGCTTAAAATTGTTTTTAAATTTAAGCACTTTCCAACCTGTGTATCTTTTAACCTTCTTTAACTCATCCCATAAATATTTTTTTAAGTCTCAATGACAAAAAAACACCCTCTGAATTATTAAAACTTACTAGATAGATGATACATAATTCCAAACGCCCTAATGTCTTGGAATCTCTAACCCTCCCGGTGATCATATGAATCTACTAAATTCTGAAGCACACAATAAATGGTGAGATAAAAACTCATCATTGATAATGAAAACAAAGTAAACTTTTTTTCATTATGCTTAACATTATGTGCTCAGAATTGAATATCAAACAGACTAATAAAAATAATTATGACATTAAGGTTTAACTTAAGGTTATCTTTAACAAATAACAAGCAAATCACCTTTAACAAGTTCAACAGGAAAAACTTCCATTTTTTCTATTCTCTTTTCTAATTCATATTCTGCTGATGCTGCTACAGGATCCACATCATCATTATGACGATCATAGTCTTCAACAGAAAAAGTGCTGAATACCTTCATAATAAATTTACAATAAAACAATCAATTCACCAACCTCTGCACTAATATAAGAAATGAAATGACATTACAAAAATTTCACAAATATGACATTCCATTTGTGTCATAATTTGAGTACCTATTCAAGTATTTGTTAACAAAACAGAAGAACTTGTCAACTGACAAGTTTTTATGTTTGCTCAATTATTCAATTTGAAACAAGCAATACAAATGTTATAAGAACAGACTGAACTAATTAGGAAGATTTTCCACAATAAAATTTTGAATAAAATATAAAATAGCAGCTGCTTTAATTACTTACTTTTTTTAACATTTTATTCATAATTTTCTAATTCAGTGAAAGTAATTTTTTTACAATGTTTAATTTATAAGAATCTATCTATAAAAATCAAAACGTAAATGGTTTTTTTTAATTTTGTATTAAAAAATAATTTAATAAATAGATACAGTGTTAAGCTTTAATACTTTACATTATTACAATTAACATATTATCAGATTAATAATATAAAAAGTCATTGTTAATAATGCTGATTAGTATTCTTTGAAATAAAAAAATTATCCCAGAATAAGATTTCTTATCAAGAACTAATATCAATTTATTGAATTACACTTAACAGAAAAGATAATATTAAATTTCTTTTAAAGTTTGCCTACCTTGATAGGATCATAATTAAATCGGACTTTTGTTTTCTTTTTGGGAGGAACAGGGCAAAATATATCTTCATCATCACTCTCATCATCCAGTCCAGGTAATTCTGTCACAAAATGCCCATCAGACAAAATATGATAGTTGACATCTTCATAAAGCACATTTGTTCCTGCCGGAAATGGTATAGCAGGAGTGTTATCATCACTGCCCAGGTCATCATCATCAGTTTCTCCAGCTACAGAGTTGGGGACAGACCAGGTTTCAGATTGATCACTATCAACTACATTGTGAGAATTCCCAATGAGACTCTGTACAGAATGTTTTTCACTGCTCTCATTTGGAGACCTATTAAAATTGAGGGGAAAACTCAATTTTCCGACAGATAAGAATTAAATGGGACTCAAAAGCAAAACATGACAATAAAAAAAAGAACGAAAAAATTCTAAATTTGAATTCGTGTTGAATGAATATATTTGTAAGTTGAAATGCACTTTTTTTTTTCTTTTGAAAATGCATTCGTTAAAAAAACACAGCATCAGAATTTTTTTTTAATAAATATAAATGACAAAGAGATAAAGAGTACCATTAAAGTGAGTTGTTTTGAATATCTTCATACATTTTTTCTTTTATCTTTGCTTTCTCAATAAATTGAATGACACATAAATTGCATACTATTTTGTTAGGTTGTAATATAACTTAACATATTAACTTATTTCAAGTAAATATTCCAAAGAGGGCAATATAAATGTAGAAAACACAACATGGATAAATAAATGAAAAAGCTGAATAAAGAATTTTTTTTTTAAACACTTAGCCAAATAAACTAACTAATTATGACCTATTTATAAAAGATTTTTTATATTATAAAAAACAAAATCTACCTATGGGGTTCCTGATTCTAAACCAGATGACAGCAAACAGAAAATAAACAAATTAAAAACAAAAATTCTCCACCTTTTAGGAAAAAAAAATTTAGTTTTTCCAAATTAAACAATTTACAATTGCTAACATTATTGATGATCATACAAAATTCAATTATCTTGAGACACACTTAAAATTAAAAACAGAAGAATTGCTCAGAGAAATTCCTCTTGGAGATACGAAACCAAGCCATTAGTTACCAAAATGTAGAAATTGCAAACTGAAGTAAATATTACGATACAATTTTATGAATATTGTAGCTTAATAAACTACCAAAATAACAGCAGATAAACTAAATTAAACGAATCCATGAAAAAATTTATTCCACGAATGTAAATAACTCTGTCCTGAATACTGACTGTGCTTGAAAAATTCCAATGTTGGAAAAACAGATTTCAGAATTAAATAGACTAGAAGAAAGACTAGTAAAGAAAATTTTCAAAGACCAAGATCGATTAAATTGAACCATGAATCGAAGTAATTCAAGGAAGAGATTTAATCTCAAAGAAACATATTGTTAATTTAAATTTGTTGGTCGTTGTTATCCACACATTCATTTAGAAAAATGTGGAAACTCCAATCAGTAATAAATGTGGTAGTAAGTTCTGCTGCATAAGATACATTCATCCACGGATATTTCCATGCCATGATTCTCTGTAAACGCCATAAGCATTGCTATAGCCAATCAGTTATGGCACTGAGCGACTTACAGAACGCTTGGGAACAATTTTACTTTTTTTGTCACCATTCTTTATATACCCCTCTGTTACACTCTCGTCATTGTGACGTACCATCGACATCATCTAGTGGCATCCTGTAATTTTCATATTATTCGTAAAGATGTGTGTGATAATTCTACAAGTGATTTTTTTTTTACTTTGGAGTTCGATTTTCATGTGATTCTGAATTATTCTCAATTTATGTGGACTTTAGTGTACTTAGATAACTTTGTAAGGATTTCTTCAACAGATGAACATATTCAACGAATTTTTCTCAATTAGGGCATTATGGTCGACATATAAATGTGGCATAGTAGATAACAGGAGTCAAATAATTATAATTTTTAGGCATATGATAATCTGGTCAATAAATACTACTTCATAAAAAAGCTGCTTATTTTGAATTACGAACTATTTTACGAAATATTTAAAAGATGCACTCAAAAATCAAGCCCCCATGAATATTTAAAAGAAGTCAAGCAGAAGAATAAATGTAAAATATCAAGAATGGAGGGGAGAAACACAAAATAAACTGAGCAATGCAAAAATAAATCAAAATCCCTTAGTGATAAATATTTATTCAATACTAATAAACACTTTATATGACATGCAATATCCTTTAAAGAAAATTACTGACCGTAAAGATGCAGTAATATAATTATATATGACATGAGTTGTTACAATTTGATTGACAATCATATATTGAAAAAGTTTATTCCATTGAAAGACAGTTTGTGGAAATCAAACAATTCAATAAAAGTTAATTGGGAAAAAAATTGCCATTATACGAAATTTTGCTTTTGGTTAGATGATTCGGCAAATTATTACGGTTTAACGATGACAGAGGTTTGGTAAAGCTGCAACTTGTTTTCCATTAGCAGATTCTAAATCACACATTCTTTTGAGACATGCAGTCACAATTTTAATTTCATTTTTAATACCCAAAGGATTGCAGCAACTCGCCATTATTTCAACAGGAATAAGCCTAAATAGAGTAAATTTAAGTAAAATATAGTAAACTATAATAAAATTCCATTTACTTTATATTGCTGCAGTCTTTTTCTAAAGCAACAATATGGCTTGATACTACACAACTATTAGACTGGTCACAGAAACAGTTTCACCCCCCTACTCTTCTAAATGCCAAAATTAAATAAATTCAGTCTAAAATTAACTTAATAAAAATTACTTAGATCTAAATGTGTTCTCTACTTTTTTAATTACCAAAAACTTTTTTTATTATCTATTATTTATTATATTAAGTTTCTTATTATCTATAATTTCAGTCAAAGATCAAAGTGACTATACCGAAATTACAGATAATTAGTGAATTTCTATCTAAAAATTAAATCTTAAGTTTTGTAAAATAATAAAATTTTTAGACTGAATAAAAGAATATTTTTACAGCTTCAACGGGCAAGAAAACATGTAAAATAATTAAAATGTTCAACTTTTTTTACCATCCATAGAAAGCAACTTCTGCTTTTGGAATGTGCAATTGTTTCAATGAAGCTAAGAGTTCACACAGCATCTGAGAGGTTCTTGCAGTCTGTATAATGTTTGTATCAAATTACAGATTTTGATTAATTTATTTAACTTCTTAGTATAAAAATCTTAAATATGATTGTTTTACATTCAGACTTGATAATAACTATACAATACTAAATACAATGATTCATGTAAGACAAACAAAAAAATTAATTAAGAAATAAAAATTAGCTAGATACAGAATTTTGTTAAAAATACAAATAATGCATATTACATTGATAACCTGACAGTACAACATGCTGTTTTGAAGTCACACAGACACAAATGGGGAGAAGTAAATTCAAATTTTTTTTTAGATAAAAAAGAGGGTGGTATCAAATAGGAGATTCAAAATTGTAAACTAAAACACTTTACTATTAGAGCATTTGACAAAAAAATATACTTAATATGCATGTGACACAAAATCCAAGCAACTGCAAATCTTCAATAGAATTGAAATCAATTTTTATTTTTAAAAAAAACCATTGATCCTAAAGTTAAAAATCTTTGCTAGATGACCTATGCTACTTTTATAGGATAGTTATAGAATGTCCAATTTAAAATTAACAAAGGATACATGAAAATGGACTTTATTAAATTGTAGCATTTGCAGATTATAAGCAAATTCTGTAATAAAATTAATGATGCCAATTCTTATCTAAGAACTCTGACTAACTTGTTCAAATAGAAAAGTTTACTTTAAAAAATTTACATTACATACATACAAGTATTCTAATTAATTCACATTCTAAAAATAATGTTCTAATCATTCAAATTTAGCCTTACTATAATTTAATTTCTTTGTTGTCTGGGCTGTTATTTTCCTCCAGAACCCAAACACAGAATAAGCTAATTCCTTTCTGAAATTAAATGTATCGAAAAGCTTTTTTGCTGTCTCTTATTCCTGCTTTCTGCCTTTCTAGACAGCATACTTCAACGTGTTCATTAAGGCTTGAAAAAAAAATCAGGCTAGTAGCTAAAAAGATGACTATTTTTCTTCCTTTTTTCTTAATTACAAAAGTAAAAAGTGTTCAAAAAATTCAAACCTGTTTCTTCACAGAATGTTTTACATATACATGTATAGAGTATCCAAAATATGGAAAAGGAATTTATATACTTGACTATTACAACTAGACATATACTTCCAATTAGACTGTTTTATCAAATAAGGTGTTCGAAGTTGTAAAATTCTGTATAGAGAATAAAAAATTACATTTTTGGATATTTATAGCAAAAAAAAAATGTAAATGAGTGGAATATTTTTCTTACTCACATCAAACATACATTCACATAGTTTCCTTTTTTTATCTGCAAAATATGCTGAGATGTTAAAAGGTGAATTTACTGACCAAAACAACTTTTCTAACTCTTAGATTGGTGTCTGAGCAAGTTTTAAAGTCATTTTCAGGGTTACTATACATATAACAAAAGTTATTAAAAGAGTGGAATCATAATGCACAGTGTTAAATTTATCAACCCACAAGAAATTTTGAAAAATATTAAAATAAAAGATCAACTAAAGTAATCTGAGTTTGAAAGAATTAATGTTTCTGTCTAAATTTGTGATAAGGCCATCTAAGTTTTTACTTTTTAAAAAAACCCTATCACAGCAATTTTTGTCGACAGAAGTGTGAAATTTTGTGAGTGCACAGATCAATGAAAGATAAATATTTCATTCCTTGACACTTTTACATTTTATTTATTGATAATTATAAATGAAAGTATTTTTCTATATACAAAAATTTATGAAGTTAATGCTCATTCTACTCTTTGGGGACTCCCTGAAAAAGTATTTCAAGTTTAATTAAAAATCATTGTTTTACCGGCTTAGGAAATGATCAGCTTCTTCTTTAGTCATAAAATCTACTTTAGGATCAGAAGAGCTGCTATGCTTATGATCTGTAAACGGTTCTTCCTGAAATAAATTAAACATATATTATCTCTCATTACTGAAATACAATTTACTAAATAATGTTTTATAAAGAACGTTTATATTAATCAAGTGAATTTTTAAAAATTAAATCTGCAGCTTCTTTCATAACACAGCAGTTATTCACAATGAAATACTTAATATAGAAATGATGAATGGATGCTCGATACAAATGAAACACTTTCAATTTGTTTTCCATTTTCATCCTACTTTCACTAAAAATCAAATTTAAAATATTTTACTGTATTGATGCCAAATTGGAGTAATTCTAACAATAATTTAGTTGAGTAGAAAGACCAGTGTTTTCAAAGACAAGATTACAGCAATCATAGTTCTATAATTTAATGATATAATTTTTTTTCACCATGAGATTTCCCACACAGCCTTTTCGAGTAAATAACACTTTAACAATAATTTTTAAAAAAATATGATTTTTGAAACTTCCAAAGGATAATTTATGGAACATTTTGAATGAACTCTTTGTATTTTGTGAGGTTCATGCCACAGAAAAAGGAAATAAATCCTGAAATTTTATATTCATTTCTTTAATTAGAAGCTGTTTGAATCATGTCTAACATATTAACAACAAGGAAATATTTAAGTGTCAATAACATGCAAAGATTTCAAAACACAAATTTAATACAAACATGCAGTTTTCATACTAAGAAGTTATTGTAAGTGCAATTGCTTTAGTGACTAGAGTTATGATCAAATTTCACTTGAGACACAAAAGAACTGAAAATAAAACTTTATGAATTGCAATAATGTGATAATGCAAGAAATCAACGATTAAGGCTTTGAACAATGTCAACAGCCAGTAAACTGAATATAATGATTTTTTTAGGTCTTCAAAAACCAATTTCACAAATCTTCCTAAAATAAATCAGAAAAAAATCAATTACAATTAAACTTAGTATCACCTTTTCTTAAAAAATCATGTTTAAAAAAACATTCACAAATAAGACAAAAAAGGAAATCTCTGACTTCATTGAGGATTCATAAAACTTGAAAGAAAAATTTATGAAATGGTTCATTTCAATCCCACTTTTGAATAATTACAGACACAAAAAATAGGCCAAAAACATGCTTATGGAATATCCAATATTAAAAAAAAAAATATATCTATCTCCAAATTCAAAAAACTTTTTTTTACAAAAAAAATAATTTTGACAATTTTAAATTCCCATGTCAAGAATTCATAAAAGGAGAAGAATGAACTTATATAATAATTACATTCATTCCAACATTTTAAGAATTTCTATTTCCATCTGTTTTATTTTCAATTTACAATCAAAACCATTCTTTAAGTGAAAAATCAAAATTACAGATGAAAATTTCTTACTTCAGCAAATAATTTATTTAGGAAATGGTGAAAAAATATTATTAAAATAAGAAATTTATACATATTTTTTCATAGAAATATTCTAGATTTTAGAGGAATTCTTTAACTCACAAGCAATTGATTGTTATTATTACTGGTTTATCAAAACCATTGCATACAAATGATTATTTATTTTATTAAATACAAACTAACAAAATAAAAAGCATTATCTTTCTCAATTCTTGCTATGCTCCTGGATCAATCAACACATGAAAGTGATAAAAGGAATTCAATAAATTATAAAGAATTCCACTCTTAGAAACATTCATAACATTGATTTTATGTTCCTTCGAAATGAAGCTTTATTTTTGTTTCCCTTTCAATGTAATTATGAGAGAGAAAAAATTCATTAGAGAAAAAGGAATTTATTAGCATTTTACATAATTTACTATAAATTTAAATTGAATAAAATTGCAATAAAAGATCTTATAAAAGTTTCAAACAACAAAATATCTGAAGAGAACTTTGAATCAATCAAAACAATTCATAAAACTAAAAACATTTGTGTAAAAAAGTGCTTGCCATAAAATGTACAAAATATTTTTAAGAAATATATTCACTAACCAAATTGTTTGAACATTGAGACCGTAACACTGCTTCTACAAAAAATAGTTCATGATCTCGACCTTCAAACTCAGCCAATGTTTCCCCAGCAGCATCCCTTAAATCACTTGATACTCCATAAAACCCCTGTTCCTCAACATCCTGAAAAATTGTGGCTTTACATATAAGTATGGACAGTTTTAAAAAGAAAATATGAACACAATATAAAACCTCAGACAATCTGGAAGAAATAAAACAAGTTTTTCTTTTCAAACTATAAAATTAGTAGACACATACTTCTAATTACAAAGTTTCATGGAAAGAATTTAGTAACACAGCACAGCTTCATTTTAATACTACCATTGGCACAAAAATTTAAATAAAGTTTTTTTGGTGTCCTGCAGTATAATAATTGGTTTCAATTAATAAATATTTATGAGATGAGATTTAATCAGCAATAAAAATTTTCTTTAACACAAAAGATTGACAAGCTGTTTATCGAGCAAATCACAATGGTACTGTCTTAATCTAGAAATCATGTATTTTAATTTTTTATCTTAAATTATTACTTGCAAACATAATGATTTTAATACAATAACATATGAAAGTATTCAAACTAAAACTAAAATAAAATCATCATTGCTTTTTTTAAGTATTTCATTGTTTCAAGATATTCCCAAAATTTTTCATACATTTATGAAATATAAAACAATCTGAAAACTCAAAATAAGTTTTTTAAAAAAATCTGTTTTTAAACTTAACTCTTCGGCCCAAACCATTGATAAGTTTTGTACTGATAACAAGGGATGCTTGTTCAGTATAAGGATAGTACAATATTAACAGTGTAGCATGCTGACTGCAGAACTACAAATTGTTTTCAATGCGAAAATTTAATAAATTATTTATATTTTTTTTTCATATTTAATTCTGTCAGTAATTCTTTTTTTAGAGCTTTCAGACCTCAAAGCAAAAGCAGTTTAAAACAACTCTTCGATTCACAGAGCCAAAAAAAAGCTTCTTGAAGGACTGAATTTTCACCCAGTTGTGATTTCCTTCAGCAGCACATACACAGAAAGCGTGAACTGCCTTCCCTCCCCCATAAATAGTACGAAAGAAAATAGTACTGTTTAAAATGTGAAGTCTTAGAGACATTAGAATTAGAATTAATAAATGATTTTGCACAGCAGAAATGTTTTTGAAAATAGAAATTTGGAGGGAAAAAATTTAAAAATACTATACTAAAAATTTCCCTATATTTGCTTTTATTTTCATTTAACATTTCCTAGATTCAAAAAAAAATATGGAACCCAGGAAAAATAGTTCAGAAAAATTATTTTGAAATAAATTATAAGTTAGCAACTGATGGGTGAAAACTTCTTTATTACAAAAATTACATTGAGTCAAGGCACAATTATTTATTTTATTTACAAAGATTTCATTGAGTCAAGATTCAATCATTTGTTTTATTAACTAGTTATTAAACTATACAAAGTTAATTTAATGCAGAGATAAGCACTGTTCTGTGTTATAATAAGCTACAGAATCCCCACGTTTATAAAACACAAGCCACCACTGCCAATTAAAATACATAATTCTAATGTTTTATTGTTGTTGTTTTAAATTAGCCATGAAAATTTACAGTAGAGCTTTTCTTGAATATTAGTCATGCAAGGATAGTAAATATATTATTTCATGAAATTCTGCAGTTAAAAGTATGGGTCTGAAAAAAAAAATCAAAGAAATATATGAATATTCAACTTTCTAAAACAGAATTCTTCATAGAAGTAAAATAATAACAAAAAATAAAATAATAAAATATATATAATTTGCAATTTAATCATTACTTTTTCAACTAAAATAAAAGTGTTTGTTATCAGCTTTATTTAATAAATAAGATAATTATTTGTAATATTTAAGATTACAAATGCATGAATGGATTTGATTCACTTTAAAAAAAGTATTCATTAATTATCAAAAGAAGTTGATTGCAAAGCATGTGCAAATAAATTTAAAGAGATGAAATAATATTTTTATATTCAATTGCTGTTTGAAAACTTTTAAATTTATCAACAAATAATTTATTGCTTTCATTTTGCCAAATCACAGAGAAAATAAATAAGGCCATTTTCAGTGTTTTGCAATGTCTCTACAAACAGCTATGAACTTTTTCGAATACAATAAGCTTGTTTGTGATAAAATGAATTCTATAATTAGATAGAAAATATTTACTGTAAATAATGCAAGCAATTTGATATAAAAATGAAAACTATTTTAGTTATATGTAAATGAAGAGTTGTCTCTCTCTCTTCTTTTTTAAATTGCTATTTTACATACATTAGTTTACACTTGTTTATTAAGTACACTATTCATCAAAAAGCTTCAGATATATTTATTTTCCTCCAAAAATTTTTACTTGCATATCATTTACTATCTTTTGTACCAATTGGAATGTCTTTTTAAGTCACAATAAAAATCTACTTAGATCTAAAATTGATATGTGAAGGAAATTTTGTCATACAATAAATAGTCTTAAGAAAATCAAAAGAGCACAGAGCTAGTAACTACCACGAATTTTATATTTTTATAATAATTTTTTTTTAAAGTAAGCAATATCCAAGAAAAATGTTTAATTTATATTGATATTGTCTGCTTTAAATAATTGATTTATTTTAATAATTTAATTCTTGGTTTAGAATTTATTTAATAATTTATTTCTTGTTTTTATTGATCTGCACTTCAATGCTAAAATCAAAAGCATTACCAAAAACTCCATCTTGAGGCAAATACATTGAAAATTAAGAAAGTTTTAATTTAGCTTGCTAATAGTCGAGATATTTCTTGCATGAGTTTAAAATGTTTATAAAAAAATATGGTAAAATTAAAAAGTACAAGACAAGTAAACCTGGCTAATTTGAAGTTCATGGGACATAAATAAATGTAATATGAAAAACTGGGTCTAAAAATGAATTCAGCAAGGAAAGTACAATTTTTTAGCTAAAAATGAAAGTTTAATTTTTAAAACATGAAACAGTTTTATTGCAATAAATACAACTATTAAATAAGTAATTAAGGCAATAATTTAAGAAACAACTTCAACAAATTGCATTAACAATTAGCACTCAGCACTGTCCCAGATGTTTAAGTATAAAAACATATTTTGACAAAAAAAAATTTTTTTTAATGAAAAATTGTCAATTTCTAATTTTGGCTTTAAATAACTAAAACAAAATTTAAACTGTATATCAGATTTTCATATTATGATAAATGAACATACAAAGGATAAGAGAAAATTCAATTATCAACAAATTAAAAATGCTTTAATTAGCCAAACTCATTTTGATAAAAGTCTTCCTAAAAATGAACACTTCTAAAACATAATTTCATAACAGCGAAAGAAATACTTACATGAAAAATGAGAGAAAAAGTTATATGAAATTAAAAATTTAAATTAATATAGTTGAGCCTTGCTTAGCAAGCATAATACAATTCTGAATCTTACTCATAATGGAAAATACTCATTAAGATAAAAACTTTTTTGCATAGAAATCTATCTAAATTTTGAATAGAGAAAATATTCTATTTCATAATATATTTATATTTATTTATAACAATGTAATTTACTATTTATAATGCATTCTTTTTCTTTTACGAAAAAATTGTCTAAAAATGTCCGTCTATTGCAGTGCTTCAAAATTTGGCGAAAATGAGACAGTTAAATGAATGTGTAGTGGGCATAGAAACTGTATTATCAGGTGATACTTCTCAACAGATGATAAAATATTACCCATGCTTTGAGCATCCCCTTTATTTCACAGGCAGGTTGTTACTCCCACATTTATTATTACTCCCTCTTTTGACCAAATTTTCTTCATAGCTATTTGTCGTCACATAGAATAGAGCTTCATAAGCTTATTGGTTTTCTGTCTATGCTTTTCCACTAACTCCTCAATATACTTGCTATCCATCTATATTCACAAAATCTTGGCCAGAGGCAAAATCATGTTGATTAATGCTCTAGACATTTGTTCAATCCCCTCTGAGTTGCATTTAACAATACTATTTGGCCAAAAATTATCCATACAAGTATAAGTTTTCTTTAAACATGCACTCAACACAGATTGATACAGACCAACCAGGAAGTGACTTTGTAGTGTTTTCTTGCCACTTTTTCTGTGAAACATCATTTATTAAGTGAATCACTTTTTTAGATTTTGTTTTGCTAGTTATGCAAGGTGCTCATTAAAAACAAAATTTGACTGTGATGGTTTAAAACCAGCCAGTTTTATACCACTTTTAGAAAGAATTAATACTTGTATGGAGTGATATATTTAATGAAATAAATCACACTAGTTCCAAAATTATTATTTACTAGAACTCTAAATTTAATATTCAGCAATATTCATGAAAAAATTCGATTAAAAAAAGAAACTTAAAAATCAATAAATTCTTTAACTAAGAAAAGAATACACAACAAATAGAAATCTTACAATAATCAAATAATTTATAATAATGCTAAAATGAGAAAAAATTGCTAATTACTAACAATATTGTGTCAACTTAAATGGCTTGGTTAATGGAATTAATAATTTTTATTCATAAATATAAATGTTATAAATATAAATATTCTATATCTTAATATTTATTTACAGCATTTTTGAACATTTTATAACACATATAGTTATATTTCATATAATTATTTCTATTTATTATGTATTAAGTAGTAATAATATATGATTAGTAACACCCATTTCAAAAAATAATAATACAGTTATTTTGATCCTGTGATCTTAAATTAGCTGAACACCTACAGGTTCAATTCCTTAAATTCATCAAGTTGTAAGATACAGGTGAAAACTAATGTATCAAGATTTAAAATATTACATGTAGAAAAAAAATCATTATACATACTTCCTGATCACTAGAGCTGCCACCACTTTTCTTTTTCCAAGGAATGCTATCTGTGCCACTGATATTTTCCCAGCTGGTATCTAAAGCATCTGACTTTTTATGCAAATTTTCTTTGTCCTCAGTATCTACTAAAAAAATCAGAACATATCTTTAATTTAAAATACTTGCTTCTGAGGAACTTTATAAAACGGAACTTTAAAATAAATTCATAAAAAGCATTTAACAAATAGAAATTAAATTTTAAATTATGTCTAAGAATTTCAAAGTAAACTAATAAGTATATATTTTTTCAATGGGTTTAAATTTTTTTTAAATCCAAGAATTTTTATGAATTTTCCTTTTTTCCCATTAAAGAACACAGCATGACAAATTACGGCAGATTACTGAAAAAAATATAAAATAAAAATTTGAAACAATTATATTTAACTTAAATCATATAAAGTAATAATGGCAGAGCTATTGAAAATGTGTACCTGCAAATTAGAACATTTTAAATAACACAACTCATGTTTGAAATATAGTGTTTTAGGAAATATCGGCATGATTTTATAAAATCATAATGAACGTTTAAAGAAAGAGGCTTAGATTTAAAACTTAGTTATGCTCTTAATGGAAATATTTTATGAACATGATAAAAAATAAATATATGCCTTAGTAGGAGGGGAAAAAAGCATAGTGAGCGAAGTTTAATACATAAAAGTTCTTTCGGTCTCCTTGCCATATTAAATAAATGCTGGTCATTTACTTTGAAATGTATGTGTTTACGCACCCTATATCCACTCATAGGAATAGTACTAACCACCAACAAAATTCTTAAAAATGACAATTTTTGAACTATATGTAGATATATAAAGAACATGAAAATATAAAAAAAGCCATAAACATAACAAATGACAGACAGAACCCTGTAATAATAAATCATCACAGCATGGCTATAAAATATAAATAGAGGCATCTGAAAATCAAATACAGTGAGGCAGAATGCCACATAACAATACTAAGGTTTGAGATCTCACAAGGGGAGGGCACAAAGCTGAAAATTCAGTTCAAGGATGAGATTTAGTCTAATGATAGTATGCATTTAGAATACTCACTCACGAAAATATTAAAGCACAATAGCTAGTCAGGGAGAAAATAGCCCTCAAACTTTCTACATAGCTTATATCCACTATATACTAATAATCAGTCGCTGTTGCTGACACATTTATAGTATAGTGGTTAAGGCATTAGCATAGTAAACGGGAGACCCGAGTTCAATCCTAGGATAACATTTTTTGCTTTTTAAATTTTTTTCTTCTTTATTTCAAATTAATTTAAGAATTCACAAACAGTTTTAATTTGTTTTTCATCTTTTATCCAAAAATAAATATTTATTTTCCAAATTCGTGGATTATAATTTTTGGAATAAAAATAATTATAAACATGAAAGCATTTTTTTTAAGTATTCAGAATTACCTAAATTAAATTAACCTTTTAAAGATAATTTCAAATAATATGATACTAATTTTTATATGGAAAAATATATGTATTTTCTCTCAACACCGGAATTATAATTTTTTAAATTAAGATATGAATGTGTTTTTCTTTTAAATAATAATTTAAATAAAATTACAGAGAGTTTTAATTAATATGTAACTCCTTTCTCAATCAAAAATAAAAGCTTTAAAAATAAACTCCCACAAAAATATTGCAAAATTCATAAATAATGATTATCCACAAGACAAACCTTAAAAGAACACATAAAAAAAAATTCATTTTGCTTCAAAAAATATTTTTCTTCAGAAAATCCGGCAGAGCTCAATGCTGCATATTATATGTTATTACTAAAAATTTTGGACTATCTGTCTATGCATTCCATAACTTAACACCTGCTTTCAACTTTTTCTTTTAAATAATTAATATTTTGAATGTCTGGGGACATAATTTTATTTATTTCAGCAGCTCTCTTTAATTCTTGATATACATGCAACTCCATTGAGTTATTATAATTTATTTTAATTAAAACCCAAAAATTTAAAACTTCTAATGATTTAAAGATAAAAATAGTTATTTTGAAATATTTGCATAGTTGAAATTACATTTCTAATTACTTAAAAAATTAAATTAAAGTTATAATTCAAGAACAAAATACAAATGTAATTATTTTTCTTTTTAAAAATAAGTTATAATTTATGTATTAAGAGAAAACATATCTATTTTTTCTATTTAATTACATGATCATATTAATTAAAACCATCTTTAAATTGTTAATTCAAATTAAGCTAATCTGAATATTTCAAAAAGTACATTCATACTTATAATTATATTTCTTCTAGGACTTAAACTGTAACTTAATTCATGAATTAGGAAAATAAATATTTTTTTCACAAAAAATGAAAAAAAATAATTAAAACTGTTTGTAAATTGTTAAATTAATCAGAAAAAAAAATTTAAGCAAAAAATATTAGCTCTGTATCAAACTTGGGTTTCATTTTTGCTATGCTAATGTCTTAACTACCTGCCCCAGCAGCAACAAATGATTATTAGTATCTAATTTATGCAGAAAGTTTTAAAGCTATTATCTCAAAATTGACTGGTAATTGTACTTAAATATTATTGAGAGTGAACATTTTAAACATATACAACCCTTATATTATACCCCATCTCAAACTGAATTTTCAACCTCGTGCCCTCTCCTTGTCGGCCACAAGTTTTTATATTGATTGATTGGTTGGTTGGTTGATTTGGATTTTTTGACACAAGGGTCATTCTTGATCATACTACACCATTCTTATGGTGTAAGGTAGAACATTGTTAATATTTGAAGCATCATTCAAAATTATGTATTTTCATGAATAAATTAATGTAAAAAAGCAAATTAATGCAAAAATAGACAAATTTTTATGTAAAAATTACTTTGTTATGTATGTCTATCATCATCTTTTGATTCACCATGTAAAGACAAATCTTCATTAAATGAGCCATGTAGGATTCAGTAACTTATAATAAACTATCGGGGAAATATTCAAGAAAAATTATAATTTGTAACAATATAGAGAAGATTATTTGAAATGTTTGACTCACTCTGGTATTTAAAATGGATAGCAGCAATAATAAACAAGTTAATTTCTAACCATTAAAAGCTTCATAAAAATAAAAGTAAGTAAAGTACTTTTTTACATAAATTGCCATAAAACCTTTCAGGAATCACAATGCTCATTACAAACATTATAGACTCCTTTGAGTTTCACATTCACATACAAAATTAATGTATTCCATAAATGAAAATCTTCAGTTTAAATTAAGCGAACAAAAGAAAAATATACCAGTTACCATTAATGACATATATGAAATCTATATCAGGAAATCTTTTAAGCAAGATTCTAGCTAACTATTAAATAATAACAACATCATAGCATTTTTAGTAAATATTGATTAACAATATATTTTAAAGAAGACTACATTATCTCATTATTAATTGTCCCATAAAAATATAAATGCAATGTAATATGTGCAATAAAAATTAACTCTGTCTCTCTTTTTAAGTAAAAGTATTAGTTGTATTTTTTATAACAATATCTACTTACACTTAATTAAAATTAAGAAATTAATTTATGATAAAAAGATTTTTTTGACAATATATTCCAATATCACAAAATGTCTATGAAGGAGGTTATGTTTCAAGAACATTATATACGTTCAACAATGAATAGTATTGACATTCATTCTAAAAATGTGTGGCCTACATCCAAATAATTTTTTTTTTAAACATTGCATACATTTAAGTTAAATATTAAGAACTAATAAAAACATTTTGTATATTTATTTTGCTCATAAAAATATTTTTATATAGCATATTTTAGAATTATTACTTTAAAAAAAATTCCTCTGAAATTTGTCAATTTAGAAAAATAACAAAATCAGTGATGAAATAGGAATGGAGGTTAGAGAGCTATAGATATCTCGGTAAAAGTAAAGTTTATGGCACGGACCCTCGCCAAACTGCGCCAAAATATCGCCAAATTCTACAAAAGTCGCCAATTGTTTTCTATCTTAGATTGGTCAAAAATGGCGCTGTTAAACCCATGTGGTCCAAAAAAAAATTTAATTAATAATATTAAGGAAGAAAAAAATAGTCTTTAAAACTGATAATGGTTTTAAAAAGGGTAGAAATTAATACAATTTAATGCAAAATGAGACAAAATTCAATGAAATTCAATGAATTTTCCAGAAGATTTAAAGAATTATTTGTATTAGAACACAGGATGACATATCATTAAAAAGCAATTTTTACTTAAATAATTTGAATTAGAACACAGGATAAAGGATTTGTTTAGAACACGGGATAATTTAATGGAACACAGGAAAAAAAATCTAATGGGGGGGCCTGCCCCCCCAACCCCCCGATTACCAAATATTAGTAAAATAATTTGAATTAGAACACAGGATAAAGGATTTATATTAGAACACAGGGTAAAGGATTTATATTAGAACATGGGATAAAGGATTTATATTAGAACACGGGATAACAAAAAAAAGACGCAATTTTTACTTAAATAATTTGTATTAGAACACAGGATAATAACATATCAGTAAAAAGCAATTTTTACTTAAATAATTTGAATTAGAACACAGGATAAAGAATTTGCATTAGAACACGGGATAACTTAATGGAACACAGGATAAAAAATCTAATGGGGGAGCTTGCCCCCCCAACCCCCGATTAGCAAATATTACATATATATAAAGCACAAAAAAAAAAATGGTCAAGAAATGAACGAAATAATTTACCTAGTCATTCTAGAATTTGCATTAGAACACGGGATAACTTAATGGAACACAGGATAAAAAATCTAATGGGGGGGCCTGCCCCCCCAACCCCCCGATTAGCAAATATTACATACATATAAAGCACAAAAAGAATACATAAAAATGGTCAAGAAATGAACGAAATAATTTACCTAGTCATTCATCGCCAGGCAAATCGCAAATTTATGGCGTGTATATAGGCACGTGGTCAACCGAAGGGAACAGTAACAAAAAAACGCGACCCCTGACCCTTCCTAAAAAAACCTCTTTAGGGTTGCCATAGGATTGTCAACGGTCAAGCAGGAGTTACCAGATTTGGCGATACATCGCCAGGAAAAAATTCAAATTTGGCGCCGTACCATAAACTTTACTTTGGCCGATATCTCAAAAGGGCAGTCTATATTAGCATTAAAAATAAAATATTAGTTAATTTATTTAACCTGGCAAAAGACTATTCTGTTTAATCTTAAAAGATGAAGATTCTTTCTGAAATGCTGAAAACACTATAATTACAAAGAATACTTACCCGAGTCATAACTCCTATTTGCTTTATTGTCTTCATTAGTTCCAGGCTCTAAGTTACTGATATTAGCTGAATGTTTTGAACGCTTTTTAATAACTTTTGCATATATGGGAAATGATGCATCGGAATTTTGGTCAGAATTCAAAATAGGCTGAGCTTTTATAGGTTGAGTAAATGGTTCGCTATACAAACTGGTTGTATTTGCATTTGTATCTTCTTCTGACTTAATACTTTCATAATGTCCATATGCTTTTGATGTTTGATTACAGCAATAATCTCTTGTAAGACCTGGAATTTCTTCATAAATAGGAGAATTCTGGGTATAAGTCCTAGTACACTCAGGAATACTATTTTCAGCATCCCTGGCAGATGGCAGATTAGAGAAATCATCCGGTCTTGATTTTCCCCCCGTCTTTTCCACTTGGCTATTTTGTCCAATAGTTTGATAAACTGGAGACTTCTGGTGGAAAGACATTCCTCTCTGTTCTTCATCTGGAGATGATTGACTAGAATATGAAGGAATTCTTTCTCGCTCTTGAGTATATTTTGATGAACTAGTATCATTTGCACCCTGAATTTTAGAGTAATCTGATGTCTTACAACTGCTTTTACCTTTATCACCAAGTTGTTCAAAAATGGCACGTGCACTATTAAATCGTTTTTGATGACTTTCTGTTTCATTTTTCGGTAAAGATGTGGCTTCTGGCTCTATTTCTTTATTTTCTTGTTCCAATGCAGTCACTCTTTGAGCATTTCTACTTACACCACCTTTATTTACTACTGGAACATTACAAGGTTTGGGACAATCAGTACGATGCGGAGAGAATGATTGGAAAAGAGTAGCTATAGAACTTACTTTACTACCTAATCTTCGAACAGCTTCTGATTTTGAAGCATTTGAAGCCAATTTGTTGTCTTGATTCATATTCTTTTCTTCAAAACTGGATTTGACTTTGCTAACAAATGGCTGACTCTCAGTAGCCTGAACAGAACCTTCAAGCCACCCAGTTCGAGATCTGCTTGCAGCCAAAATTTCAGCTCTTACATCTGCCATTATATTTTAATGTTTTTTTTTAAACCAACAGAATTCTTTTTTAATGGTAGCCTATAAATGCATTTGAAAAATGAAGCAATCAGTAATTAAATCCCATGTTAGCTGTAGTGACCTAAAATAAAACCACACAATCAGTTTATATTAAAATAAATCAATTTTTCTACAAAATAATTTTTAAGCACCTCAAATCAGAAATTTTATCAAATAAGTGTTTATTTATTCCATCATTTAAAATGGAGACTTACCTCTCAGTTTATGCATCTTAAAAGTTCCGCATTTTAACAATTACAATCATTAAGTATAATACACTACTTTTTTTAACTTTGACACAAATACTAGTTATAAAAATTATTAAAACGAAGGATTTAAAATCATGTTATCAAAAGAAAGTTTTATAAGCAAAAGTTAACATCAAAATAAAATAATCAAAATTAAAATATTAGTATTTAATTAAAAGTCATAATCCCAAATGACATTCTTTTCTTCAGAACTAAAGAGAAGGAAGTGACTCCCTATATACAGAAATAATACAAAATTACTTGAGAGAATGTAATCTTCATTAAAATCAAGTTAGTTAAATTACAGTTAAAGAAAATTGTATTCATAACAATTTGCTAGGAAAATAATCCTAAATTTTAAGAATGCTGGTAATAGGAGAAAAAAAAACATACAGAAAATTGTAGAATAAACATAAAATATCACATATTGGAAAAAAGTATATACTGCATAATAAAGGCATTCTTTGAAATTATTATTTTCGTTAATAATAAAGAAAGAAATTTTAGAAAAAACTTCATTTAAAGAACAAAGCAAAAAATAATTAAAACTTATTTCATAAAAAAAAAAAATAAGCATATATATTAAGTGAATAATTTGCACATTTATAACATAATAAAACTTAGGTTTGCTATGACTGATCATAAAGATAGTCAAACTTCCTCTCAAGAAATATATGTTTGTATGTCTAACGCACATACATAATGCATGTTAAATCTAAATTAAAAACACATAACATAAGAAATCATAAATACCATTACTGATTTTAATGCTAAACCCATGATGGATACACATCAAAGAAAATCAAACATCTGTTACACTCAAACTAATATTTGTAAATAATTCAATTCAGTTAATTAACTTCCAAATTTATAAGCAAAATGAATAAAAATGTACTGATTACCTAAAACTACGATCATTATTTTTCAGATAATAAACTGATTGAGATGCTTTTATCAATTCAAAATTATATGAGAAAAGCTGTAATACATAATTTTGAATACTTCTGATGATAAGCTGTAATGATTATAAATATGCATCAAATTAAAATAACAACCACATATACTGTAAAAAAAACTATAAAAATGTCATAACAATGCATTTATATCATATCCAAGAATATATAAAATGGAAAACACCTGAAAACGAAACTATCACAATATTTCAATACAATTAAATCTTTCTAATTGCATCAACCACCAAGAAAGAATAAAGTAATGGGAGAAATTAAAAATGTAATGTGAGAATATGGAATCAAATAACTCAAAGCACCGTAGAAAAGGATGGTTACTATTATACGACGGGGATATACAAAAACAATTTCACTGTTAACATTTTTTTTTTTTGTTTGATGGAAAAAATGACTCTATAATTGTAATGCTGATAAATGACTCTACAATCTCTTGTAACCACTTTTCCTTATTTAATGAACACACAGTTAGCGAGGGAAATTGACTAGATAAGATTTGGAAATATGTATATTTATTATATCATGAAATCACCGCAAATGAAACTCACTGAAAACAAGAAATCCAGAGATTTCCAGTGGCATACATTGTGAGTGTTCCTCTTATAATTATATGCATGTGATTTCATATTGTATATTCATAAAATTATCCGAAAACTTAAGAAAATAGTAATTCATTTATATAACTGTTATTAAATTTAATCAAACCGATGAAAAATGCTGAAAACACCGAATTTTTATTCTACTCAGTTCAGTTCAGTTATATGAATTGTAATAGCGATCTTTCGGTTAGGCCTCACTCATGAACAGTAATGTGAGTGACGTTAATATAACTAAACTAAACTACGTCTTCAGATTTTCCTTGAAAGATTATTCATTTACTCTTTAAAACTACATCCTGCATATCTCCATTTAAGAAATCTGTTATAAATTAGCCAGTTCTGATATGTTTATAAAAGAAGCAAGACAAGTCTTTAAATTATCAGGAGTATTAGGTATTCTAATTCCATTCAGCTATGAACAAAAAGGAATAAAATAGTACTGGATTCAGGGATGACGAATATTTTCAGAATGGTAATTACGTAACCAATATCAGAAAATCAAAAATACCAGTGATCAATACTTTTCAAAAAAGGGTGTGATTCAAATCCTTAACATGATCTTATTGGTGATATTTCAACATCAGCACTTGTAATCACGATAGAAAGTTACAATAGATACGATCTGTCCAATGGAAGCTCTCAAATAAGAACTCAGTTATTCATAGGGATAGGGAAAGTCCCTTATACAATGATTGTTGCCAATCCTAATAAGTTTTATATTTCCTGTTTCATTTATTTGTGTTCCGCTTTTATTCCAGTTTGGAACCTGGCAACATGATATAATTTTGGTTTGTATTTCTACTATCTCTGCGAAAATATCGCTTACGTTATTTACGATTTAAAAAGTGTATTTTATTCATCTGTAAGATGTACATTTCTTTTGTACCTCATTTCCTTTGTTCATCCATGTAAATAGCCTCATTAAACTTTGTCTTGTGCTGTGAATAAATATTAAAACAAAAGAACCGTTTCAAGTCATAACAATGATGCCTGTTCTTGGAACAGAGCACCCACAAATAGTTCTGGAGGGGCGGGAGACAGAACCTAGTGATCACATGCAAACAGTTTCTCATTTCACAAAGAGTAATAGTTCCGAGCTGTTCCGGTAATGACTATAACTAATGAATGTTCCGGTAATCCGAGATAATGACTCTTGCTAAAAACAATTGCGTTGTTTGTCTTAGTGTAAGAAAACAAGATTTCTTTTGCACTCTAGTCTTCGCAGAAATTTATATATATATATGTTGCTATTTTGGTGATAGGTAGGATCGAACCTGGGACCTTACGGATGGTAGCCAGATGACATGACCACAAGACTAAAAGTGAGCACTCAATCTTGAGTATGTCATCTGGCTTATAAAGCTTCCACTACAATACTCCCCCTTCAGTGAGAGGTGAGACGAACGATATTTTTTGTTTCTATTTAGTAGTGATCTTATTGGCTGTTGAATTTTTTAATGCGTCTTACCCATTTTTCTTTTTGGCTGATTATTTATCGCCATTTTTTCGCTGATTATTTGTTAGTCTTTTTTTATTATTTGCTGATTATTTATCAGTCTTTTTTTTATTTGCTGATTATTTATCAGTCTTTTTTTTGTTTGCTGATTATTTATCAGCTTGATTCAATTTTATTTGGCTGATTATTTATCGCCATATTTTTTTTTAATCGGCTGATTATTTATCGCCGTTTTTTTATTTTAATACTTTTCGGGTAGAGGGCGCCACAACAGCTGAACGAAGGTTGCATTTTTTGTTTTTTATTTTCATCGTCCTAGGTCACCAATGTTGCTATTGGCTATGGGTAGGATCGAACCTGGGACCTACCTTACGGATGGTAGCCAGATGATATGACCACAAGACTAAAAGTGATCACTCAATCTTGAGTATGTCATCTGGCTTATAAAGCTACCACTATATATATATATATATATATATATATATATATAT
>JAPMOQ010023642.1:13111837-13129864 GCA_026543055.1 Argiope trifasciata | reverse complement strand
TATATATATATATATATATATATATATATATATATTAATTAACAAAATAAGACAACCTAATCAAAATAATCCATAGAAAAATCATTAGAAAAAAATAGTCAATAAAAAAGGAATCCGGCCTGAAAACTTCATCAGGAGCCACTTTCAAGCTGGGATTCTAAAAACAGGGAATTTTTTTCTGTGAGGCGTCGATGGACAATGTCCGAAAGTACTGACGCCTCGTGGCCCTTTTCATTATTTTGTTCTTATTCAATTACCTTTCATTTTGTGAACTTTTGCGTGTAATTCTGAATTGAGTTTTAATTTCGTTTTCGACCTAGTTGGTTTCATTTTAATTTTGTTGATCAAGAAATGGATTTTGATTGTTTTAATAATTTTATGATTGTATATATATATATATATATATATATATATAGTTTCTGCAGGTATTCAATACTCCGAATAAATTTCATTTTTGATTTTCTTAAATGGATATAAACATCATGCTTATTATTTTTCCATGATTGAAACGATTTGATATTAGCATAATTAAATTTTCTGTACCTAATTAGCATCAGAATTGCGTTGCTCTGAATGATTGCAGAATTTTTTAAAAACAGATTTACGGCTTATTTTTCTAGCTTTTTTTAAATTTAAAGGCCTATTAGAAATCAATTACAAATGATTAACGATTGCCATCATGGATTTTTAAAAACATCTTGGATGATGTATAGAAATTCCTCCAAATGTAAATATTTTTTAATGCATGACAGAAAATCTAAATGTTGGCATCATGTATATATCAATACTTTTGTTTACATAACATCAATATTATAGTTGAAAAAGAAAAAAAAATGCTTTGTTTATTAAAATGTAATGGATTTTGGAAATTAACGGGAAGAAATTATAATGTTCGCATTAAAAATATTTGTTTATTTATTTTTGCAATAAATTGATTTTCTTTGTAACATTTTTAATTTATTAAAGTTAAATAAATTACCAATTTAACATTCAATTTCTTCTGCTTTTTTCCCTCCATCTATAAAGTGGTCTAGAAGCATATAAAAAAGAACTTAAATCATTGTAATCGAAAATATAATCTCATAAATTTGCAACAAAAAAAATCAAGAAAATATCAGTTGTGTTTACTGAGTCTCAATCAATTTAAACCAAAGATTTTAAAAATTGAATAAAACTTTCTGAAAATAAAGGAATATAAATTGCTGCAAAAGAGTTGCAACCAGCTTTTTGATTGTCAATCATGTATATTCTAGATTGTATTATCTACACATTATTTTTATTCAAATTGTATTTTAATTTTTCTACATAAACTGTATTAAAAAGCCCTAAAACTAAATTAATTATGAAACAATTGTTTTCAAAACTAAAATATCTTCAAATTAACATTCTTAAATGTTAAAATAAATTCTGCATTTTTAAAAAAAATGCCTATTGTAAATTTTTTAGCCATGTTTCATAGAAAACGCTAAAAAAATCTATATCATGTACAATAAATGCGGTGTTTGTGTCTCGCAATACTATATACTTTTAGGAAATGAAAAAAATAATAGTAAAATTAATACATTATTTCATTAATATAAATATTTTAATTATAAAAGTATTAAAGACCTCAGTTTATGAAAGCCACCGCTTATCTTTGTGTATTTTACCCTTTAACAAGGAAATACAATTGAAAGTAATCCCTATGAATCTCAGTGCATAATAAATTTACATAAAACATTTTACATTAAACTGCATAATTTTAAAAAAAAACATTTGTTTTCTGTAGAATTTATTTAAAAATAAATCATTCAATAATATAATTTAATTTAACTTGACAAAAAAAGAGTATCATTTAAAATATCCCTACCTTTCACATATCCGATTTAATCAGTGTCAATAAATGATTAATAAAATATTAATAGAAAAAAATGATTTTTTTTTTCATTTTTTTTAATTACAAAAAGCTAAAAATCTTTTTTTATATATATCTTAAACACAAAATATATAAATTCATTCCTGATAATGTCATAAAAAGAAAATGTCGAATTATTTATTTTCTTATTGGCAAATGTTTAATCTCATCGGCTGAACGTTTTTCAACTTCAAACCTTCTGAGTTCCTACATAATTAATAGAAGAACCGGCATTCAATAACTTATAGCCGATTACTATCAAAAGAAAGTAATTTGTCTTGGAATCCTACAGAGAAAATCTGTTGGAAACCTGAAATAGCCACAGACCAATGATACAGAGTGTACCAAATTAAAGTTACCCTATTCAGAGCTACAAACCGCCGTAACTATTCGTCCAAAAATTCTGAAATTTTTTGGTACGCCTTAATAAAGGGATAAAAAAGACAATTTGCAAAAAAAAAAAAAAAAAAAAAAAAAAAAAATCCAAATATCGCCACTAGAGGGCGTATTCATGTAAAGCGGGTCTGTCTTACGCGATAGATCCCGAGCCATCGCCAATACCCAATGCGCAGCTCTATTGCGATGTTAATTCAACCAACGAACTAACCAAACATTTAAAACTACAGCATATGCAAATGTTGCAAAGTCACTTAACAGCTAGCCAGTATAAAAGGGAATGCTCTCTTTGAAAACTTCATGCGAGTGCGTTCGAGACTCAAAAGGACTTTAAGTTTGAAATCTCGCTCTTTATTAGTCTGTTTTATCAAAACCACGATTCAGCACCAGAAGCCTTACGGAAATTTCTGACTTTGAAGGATCTTCGAACAGGTCCAATGACATCTCAAGGATTAAAGAAAATGATAACGAAATATGAAGAAACAGGATCGTTGGGTGTTCGTCCTGAAAGAAGAAGGCAATCAGTTCCTTCAGAAGTCGTTGTGGAGGTTGCACTTCAAGTGGAATAGGACAAAACATCAAACTTCTTGACTAGCAGTAGTGTTCGCCATGTCGCAACAGTATTGGATAGGCAACGTTCCACCTTGCATAGGATCCTCAGGAATATCCTACGATATTATCCATACAAAATCTCACTTATTCATGAGCTGCATCCACAAGATTTTGACGCACGATTAACGTTCTCACTGCAATTTCTTGCTCAGTGTGAGGTCGATTCTAAATGGCCTTGGAGTATTTTGTGGTCCGATGAAGCTCATTTTCATTTAGACGGCTCAGTGAATACGCATAACTGCCGAATTTGGACTACAGAACATCCCCGCTCTACCCTAGATGTTCCATTACATTCACCAAAAGTAACGTTATGGTGTGGATTTAATGCTTCTTTTATTCTGGAGCCGTACTTCTTCGAGGAACAAACTCCATCAGATGCAGTGACATGCACTATCACGAAAGAGCGACATGCATCGATGTTGGAGAATGCAGTTGTTCAGGCTTTACAATCACCCAATGTATTGACCGCACAATTTTTATGCAGGATGGTGCGACTCCACACACTGCAAATTGTGTAAAAAATATTCTGAAAACACATTTTTCAGAAGAAAAAGTAATAAGCCGCCACTTCAATAATGCTTGACCTTCCCGATCCCCAGACTTGAATTCGTGCGTTTTTGGGCTCTGGGGATATTTGAAAGATCTGGTTGACTGTGACAACCCGAAAACGTTGCCTGATATTAAAGCCAGTATTTGCCGCCAAGTGTTCAATATTTCAAGGCAGACACTACGCTCTACTGTTGAACATGCCATTTTCAGATTTCAGAGGATAGCTGACAATGGTGGCTACCATATCGAACATGACTTGGATTAATTCCAAGCTAATGTGTAATGCTTATAATAAAATAGTTGATAATAAGCCCTCTAATAGCGACATTTGGAATTAAATATTTTTTAGTGAAATGTCTTTCCCATTCCTTTATTAAGGTGTACCCAAAATTTCAGAATTTTCGGATGAATAGTTACGGCGGTATGCTGGTCTGAATAGAGTAACTTTAATTTGGGACACCCTGTACATGTAATGGCACTGTTGTTGCGATAAAATTTAAAGGTTTTAGCACTTTCGCTTATAAGTTTAAACAAAGATGTACAGTTTCAAGCACATAAATTATTACTATAACTTCATACGGTTTATAAAAAAATTTAAAATGAATTTGAAATGAAAATTTTTTTATACAACAATGAACCAAAAAAGCGTTTCATCTTAAATTTGCATATTAATTACTAAAAATTTTGATAGATTAAAAACAAATAAAATTAGATAAATTAGATTCACAAAAATACTAACTTAAATATGACAACCATTTTGTTCGCGCACGTATGTATTGTGTGTAATTCTTAGCTTCCTTATACACTGATGGAAAAAAAATCCCAACACCAAGAAAAAATTATTGTACAGTAATAAAATTTTAGGAATACATTTGTCTAGGTAACATATTTAATTGATTAAAGTTTCAAGATCACAGGTACAGCCATTGGCGAGAAGAACCATTTCAAATGTGAAATGTTGGTACATTAGTAACCGGTGTAACCGCCAGAATTTTGAATGCAAGCATGCAAACGTGCATGCATTGTGTCGTACAGGTGTCGGATATTAGTTTGTGGGATGGAGTTCCATGCCTGTTGCACTTGGGCGGTCAATGCAGGGACGGTTAATGCTGGTTGTGGATGACGCTGGAGTTGTCGTCCAATGATGTCCCATACATGCTCGATTGGAGAAAGATCTGGTGATCTAGCAGGCCAAGGCAACATGTCGACACTCTGTAGGGCATGTTGGGTTACAACAGCGGTATGAGGGCAAGCGTTATCCTGTTGGAAAACACCCCCTTGAATGCTGTTCATGAATGGCAGCACAACAGGTTGTATCACTAGACTGACGTACAAATTTGCAGTCAGGGTGCGTGGGATAACCACGAGAGTGCTCCTGCTGTCATACGAAATTGCTCCCCAAACCATAACTCCAGGAATAGGCCCTGTGTGCCTAGGCTGCAGACAGGTCACTAGCAGGCGTTCACCTGGCCTCCTTCTAACCAACAAACGGCTATCACTGCGACCAAGGCAGAACCGGCTTTCATCAGAAAACACAACAGATCTCCACTCCGTCCTCCAATGAGCTCTAGCTTGACACCACTCACGGTGCAAACGGCAGTGGTTTGGAGTCAGTGGAATGCACTGTACAGGGCGTCTGGCTCGGAGCTGTCCTTGAAGTAACCGATTTGTAACAGTTCGTTGTGTCACTGTGGTGTCAACTGCCGCTCGAATTTCAGCTGCAGACGCAGTACGATTAGCCACAGCCATACGCCGAATACGACGGTCTTCCCTCTCAGTAGTGCCACGTGGCCGCCCGGAACCTGGTCTTCTTGAGGCAGTACCTTCCCTTGACCACTGCTGCCAATACTCATGCACAGTGGATACATTCCTGCCAAGTCTTTCAGCAATATCGCGGAAAGAAAACCCACCTTCTCGTAGCCCTACAACACGACCTCGTTCAAACTCAGTGAGCTGTTGATAATGTCTTCTTCGTCTTCTCAGAGGCATCCTTGACTAATATTAACCCACTACGTCAAATCTCAACTGTATATAACGATCACGAACCTTACAGCGCTTATTTGAAGCAAACCTCATTTGCATGTTCATAGTGTCACTACTAGGGCCACACTTACGCGCGTAGCTCGAAATTTAAGTCGACGTCATTTTTCAGATGTATAAACACGCCTACCAAATTTCGTTTATCTAGCACAGCTCCTTCCTAGTGTTGGGATTTTTTTTCCATCAGTGTATGTACAAGCATTTCCGTACTAAATTATTGTCTGCACATAAGATTGTTTGGAAAAAAACTGAAATTTCTTTTTAAATTAAAAAATTTCATTTTGGGGGAATTAATGACTTCTTAAATGGCATAGAAAAAAAAATACTTTTTTAAATCAATTTCCTCTAAAACGTCAATTTCTCTAGAAGAATTAAGATTTAAAATTTGAAAGCAGTAGAAAAGTATTATTTCAAATAAAAAATCATCCTGACACTTTCTCTCTCTTTTTTTTTTTTTAAGTGTGTTATATATGAAACAACTTAACGTTTCAAAATGCAATGATTGAAGTCGGCATGTGGATATAGGATTTACAGAAAAGCCGCAGATTTTTTTTAATTTTGGAGGTCCGTCCTTTATTCGACCTTTCCCTGAGTTCACTCTGCTCTTCACCACCTTTTATGACTTGAGTTCTGGGAAGAAACACTATCTGAAAAAGGGGATCAATATCTTTCGTTTAAATAGACAATTACTAAATACATGGGGAGAATTGAACATGTTTTTCCAACACCACTCTTTCTGGTACTTGCAATTTCATTTTATTTTCGACTTCTTGCATCTTTAAGAGCTTTAGTTTTAAATAAAAGAAAACGTAATCAGAATAATTTTATTTTACCATTCACAAAACTTGAAATTGATAAATTTTTAAGAATGTCTTAAAAACCGCTGGCGGATATATTTAATTCACAAATCTTAATTGTGATTATTGTAGATTTAAATTTAAAATGTTCTTAAAATATAGCTTAGATGACTTAATGTTAAAAAAAATTTAAAAATAAAGCTAAAATGCAAGATATCTGGAGAATATACGATTCTATGAAAAAAAGAAAGTTAATAAAGCAGTCTTAAAAATTGTCTTTAAATGGCAGTAGGATGGATACTTATTAATAATAGAATTTGTTGCTTATTGCATGATGCCATGGCGTATATTCTAGAATTTCCAATTGAATGCTACCTCAAATATTTTCAAATGCTTTAAATCACATAAAAAAATTACTTAAAGCAAATGTCTACACATTAAAACTAAAAATGTAGCTGGAAATTTAACCTATAGAAAAGTTGTGAAAAAAGCTCAACGCCTAAGTGCTGCTACGGTAAACTTGTAGAATAAAGTAGTAGGATAAGGTTATTGATGAGAAAAATTGAAACATTTTAATAAGGTAAAATTCTTATTTTAATGAAGAAGCAAACATACTATTCGCAGAATTTTAGTAAATACAATGAAGAAATGTGGTTAGTAAAAATTAATAAAAATGCTGAGCAAATAATTAAGATTTTTATTCATTAACTGTTATAAAGTATTCTAAGAATACTATTTTTTCGGTACTATGAAATTAAATCAGCTCTATTTATTCTTAAAAATGCACAAACACACACAAGACAACTAATAGAAATTTTTAATAGCTGAGCTAAACATAATAACACTCCATATAAAAATTATACAAATATATACACATTTTTTGCTTGTTTATTTGTTTCACGATTTAAATCTTTATCCTTAATTTCGGGGAATAATTTTTAGAATTCAATGTCATAAAAATGCTTTCATTAGTTTAATTTAAAAAAAAAAAATTCACGAGATCGGACACATTTAATTATTAACAGCCAGAACTGTATCAAGCGAAAACTATATATACCTCTGGGCTGCTAAATAATCTGAGTATGGCTTTTCTAAAATTTATCTCTATTTCACAAAAGATTACTTTAAAAAATCAGTACTTTAAAAAAAGATACGGACTTTTTTCACTCCCCTTCTTTCCCAGCTGTGGAGGGTTAATCACCCTGGTGGGGAAAATGGGTTTCTTAACAATTTCGTTATCTTATCTTCCTCACTGACAACTTCTCCCCCCCCCCCCTCTCCTTCTTTTGTCCCTAACTGTCTTATGTTAGTAATATGTTGTTCTAAACTAAACTCTAATCCGAAAAAAGAAATAAATCAAAAGAAGGACCTATTTTTCTCACAAAGCGAAAATTCGACGCGAGAAGCAGCACTGATAATGCTTTCGAGTGGTTGGGAATTAATAAATATTCCTACTGGGCGGAAAATCTGCAGAAGAGGAAAGCAATACCTTGTCTAACATGTGACACTTCAAAGTAGTAAACAATGCAGCAAATGCTAAACAATGTAGGAAATAGAGAAATTCAATTTTAAAAGAAATTTCATTTCAAAGCAATGCATAAATATATTACGTCATCCATCCTTAGAAATTAGATTTAAAACAAACATTTTAGAATATATATATATATATATATATATATATATATATATATTGAAAATAGTTTATAAAGAATTTTAAAAAGCCTTTAAAAGGAATATAAAATTAGTTATGCTTAGAACAATCCATTCATCTAATGATTCTTTCTAATTGTATAAAAGAAATGAAATTCATTTACCAAGATCATATCCATTAAAGTATTATTTTGTATGAGAAATATTAACACGATATTTTTTTTTCAAAATATATTTAACAAAAAAGAATATAAGACCTCTTGGTGGTGCAATGAGTGGGAAATAATCACCTCAAAAAATTGTCCTTTTACTTTATGAACATGAAATTAATCATTCACAGGTAAATTAACCATGAAATCTCATAATAAAAGCTGATGATTCTTTGCTATAAAAAATCAGAAATGAGATAGAATTATCAAAATTGTATAACAAATTCGAGTGTAATGAATTTCAAGTTTCCTTAAAATACCGAAAAATGTATCGAAAAAAATATTTTATTCATTAAGTCGACTATATGAAAATCTGCTGTTAGTGGAAAGGGAATAAAAAGAATCGCAGATTACTGTCAATCTAAAACCGCAAATGTATAACTCCTTGTATTGACATTGCGCTATCAAAACTTAAGCGGCCTGAAACGACATCTCTGAAAACCGCAAGAGGAGTCGAGGGGGAACGAGTAGCCCCTCCCCCTGAAGATTCTCCGATCTTTGGAATTCGGCTAAAGCAAAGGAGTATCAACTGATTCCGACCCTCCAGGGGATGGATAGAAAATCCCAGAAACACATAAACATTCTTTTGTGTCCTTGAACCATCGGGAAGTATGATCTTTGAGGGTTTCTTCACTTAAAGGGGGATTCCCACGGCCCATTCCCGTCTGCAGACGAGCCACGTGCCACCCGTTGACAGCTCTTGCGGTTTTGTGGTCCCTTTGATGATCCGTCTACTTACCGCCAAGAAGTCGGTAAGTAGACGGGCCATCAAAGGACCAAGAAGGGGCGAAAGGGGAAACGCATCCTCCTGGCTATGGGGGAGTGTGGTCCCCCAGTGGGTGGGAGATCTGATTTATGGCCGAATCCGTGTATCCTCGCGTCGTCGGAATGCCGCTTAACCTGTAAAGGGAAAAAGAGAAATCTGTGAATGGGCTACAATGGAATTATAAGTGAACGGATCCGTTATTCTTGGTTTAGTTTAGTTTAGTTATATTAACGTCCCGTTTAAAGTAACACGAGCGCTATTTTGGGACGGACCTCGTCATTTTGAACCACGGTCAGATGACGAGGACGACACCTGAACTGGCACCCCCCTCTCCACACCACACCAGTGGGAGGACGTTTGGCCTGACAGATTTAACGTGCAAGAGACCCCCTCCTACGACTGTTCTTCGGTGGAATCGAGTCTCGAACCTGAGGCCACCAGGCCACCGCGGCCCTTCCGTTATTCTTGAAATTATCGTATTGTTGAATTGCATATCATTATATTTATCGGAACCGTGATTTCGCCCTTTCTAGTGAATCACTGGTAATGGTGAAATAATGCTATACTGACCTTGACTTTCCGATATTCTCAATTTATAATGCACTACAGATCACGTAAAAGTCACGTGTCATGAACTTCTGTGCATGGCATTTAAACTTTCACCTGCAACGCTTTAGTGGATGAGTCTGTCATTAACGTTCTCCGCCAAGTAACAAGCGGATTTTTTTTGTTTACATTTGAAGTTAGAGCTTTTAGTAATTTTCTTTCTTCTTATTATGTGTTAAAAGATGGATATTGGTGTGATGCTGGATACTTTAATGTGAAATTGAAGAGTGATTGCCGTGTAAAATGTTTTTTAGCTTCCTTTCAACAATCCTGAATTGCGTTGTTAACATTGGAATAGAAGGCTGTAAGCCTGCTTCGAAGTCGGCGATATGCTACGATCATTTTGAAGAATTTGTTTAATGTGTGCCCATTTACTAACTATAGGAAACAAACCAAAACACATTATGTTTTTATAGGTGATGAAAAACTGTTTGGTATCCTTTGTTTTTCCTTTAAATCGTGTTCCAGAAGACTCTCGGTCTTTCTTTAATTTACCAGATATGTGCTCTGGACTTTTTTTTACTGTTTCCAGAAAGCTATCCCGGAGCTTTCCCTACTTGTATAAAAGCTGAAGATCTCTCAGTCACAGTGTTCTTAGCTCAGAATTGAGATAATGATTAACTCTACTTCCTGCGTTTTATTGAGTTCTATCTACGTGACAGTATAATTTGAAATTGTAATCATAATTTATTCAATATATACAAATTTGAGTTTAATGTTCTTTTCTCTGAGCAAATTGAAAACTTCGAAGTCTCACTATTATAATTGAATAAGAAAAAAGTGTAATAATTTTATTAATAAGCTTTAAAATGTTAATTTATTTATGAGTAATAGTTATTTAAAAGAAACTATATTCATAAAATTCAACATTCAAAAGCATTTAAATAATATATACAAAAGAACATATATAATTAAAAAATACTGTCATAGCCTTTTATCAAAATGTATCTTTTGAACAAAAATAATGATATGGGAAAGGAAAGAATAAAACAGTATCAAACTAATTAAAAAATGAAATTAATTAATTAAGTGAAACAATACTTACAAATACTAATTAAAATTTAATATAAGAAGTAAAATTACATTACTACGAAAATTTGTAGAAAGTAATTCAAAATATTAATTTCTTTTTCAAAAAAATCAAAACATTTTTATAATCATTCGACTAGCGTAACATTTAACTTTAGTGTTAATATGTCGGATGTCTGCCGATAGTCATCTGTCGATAATCAGCGTTATCGGCAGACATCCCGATATGCGCAGAACGGTTGAAAATTGAACACAAAATGGTTTGTTTGGACATGACACGTGATCGTGAATTGACCCCATTATATTTTTATCTGCTTCATTAACTTCATCACATAATATATATAGACACATAGAGTTTGTATAGATAAAATTGTACATAGGCATAAATACTAAACAGCTAATAGTCATTATAAATAAAAATTTCAAGTATTTCTACAAACTAAAGCGTACCTGAAATAAAATAATTGTCTAAAGTAAATTTTAAAATGTAGATTAAAATGTGTTGTAATGATTAACTAAATTGACCAGTTATGAAAAGTAAGAAGGTCACATAAAGTACTCAGTCTGATGCCTAAATTCGACATGGATACAAAAATAACAGAGTTGATTCCTTGAAATGTAAAATTCATATTAATTGCTTAGTATTCATCTGAGTTTTCCTTTCAAAGATGAGTTAAATAGAACTTTAATCCCAGAGTTCGGTTGGTCATTGTTGTTGTAGAAATGGGAGAATTTTCTTATGAAAAACCTCATAAAATAAAATCTAATGTCTATTTTTTGTACAAATTTGATATGTATTTTCAATATTTTCTGTGATTCTTCAAATATAAAATAAGTTATCTATTCATTCAGAAATATTCTATAATTATTTTAATACTTCATAATCCGAAAAAAAAATGATCAATTCATTACTTATCAGTCGAATGCCAATATTTAAAGAATCGATAGAAATACAATTTACTTTTAGTTCTGAGATTAAGTATTACATTTCTTAAGCTATTATCAAAATTTTAAGCAAATCATTTGATAAACTTGTAAACAAAAAAAAATTTGCAACTTTTTTTTTTTGTCATTTGACTGATGTATTTTGATTTCATAAATGTTTTTTAAATCTTTTTTTTGGGAAAAAAATTACAAAAATTAACTATTTTTGAGCGATTTTTAAAAAATCCATTTCGACGTATACCGTAATATTATTTTTCCACTATAATCCATGGATCAACAAGTAATATCAAGCTTCTAAGAAATCATGCACTTTTCATCTTCACTTTCTTGAATGGAAAATAAGATGACTCTAAGCGTATAGGTTTCGGCCGGCACTAGTGTAAGCTCCTAGGATTAGAATGCTCAGATCCGGTGGCTCCATTATCTTGTTGGACTCCATTATGTATGGCCTATCAGGCGTGAATTATAACAATGTCGTATGGTTAAAAGCAAATCTGCTTTTTTAAGGGGCAACAAAGTGCCTCTTTTACTTCTTTAACACAAATAGAACACAAAAGAGCGCCTTCTACAAATGAAACATTTCCCTTTCTAGGTGAAAAAAAAGACATTGCAATTAACGTTGATGAGGTGAAAAGTATTAGAAAGCCTCGATATAAACCTACAAGGTAATGTCTCTCCTCATGCTTCACTGAATTCTTCAGAAGGAGTTATTTCCTGTGGAGATATATTAAATGTTTCGTTAGAAGAAATAGTGAAGTATTTTTTTAGGATTACAAGATAGATTTTTAAAGCCTTTTTGGAGTAATTATAACGTTTTCAAATGTTATACAGGAATTGTTAAAATTAAACGTTTGGGGGAACAACAAGAGATATATCTTTTTCATATTTAGATAATGCTCCTATCAAATTATTGGTATAACACACGCAAAAAAAATGAAGGACTCTAATCGAAAATAAGGCGCTGAAAATGGTTTCAGATAAGCAAATGGGGTATAGGTAAGTTGTATTGCTAACTTTGTAAGCATTGTAAATTGCACGGTCGCACGAAAAATCTAAATTGCATATAGTAACACTCGGGTTTACTCTTAACTGATCTTTACTTTTTTTTTTTTTTTTTTGCTGTACTCTAAAAGTGTATCAAGTGTTTTTCATACAGCATAAATATATTATTTTATTTTCAAAAATGGAAATTATTTAAATTTGATTAAGATATAAAAACAAATAAACGCATGATTTAATTGTATTTATGCATATAAAGATTTGATAATTCTCAAAATATATGGTAGGTTCGAAGACATTGAAGAAAACGTTTCTTTTTGAAGTTCGTTTTATTCTTTCTCCGGAGGTAGGCATATTTATAAGAGGTGCGGATGAGCAGACATGGCGAAAGAGGGATGAAATTAATTTTCCCTTGCATTTTATACCATATTTTGGAAATTTAATGTGAATATTTAAATTTTTTAAAAATAGATTGTAGTGTGAAGACATTGAAGAGACTTTTGATGCTGTTGCGTTGTTTTATTTTATCACCAAGAAGCAGGCATGTTTATAAACAAGCGAAGATCTACGAACACACACGCATAACACATAACGAAAAACAGAGGAATGAGGGAAAACTCTCGAATATTTTATCCAGTGTCTTATATAACTTATTTTGATAGAGAAAATCTTGTTTACGGTGCTTACAGACTATTAAGTTTCTCATAGGGATTCTTGCTCGTGTGGATCTCAAAGTAGTGGAAACACAGGGATCTTTATAAAAAACAATTTGTTTAGGTCATCAACTTTTATCAATCACTCAAAGCATGGGATTCGCTGATATAACATTTTTTCAAAGCATTTCTTGAATTATTTAACTTGGAATCGGATCAGGAAATAAGAGAAATTTAGAATGGTTAAGATGAGATAATTTAAGATAAAAGTTAAAAAATTAATTTGGATTCAAATTAAATGTTAAATATCATTACAGGCATATCAAAATAAGTATACATATTTGTTGTTAGAAAATAGTTGAATGCTTCTAAAAGTTCGTTTTTTTAAACTGTTTACGAGACATTAAATATTCGATAAAAGAGTGTGATACTTCATTTTCTGTTAAAAAAAAGTTCGAAATCCAATGCAATCATTAGTCACATTTGGCTTATCAAACCCAATGAGGTCAATTTACGGTCACGTGTCATGTACCAAGCAAACCGCCTGTGTTGAATTTTCAACCATTCTGCGTATATCGGGATGCCTGCCGATAGCATTGATTATCGGCAGACATCCAACACAGTAACACTAAAGTTAAATGTTTACGCTAGCCGAATAATTATAAAAATATTTTGAATTTTTAAAAAAGAAATTAATATTTTGAATTATTTTCGCTAGATTTTCGTGGTAATGTAATTAGTATTTTCAATGTATTTATTGTTTTGCATAATTAATTAATATCACTTTTTAATTAGTTTGACATCTTTTTACTCTTCCCTTCCCCATATACTTTTTTTTGTTCAAAGGATACATTTTGACAAATAGCTATGGTAGTATTTTTGAAAAATTACATGTGTTCTTTTGTATATATTATTTAAATGTTATTGAATGTTGAATTTTATTAATATAATTTCTCTTAAGTAATTATTATTGTTAAATAAGTTAATACTTGTAAGCTTACTAATAAAATTATTACATTTTTTTATTTATTGCAATTGTTTTTTTTTAATATTGAGACTTTGAAGTATTAAATTTGCTCGGAGGAAAGAACATGAAACTTAAATTTCTATGTATTGAAAAAATTATGATTACAATTTCAAATTATACAATATAAAGATACTATTTTTAATATATGCAGCTCATTAATCAGATATTTCATTAAAATTTTTAGAAATCCTTAAAGAACAAACAAGCAAAATTGCACCTTCATAATTTTTATTTACACATTACAAAAAATACAGATAAAATACATATGATAATTATTCGATAAATAAAATTAAATGGATGTTTCAATCTAATCACCTATTACAAATAATTCAACAACTGTTTATTTTTCTAGATATTTAAAAAGAATATAGACATAGCATGAGAATAATGTCAAAGTAATTGATGAAATAAATTTTATTCAAAAGGATCATTCTAGATACTGAACAACAGTTTTTTAGCACCAGTAAAAACATAATGTCGAGCAATATGCTTTTAAAGCGGAACGTTTCTGAAATGCATTTGAAAATGCTAAAGTTACATTGAATAAATATCATAAAATAAAACAAAAAACATACAATACAGTAAATTTAATAAATACAAGTAAGGTCATGATTAATATATAAACATACAGAAATTAAATAGGATACAAAGAGGAGCTGGAAGGAACACTTATGTTTTTACAGAATTTTATGATTCACAATTCATATATTAAAAAAATAGGGAGAAAAAAAAAAGAGTGAAGCAGTCATGTAGCAGTGAAATTGGAAATAAAAGATGTATAATAAATGCTTATATGGAAATTGATTTTATTGAACATATCAGTATTTCTTAAATCAGAAATCACTGTCGAAAATGATATAGCATGACATTATAACAATCAATTTCAGTTTAAATACAAGAAACAAAAAGGATTTCCGAGAAAAAAACCACTAATGAGAATAAACAGATTACTCCTTTGTAATTAAACATGATTAAACAGCAATATCTGAATTATATGGATTACTAAAAGACGAATAAAACTTTAAGATTCATAACAGAAAAGTAAAACCTCATGATACATTTTATTTTAGTGCCATCAACTAAAAATCATATACAAAGTTATTTGATGTTAATTATTGTCTTCGAAAGTCACCCAATATGCGAGTTCCTACAAAATATTTGAGCATTTTAATTTTTGAAATAGCTCTTTCTACTGTATCCGTTACATTGGATATCTTGCAGTTATCAATTTTTTCGGTAATATTTAATTGAATACAGTCCTTTAAAAATTTAGGACATTTGAATTTATATCATATTTTTTGTAGTTCTTGTTCAATTTGGAAACCTTTATCTCATCACAACATTATTCGGTTCTAATACATTCTTCGAATGGCTTTTAATAAAAAGTTGCTTGCCAGATATGTTGTTGCAGCATAAAAATTATTGGAACGCCATTGGTTTTAGTTTATTATAGTTAGCAATTGGGCACACATTGAATGAATTCTTCAAGATGATCGGAGCATATCACCGACTTCGAAGAAGGCTTACAGCTTTCTATTCCAATGCTAACAACGCAATTCAGGATTGTTGAAAGAAAACTAAAAATCATATTTTATACAGCAATCACTCTTGAATTTCGAATTAAAGTATTCAGCATCACACCAATATCCATCTTTTAAAACTTAATAAGAGGAAAGAAAATTACTCAAAGCTTTAACTTCAAATGTAAACAAAAAAAAAATCCGCTTGTAACTTGGCGGAGAACGTTAATGACAGACTCATCCACAAAAGCGTTGCAAGTGAAGGTTTAAATGCCATACACAGAAATTCATGACACGTGACTTTTATGTCACATGAATTGACCCCGTTATCGAATTTTTCTCCACAATGTTAGCATTACTTGAAAACGGTACAATATAATATTAGATTTCGTACATTTTACTGCATTATGAATGCTGAACATTAGGTCTGCAACGGTATGAGTAATTTCTGATTTTAATTCCAAATTTACTATTTTGCATAGCTCAAATCATTAACTTATGTAAGCCTTAATCAATTTATTGGACGAAAGGAAGAAATCCAGCCATCTTTTAGACTACATATTTTTTGAATATATTCAACATCAGCTGGATTTAATTTCTTCGCTTGATGTAAAGTAGCATCATATATTTATTTTCAAATTAGTGTTGAAGATTTTTTTTTTCTTTTTGTCAACTCAATACAAGCTTTCCTCTTAAGAGAGTTGGATATTCTTTGTCTAATCACATTATGCAGGTGGCTGGTGATTATGCTTCAAAACAGATTTCACAATAACTGTACTGTTGGAGTCCAATTGCGATTTTTCACACTCCTTTTTCAAGTATTTAATTGCGAATACATTTGAAGATTGTACAAGAATGTACTGATTTTGATTATCTTCAAATAATATAATAACAAGTTGTTAATCACTGAACCCCATTGCGGCAATATCTGAAATTATTTATTAAACAAAACTATTATGGAATTTTATTTTCTTGAAACCTTATTTTAAAATTTCAATTTTCAATGTTATAAAATAATTATACATGGATTTTAAGGAATAAATTTAATGGTGCTTTATTTATTACACACTTTATAATATACAAACTCATCGATAAGAATTGTCTATGTTGTCATGCAGTATTTTTTATTGTTTTTGAACATGAGTTATGGTATCCAATTGGCAACAGCTAAAAATTTGCGTATAAAAGATGATTGCCTTCCTTGAATTTCCTAAAATTTATTGTCGTGCTTTATCCGTTCTTCTTGTTCCTTTATCAAAGTTGGTTGCAACTTTTTCAACAGCGTACATATTTTCTGAGTCCAAAACATAATTATTAAAAAAAGATGGATATCATGATTTGAGGGTTTCCAACTTATTCATGTTCCATTCCAACCTTCCAGTGCAATTTTCCGATTTCGAAAAAAGGAGTGAACCTTTGATAAGCAGCTTGTAATTTACTTGTGTCCGGAAAATGTAGCACGACACTATCAATTAAGAAAAGAAAACGAGATGTCTGTAATTGACCTTATTATTACATCTATTTACACACAAGCTAAAGGTCTTACAAAACTGTCAGTGACACAGCATAAAACGGTTTTATAAAGGATTTTCAATCCATCAAAGAAGCATCCATCTTGCTTCAAGGAAATTATCGTTACAGCTTGATCCACAGATCAGCGAAACTGATCGGAATCGATATTACATACATGCGAAAAGATCTCGTGTTTCAAATCTGTCAGATTTTTTATATTTTTTAGATAAATTTTATCTTTGAGATAATTTTAAAGTAAAAAAACACAGGAAGTTAAGTCAGGTGCACACGATGGCCATTTTGTTAGAAATGCACGACTGATAAAGGAATCCTCTATAAAATGGTGTCGCAACAGTTTCTGAACCTCACTTAAAATGTGAGAAGGTGCACCCTTCCATTGGAATGTGGACGCTCCAACACTGTGAATCTATAGTTAGTATCCACGGAATCGGAATTCTCTAATGTTCATACTGTTCGGTAAATGTCATAATCTGTTAAGACATTTAGCAGACGATTGCTTTTCAGATATTTTATAACTGCTACAAATTTTAATTCTGTTAAAATATTATTAAAAGTACAAGCAAAGGAATTTTCTCCTTGTTAAACATATTTTATTAATATTATTTTGTATAATAACTGATGATCAATTGTAAACCTTTTGAAATTTGGCAATGGTTTGTAAATTATGATGTGAAGTGAAGTGAATAAACGAAACCGATGGAATTCTGAAACGCTTGGAGACTTGTTTTGATTCTTTAAGCATATAAGATGCTCTGCAAGCTACGGAAATATATATATATATATATATATATATATATATATA
>JAPMOQ010023642.1:12886132-13111737 GCA_026543055.1 Argiope trifasciata | reverse complement strand
ATATATATATATATATATATAATTTGAAGCTTAAGAAAACGGTTAGTTTTCTAGAAAGCATGCTGAATTGTGGCGACAAATGCACATGATAGAAGAAAAAGGTCAGTAAATTAAACTTTCGATTTTCGTTTCTGTAATGGAAAAGATCTAATAAAACGGCGTAGTCCAATCAAGGATAATTTTACTAAACGTTATAATGCAGTAATAACGGCGTTGAATGAAGAAAATTTAAATCGTGATGATTTTGAAATATAACTTTGTTCTTTAGAAAGAGTTGCAACTAATTTGGCAGAATTCGACGAAAGTGTATGTAAAGCATTAGTAGGGACTGAATATGAAGAAGAGTACGAAAAAATAGAAGAATATCGTGAAAAATTAGATGCTGCACGAATTCGTGTAAAAACTTGTTAAGAAAAACTTTCTTTTATATCCGAAGTGCTGGAATCGGTTAATGTTGAGAAAGCTAAATTAAAACTTCCCGAAAGAGAATTAATTAAGTTTGGCGGTGAAGTGAAATATTGGCTTAGCTTTTCCAGTCGATTTGGAAGAATTGACGAGCACGTTACCATCGGTGATGAAGTGAAATTTTAATATCTCATACAGAGCACTATAATAGGCTGTAGAGCGAGGGAAATAGTTGATAGTTGTCCGCCAACTGCAAAAAATTATGCTAAAGTTGTTGACAGCCTGAAGGCTAGATTTGGCCGTGAAGAACTTCTTGTTGAATATTATGTAAGAGAACTACTTTCATTGGTTGTAAAAAAGGCTGTTAATATAAATTCGAAATTGAATATAATGCAATTTTAGGACAAATTGGAATCATATTTAAGGTTACTGGAATCTATTGGCGTAACTACTGAAAAATATGCTGCTATGCTTTTCCCTCAAGTGGAATCGTGTATTCCTGAAAATTTATCAAAAGTTTGGTTACGAAATCCAGTGAAAATTAAAGTAGATGATACAAATTCTTATGGCGATAAGTTGTCGCAACTGCTATTATTTCTCCGAACGGAAGTTGTAGGGGAAGAGAGGATTTTGATGGCAAAATCAGGTTTCAATTTCACAGAAACTCTGAAGCAGGGTAAAAAATATCGAGAATTCGAAACTCCTGTTCCAATGGCTAATGATTTGGTTTATGAAGCAAAATCTTTGAAATCTTATTTATTTTGTGAAAAAGTCTATAATTCACAAGACTGTTTTAAAGCACAAAAAATGTCTTTTGATGAAAGACAAGATATTTTAAAGAAGAATAAGGCCTGCTTTGCTTGTTTAAAGGTTGAAAACGTTTCCAGAAAATGCAAATCTATTGTTCAATGTATGCTTTGTCAGCGCACAATTATGTGCTCTGAAAAGGTCAATAACACCAAACCTAATGCCGCAGAATGTCCCAGCACTGATGGAAATATAATATTATCAAATCAAAGTGACCAGAAATTCTTTTGCCAACTCTTTTAGTATTAATTGAGATGGGTGGAAGAAGCAAAGTGGTAAGAGCGTTATTCGATACAGGATCGCAGAGATCATACATTTTGAAGTCTACGGTTAATGAAAGGAAAATAACCACAGAAAAAAGTCAAAATTGAACTCATGTAGTATTTGGTGGCGCTAGCTCCAAGAAGAAACACAATTGTTATGAACTGTCAGTAAGCAATGTGAAGAAAAATTATTCTTGTAAAATACAAGTTTTGGATCATGATATTATTTGTGGCTATATTCCTAGCATACAAAAGGACCCATGGCTCAAGGAGCTACAGAATAAAGGTATCCAATTCACTGATGTTGGTAAAAGCTCGATGCCTATAGAGCTGTTGATAGGAGCTGATTATGCTGGAAATCTCTTCACAGGAAATATATGTCCATTGTCATCTGGTTTGATTGCTGTTGAAACCTATTTGGCTTGATGTGTAATGGGAAAACCAAAAGCTTTTTTCAACAAAAATTTCTCCATATCCCTTTTTATTCAAAGGAATGACACTTCAGACTTGTTGAGACTAGAAACTCTAGGTATAATGGACCCATGTGAGACTGATAATTCTAAAGACTTAGAACATAAAGCTTTTGACTATTTTTCCAGAAATGTAAAAATTGATGAGAACGGAAGATATGAGGTCAAGCTTCCCTGGATGCGCAGTCAAGATGAACTACCTATAAATAGAGACATTGCTGGGAAAAGGCTCGTTTCTACTAGCATGAAATTATTAAAAGGCTGTCTTCGAAAAGTGGAAGAAAGAAGATACTATAGGGTTCCAAATTTTATAAAGATAATACCTTCAGTACTCATGAAATTTCGGGGGAAAACTTTTGGTGTTGTATCTGACATTAAAAAAAAAACGTTTCTACAAATATCTGTTTCTAAAGGAGACAGAAAATACTTGAAATTCCTGTGGTGGAAGGATGAGAACAGAAATGCGACTAAAGTGTATGAGCATGTCAGAGTAGTTTTTGGCCTGAATTGCAGTCTTTTTCTGTTGAGTGCTGTCATCCATCATCATTTGGATCAATATTTATCTTCTCCTTGCCATGGTACTGCTGTGAAGTACAGTTTTGGACCGACACTACCACAGCTCCTCAATAGATCAGACGAAACCAACCTTGGAGCGGTTTTGTCCGCAAACGAGTGAATGAAATTCGGATGCTGTGAAATATATAGGACTGGAGACAGTTCCGGGACCATTGAACCCCGCTGATTTACCTTCTCGTGGATGCTACGTTTTGAAGCTTCTGAGTTCTAAATGGTGGCAGGGACCTAAATGGTTACTCTTACGTGAGGATTTGTGGCCAGAATTGAATTACTATATTAATGAAGAGATTGTCTCTATAGAAAAATGTGGCAAATCAATTAGTCTTGTAAACAACTCTCCTGTTATTGCAAGTCTTTTCTATCGATTTTCCAGCTACGCCAAAATCATTCAAATTTTGGGTTGAATTTCAAGATTTCAGTGTAATTGTAAGACTGGAAAGCAGAAAAGAGGGATGATTGCCTACACTTGAAATAAATGAAGCAGAAAAAAGGATTATTAGGATGATTCAAGAAGAGTTCCTCACAGAAGAATCCGTTAGATGTTTGAAGGCCTTCAGTGTCTTTAGAAATGAGGAGAGTATTTTAAGGATTAAAACAAAATTAAGTGAGAAGAATGACTTAAGAAATTTTAGATACCCCCTTCTGCTTAATGAAAAACATAGGTTAATAGAGCTTCTTGTCAGAGAGGTTCATATGGAAAACTCTCATGATGGAGTGCAGATTCTATTATCGAAATTGCGAAAGAATTTCCGAATCGCCTATTTCAGAAGCTGGAGGGGCATCTGTCAAAAACGCTGATTGGCTGCTGATCTGACGTCATTTGAAGCTGGACAACCATAGAAGGTTGGCAGCAATTCATATTGGCTTGATAAAAGGGTAATCATTGACAATTTCTATTGTTGTCTTCGATCTTGGTAACATAAAATAGATTACATGTGCAAATTATGTAACGCGCATTTTTTTTCAAAAAAAAAAAAAATGGTAGTTAAATAAACATTTGTCTCGCGTCCATAAGCAGCCGTCCAAATCGTCTGCTGAAGAACAACCCAAAAACTTTTCGTGTAATTATTGCGAAAAGAAATTTTCGTTAAAAAACACGTTGTCCAAGCACTTAGTTACGATTCATAAAATCCACAATGAAAGAAGCTCTTCAGTTAATTGCCAACAACAAAATTGCATTGAAATATTAAAAATATTTCCCATTTTAGGATACATTTGTGCGAAAAGCAAAATTTGGAAAATTTCTGAAAAAAAAAATTAGAATTCAAGGATAGCTCAGGTATATACAAAAAATTTATTCTATTTGTAAAAAAAATTATAGTTCTTTCTTTCTACTTAATAGATTCTTTATACTTTTGAAATATATAGCATTTGCTAAGATTGTTTTAAGATTTTATCTGTCTACTTTTAATATGTGGTATTTAAACAGTATTGTCTTTTATAATTCTACAAGTGGTTGGCAGATGAGGAAAAGTGGACAGATATGAAATATGTAATTTTATTCGCAAAAAATAGTTCCTCATTTAAATCAACAATGTTCTGTTGCAACCGTAGTGGTAAGTACCAAAGCATAGTTGAAGAGAGAAAACGGCAATTAAAGGCACAAGGAACAAGAAAAATGAATTTTCATTGCACATCATCTATACTTTTAAAAGATTATGGCAGTCGTTTAATGGTAACATATTTTACAGAACATTATAAGCATGAAGCTCCTTTGTGTCACATATGAATACCTAAATGTCAAAGGAAAGTAATTGCAGGTATTTATTGTTTATTTTTAATTTCTTTGAAAATTTAACTACACCGTATAAACTGTTGAAAAATTATCAATTTTCAACTAAATACACTTATTATACTTTTTAAATATTCAGTTTTTACCAATATTTTTTAAATATTTTATTTAGATCCATTCTTATTCTCCACGACAATGGTGCTCAAATAATATTGCCATTTAAAATTTAACAGTGGCTGGTTCTAATGACTAAAAGCTCTAGTCCATTTATAAAATACTGTCTTTTGTGCTATGAATACTTTTTGTAGCTTTAACAATCTTAAAAACCTATCGTTATTTTCAATAAAAGTCATTTATAACTGACACAATTTGTTAAGTAAAAACACCTAACCCTACACATATGTCGCATCCACTAAGCATTCTGATAATTTAAAAAACCACAATTCATGATTCCCATTCATTGTGTTATAATAATATTTTGAAATAAACCCTTATGTATATATTTTTGTTTAAAAAAATTGGGAGAGGGCAGTGGAAAGTGTTTTTTTTTAATTTATGGCAGTAAGCATTTTAGTCAAAAATGCTGTAATTTGACAAGATAAGTGAACCCTATGCATTTGGGTCACGTGACTTAAATAACGAATGAGCTTTAAGATTGACACTACTCAGCTTCGGATGTAGAAGCCTGTGTAAGAAACTTGAACTTGCGAACAGGAATAACATCATCTTTGAAACCATTAGATTGATTCGAAAGTCAAGCTTAATATGATTGGCTTGTTTAATGACGTCAACGCAGTTATCTGAACACATGACATATAATCATATGTTAAGATATTGATCTATTATTTTTAGGAAAAAAAGGGCAGAAAAATAATAGTATTCAAATATATAGAAGGTGTATATAATATTTTGACAAAAAAATATATGTTATATAAGCAATAATGTCTACAAAGGGATCAAAGGCGTCATCAATGAATGTCAACGAAGCTCTAGTATCTTTATAGTTCAATGAAATCGCATCAATAACACACAACAAACCATTATTTTCAGAGGTCATTTTGTTGTATATATGATAAATAACGACCATATTAACCTTAAAATATGGTGGAGAATATGAGATTTTACTTTTCTATTATGAATCTTAAAATTTTCTTTATCTTTTTATAATATCTATTATTCATTTATTACTGGGTAATCATGTTTAATAACAAAAGAGTAATCTGTTTATTCTCGTTAGTGGTTTTTTCTCTGAAATCCTTTTTGTTTCTTGTATTTAAACTGAAATTGATTGTTATAATGTCATGCTATATCATTGTGGACTTCAGTGATTTCTGATTTAAGAAATACTGATATTTCCATTGAAAATCAATTTCCATATCAGCATTTATTACATATTTTTTATTTCCAATGTCATTGCTACATGACTGCTTCACTCTTTTTTTCAGCCTATTTCTTTAATGTACAATCAATTTTGAATCATAAAATTATGTAAAAACATAAGAGTGTTTCTCACAACTCCTCTTTTTATCCTATTTAATTTCTATATGTATATATATTTATTATGACCTTACCCGTATTTATTAAATTTACTATATTGTATGTTTTTGTTTTGTTTTATGATATTCACTCAACGTAGCTTTAGCATTTTCAAATGCATTTCAGAAACGTTCTGCTTTAAAAGCTTAGTGCTCAACATTATGTTTTTACTGGTGATAAAAAAATGTTTAGTATCTAGAATGTTTCTGTTGAATAAAATTGATTCTAGAAAATGTATATATTAACCAGATGTAAATAAACTTGCCAACTTTTAATATTTTACTTGATTATAGCATGCTTTGATGAGAGATTTTTATCACCTTGATTCAGCATAAAATCTTTTCGTCTAGCTTCTTCTTAAAGAATGAGAATTTGCCAGGTGAGTTGATTCTAAATGCAAAAATTAATGCATTATTTTAATTTTTTTATAAAGGAAAAATATAGCGCTCTCTTCGTATGAGGTATTTAAGTGTAACATAACTAAACAGGTACAAGATTTTTCTAATCTCAAATTTACGGACATGCAATAATAATAGCTATTAATTATATTTTGTGCCTTATCATATTAAATTCGTTGGAATCAAATATCCGTTTGCTAGTGTCGTATGGAACCTCAGAGAAGTGATCTAGACAGACGTTTTTATACGTCTGAAATTTAAAATTCTCTACAAACAAATCGATAAAGTTTAAAACAGGATGTTAATCCAACTGACCTAAGCTCTCAACAACAGTGGCGAATTGGCCAGATTGCCAGCTTACCCTATGGAACGAGGTTATCTCACACATTAAACAATGTAGACTAAAGAAAAGTGTGTGAACAGAAGAAAATCAAGAGCCTTACTTAGTCAAGTTTCTTGTGCTTTTTAAAACCAAAATAGCAAATAGTTTTATCTTACACACAATATCTTCTGCTCGAGGCCAAAAATGCTTCAAGCACTCAAATTGCCATAAATTTTTTCTATAATTGCACATAACTAATTCTTATACCATTTTAAAATTTGAAAGATTTATAATATATTTTTATAATCCAACTTAATTGTGCATATTTTCTTCTGAATTTTGGCAAAATTTTCAATAATATATTCCATTATTGCGATGAAATTCAAATAGCCGTCATTATTTTTCCAAACATTCAATCACGTGATAAGGAAGAAGAATTCTGATTATTATATGCATCAATTAATTTTAAACCTCATAGTGTGTTCGAAAAATTATGGACAATATTAAATGATTAAAAAAAATTTGAAACGTATTTTTCTCCAGATGCTAGTTATAATTTTTAAAGGATGTTGTAAAATTTAATTAATTACTGCGGTGGCATCTAGTAAGCAATCAAACAAAATGTTTTAAATCATCTACAGTATGTTCATTAAATTGGAATGGCATGACTAAAAATAAATTAATCTGTTCTCTGCATATAAACATAGTTTTTAACTTACAAAATTATATTAACTAATTTACGACTTCATTAACTAATCCTAAACCCTTATTTAAGAAGTCTTCTTCATTATTCGTGATATTTGTGATCAGAGATTGAAGAAAGGTTGTTCAATTGTTTCCATTTTCAGAGTATGCAAACTGTTTATGGATTTCACTTTTATCTATTTAGTTACATTTTAATTTCATGTTTAATCGCTAAAAGGTAGCTGTAGGGATGCGAGTGCCCTCTTCCATTTTATCCTGGAAGCGATTATTTTCACATACTGTCCACCACTGGCTGACAGATGATGTTTGCGAGTGTAATATTTTTTCCAATAAAAAGTAGTAAGCATCCATTCAACTTTGTTAAGAATAAATTCTGAGCATTCAGCTTTATTAACACTGACTGAGTTATAAACATAATCTTCTGGTAGCTCCATTTTTTTGCTTTAAAAACAACTGTCATCTCTCATTCAGTTTCTGTCAATGAGTTCAGTTATGTCCATTTCATTTGACAATTTTCCAAAATAATGACGGGATACAAAATTAGTCTTCAGTTTCCAAATGGGGCATTAAATTGACCAAATTAAACCGAAACCAAATGTAGAAGAAACAGTAACTTTTTAAATACTCACTGAATTGCTTTCAATTTTACAGAGTCACAAGTTTCTCAGACAAATGAAAATGAAAATAAAATGTATTTCATGTATTTCGTGATTCTAGTTGAATATAATTTCGAATTTGTGGTTTTTAAAGGAAAAGCGTGTACTTTTGAGCAAAAACCAATCAATAATAGAAATGGAGGATTCTTAGATGACCAAATTGGAGAATTTAGATGACCAATGATGAGCAACTTTACCTTTGCCTTCTTATTATACTTTATAAATACAACAATCCAAGTATTCAAGCCGCTGGGTATCTGATTAAAAATCCCAATGCTAAGAATAGGAATGTCTTCTGCGTATGTGCTTGAACTTGATAATATTTCGAATAAATGACCTAAATATACTAACGAAATATTTTATTTTTGAAATATAAGGTGTGGAATAATTCAGAGTAACGACAGAATTAGTATTCGAAATATTCTTCAAAGTAAAAGAAAAATAAGAAGGATAAAAATGAATTTATTGTGCGCTTTCGAGACTCAAACTAAAGACCAGCATAAAAAAAAAATATTCGCCCTGTCGCTCTTTTCCACCACGCCATATATTACTTGAAGGCATGAGGGTTTTTTCCTTCTTAATACGACAATCCATGTATTCAAGACGCTGCGAATCTGGTTTAAAAGCCCAATGCTAAAAATAGGAGTGACTTCTGCGCAGGAGCTTGAAATTGACAAATGTAATTTCGAATAAATCCCTAAATGTACTAAGGAAATATTTTAATTTTGAAATATAAGGTGTGCAATATATCAGAGTAACTACTAATTAGTTTCGAAATAATCTTCGAGTAAAAATAAATTACAAAAATAAAAATAAATCCATTTTGAGCTTTCGAGACTCGAACTGAGAATCAGCAAAAAACAGGGATTCGCCCGGTCGCTTCAGCTATTACACCGCATATTCCTTTGGAGCCTGAGGTGTCTTTCCTTCTTAATACAACAATATTATTCAAGACGCTGGCAATCTGGTTAAAAAACCTTATGCTAAGAATAGGAATGATTTCCGCGCATGTGCTCGAACGTGACAATTAAAATTTTGAGTACATCCCTAAATATATTAACGAAATATTTTATTTTTGAAAAATAAGGTTTGAATAATTCAAAGTAACTACAGATTTAATATTCGATACATTCTTCAAAGTTAAAAAAAAAAGAAAAAGAAAAATGATACCATTTTGCGCTTTCGAGAATCGAACTGAGGACCAGCAGCAATCATATATTCGCGCTGTCACTGTGGCCACCATGCCACATATTCCTTTAGAGAACGAATGGTCTATTCTTCTTAATACGACAATCCAAACACTCAAGTGTGAGGGAATCTGATTAAAAGCCTAATGCTAAGAACAAGAATGACTTCTGCGTATGTGCTTGAGCTTGACAACTAAAATTTCAAATAAATTCCTAACTATATTAACGAAACATTTCATTTTTGAAATATAATGTGTGAAATAATTCAGATTAACTATGGGATTAGTACTTGAAATAATATTTTAAAAATAAGAAAAATAAAAATGAATCCATTTTGCGTTTTCGAGACTCGAACTGAGGACTAGCAAAAATCATAGATTTGCCCTGCCACTCTGGGCCTCACGCCATATATTCATTGACGGTTATGGGGTCTTTCCTTCTTAATACGACAATCAAAGTATTCAAGAATCTGAGAATCTCGTTAAAAGGCCCAATGTTAATATTAGGAATTAAAATTTGACAACTAAAATTTCGAATAAATCCTTAAATATATCAATGAAATATTTCATTTTCGAAATATAAGGTGTGAAAGGATTCAGAGTAGCTTCAGAATTATTATTTGGAATATTACACAAAATAAAAATAATAAAAAGGAATCCATTTTGTGCTTTCGAGACACGAAGTGATGAACAGCAAAAATTATAGATTCGCCGTGTCGCTCTAGCTAACATTAAACATATTCCTTGAGTGCCTGAGTGGTCTTTCCTTAGAGAAAATTTTCCTTCTAACAGCATTCCCCTGAGTATATCGAAACTATTTCTTTAATTACGAATTTACCTTATAATGGCATCGGATTTTCTAATATGAGTCGCATTTTCTAATTACAATCTGTTGCATACGTTTTTATATGATAAGGATTTAGTTTGAGCCCTGTTTCAGTAAAAAAAATCGCATAAATAGGACGGACCGAGTCTCAAAATGAAGGGTACGTGTTTAGTTCTGAGATTTTGTTCGCTTTAATCGTTTCAAAAAGCGAAAGATTTGATTTATCTTCAAGCTATCAGAACAGTGTACTTTCATTTGGAAGTGATAAAAATGAATAGATCACATCATTATTAATATATCGTAAAAAGGCATTCTTCTCGGAATCGCTCCAATGAACTTTTTCAGTGCTCTTACGTATATAAATAAATTATATCTGAAATAAAATGCTATCTGTAGTTCTATGCGTTTTAATCTCAGATTTTTTTTTCTTGGTATTAAAAAATGACTCTTTGCTTTGCAGAAATTGAAAGGATAAAGGCAACTTTTGCAATAAAATTGCTTTATAAATTTTCCTGTAAAATGATGTATTTTATTGCAATGATGATAAAAAAATGCGTTGAAAGAATTGAAATCTTTATGTTTCTTCAACCTTGCGATATAAAATATTTAAATATCTGTCATTTATGAACTAACGAAATAAAAGATTTGGAAATCTCATACAACAGCTTTTCTCATAATTACATTGTGAAAAAAATTATGAGAGTGCAAGTAAAGCCAAACCAAAACGTAAGATGTTAAGTAGAAATCATTGTATAGACTTGTTTTAGACATTATATCTATCTTTAAAAAGAAAACTAAAAAACTCCTAAATCTAGATAAATGGAATTTGGTGTAGGGTCTTTACACTAAATTTGCAAATGACGATCAAATTTTGAGCAAAATCAATTCAGATTTCTATTAGCCCGGTTGTTCGAATATAAATTAACACGATAACTAAAAAACGAAGAGGACTAGGTGGATAAAATTAGGTACACAAATTTAACATCTATATTGTAGACGATTATCAACGTTTACTGCAAATACAAGGAGCGGATGGTGTGTGAGACTGTACTTTCAAGAACACGTAAAAGCGATAACTCAAAAACGCAATAACTCAATTATATCAAATGTGACTTGCGATTTTTGTGACTACCAGTTCTGGTTAAATTTTTTTTTTTTTTTCATCAATCGGGCGAGAAAAACGCAACTAAATCAAAAGTTCAATTTTTTCCGCATGCTACAGATTAATTGATAAACCTCTTCAAGGATCACATTTTTACGATAAATTCAGTAAAAAGGCTAAATTCATACCAAAGAAAAATGTTTCATAATTATTATACGCCTGTTCTTTGCAAGGCGTATAACATCTTTATTAGAGAGCATGCGAAGAAGTTTTGGGAATACTACTGTAGCTAGTTTAATCGTAGAAGTCGAAAGTTTTCATCAATTTGGTCGATATATTCGCACATTATGGAACTCTCATTCCGGGACTCCAGTTAATTAAAAGTACGTATGAAAAAATAATCGGAGTTAAAATTAATTTTACTGATAAGTGATATTACTCCCGAAATATTAATTTGAAAAAGTAATTTTTGCTTAATACATATCATAAAAACTTTTGTTAGTTATGTGTTAATCGATATTCAGAAGGAAGAAACTCTCAATAAATGAACTATATAATTATGCATGCATACATGAAAACAATTTCATATCTTATTGCATTAATCAAAAATGAAGCTCTATATAAAATCCTTAATGAAATTTTATGGAATAAAAAACAAGCATTAATGCACTGCGCAAATTTTCCAAATCAATCAATGAAATTCTTGAATTTCTCATGTGTTATGAAGAAAAGCTATTACTTAAAAACAAAAGTGTATTTCAAACTTATCAATTTTCGTAAGAGCCGAGCCGAAAGACAGAATTTAAAAAAGGAACGAACGAAATTATTTTTTAAAGGTATATTTCCGTTGGGCGGAAAGATAAAATTCAGGGCTTCGAACCGGAACTGAACCGAAAACCGGAAAAAATCGTTATTTTGGTCGGAACGAAAACCGGAACTGAACCGAAAAAAATATCGGTTTATTTCGGTTCGATATATCTTTCAGTCATATTGTTACTGTTTCCAACTTATCAATATTTTCTAATTTAACGTCAACTTTATAATTATCATTACATGTATACTGCTTCTCGATTTCCTATTTTGATATTCACTAGTATTTTTCTGTTTCAGTTTCGCATGAAACAACTTGTAGAAGACATATTTAATTCAGTTGATTAAACTAGAAGTATAGATGATTTTTTAAGAAAAATATCGAGTTATATTTTATTTTTCACATCTCAGCATGCGATCATCCACGGATGTTTGTATAGACTGTTTAGATCAGGGAGGGGTAAATAGACAGGAGAGGCCCTAAGTGACGTAGCATGAAGCATCTATCAAATCTTCTGCGCATCAAATGGGTGTTTGGTAATGGCGGCGATTCAAATGTTTCGTGGCGGCGATTCAATGTACGAAGGCTTGATATAAAGCATAATATTTTAGATTTCTGGGAAGAGAATAAAATTATATATCCGCACTTGTATAAGATTGCAATGGTGGTTTTGGCAGCTCCAGCTACACAAGTTAGTGTTGAAAGAGCGTTTTCAGGTTTGAAATTTATTCTCCGAGACAACAGAAGTAATCTCAGTGAAACCACGTTAGAAGATATATTAATAATTAGAGGCAATTTCCATATGTTAAATAAATAATATATTTTTTACATAATTATTGCAAGGCCAAGTGCACGATGTGAGAGTCAAACGACGAATGTGGGTAATCATGAACCTAGTTGTCAAATGCGATTTTGATAATGGATAACAATGCCAATGCTCGCCGTCCTCTGCTCACCGCTCTTATCGTACCTGCTGTTTGTATCAATTCACATAGTGTACCAATTAAAAAAAGAATAAAATCTTCTAAATTTTGATAGAATTACATTTTTTGTTTATGATAGAATTATATTTTTAGTACAAATAAGAATATACATAAAATGAAATTATTCATTTGGAACTGAACCGAAAACCGTTATTTTTGGCGGAACGAAAACCGGAACTAAACCGAAAACCATTATTTTTGGCGGAGCGGAAATCGGAACTGAACCGATATTAATTTTTTAGTTGAACCGGAACGAAAACCGGAACAAAAAAAATTACGGTTCGAAACCCTGATAAAATTGAAAGAAAGTTAGCAAAAGAGAAAGTATTTAGGAAGACGCTGTTTATGTAATATTAACTATTAAATGCTAGAAATTCTTCGCACGATAATTTTTTAATTTAAATTTTTACACATTTTCTTGAAGCAATAATTAAGTTATATTAAATTAAATTGCTTAAACATATTAACTCTTAAATAGCTTAATATATATTTCTTTGAGAAAAAATATGCTGATATAAATTTTTGAAGGTATTGCCCAGTTTAGATTGCTAGTTGAATATTTATTAGAAGAACCTCTGAGCAAGTTTTGGTTCATGTAACTCAATGCGTAAGTTAATGCGTAATCTTCAGAATTTAAAAAAGACTTGAAATTTTGGTTAGATTTGGATATTATATTTGGATTGATATATTTTTTTTAATTGCCTATGTTTTTTTTTACTTATAATACTGTATAAGCCTGCTGACAGTTATCTGCCAGTGATTTAAACCGAAATGGGCGTCTCCTATTTTTCACTAGAGCCAACTAGGGTCAAGAGTGCGACTTAGCTACTTCATGCTTCACATTCGTTTGCACAATCCTTTTATGGTAGGAAGGGGCATATTCACACACCTCACAGATAAACCCAGATGAACAACCATGTCCGAACCCGGAACGCTGAGATCACGGGGAAGACATGTTACCTCTATGCCAGGATGCCGACAAAAACTTACCTATATTTGCCATAATGCATATTGTATTTTGATGTATTTGACAATATCTGAAAATTCGTCTGTGCCGAAGAACAAAATATACATAAAAAATTCGGTGTATTATTGGACTACCACTACGGCATCGAGTTGATGGAGCATACTTTGAGGCTAAAAGTTTCTTCCAAATCGGTAATAACGCTGCAATAATTTGTATCGATGGTAGAAATCTATGCTTTTGTGTCCAGTAATAACCACATGCTCTACTGCGATTGGTCAAATATTTCAAGTAAACAAGTAGCTTTGCAATTCAAGCAGACCGAAGGCGGAAAAAGCTGATAATACCTCAGGTGTGCAATGAATAATGTCATAACCGCAGTAATGTAAATGCGACAGAAACTACAAGTGTCTGCGTCGTCGTTTCAAGGGTCGTCGTTTTTTATATTACCATACATTACGGTATGGATGTGCAAGCCGATAGCACTCAAAGCTTATCCCAGTAAGATTCTTCTTTTGCAAGAGTTAAAACCTGGCGATAACGAATTTCTTGAAACGTTTGCTTCGACGTTCTTGGCACAGATGGAGGAGGGTCAGAACAGTCTTAGAATATCCTATGGACTGGGTGAGGATCACTTTTACATATGAGAAACAGTGATAAGAAAAACTGCCACGGCATTGTCATTTAGAAACTTCACCAGATTCAATAAACGCCCTTGTATTATCTGCATATTACTGTATAGATCAGCTTCCCAGCGACTTTGGTCATTTTTCTTTGAGTAAATTACCCCTCAAGATAGATAGATAGATAGTTTGTTTTTATGGCGCAAGGACCAGACCTGATCATACTGCTCCAGACATTAGTTAAACATGACTTTCTTATTAAAATTTAAAGCATTTTAAGAAAAACATACAATTAAATCTAATGTAAAATTTGAATATCTTTTAAAAAAGCAAAGATATTTGAATGATGGTTATCTCCTAAAATGTCATTTAACCCTTTATTTACTGAATTATGTTGCCGTCTATTTTTCAACTTTATTTTCGCACCAGTCGTTTATTTTCCTTGCAGAATCATCCCATGGAACCCCAAGAAAAATAATGTAATTAACAGAAATATCTTAATTAGTTTAATTATTAATGAAATATTTTTAATTCCTACTTTCAGCTTATATTCACCTCATGTTATTTGGGTTACGTTCTCCGTGCTCTTTAGAATACAATAAGCAAAATTAGTCATAGAGTTAAGATATAAGCTAGATTTTAATGGTACTTTTAAGTACCGTCAGTCAATAAAGGGTTAAGTTAAGAACAGTTGTTCCAAATTGAACTTGCCATTGTGTACTAAAATCTCGGCATTCACACAAAATATGTCTGACAGTTAAAACAGAATTGCGTTTATTTCAAAGTGGTGCATGATAAGAGTGCAAAAGATGTTTTGGGGTCAAATAGGTGTGACGTATTCGAAGTCTCGTAATAATGACATCTTTCTTTCTAGTCACAATTTTATTTTTGAAACCTTTTACAGATGGCTGTATCTGAAAAAGTTTATTCCTAGACAGAGTTTCCCACGTAGATTGCCAGAATTTATTTTGAATTATTTTTATTACTTGTAATGCATCGGATAAGGGAACAAAATTTTCTTTCAGCAGAGTTGAGAGTTTTGCTGCCTTGTCAGCTTTTTCGTTTCCCAAAATTCCGACGTGCCCAGGAATCCAACAGAACTTAATTTTGAAATTATTTCTTAACGAACTATATATGTGAAAATTATTTAGAACTAAGGGATGGCTTTCCGATGACACATTTTTTAAATCTGCAATGATACTTTTAGAGTCAGTATATATAATAAATTTAGAAGGGGTTAACGTTGCAATCGTTTGAAGGCTTAGATATATTGCATAAAGTTCGGATGTAAAGACAGAACAGAAAGGATGAAGTCTTTCTGATATGATTACATTACGAAAAACTGCTGTTGAACCGACATGATTACCACATCTTGAACCATCTGTATAAACAGGTTGAAAGGAATGATACTGTTGTCTGCGTTCATAAAAAAATTTCTGAAACATCACGTCTGATGTTGATGGTTTCAGAAAGTGTATAAAATCATCGACAAAATTAAAAGAGGATTCCTGCCAGGGAAATGGACCATTAATATTTACAACAACCGGAAAATCTTCAGTTTTGAATGATCGCAAAATCTCTCCTACACGGAATCCAAAAGTTGGAGTAAAAGACAATTTCCTAGAAAACAACGAGCCATATATAGGATTGAGAACTCTATTGCACAGTGGATGATATTCAACACTTAATTTCATAAAAGTAGGATAAACAAAGTCGTTTCCACCTGAGTTCCAAGGAGTGCTCACCACTTATAACTTGTAAACTCTGAATTGGAGATGTTATAAAAGCTCCTTTAGCCATACGAAGTCCTTGATTATGCACTGCATCCAATAATTTCAAGGTGGATTGGGCACCTGAGCCATAAATTGGTGCTCCGTAATCAAGCTTCGAGTGTATCAGCGATTTGTAGATCTTAAAGCAAAGAAATTCTATCCGCTCCTCAAGAAGTATTTGAGAGGACTTTTATAATATTTAGCGTTTGAAGGCATTTTCTTTTCAAATTTTGAATATGCGAACGAAATATTAGTGAGAAAAAGTTTTTGGGTGTCATATTAGATAATAACCTAACTGTGGGAATAACTGATCCATTCAGTCGAAGCTCTGGATCTGTATGAAGACCACGTCGCTTGCAGAAGTGAACGCTGTTTTCTGAGGAGAAAAAACAAATCCATTTTTCAAAGCCCAGTGCGACATACTGTTTATAGATGTTTGAAATTGTTTTTGAAAGAAATCCAAACTTTCACTACCACAATGTATTTGGATGTCATTGACATAAAGTGAAGTGTGTAAAAGATCCTACATGCGAAACAATCCCATTTATTTTTATGACAAACAATAAGACACTTTGTACACTACCTTGAGGAACGCCTTCATGCTGAATGAAAGGATCTGATAAAACATCTCCAACACGAATTTGAAAAATCCTTGTCCGCAAAAAGTTTTGTACAAAAATTGGTAGATTCCCTCTTAAATTCATGTAAATAAATCTTTCAAAATGCCATAACGCCAGGTTCGGTCGTAGGCTTTATCCATATTAAAGAAAATGGATACAAGATGTTTTTTGCTTACAAAAGCCTCTCTGATAGCAGTCCTCAGTTTTAGTAAATTATGCAGTGTACTTCTCTTTTTACTAAAGCTGCTTTGTAAAGGGGAAATCCAGTTTTTCTCTTCTAAGACATACATCAATCTGTGACTAACCATACGTCCCATTAGTTTACGGAGGCAACTTGTTAGAGCTATCGGTCTGTAGTTAGCGGGATCTTGCTGATCATTCCCAGGCTCGAGAATAGGAATTATTAATGCGTTTTGCCAGCGGGTTGGAAAAAACCTTTCTATCCAAATTCTGTTAAATAAAGTTAAAAGTATCCGCAATGACGAATCACTTAGATGTTTCAGTATATCATAATGTATTCTATCAGGTCCATGTGATGTAGAGTGGGACTTTTTAATGCATTTTTCAATTTATGAAATTTAAAAGCATTATTATATTTCTCCCCTTCGGAAGAAAAAAATCCAATGTTTGTTTCTCTGCCTGTTTTTTAAAAGCAGTAAAATCTTCTGGATAAAATTCTTCACTCGATATGTTAAAAAGAGTTTGTCCAATTAGATTAGCAATTTCTTTTGCATTAGAAATTACTCGTCCATTCAATTTTAAAAAGGATATTTGATCTGAATTAGAGTAACAGCCAAAAATCTTTATTTTATCTCACATGATTTTAGAAGGCATTTGTCCTTGAATGGAATTGACATACGAATGAAAGGATTGCTTCTGACTAATGCGTCGGATTCTACGAAATTCAGATTTTGCTTTTTTAAATTTAATGATATTTTGCGGGATAGGGTATCTCCTGAAGGTATTCCATGCTTTGTCTAGCGCTCTTTTACAGTTTGCACACTTGTCATTCCACCATGATTTGCATAGCTTTGGTATTTTCCTCGATGTTTTGAGAATACTGAGATCTGCTGCTGCAATGATATGCTCGGTTACTTGTTTGACTGCCTAATCAATAGAAGTATTATTAATCATATCTGGTATTAGTTGACATATTGAGTTAAACAGTGGCTAGTTTGCTTTGTTAATATTATATCTCACGGGTCTTTTAGGAAATAAAAAATCATTGTGAGTGTACTTCAATACAATAGGGAAGTGATCGCTATTGTATAAGTTTGAATCCACGAAAAATTTCCAGTAAGGAGCAAGGGAAGGAGAACAAAGTGCAAGATCAATCGTGTGGAATGTTTTGCTAGCTTGGTGAAAATGAGTGGGAGCATTGTCATTAAGTATACAGAGACAATAATAACCAATCAGTTGTTCTATTTGCCGTCCTCTGGTGTTAATATCGACATTATTCCAAATAGGATTATGTCCGTTTAAATCACGAAGGAGAAAAAAGGTTCTGGCAACTGTTCTATTAATTGATCCAAATGTCGTTGTTCAATATGCTCATTTGGAGGCAAATATAAATAGCAAATTGTTGTTAATACTTTCAACTGAATTTGTACAGCAGCTGCCTGTAAATCTGAATTTAAAATAACTTCATTACTTGGCAAGTGAAGTAGAGTTAAAGATGCAACTCCTCCAGATGCTCTAGAGTTTTGTTCATTATCTTTTTTTTGAAGGACATAGTTTTTAAAATTGGGAGAGACACATGATGTCAAATATGTTTCCATTATCCCCAAGCAAACAGGTTGATATTTGTTAAGAATAGATTTGATATCTTCTTTATGAGCTTGAAAACCATGGTAATTCCAGGAGACTAAATTAATATTTGTCATTTCTGTTTTGGCTTGGCTGTGCCTACTCTAGCATTATCGCTCAGATCCATTTCGTTAAGAGATTCGTCAAATGGATGCATTCCCAATTCAACATCTTCACTATTTAGGTTTATTTTTTCTTTCAGTTCATTTTGATTTTGAATGGAAAGATTCCTTTTTTTCTTTTTATTTTGTGGAACTGTTTTTAATGGTTTTTTGGGTTTTTTGTAGTGTTTTTTCACAACGGAGACCGAAATGTACCATCCGTTTAATGGATCGCCCCGCACAGCAAACACGTGGTATTTTGGGCTGTCCGTGAGAAGCAGGAAGCAAACAGAGAGGCGACAGTACCTCATAGAGAGCTCCCTCGCTTGCCGTCGAGGGAAAGAAGAGATAAAGCAGACAACAGTAGGTTTAGGGGAGGATAAAATATAAAGGGAGTAAAGATCCCTGGGTACCTAGGGATTGGGACACCCGTACTGGCCTAAAGAAGGTGAGCCTTTGAGGGGAAATTACCTCTCATGAACCAAAAATCTTTTTGTTACTGCAGAACTATATCGGGACCGTTGCAAGGTATGTTTAGCATGCTTTCTAGAAAACTAACCGTTTTTTAAAGCGCTTCAAATTATATATATATATATATATATATATATATCTGTAGCTTGCAGAGCATCTTATATACTTAAAAAATCATAACAAGACTCCAAACGTTTCAGAATGTCATCAGTTCATCAGTTTCGTTTATTCTCTTCACTTCACATCATAATTTACAAATCATTACAAAAGGTTTACAAATGATCATCAGTTATTATACAAAATAATATTAATAAAATATGTTTATCAAAGAGAAAATTCGTTTGTTTTTACTTTTAATAATATTTTAATAGAATTAAAATTTGTAGCAGTTATAAAACATCTGAAAAGCAATCGTCTGCTAAATGTCTGTTAACAGATTATGACATTTACCGAATACTCCCACCTTTGATTATTCGTCAACAATCAAACATAAAATATGGTAAATAAGCATTGGATACAAAGTAATTTGCATTGTCCTGAAAAATCTGGAAGGCACTTTTATAGTTTTACCTCTTCTTGTTGTAAGAGGGTTTTCACTAAGATGACTTTCACTTTCTGTACACTTTATCTCAAGGGGATAAAGCCAACGAACAGGATGTACAATGTCACCACTTGATGTTTTCAATCGCACAACTCTGACGTTTTTATCCTTACCTGGATATAAACCTCAAGAATTTTAGCCATTGGCCACATTTATCTTTTCTTTGAATCACCTTCAATTAAGACAATTTCTCCAGGTTTTGCTTCGTTAGAATTATTTTACTTCCGTAGTTGTAATAATACGCCTAGATATTCATGGTAAAATCTGTATCTTAAGTGTTGTTTAAGATTTAGTCGAAATTTCCAACGCCTATTAACATCGGTAGTGTCCAGTTTGTCTAAATCGGGCACTCCCACTGTCGGAATATCTTGTACGAACATTGACGGAGGGACCGGAATGAGGTCATTAAGATCTTCGGATAAGTACATCAGAGGTCTGGAGTTAATGACCGCCTCACAATCACATAAAATGGCAACCATCTCCTCATAGTACAAGCAGGCATTCCCTAAGACACGTCTAAGAAGTTTTTTCACTAATCCCAAAAGGAAGTACAATCCGTTCCCAAAATCCACCCCACCAGGGTTCAGAGGGTGGTATGAATTTCCATGTTATTCTTTGGATAGAAGTTTATCTTTCAATCACTTCCCAATCCAGTTTTCGCATCAAATTTTCAGAGCCTACAAGGTTAGTGCCATTATCGCTGTAAATAATTGGTCGGCCTCGTCTGGCTGTGAACAGCCGACGACAAAGGAGAAAGGATCTAGAATCAAGTGACATATTCGAGGTGTATTGCTCGATACACTGCACACGTGAAAAGAACTGTCCAACATTTTTCACCTCCCTGAACTGTAAGTGGTCCGGCCAGATCTACGCCGCTGACTTCAAACGCAGTTGATTCTTCTACTCTATCCTGAGGCAAACCGATTGGTTGGGTCTGATTATTCTTGGAATTATATCTCTTGCGTCTTAAGCAATTATTAATTTCTCTACAACCAGTCCTTCCAATTATAATCCAGAAATTGCACAGGCGTTTACATCCGAAGCTGAGTTGTGTCAATCTTAACCGCTTATTGGTTATTTAAGTCACTTAACACAAATGCATAGGGTTCACTTATCTTGTCAAATTACAGCATTTTTGACTAAAATGCTTACTGCCATAAATTAAAAAAAAACACTTTCCACTGCCCTCTCCCAATTTTTTTAAACAAAAATATATACATAAGGGTTTATTTCAAAATATTATTATAACACAATGAATGGGAATCATGAATTGTGGTTTTTTAAATTATCAGAATGCTTAGTGGATGCGACATATGTGTAGGGTTAGGTGTTTTTACTTAACAAATGGTGTCAGTTATAAATGACTTTCAGTGAAAATAAAGATAGGTTTTTAAGATTATTAAAGCTACAAAAATTATTCAAAGCACATAAGACAGTATTATTTTATAAATGAACTAGAGCTTTTAGCCATTAGAACCAGTCACTGCTAAATTTTAAATGACAATATTATTTAAGCACCATTGTCGTGCAGAATTAGAATGGGTCTAAATAAAATATTTAAAAAATATTAGTAAAAACTGAATATTTAAAAAGCATAATAAGTGTATTTAGTTGAAAATTGATAATTTTTCAACAGTTAATAAGGTGTAGTTGAATTTTCAAAGAAATTAAAAATAAACAATAAATACCTACAATTACTTCCCTTTAACATTTAGGTATTGGTATGTGACACAAAGGAGCTTCATGCTTATAATGTTCTGTAAAATATGTTACCATTAAACGACTGCCATAATCTTTTGAAAGTATAGATGATGTGCAATGGAAATTCATTTTTCTCGTACTTTGTGCCTTTAATTGCCGTTTTCTCTCTTCAACTATGCTTTGGTACTTGCTACTACGATTGCAACAGAACATTGTTGATTTAAAAGAGGAACTATTTTTTACAAATAAAATTAAATATTTCATATCTGTCCACTTTTCCTCATCTGCCAACCACTTGTAGAATTCTAAAAGACAATACTATTTAAATACCACATATTAAAAAATTAGACAGATAAAATCTTGAACAATCTTAGCAAATGCTATATATTTCAAAAGTATAAAGAATCTATTGAGTATAAAGACAGAACTATAATTTTGTTTACAAATAGGAGAAGAAATTTTTTTGTATATACCTGACCTATCCTTGAATTCTAATTCTTTTTTTTTTTTTTTTCAGAAATTTTCCAAATTGTGCTTTTCGCACAAATGTATCCTAAAATGGGAAATATTTTTTAATATTTCAATGCAATTTTGTTGTTGGCAATTAACTGAAGAGTTACTTTCTTTGTGGGTTTTATGAATTGTAACTAAGTGCTTGGACAACGTGTTTTTTAACGAAAATTTCTTTTCGCAATAATTACACGAAAAGTTTTTGGTTTGTTCTTCAGCAGATGATTTGGACGGCTGCTTATGGACGCGAGGCAAATGTTTATTTAAATACCATTTTTTATTAAAAAAATGCGCGTTACATAATTTGCACGTGTAATCTATTTCACGTTACCAAGATCGAAGACAACAACAGAAATTGTCAATCGCTACCCTTTTATCAAGCCAATATGAATTGCTGCCAACCTTCTATGGTTGTCCAGCTTCAAGTGACGTCAGATCAGCAGCCAATCAGCGTTTTTGACGGATGCACTTCCAGCTTCTGAAATAGGTGCTTCGCTTCTCACCGGCTGTATGATGTAAAGTATAAACAATTGTAACTCGCGTTTCAAGGAGCACAGTGTGTAGTGTTGCTTTTGCGATATTCATTGATTTATGCTTTTATCGCTCCAAGGTCTTCAATTACAGTTCAATTAATTAATTGCTTTGCATTTCAAGTGATTATCGTAATTTTATTAGCATGTGCTCCGTTGATAACGATTTCACTAATGAGAATTCAATGTTAGATTCTGATGCAGAAGCTGCTTTTCTTCAGGATTTGGTAAATGGGAAACCGGTCAGAAAAAGTACTTCTTTGCATAAAATGAAACCGGAAAGAAATTACTCGAAGGTTTTAGTTATATATACTGGTGGAACAATAGGTATGATAAAGAATGAGAAAGGAGGTAAGTGCAAATCCAAACTTTATTACATTATATGTGAGTGAAAATTTTAACTAAGAAGCATATCATTCGCATTAGGATAATTCTTGTTGAATATTTCGAATAAGAATAATAATTACAAAAAATTTAAGTTCACAATATTCTGAGCAGTTTTAGAATTTGCATGGTAAACATTGAGATATCCATGTGTATTTCATTTAATTGTAAAGGATTTTCTTTTAGCATTACATGCAAGAGTGCAATTTATTCTTTATGATAAATTTTCTTGTATATATGGTATAGATATCCTTGATTGGCAAATTATCATTAAAACATGTTTCAAGTTCATCAATTTCAAATGTTTTCTGAATTGAAAAGGTCTTTTTTTTAATCTGTCATTTCAACAAATCAAATCAAGGCTGTTTGTTTGCATCACGTTTGATACTGTTTCTGTAATGAAAGTTCTATAGATATAAACTTTTCGAGTTATGCAAAGTTGAATGTTGTATAAGTTTTTATTTTATTTTTGAGAGCTGTATTTTTTAAAAATGTAATAACTATGTTATGGTATTTTTTATAAAATGCATAGTTTATTTTATTCGACTTAAAAAATATTTTTCCCATATTATTTTGAATGCTAACTGTGAAAATTTTTTGTTTGAATAATCTACCCTTAAATTAAATAATTAGTTGCACATCATGATTTTAATATAATAAAATATATGAATAGCTAACCTGTTATGCTGCTTGAATGATGCTCATTGTGTATCTTTTATGTCTCAGTTTGTATTGTTATATAATAAAGCTTTAGTAAATACATTTATTTAGTTATATGAAAATAATATACATACCACATTTTTTTTTCATATCTTTAAAAATAAAATGTATGTATGGATCAGTGGAGTATGGAGAAAAATTTGAAAAATTTTCATGCAGTTTTTTTTGCTTAAAAATTATGAATCGTTACTTCATCTTTTGATAAAAACTAATATTTGCATTACGTTATTTCTTTTGTTTAAATCTATGGTAAGTCTGAAATGAAATCATTACTAATTATAAAAATATGCAGATACTAACTAAACTTAATAAACGTAACATAATTTATCCTCAAATAGCTAGGTAAGTTTCATCTCTTGTTTAGGAATAATTTTTATAGTGATTGTAATAAAAGACTGATTTAAAGTCTATCACTGAATTCTATTTGTTTGCTTATTGTTGCTCTGTTTAAAAAAATGTTGCTTTTATTTAAGGTATAAGAATGAATATTTTTATAAGTGAAAACTGTTCATTAAAATTATTTTAAGAAAGTTTAAAAGCAAAAAGAAGTAAGAGGAGTATTGGGTCTCGAAACATATCTTTACTACAGATTAGTTAAAACGAAGAAAAACAAACTCTGCAGTAAAAAGACTAAGTAAAAACATATGTAACCATTTTTTTTTCTTTGTTTCTGCATACTTTTTTCATCTGCTAAACAGTTCCAAAAATAAGTACTTTTTTCTATATTCACATGCATATATTGTCAGTAGTAGTTGTTATTTGGAGAAAGTATATATTTAAATTATATATTGATCAACCTTGATTCGAAAATAAAATTCAAAATCTGTGCCTCATGTCTTAGTCCTATAACACATATTGGTAGAATTTTTGAAAAATAACTATATTGTTATTTCCTGTTTTAAAATATGTCAGTAAATTTGATGCAAAGAGCTGAAATACTTATTATGACAGCTAGTAATTTCTACTCAGCATAATCATAGTTCTTCCTTTTAAAAAGAGCTGTGAAAAGTAATTTTATTTCGGCAATCACTAATATTGAAAATTTCATATCATATAAGTGCAATTTTATTTAATAAAGTGAGACTCTTTGTGAGAATGAATATAATATTCAGCAAAGAAAAAAATCTTTGTTTATTTGCTAAATTAAATAATATAAAAAAAGTTATTGTTAATATTTCTTACTTCCATAATTTCATCTGCATTACAATTAAAATAATTAAGTGAAGTAACTTCAGATTTAAAATTTTGTAGCTTTTGATTATGTTAAATATGCTTGTACCAATGCAATGAAATTTTGATTGTTTCATCATTAAAGCTATGTTTTGGCATAAATAACTTAATTCCAACTTTTTAGAATTAGTTAAAATAATTTTTTGAAATTAATTACATAATTAATTGAAATTTCTGTTTTGTACCTCATTTCCATTTTTAAAATTATGTTATAAATTATTTTTATCAAGATTTATTAGGTATTTTGAAAGAAATTTATTTTATGGCCCATATGTTAAGTATTATTGACTGCTTTTATAGCAAAATTGTCTGTTAATAGTTATTTATACTTTTGTTTGATAAGTTTTTTTTTTTTTAAATATATAAGCCAGAATAAATAGAATCTTTTTAGCTAAAAAAAAAAAAAAAAGTGATAAAGGTATCTTAATTCAGATTTACTTTTACTCATTGTAAATTTATTCTGAAAAAAGGGATGGAAAGCTCAACTTAACTGTCTTTTTGTGTGAGAAATGTTATTTTTGAAAGAAAAAAAATAACATTTAGTGCTTTTATGGTGATATAGTTTTAGTGCTTTTGTGGCTGTTTAGACTAAATTTTTATTATTATTACTGTGGTGGTTAAAACATGCATACTGTATCATTCTGCATAAAATTTAAATGTTGGATTTTTTAAAGATTATATTCTGACAATCAAGATTTTGTGCAAATTTAATTAAAAGTGTAGTGTGAACAATACTATGGCATATTTCTATTGCACATTTTGTGAAAGAAATTATTTATGTTAGTGGTTTAGAGTGTTGATTTTTTTTAAAAAAGAAAAATAAAATGGTGTATTCTAATATTCACTCTCCCTCTCCTGCAGGAATTAAAGAAGGTATTTTAACATTATTCTCATCTATTATGTTTGTCATGTAGAGATTCTCTACATGACAAACATAGCTGCTCATTGTATAGTTATCTGATTTATTATTTCCAGCTATTATAGTTTTTTAATGCTTATTTGATTAATTCAATGATTTAAAAATATATTCTGAAACCAGATGAAAGTTTATAGATTTATATCCCCTTTTTATATTTTTCTTATTTCAACAAAAAGTTATTTGCAGTTTAGGGCATGGAAGAAACCCAGCATTATTCCAAGTCACTATCCTAATTCCATTCTCACATAGGAAAGTTGTAAATTTATAATGCATTGATAAAACATGAATTGGTTATTTAAAAAAGCACAAAAATAATGAAGTATGATCCTCAGTGTATTTTTTAAATTAGGAGATACGATAAATAAAAGTAAAAATTTAGGGAATTGTTACAAAAATAATCTGACAAAACATGATTGCAATTTGCTTTACTGTTCTATGGTAATGAAAAATTTTCTTAAGATATAAATTAGTTTTGTAAAATGAGATGTGATATGAAGTATTGATTTAAAAAGTTTTATTTTTGCAGTTTTCAATCATATTTAGTGATTTTTTTTATTTGTACCATCAAATTACTTTAAATATTTATATTTGTTTATGCCCTATAATTTAAAAAATAAATAAATCGAAGCACTAAATTGAGTGAAAGTTTCCTTTTTGTATCCTATTCTAGTCTGTTAGATTTTTTTTTAATATACTTATTTCAACAACAAACAGCGTTTTATTTCCTCTGCAAACGTTTTTATCTATTGACAATTCATGTAGTTATATATTACTTTTAGATACTCGTATGAAAATCAGTTATGAAAATTATGACTAATTACATAAATTAACTTAATTAACTAGTCTCACGCTGATTATAAACTATACCTATAATCGATTTTATTATGCGGTTATCGTTATAACTTCGTCTGATCTAGCGTGGAATTCTTATAAAGCTTGGAACAGATTTTCCAAATTTGGCTTGTTTCCAGCAAAGCCAACTAAATATGACTTGCTCCAGCAGTGACATTAAGAGTTGCGTTAAATTGGTTTATTTTTGGGAGGTTTTATTAGTAGAGTTATCTGATTTACTTGTCTAATGTGTAACAAAGATTTGGTGAATTCCATTTATTATTTTTACTAGTCGGTTAGCATCTTGTTTTTAGCATTTTTTTTTTTTTTTTCAAATTTTAATTTTTAGACTGTATAATAATTTAAATAATTTAAGTTTTAAGCTTACTTAAACTTTTTAATTTAAATGAAATCCAAAAAAATAATAATAAAACTGTAAAAACTGTGTAAAAATAATAAACACTATAACTATTTATAACCTCAAAATTTTTCCTTGATTTAAATTGCTGATCCTCTATCAATGTTTTTTACATTTCTGTCCTAGTTAGATTATAGTATTTATATTAACATTTATATTTTCACTTTTACGAAGTATAGAAAAAAATAATTGCAATCGTCAAAAGATGTGATCCTTTAAGATTTTGATGAATTTCTTCGCTTTAAGTAGATCTCCTTGGTCCCGATAAAAACAGTTTTGGAATTGTCTTTTTACCTGAAATGATGAAATTTGATAAATGGTTTTATCAGCAGAATTGAAGATTTGTTTTAGATTTTAAAACAAATCTTATCAGATTGATTGTCGGTTTGTCTCAGTTCGTTTGTATGTTTTTTCGTATGTAATACAATAACTCGAAAAATTTAGGTCATGAATTTTAGTATGATTTTCGTACAAAAGTTCTAGATCATGATCGAATTTTAAACAAAATCGGTCAACGGGAAGAAATGCCATTGAAAAATGCATGTTATAATTTCTTCACTATTCTACAAAACTAAACACAATATCTGCCATATTGAGGAAATATAGGAAAAATGGGGGAAATATAAAAGGGAACATTACTGCTGCCTTCCATTTAAATTTGAGTTGTGAAAATGAATTCAAGAATTCTGAATTAACTCCATCAGTCTGTGCGATTATTTGATATTCTGTTATATATGTATGCATTTGATAGAAATTGTAAATTATATCAATCGGATATCATATGTGGTTTTTTTGTGCAACTTTTAAAAAGATTACACTTATGACATTGATTCTCTTTGTCTGTTATTTCTTCTCTTTTACATATATATGCAAATTATGTAACATCGTAAATTAAGTATTATATTAAAAATAATTACAAAGGAGATTTCACGAGAGAAATGGTGTTTTGAAAAGAGTGATTTCTATCGTGACACTAGTACCCCGAACTTGGCTGTCCATAAAGGAATACCCTACAAAAATTTATAGTTGTGTGCTTTTTATTACGTTAGGAATAAGCACACCCCCCCTCCAAAAAAGGATTCTTAATTAACATACGGAGTCCCGCATTACTATTGAAAACTCTTTCTTTTTTAGATGCGTCTCAGTGTATGATTATTCGTGTTATAAGGATCAAATATGTATTAAATTTCTGTCGTTTTCAAATGCCCTGACTTGTTTCGTATCTCATTAGCTTTTGTGTAATTTCCAAATTGGTCTTGTATCTTGCAAATCAAAGGGTCTCGGGTTTTTTGTTTCTTGATTTAAATTAATTCTAATTTCAGACTTTTAAATTAGAAAATTGATTTTCCACTGTATCTTTGGACGGTCCCCCCCATTTTCAGTTTTTGAAACATTTTTCTAAATTTTAAACCAATCTGTTTGACATATGCTGTATATTTTATTATGGATTACTTTAATGTTATTTTATTAAGATTACTTCAAGATTGTTTTAGAAAAGTATACTTAAAGGAAAAGTTTTGCAATAATTGACGAAATTTTATTACTAGTAGAGACAGGAATTTAATAAGAAATTTCTTCAAGTTTTTTGAAATTACTTTATGATTTCTATTAACGTCTTTTAACTTATTTCATGCTTATGCGCTATTTTGATATATTTTAATAGCTAGTTGTAAATGAAATTAAAATAAAAAGCAGGTGGAATAATGCAAAATAGATACAACATCTGTTTAACTTCTTATATTCTCAGATAATTTTGTTTTAGCAGCAAGTATTTTGAAGCCATAACAAAGTTTCTTTTATAATATTTTGTGGATTGAAAGTTTATCTTCAATGAGTTAAAAAAAAATAGCGTTTCAGTGTTTTCACAATATATTCAATTTTAAAGTAATCAAATCATTTTTAGTAAAATTTTGTATAGTTTATTTTTGAGTATCAATGGATGAAAACATTTGTCTGATTGTTATTATTTTTTATATTCCGACCACATGTAAAGTGACTCCATGAAACATATTCGGTGATTTCTATCTGAAGGCATTTAAATCCCGAATAACGCTTTATCAAAAAGCGAATGTTAGAAAGTCGGTACAATCAAAGAAAAAACATCAACTAAGTATATAAAATCTGACAAATTTAGTAGATAGCGACTTAGTTAGGTGTTTTTGAGCGGATTTTAGATTGGAACTTTCAAAATATACGTTTTCTACTTTTTTTAAATTTAATCTTTATAATAAAGGCATAATACAGTGAAAATAACTCCCAGGAAATTTAGAAAACCTGCACGAGGATTTAAAAAAGAGGTTGAGAGAAGAAAGATTGAAATCGCTTATTCCATTTTGATGAATTATTCCGAGTTGTCAATAATCAGTGCTTATTTCTATGTCTCTGAATTTTCTATGTGTGCTTATTTCAGCAATGTTCAATTCAAGGGTTGCCACAAACATGATGCGAAAGTGCTCTTTTACCTGGAAATTTATTTCACACTCCACCACTGCTCCACAGATTAAAATTAATTTTATTTCACTCTCAGAAATGGGTAAAAATATCCAATAAGCGGTCGGTTATTATATCCGCGTCGTTTAAAATTATACCACAACATTTTATTAATTATAATTGTTTTTTTTTGTTGTTGTTTTCTTATTTTGATGGTAATTATTATTAGTTCTTCCCGTTCAATTTACAAATATAAAGATTTGCAAAATATTAGCTTTGTCCCCTTCTATAGGTGTTTTCAATGAATGTAAATAATTTGACCATTTGGCTTATTTATATACAATGTAACATTGAGAGATTTTTTGAAATCCTTCTCGCAATGCAATATAAACACTGGTAAATAGAAGTACTATTCGCGCGATTATTCATTTAACATGAATTACCTGTCTTGATTGTCAATTAGAAAAAGGTTTTCAAATAATTACTCGATTTGCATAAACATTATTTTATGGTTGATTGCATTGTTGTTAGATGTACGAAGCATTCTGGAGAACTAAAAGACGAAGCTCTCCATTTATATCTATTTCTGAAATATCCTATAATTGGAAAATTTGGATTTTTAAATGTAAAAGAAGATATTTTTAACATTGCAAATTTTCTAATATTCTCTCAACACTTTAATGGATCATAAAATCTGAATTGCTTGGTTGTCATGTAAAACAAACCAGAAAGTTAAAAGCTGTTTCATTAATTAAATTTACCATTAAATGAGAGAAAAAACCAAGAATTTAATCAATTACAGGGAAACACTCTAAATGGTACATTTATCTTCTGAAAAGTGCTGGAAAAGTGCTATTTTTTTTTCTCAAAATATAATAACGAGCATCAAAACATAAATATTTAATCAAAGGTGTTTTTGATTTATACTTGATTTTAATATATTCTGCTAAAAACAAAAACAAAAAAATTAGTGACTATATAAGCATTTACATCTTAAATTAAAAATATTGATGATTACACCACTCGAAAGAATTAATATTATATTTGTTTATCAATGTATATTAAATACATAAGTGTATACATTGTATATTTATTAATGTATGTGAATGTGCTTTACATGTATTAAGGCTCCAATAAATACATACCTCTTAACGATTTGTGTAATGAAAACAATTGTGTGAAGCATAAAAAAGTTACTTTTGCTCATATTTATTAAAAATTATGAATTAAGGGTTTTTTAGACATTTGATGAAATTAGATGAAGCACAATGATTTGAACGAATATATTATGATCGCTAGCAATATTATTCATAATTATTTGATTTCATAAAATCATCAGTTTTTTTTTAGAGTTTTCGTTTAAAATTATATTAAAGTTTAAATTTTTCTTAAGTAGAGACCATATCGGAAAAAATATGAAATATTGTTAAACTTGAAAAAATAATAATGCTCTCCCCCTTTTTTTCCCTACTCCATCATTAAATTTTTCCACGAAAAATCAAGCCGAGAAAAATTTGTTAAAACAGCTTTTAAACTGAATAACTTTTTTACATATCATTGGATTGAACGGGAGCTATTCTCTTATTAACGTCATCGGCTCATTCGCTCAGTGTGTTATCTTTCTACTCTTAAGTAAACAAGAGTAGAAAATCTGAACAGTCTCTTATTTTCGAAATTTAGCATCGACTTTCATATAGATAATTCTAAAACGCTGTAAAAGTTGTTTCCTTACATGGATACTCCCTGTGCAATGAAATACTGTGTCAGCTTGTGATGAAATTGTGTTATTTCCTGATGAAGATGAGTTTTTACGATATATAGTTAAACTGGAAACGAGTTAATTAACAAGCAATAGTTAATATGGGAGTCGCCTTTGTTTCTAAGCTTAATCTCTGCAGACAACGTCATCTGTCTGCGGCTCGGCCTAAAATAGCTCTCGCGTTGTTTCAAGGGGGGGGACTTAACTAAGCTGAGAAGCAGGTGACATATCTACGTTTATTTCAGTTTCAATTCAAGGTATAAAACTTAAAGCTTTACTTAAACGGTAATATAAAATTGAATTTCGTTTATTATTATTTTGATACGCGATTTTCCTACGAAACGTGTATTTTGGAACGTATATATATATATATTTATATATTAGAGTATTTTTCAAATTGTTTTGTTCATATTAAAACGATTAAATTTCGATTTATGACGAAAGCACAAGAATGTCGTATTTTGATCTTCCCATACAGTCTCTTATTGCATCTAACATCAGTGCCATGCAGACAGAAGTTGACAATTGCTTTGTAATTATAATCGATCGTCACCAATGCTGTGCGAGAATATATAATTATTAGTAAATTCGATTCTTCATCTTTAAAAATTGATTAATTCTGTTTTACCTTTAAATTTAAAATAAAATGGAGGAATATGTATAATTTCCGCAGAGTTTCTAAACGATTCGTACGTTCCTAACAATTACCCAAACTGATTTCTCCTAAAACTAAATGTTTTCGAGTTATTTTTAAAAATCTGTCTGCCAGTAAAAAGAATAAGTCTCTAAATTTAGGTGGCCGGTTCTGTTTTAGAAAGGAAATTAGAAATTTTCTAACTCAAATATCTTACACCGAATACTTTTTTTAAAAAATTTTAAAGCGCTTTTTATTGGCAAGTTTACTTTCTCCTGGGTTCGTAGCTAATTTTTTAAAATTTTTTGTTTAATCGAAATAATAGCAAGAAGAAAGATTTGCTTATTTTTCCGCTTAAGTAAAAGAACGTAATAAAAATAGCTTTCTTTTAAAAAAAAGGTTATTAGTGTTTCTGGATAAAAAGGAATCATTTACTGGTGAAAGGTGTTATTAGAATTAACTGAGTGATACCCAACAACTGCTCTAAAATTATATAAAATGTCAAACATGATTTGAAGAAGCAGTTGTAGAGTTATTTTAAGATTTTTAATAAAATAATCTTTGATCTACTGTCAAGATTTCTTTGTTCAAGTTATGACAAGCACGTTTTATGTCCAACCAAGTAGGAAGGCAGAAAACAGGAAAGACAGAGCACGGGAAAATTCTCTGATCTTATATAATTTTAGAAAAGAATTCTCAACTTTGCATTTTGGTTCGACGAGAAAAATAATAATCCACTCAAATCAGAATTTAAAATTTCAGTGAAGTCCGAGTTCGAATGACAGAAATTTTTTAGAGCATAGATTACTTAGAATTTACCAGGCCACACACACCAAAAATATGGAAACAAAAACAAAAACACGAGAAGGCTTAAGACACCGCTATAAATGTTCTAAATAAATTGGAATTTTAATAATATTCATAACATATATTAAATTTTAATGGATGTGTAAGAATGTTCTTTTGATGTGCATTACATCTTTATTTCCTTATTATTAGCTTCTCACGCTTTTACGACTTTACTTTTAAGGGTATACATAATTTTCTCTGTTTTATTAAGCTAATGGAAAGGTTCTTTTTTAAAATTTGCTTTATTGCTGCTACTTTGTTTTTAATTTTTAAAATTCATAATTATAATCATTTTAAAATCTTTGTTAATTATTCTGAACTTCATTATTTAATGACACCTCTTGAATTTAACCAAATCAGTTGAAATTCAGCTGATAATCGGTAGTTCTGAAATTCAAAATTTTATCACAGCAGGAAGTGATTGTAAAATCGTCTATAAAAAGTCCATTTTATAAACATAAAACAAAACAAATTAACTATTGTAAAAGCGTCCGGCACGTTAATTCAACTTATAACAATTCAAATGCTTTCACGTTGGTTTATTATGGGATTTATGAGTAGGGATTTATGGGATTTATTTCAGCTTGGGCATTGTTCTTTCTATCTGTCATTAATTCAGAATTATATGTTTCATTCCCAATAGTTCATTGTGAAATTTCAAATTGTGATGCGTACCAGTCAAGTCGTTGTTTTGGATGAAGTAAAATTATTTATCTGATAAATTCCAAAGTTTAATTCAACTTATTGGACTACATTTTTGCCACCGATTCAAAAAAAAAAAAAATCAACACTGCTATTAAATGTGTGTTTAGCTTGAAGGTTTATTAACTTAGAGGTTTCGCTACAAATCCCTTGTTTCGAAATGTTTTGTTTTATCACATCTTGATTTTATCGCATCTTACTTGAAGTCCTTGTTTAGATTTGTGTCATGCTACTGTGTAAACTGTTCTTTGAAGCGCTTATTTCTCAATATGTATGCTCACACGCATGAGAGAAAAACAATAAATATAAAAAAGACCGTGATAATTTCATTGGCAATGTTTTTGCGAATGAATTACGCTATTCTCACGTTCAGAAGCTGTTTAAATATTTCGATCCTTTGAAGAAATTTGTGCAATGTATAGTAATGTAAAAAAGCTTGTTATTGGCAATGGTTTTTTTCTTTTCTTCAAAATATTTTTTAGTGTTCTAAGTAAGAACAAAATACCAACAGAGTATTAATCACAACGGATTAGAAAATTTTAATTCTGCATAGTTTTTTTTTTTCCTTCATACGTTTAGGTGTACAATTTTTTTATAATTTATAAAATCGAAATCAAAGCAGGTCTTATATTAAATTTTTTTTAATGATGTATAATAAAAAATGATGGTTTTTAAACTATTCTTTTGGGCAGCTGATAAAAACTGTCATTTTTTATTTTTATTTTGAAGTCTTAAAATATTGTTCATAATGTATAATTTGCTGTGGGTTTTTTGTTTGTTTGTGTGTGTTAGAGAAAGAGAGTCTCCAGTTTCTATGAATTTCAATAGTTGGCTTATTCTATTATCTTGACTTTTTATAATTATTCGAGGGTTCTGTAGGCCTTGTAATTTTGAATTGTTAATTGACAAAGTCAGTGACTGAGTTGGCAATTCTTTCTCCAATCTGCAGCATCATACCAACTACAGGACGTATGATACTGACACAATATTTATAATAAAATTCGCCCACTTACTGATCGAATCTACTTTAGAATTTCAAATTCGTGATCTTCGGATATTAAAGATGAAATTCGGACGCTATATCCCTACAATCCTGAAAGAATCTTGCAGTTATTTAATTAAATTTTTTTGAAAAACAGTTTTCAGTTTTAAATTCATCTTTCTTTCTCTATGGATATCTTTTACAAAAAAAAGTATGAAAATTCTTTTTTAATTTAAAAATGTTGTTTTAATAGAACTTAAAAGTATTGTGAAATGAATTTAATAAACGCAATTTTTAAAAATATACTTATGGTTGAGTATTAAAAATATAATTTTTTAAAATAAGAATTTTTACTTTTTTATTTCGAATTCGTTGTTAAAATTTTCGAAATCTTGGAAAGCAATTTTTCTGATCTGATCTATCAGGTATGATCACTTGTATGGAATAAAAATTTACTGAATTTATTAAATGGGTATCAGTCGAATTACTGACAAATAAGTTTTAAAAATGTTAAAAGTGTATCGTCAAAGAGAATCCTTCATTGTACAAAAATTCAGAATTCTATCATAGCATAAAGTGTGCGAAAAATCGGTTATAAAGTTCAATCTTTGCAAACCTGAAACTGAACAAATTAAATAAAAATCTGTAAAGAATGCCTATTGCTGGACTGCTCGTTTTTGAATTGACGGGCCATGTCTATTACCATGCGAATCCTTTTCTGTAGCTCTCACAAATATTATAACTGTGCATTTTCCTAACAATCTTGTCTGTGCTTGCCACTGATGACTTAATTTTTTAAAGAGTATTGTAATTTCTCCATAACATCGACAGGTCGCTGTGGTCTGGTAGTAAGGTTTCAGCTACGAGATTGGAGAGTTCCATGTTGGAGACCTAATTCCATCGAAGAACCAACTTGTAAGTGGGTCTGATGCTCATGAAATATCTCGGTGCCAAATGTCCTTCCCACTGGTATGGTGTGGAAGTTAAGGAGAGGAAGTGTCACTCAGATATCGTCCTCGATATCTCAGCTCGGCTCAAAATGACGAACCTCAAATAACTGATCAAAAAGGTTGATTTTATAACTAATTTTTTCAGAAAAATCCTTGACCGCTATGTAATCATAATTTGCTTATCGTGACTTTCTTTTTTATTATTATTTCATCGACAATTATTTGTTTTACGAATTAAACATTTTCCCTATAAATAAAAGGCGCATAGAACTTTCGAGGTTCATGATGCAAACAATTTTGCTAGGACTTTGTAAATGTATCTGAGATCTTCTCAAATGTCCATTTAATATTTATGCTGCATAAATAGAAAAATATAGTGGCTGCCCATTTTAATCGTCGCCCAATAGCTAATTTCGAAACCACCGAATATATACATGTATTTCCAATTTTCAAAATAATCTAAATGGTGTAGCGAATGATTATATATATATATATATATATATATATTGATATCATACTGTTAAAGAAATTAAGATTTCTAAATTTTTATATCTTCCATTTGCCCTGTTGGGCATATTTAGTAAAATATTCTTGATACACTAACATTTTAAACTAGGGAGAAAAAATCATTCTTCTCTGTTTTAAATTGATTGAGCAATTTGAACCATTTCGATGACCGCCTCGAGGAAGATCCTTCAATTAACGAACAACACTGCAACGTCGACTTAAACCTCGATCAGAAAAGATAACTCTTATTTATATAGGTGTTGCAATAATGTCAAACAAAACTTTTCAATAATTCATGAAATAAAAAGAAAAACTAAAACTACTTGCCCGAGGAAAACCCCTCTTTTGTCTTCTTTGAACCATTATATATATATTTTTTGTATATTTCATTTATGAAAAAGTAAAACTGACTAAACAGATATAAAATCACGGCTGTAAATATGTAGACTTGTAGTTAAAAAATATTCTGTGAGAAGAAAGATATACAGTGAAACCTCGTTACAACAATATTTTAGGGACCAAATAAATATATTGTTGTAGAGAGGCATATTGCTATATCGAGGGCCCACATATTTTGAGCATTTAATAATAGTTTTTTTATTATTATTGGTTTAAGGTGCATAACATACTACTTTTAAGTCTATATTTAGAAGAAATTAATTTGTAAAATACTAATAATAGTGGTTTAAATACTAAAAAAATAAATAAGATAAACTCAGAAAATAAGCACAGAAATATTTACATACCTGAAAACACTTTTTATTGAAAATAATCCAGTATTTTTGTTTGTTTATTCATTTTTTTAACTGTTAAGTTCACCAATACTGTATGCATTGAGTCTAGTGTACGAAAATGTTCTTCATTTGTCGACGGAAGGCTTGAAAAAAATGTCCGTAGGGAATTCACAGATTGAAGAGCTTCCTGGGATGACAATAAGGACTGCGATGGGCCTGTATTATCATCATCGTCAATATCATCATCATCTTCATAATAAGTTGTCGATTATGAAACTTGCTTGACCGGTTTTTGAGGGTAGAAACGGAAAATTGCTGGCGACATTTCACCGTGTGATCAGGCCTTTAGGGAACAATATCGCGTGAAAGAAAGAAAAGTTTAAACCAAATGTTTCGCGTAGAACTCAAAATCGTTAAAGACTATAAAACAACCTTTGAACTCACTTTTCAGACGTCACTTAACAACACCCCGCCTCCATCTCCCCCTGTTCCTCTAACAAAGGGCACTTGTTCTTTGACAAGGTGACCAGACAGGTCCAGATGTCCTTAAACCTTATCAGAATTCCAAAGCTTACTGGGAAATGAGACTAGGCATACATTTACACTTCACCCCCCCCCCCTCACCAACTCCAATTCCCAAAAGGATGGTCTTGATCTGTTTTGAAATCTGAACAATAGCTATTTATTCAGGGATAAGTTGAATATCGACAATGAGTCTTAATAGACGGAAAAAATAACAAAAGAAAACGAAAAAAAAAAAAAAAGCACTTGAAAATCAAAATATTATTATAAAGGGAGAAAATAATACTGAAATTTAGATTGAAAAAATCGTTTTACAGAGGTTTATTGTTCTAGAGAATATCGTAATATTGAGGGGAGATTAACATTAGTTTATATGCAAAATCACCGGGACCACAAAACATTATTGTAGTAGAGGGAGTTATTGTTGTATCGGGTATCGTTGTAGCGAGAGTTTACTGTAAATATATTGTTACGGATTTTCCTATCCTCAATCCGTGGGGCTTGTTTTCCTTGTATAGTGGAAGTGTATGGTGTGAGAAGATTAACACAATGATCAATCCTTCAGCAGACGACACAACACAGACGTTTACAGGACGAAAACAGGACAGCACAAAGATGACAAATATTTACAACACCTTTATGTACAGAAGACACGAACACACAGGATAGCACACAGCAGTATTCTACTGCAGACAGTGGCTCACGATAGCAACAGTAGTCCACAGGCAGAAATTCCGTAGTGACAACGTCCACAGCTCACAAAGCGGCCAGACAGGATTCAGCAGGAGAGGGAATCTTTAAGCGATTCTGTCTACACTCACGTAGGTCTCTCTGGAACAGGCTGAAACTATCCCTCTGTTTCTTCTTGCCTTCGCTACAGACTCGCTACGTCGCACAACGGGACTACTCCTCAGTTCAGGACAGCTCCGTTTCCGACGATGGCACAACGGGCTACGACACAGGCTTCATCAGAATATGCCACACAGTAGTCCTCCGTTCAGGACTCCTCAGTTCAAGATCTCTCTATTTAGGTCTGCTCGGTCGACCTCTCTATTCAGGTCTTTTCGATCGATTGATTATACTACTCAGACTGCCTTATATAATGACAGAAGGCGGGGCTAAACCTTCTGGACCAATCAGGATCATTCTAGACCTATCTCGGCTCGTAATGGACGGATCGGGAAAATTCTCGATGTTTCGGGTACTTTCATTTTTGTCGCCAAACTCTGGGACCACTGACGTCACACCCATTCATTATTCAATACAGATTACTGTAAATCTGTCTTCCTTACGATGACAGCGTCTGAGCGGGAAAGCAAAACTACACGTTCGTAACAATATATAATTATATATAATAGCTCTAAATTTATCATTAATTTACTCAATTTTGATTAATTTCTCTTGAACGTTTCAGTAAGTTTAAACTAAAGCGAAAATAGGTGAAATTTATTTTATTTTTCAATTCTTATACCTTCAATGCCAATATCTCTTCACTCATTATTGTGTAAAACTGTTAAGAAAAGGTGTTCAATGAAATGTCCAATATTTGATAGAATAGAGTGTCTCAATAAATTAGTTCCTTTGTTACTGTTCTCCGCTTTACTGCAAAAGCGTACAAGGATTTTCTTAAGAAATAAATTTAAAGGATTGGTGTGTGGGATGGAGAAATCTGTTCCTTTACTGCGAGGGGAAAAAGTGTAACTTTGATTGTTTTCAGTATTTGAGCAAGTGTATTAAAACAGGAAGGACAGTATGCTGAGAAGTATATACGGGAAAAAGATAAATAAATTATTTTTGCATTGTATAAAAATGAAGCTCCTTCTTCCCTTCATAAAAAAATATGGAAGAGGGTATAATAAGATATTATATATGTTAATTTTTTTAAGTAATAAGATCTTGTTGCAGTCTCGTCCGCGCTATGACAATATTTTTAATTTTGAAATATTTAAAAAAGTAATATATATATATATATATATATATATATATATATATATATATATATATATATATTTGAATTTCATTATAACCATAACTAAATGGAGTGCTGCTCGCAACACCTCCAACTACAACTGGTACTCCAACTGTAAAATTTCCTGTTATATGTATTTCCAGACTATGTTGTTTATTTTTGCTGTGTTGCTATTGTTTTCTGCATAAGGCAGAGAATTGAATATTCATATTTACAATCTTTTGGTTTTATCCGAAATTTGGTACTATCTACAACTTTTATGATAAAATCGTATATCAAATTTCATTGATCCAACTCATTATGTCATATTCACATGCACACAAGCGAACAGACGTACTTCCCGTTGACTGATTTTGTCAAGAATTTGACAGATATGTGTAATTTTGTTGCAAATGCCATAACCTTATCGTACTCTTCCGGCTCGTGTTGTACCATCTTATTCGCTGACATACGGGTCAAATCTCAATAATGTTATTTTCTGAGGCGAAAAGTCTAAAATGTAAAGTTTCAATAAAGTGTCTTCCTTGGACTTGTTAGCGGTTACGCACCTCTTTTTATATGAGAAAGTGAAAAGCATTTCTACGAATTACGTTTGATAATTAATTTTGGAAAATTTATGAAGAAAAGTCGCGTGGAAATAAAATTTTTGTCATTTGAAGTTTTTAGTTTTAAGAAAATGTAAAAAGGATTGATTTGTACTAAAATAGGTATCATAATTTAAAATTGTTGCTCCTTTAAAGTTTAGGTTACATTGCAATTAAAAATTTAATTTTTAGATCTAAATTTTTTTATTATTTTTATTAAATTAAAAAAGAATTTTTTTTTTTTTTTTTTTTTTTGTTCCTCATTTATAAATAAACAATTTCCAAATTTTTAAACTCGAGTGATTTGAGAGATTTGTTACTAATCAAATCAGTCCATAATATTTTTTTTAACAATATGCAGATTCATTCATTCATCAATTATGTAAATCTTAATTACCCTGTTGATAAAATATTAATCTCACTTTGCTGCTATCCTTAAGGATTCTATTTTTCATTCTGAAGAAGACTTGAGAAAGGGAATCATTTTATTCTCTCGCTTTTAAATTCTTATCTCTGATTGATAATTTTTTTTCTGTTAAAATTTTGTTACTTTTCACTTCTTAATTGTCTTGAAATTTGGATGCTGATTAGTTCTGTAATTAAAAGAAGAATGACACATTTGATGTAACCAAATAATGCTTTTAGAAGAGCAATTAAGAAAATGCATACAACAGCGGTTTTCAGTCAAGTATTTTAAGTAAGAATGGCAATCCCTTTCAGTATAAACTTTTGTGCCAATTTTAGTAATTAAAAATTATTAATTAATAGAATAAATACATATAATGAAATACAATGATTTAATCATTTGCATTCTAGAGTACACTTTTGTGTGTACTAAATGCAAGAAAGAGTCCGGATATAATACAGATTTTTGTTTTAAGACTGTCTGTATTTTTTTCCGAGTTTACGACCCGTATCTTCTCCTTGAGTGGTCTAAAAATACTTCGTTTGCCATAAAGACTCGTTAAATATGCCTTATTTATTTAGAAATATGTACACTTTATAGAAATAGTGCAAATCGATTTTATTCTTGCATTTTCTTGTGACATCAGTCTAAGAGATCGAAGCCGAATTTTCTTTTAACCTGGAAGAGTATATTTTCTTCTGACTCGACGTTTGACTCCCAGAATGCTTTTCAGAATCTTATATTAAATAATCCCCATCCTTCACAATTTAATTATTATGCAAATTAAGCTTTTCTTTTCTTTACGTGGAGTAGTCTAGCTTTAGAAAGTTGTCCATTCATCTTGCTCTCGTATTGAATTGGTGTTTTAATTGAAAGAATAAAACCAGGTATTTTTATTGTATCTAAGAAACTAAGGTTACTTGTAAATTTTTTTCTATCGCAGACTGCGTCTTTTGGAGAAATAAAATGTACAGTGAAAGTAAAGAGGAATCAAACGTTTTGCTTGATATGATAAGAATAATTGAAGACATTAAAATTTTGTCTATTTCGCCGTTAAAATGTTAAGAACTGTCATTTCATTGCTGATATCTAATCTCTGGTACAAATGTTCAATTTTAAGTATTACATAATAAAATTACGATTGATAAAACAAATTTAATTCAATTTTACATTTCCTTATTGCAGGGAATAAATTTTTCCTCTACTCGTTGTAACCAGCAGTGACGAAATAAAAACTTAGCTGCTATTGAGGGGTGGGGGTAAGCTGAGATGAAATCAGAGTTCTTAAAATTTTCTGCATTATACATCAAGCGATGCTATTGACACACATGAAATATAATGTTGATATGCTGTCAGAGGCACATCATCATCATTAGTTGTGACAAATGTTACAAAACTGAGGTTCACTAATGATCTAGTTTCTTTTCATTCCAATCCTTCCCTTCACCTTCTTTTGGTTTTTCTTGTTTCCTCTCTCGACGGCAAGGGATGGGCTCTCTGTGAAATACTATTGACGTTATGCTTGCTTCTTATTTCTCAGGAATAGCAAATACTCCACGTGCTGACTTGCGTAGCGATTCCTTAGACAGGCATGTTCATTATTAATCCCTAATATGTCATTTCGTCTGGTTACGTAATCACTACTTGCTAAAGATCAAGCGACAGTGATCAACTTCTGGGATTTGTTATTAAGGGTGCTTGCTCATTGTTGACAAAATTGGCTGAGTGTGTAGATTCTGACTAGTATTATGAATGACGTCGAGAATGAGCAAGGTTAGTGGCTCTTTCCTTGTTGGGTTTCTTGACAGATGTCGTTCGGACTCAAATTCATTTTTAGACGTGCATGACTGCTCGGATATTTTTGCTAATATAAAATTCTTTATTATGCATAGTGTTAACATATTTTACCGTTTCTAATTTATAAATCTATATTGTTAACAGTGAAGAAATAAGAAATATAACGAAATTACGTTCTGATCATTTGTTAATCGAAAGATCAAATCTTTCTCAAGTCACAGTTCCTAGCAAAATAACTTATCAATTTACCAATAACAGTCACACCTCATTCTTAGCATATCGCATTATGTCATTTCGATTTCAACACTAGAATTTATTTATTAATCTGAAATTATCGAAGAGTTTCCTAGTTAATTAGTCTGTGCCATACGTAGAATATATGTTAGACTTGATAATACCAAAATACCTACCCTACATATCGTTTTGAATTCGTAGAATATTTGGAAATTTGTTCCAAATCCTCTTGTACGAGAACCTTTAGTGCTTTAGGACTGAATCATCCAAGTTGCCGTAATCTATCATGGTAAATTAGAAAATCATTTAAAAAAATCTTACGTGCTTGACACATTTAAGGATATTAACTGCTTTAATTTCCAGCCAGCATATTCTAGACATTGCTTAACGCTTTCATCGCAGCAATGGCTTATCTTTGTCCTAGCCTCTGCGCTAAGAGTCTTCACCGCTCTCCGCAGCGTTAAAATTGAAATAAATCGTTGGATGCGCTTCAATAATATAGAAAAACCTTGAGTAGAGGACGGGTTATCTCATTCCTCGCGCATAGCGAATATTCCTGAAAGACGAGTTATCTTGTCCCTCACGTTGAAAGTGTTAAATTGATTACTGAAAAAGAAATCGTATCTGTTAAAATTACATGATATATATAATTTCCAGAAGCAAAGAAAATTGTTGTAAACCATACATCAAAGAACGGAATTGTATCTGGCCCGACTTTTAAAAAGTTTTCTCAAACTCTATCAATCTTATAGAATCCAAAGGATCTCTATCTCCTGAAGATCATTACATAAATGAATTTCCAGAAATGCCAAATACAAATTCTGAAGAGTTATATTTCAATAATAAAGAGGTCTTTCAAATCTTCTAAATCATTAGTTTCAAGTTCCTCTCCATCCAAATCAATCATGTCTTGCAAATATAAATCGTAAAAATCCTGTGACAGCTCAAAAAAGATCAAAACTGTGAATTCATGAAAAAGGTGAAATACCCCCCCCCCCCCTCAAAAAAAAATCCGGTGCATTTTCAACCAAAACTGTTTTCTTGAAATATGATTAGGGCAATAACAGTGGCTCAATCGCTGCTGTCGATTAGATTTTGAAACGTCGACTTATGAAATTACGGATCTTAATAAAGAAATTTCTTTCATATCAATTTCATGATTAAACCACTATGCATTGCTTAGTAAAATAGCCAAGAATAATGAATAAATGCTTGTAAATGTCGGCATTACCGAGATATGCTTGTAATCTTGCAAAACAATATTGCTTCGTATTCAAAAATTTGCGAGGACTTTCCCCCCTCCCCTGGTTTCAATGAGCCTTAAAAAACAAGAGTAGAGAACGTAATGAATTTATTGCCAAAAGTTACGCACAGTTATAGTTATTTTTGGACAAAATTGGCATGAAGATTCCGCATTAGTTATATCGGTAGAGGGAACAAATGTTTTACCCCTTCTGAAATCATCCCTGGAGGGGCACCTCGTAATAGAGGATGAGATGCTTCCGGTAAGGCGTTTGGATCTCACCAACCCGGTGGGTACTATAATAGATGAGGGTCAGACCCTCACATACTCCCTACGGGAAGGGTTGTACCTTGGCCGGTGATGGCCATTAGGACTCAACCACAGTTCCCGCCGCGGTCTGGTCATTCAGTTTTGCGTGGTATATTCGTGTGCCTTCGGGAGGTCAGTTATATGATTTACCCTCTAGAAATTCTTTGAAATTCCACCTGCTGTTTTCTGCAATTTCCAGCATCTTTCATTTCTGTCGATAAACTTGATCAACTCGTTGTACTAGATTTTCTATTGCGATAGTATTTCACCATTATTCCCCTTCACGGAGAATGTGGCTCAGAGCCAAGTGATTTTCATTTCATCCCTAAACTTCCTGACTAAAGATGAGCTTCAAAATAATGTTAAAGCAACTTTTTTTCGAAAACGGTATCGGAAACCTAATTCATCGATATGACAAGTGAATGAATATCCGTAAGCATGATGTCAAAATAGTAAGCATGATAGTGTGTAATTTTGATAAGCAATTCATTTTGTTCTCTGCACTGGTCTTTTTTCCCCATTTACTTCGAGGGAAAAAATTGCTTCTTCATTTTCAAATGACTTAATTTCGATTTATGCATGTTGAATGATTTCACACTATATGCCTCAAATTAAAATTATCATATTGTAATGTCATGTATTTCCAACTAAATGGCACAATTTGTTCTGTACATACCATCTAAGTACCTTCTAAGAAGCGAGATTGAGCTGCGTCGCATTTGCTGTCTGGAGCCCTCTCACAACTTCGGTTTGATGATTTGAATGACAATTTATGAATTTCCTGATAATTGGTTTAAATTTCATGCATGCTAAAAGGTCCTAATGTCAAATATGTGAAGTTTGACCTTTTCTTGCTGAATGGTAATTTGATAGTTTTCAAAATGAAGTTGTTTAGTTGCATTTAAAGATAAGAAAATTATAGAAATCAGTTTTCAGTCTTCACATTGTGTGTTGCTTTTTAAGTTAAAATATAATTTGATATTTGATATCTTACAACCTAATTGTAACTCAGTGTTTTTAATAAATAAAACTGAAGTTTGCGCCATCTTAAAAATAATAATCTAGATGTAACGAATTAGTAGTTTTCAAAGTCTTTTGACACGAGATTATCAAGAAAACACTGAAAACTATGTTGAAATTAGAGAAAAAAACTTGCCTTTATGAAAATAAGATGCATTTTATTGAAGTTAACTTGAGAAAATTTAGAAAATATTTTGAGTATGAGACGATACAACTACTGTATTACTACAAAACTTGTAATAAGAATGTTATAGCGTTTTTAGAAAATTGATTAAATCAACAGAAAAGAGTCGCAACATGAATAAGAAAAGGAAAGTTTTCTTGGGCGTTTTCGGCTTAAAACAAATGTGCAATTATCCTTTAACTCGTGATTTCTGTAGTGTGATTCCTGCTTTCATAAAATAGTGTCATAAGAACAATGTTGTGAAATATTAATGATTTCAAGAGAGAGAGCATTTGTGGAGACGCCTTTCCGAAATTGAGGAATATTTTACATATTAGTTGTAATATTTACTGTTTTGTAATTTATTTATTTTTGTCTTGTCCTATTTACCTTGGCTTAAAAAATGACGTTAAATAACATCTCCTGGTGATATTAGTTCTACAAAGCTATATGGAAAGCATTCATATTCTAAACAATCGTATAACATTTCATCGTGAAGAAAATTAAATCGTTTTAATATTCTAGATTTATTAGAAGGAATATCCTCATTTGTATTTAATCGGTGTATTTAATATTCTTCTGGAACACTAAGCATTCTAGTTCGCATCAGTAATATTTCTATGCTGAGTAAATTTTTTTAAAAATCGTATTATCCTAAAATATTCTTAATTTCTTTTTCTTTTTTTAAGTAAAAAATGGGGATGTCGAAAAAACACGTAAAAGTTTGAAATTCTTGTCGAAGAACTCTAAAGCTGAAGTTCAATCATATTTTAATGATTGTCTAAGAATTTATTTTTTATTACTGCATTTTTCTTAGCTTGTTTATAATATTACTAGATTTTTGATATATTTTTATTTGTTTTTGTTGCACTTATAAAACAGTATTTAAAACTTTATTATTTTCTACTGTTTAATCTTTGGCGTATTTCGAAATTCATGGTTATAGAAAGCTTGGAATTTAAAAATTAATATTTTTTAAATGAATTTCTAGACGACACCATCTCTACGAAATAAATTTTTTGATTAATTTATAAATTAATTGATAATTAATAAATGTTATCATCGAAAATTAATAATTGTGCTAAATTTCTGAGCTCTAGTATGTAAGCAATTGAATGAAAAATTGATTATGGAATTCCTTACAATCGTTAAATTTGAGTGAAAGAATTTTCATAAATAAGAGAGGAGGGGGGACAACGTAGAAAGTTTTGAAATATGAATTAATGCAAAAGTATATTACTTTGTGATTTGTTTTTCTTTTTAATTCTTGCTTTTCTTCTTTTTTTCCTCCTTACCAAAGCCGTATAAACTATAACAAAAAAATAATAAATAAAGGCTTAAAAATTTGGACACTTAACTTGGGCTTGTGTTCAATTGCGATTTGTTCATTAGGGTTGCAAAGTTGCAATAATGTGCTAATATGAAATAAATAGAGTCTCATATGGGAATTTACTTCAAATATTTGCATTTTACTTTTAGTATTATGTACAGTGTTGAAATTACTTTTAACTGAATAATTAAGACCACTGCAACGTTATTTTTAAAAATAATTATGTGTATATTATTTTCTGATAGTTATTTTGCAAATTTTAATTATTGTATTTTGTTGTCATTTATAGCTTATGAATCTGTATCAAATTTAATGGAAAAGAAGATAAAATCATATCCTCAACTTCATGATCCTACTGCTGCTGAAGAATTTCTGCCTTTTTTTCCCGATGAAAATATTCTAGTCTTACCGTGAGTATTTGTTTATACTTTTTTAAGATTATTTAATTATGTCTATTTAGTCAGTAAATTTTTGAATAAAGGAATCATTAATAGATTTTCCATTAATATGGATCCATGAAAATCCGTATGCTCTTAAGTTAATTTGATTTAATATGACTGCCTATACATTTTTTATATTCCATCGAAAATCTAAATTACTACCATTTGTGTGAGATAGGATGAGTAATCATGATGGACAAGATATCAATTTAAATTTACTCAATGCTTTACGCGATTTTACAGTACGAATATGATTTCAAACTTTGAAAATACTTACCTAAATCTGCCCATTTCTCCAAAAGGAAAAGAAGAAGAAGAAAAAAAATGAAATCATAGTTGTGAAATTTAGTGATATACTTGTCCACGTGCATTGTAAAAAAAAAAAAATCTAAAGTAACAAAAGTGAAATACAGTGGATTTTGTAAAACACTCTCCCATATAGAGTAAATCGTGTGCAATGCGACGAAAAAAATTGTGATTATTTCTAGTAGCTGATTGCGGCGTTTTGCGCACCTTTGCCTACATTGTTCGGCCTCTGGTATAACTGATCTATTCAGTATCGTTATAACACGTGAGCTTAATCAATATATCAACGTAATATTAAAAAAAAATTTTTTTTTGAAAAATTAGGATTAATTTTTAGATTATTAAATGCTTTTATTTGTATGGAAATAATTATGATAGATTGTAATAAAATATCAAGCTTCAAACAAATATAACGTTAAAATTATGATTTTTCAAAGCCTGTCAAGTAAAATGTAACAGCGAATTAAAGAAGAATTAATATTCTAATACATCATAAATAAGTTATTAATTATATTTTAATTAATAATTATTGCAATAATCGAATATGTGTAATTACACTTTGTATTCGTAATATTTTATAATTTATATTATTTGCATTTTTTACAAATTAATTTATTTAAAAATTTTTTTTATTAAAATTATTTATTTAAAAACTAAGCAAATAAACAAATTTGTCAAAAAAATTAATTATTGAATCAACCTGTCTGGGGTTTCTCTTAGTCTAGCGGCTCAAGACAAATGCTGCCATTAATTATTTCGCATGTCCTATGCTGAGCAGTTTTATATTATGAGTGTATAATATTTTCATTTTTTTGTTGTTGGAAAAGCAAATGTATACTCTTACCTGATATTTATGTGATCAATAACGCTCAGAGTTGGGGGGGAAATTGATATCTCACTGGCAATATACGCATTTGCAAGTTAGAGACGTGACTAAATCTTAAATAAATTTGTCTAATAATTCACATTCTGACCACGTGATTTTCTACTGTGTGTAATATACCCCCTACCCCTACACTGGCATTGTTTGATAGTTTATTGTAGTTACATACCTAAAGATATTGTTTTAGAAAAATGAACCGAAACAATATATAAAGATACACAATCCAAAGAAAAACCTCATTTAGCTATATATGCAGGACATCATCAAGATAGAATCTTGATGCTGTCCTGTTTCTATCACTAATGAGGTTTTTCTTTGGATTGTATATCTTTATATATTGTTTCGGCTCATTTTTCTAAAATCAAGATAGAATCTTGATGATGTGTTAAGAAAACAAAACAAAAAACAAATGTATTAAGAAAGCAAAACAACAACAACAAACGATATTATAATAACTCCTCCAGCTGTAATATATCTTTCCATGCATGTAACTATAAACAAATTACTCCCATCCTGCATTACTAGGAGTTGATTGATCTTTGTTTTGACAGTAATCGGAAGCTGAAGCCCTAACGGACATCACAACCACAGCCTCTCGGGAGGTATGTTTCATCATCGTAATGGAGATAACTCAAACTCCTAGCCATTACTGTACCAGTTAATGGTGCAAGAACTTTTTATTTATTCGACAACTTTTCATCCTCATTCTTAAGGTACCTCCAATAGAGTACTTCTTAGATAGAACGTAAACCAATTTGAAAATTGATCTGTATCTGGTTCAGAGTTACTAGATAAAAACTGCTCTGAAGTCAGTGTAAAAAAGAATTCATAAAATATTCAATGATTTGATTTTTTTTTTTGTGGGGTGGGGGAGTGGCGTTTAAATTTAGCCAAGCTTTTTAAAAAATTCCTGATATGATAGTTCAGGATTCATCGATATCTACAGTTGGACGCAATTAGTGGAATACTTTTTTAATACAAATTTAGAGGTTAGCATGTTAGATAATTGGAGATGCTAAATCTGAAACGGTCTAATATGATATGTTGATAGTATTTTTTTTCTCTTGCCCTACAGAATATATGCGAAGTGTGGTCGAAATTGACACAGTCATTTACGAAGAAATGTGAGACATGCATGCATAACTAAAATGTCTTTTATTTACTTTAAAATAACTTTTGATCTATTTTAAAATATTGCAATTTATTTATTTCATCTATTATTATTATTGTTTTATTTTTCTTAATTTTGCATTTTGCACTGATTTAATGTAATTCCTGCAATGATTTTTTAAACATATTTGTATCAAATGCTATTTAGGATTAAGGCCAAATTTTTGCTTCAATTTATTATTGATTCCAATTTGAAATAAGATCCATGTGATTAAATGCTATGCTGAATCATATACATATTACTGCTGAAATTTAATTTTCTCGTTATCTCGAAAACTGGAACCAATCGTAGAAAAGAATGCGAAGCACAATGAAATTACCCCCAAAGTGATTGTCAATAAATTAGGTGACATCGGTAAGAATCATTCAACAATCAATAGATATCAAGCAATTAATGCTATTTGGAACAACGGCGTTTAATCCTTTTCCTGATTACTGGCAAACTCGGAGCAATCAGAAAAAATTTATTATTTCTCTTGGAATTGGCATCTGCTTGTCATAAACTCCTTGGATGTTTTTAGTAGCCTGTGGCTAAAGAGACGATGGCGAAACTTATTTTCGAGGCATTAGAGTACTTCTTTGAACCATGTAATTTTTTTCGTCACAAGTTTTTTGATATCTTCATCAACATGCTATTAGCAATTAAGCTGATTTCATCTTATTTTCTGTGATTCTTCTATGCGAAATGGTCCGTCTCTCGAACGTATAAAATTGAAAGAAACATTTTGTTTTCCCCTTCTTAATGACATGGAGTTTGTCTTTTGTTTTTCTTTGCTGAGGACGAAACTCCTTTTTCTTTGCCGTAGGCTAAATGGCCTTTTTCTTCATAATTTTAAAGCATTTAGCTTTTATATTTAATCTATATTTCATATTTATTTTTAAAATTTGTTACTAAAAATTTTAGGGAGAAAAAGACTTTGAAAAAATTATATATATTATTTTGTTGTTACACAGAGAATACTATTACTTAATGATAGTCAAATGTTCATTTTAAATATTTAAAAAATATGAAAATTTTCAAATTAGTATAAATAAAATTTTCATTCTCCGTATAAAAATTCAAATTGTTTCCTTTGGGTTTAAACAATAGTGAGCCAATCTACAACATGGCGACTCCCATTATTTCTTTAGTATACTGAATTTAAAGTAGCTAAAACTTGGAAAAAGAAATGTATTTAAATTAGTTTCATTTTCTCTAAATGAACTATTGTAAAATGTTATTAAGAATAGTTTTGAGTTTTATTATTACTTAAAAAAATGTTTTAGAATTTGACTACTTGTTTTTAAGGGTGGTTCGAAATTGAAATTCACTGTTGAAAATGACTGCTTTCAAATTTCAATTTGTTAACTCATATTTCAGTTGCCATTCACACTGTTTAACCAAATTTTGTTTCGTTCTTTAAAAATTATTAATTTTGGGGGTAAAACCATAGCTTTTCACGCTTTTTTAAATTCGTATCTGAAAAGATATATACTTTTTCGAAAAACCACAAGTATTAAAATTGGTGAAACAGACTTTCTTTTTTGAATTAAAAATAAGACTGCTGACGATAGAAAGATGCATTATTATATATATTTTATTATATTTTTAATTTATGTATATACTAGCCGCCTTTGGCGACCAGCTGGTTCGCCATGAGTAATGGCTTCTAAAATTTTCAATTAAATCACATATTCATTAGCCTTGAAGCCATTCCGGGCATTGATTGGCCTGAAATTAATATTTTCTTTAAGATGATGGACTGAAAGTCCTAAAAGAATACGTTTTCCTAATAATATTCTTTAATTTTATAAATCAGCCAGTTTTAATGATTGATTTAGAAGATTGCTTGATGTAGCAACTTTTATTTAAAATATTAATAAAAATATTTTGTAAAATATGGCTCACAGAGCAAAGTATGAAGAAATCTCAAACTCATTATTCATAAATGCATTGTTTGACTCAAACTACATAAAATGTAATTATTTACTTCATTTAGATCAAATTAATAGTATTAAACAATATATAGGCCTATTAATAATATTTTACAAATTGGCCATTGGAAAGGAATTCGAATGCATATCCTGTATAAATAAATTTATTCAATTAATGATTTAAATATTGCAAACGATCATAGAATCCTTTGCCTTGCATTCTTTAAAGAAAATATCACATTTTATATTTACCAGCGGGTGACCGAGCTCCGCTCGGAGAAAACAGGTATCGAAGCTAACTCGAAGATTTAAATTTTCAATTGTGATTTATCAAAACAATGCATGCCATAAGAAAATTTGTGAAACCATTGGTGAAAAGATAACCGGTTAAAGTGCACCATTGTAAACTATTCTAAACAAAGTTAGAGTTTGGAAAGGGAACTATTCTATACAAAGGTAAAGATTGAAGTGTGTTGTAGTTCAATATTTTTGACAAATTTATTTAGAAAAATCAAACGTATATACATACATAAGAAACATATTATAAACCTATAACAGCATAAACATAAAACTTTATTAGTTCGCCATATTGGCTATAGATGGCAGCACGTTACCGCTTGAAAATTTAAGTAGCCATTATGGCGAACTAATAAAGTTTGAAAATATCCTGTCTGTAACTCCGAACTGCTCGACCGTAGCGCTTCAAAACCGGCGCCAATCGATTCCTCGTGGCCAAGAACCCCAGACCCCCAAGTTTACCGGAGTTTATTAATTCTGAGGCGATTTTCGACTTGGCAACCATTCCTCGTATTATAGTATTAGATTTTATTTTATCCAATCACATGCTAAAAGTTGCATTTCTTCAGATTTAATTTGCGATTATAGTTTTTTTTTTTAATTTGAACTTCCGTCAAAATGATGGCAACACGGTAATAAAACCTAATTTTTTTCCCTTTGACGTGCTCTTGCAGATTTTATAGAAACCTTAGCTTTGCATTTAATTTTTTAGAAACTATCACATTTTATAATGAGAAAAAATTATTGAATTAACGATACAGATATTGCAAACAATAATAGAAATATGCCATTAAGTCGGGATTCCAACGCATATCCTGTCTAAATTTGATCAGGTTTACCGTAAAGAAGATTTATTGAATTAATTATTGCAAACGATCATAGAATCCTTTGCTTTGCATTTCTTTTTTTAGAAAATATAACATTTTATATTTCTTTTATTTTATCCAGTCACGTGTTAAAAGTAGCATTTCTTTAGATTTATTTTGTGATGATAGTATTTTTTTATTTGAACTTCCGGCATTCTTTTATTTTATCCAGTCACGTGATAAAACATAATTAAAATATTTCTTTAAAAATTCATTAAAAATAGAAGCTTACGTTATAAATTTAAAAAAATGATACCGTTAGAGAGCTAATTTTTTTTATCTTTAAATTAATATAAAAATCATGTGTGTGCAATTATATTTTCGGAAGTTATAGCGGAAAAACGTCAAATTTTCGCTTAAATTTTAATTAATTCTCATTCTAATTAAAAATTCGAAAAATTGGCTCCGAGGTGCACATTCCCAACCTTCAAGGTATACATGTACCAAATTTGGTCGCTGTAGGTCCAACGGTCTGACATGTAGAGCGCCAACACACACACACACACATTGAGCTTTATTATTATAGATTATCATGTTTCCTTTAAAGTTTTCGGCTCCGAAAATACATTGTTTGAGTACAGTTTGTTTACGGCCGCGTTTAAATTTCGTCAAGTGCTAATATTAAATCTACTTTTACGCCACATACTATGTTATAACTTAAACCTTTGTTTTAAATACTTGTTATATTGTAAGTGCATCAAATTGTTTTCACAAATACTGAAGTATAAACAAGGTTTTAATAAAGATTGGTAATAATTAATTAAACATTTGTTTTCATTTTTCACCAGGGAAGAATATTTTAAAAAAATTACTGAAAACTCTGGGTATATCAGCTGGCATTAAATATTTTGTCGAATATTTTTTAAGGAAATTTTAACAAAGAAAAAAATTCCCATCAAAGAAAAACTCAAACAGCATTTAATCATTATTGCATTAGAGAAGTTTGGTGAGAAACTGGACATGATGCAATAATTCAATTATTTCATTCCGCAGATGCATTTCTCACTTTTATTAGCAGTGCGAAATAGTTTTGATGGTTGTTTTATTTCCAGACTTCAAAATCGTTTTTCGCTGTTGGAATGACTGACTGTTTATCCTTAAAAAATTACTCCTGACCTATATATATATATATAATATTATATATATGGGGGCCTTTTTTTTACTGCAGTTTGACTAATTTTTAGTAGTATAATGTTATTTATTATACTACGAAATTGCATTTATAAACTGCAATTCATTACTTATTCTTTTTTGTATGCGATTTTTCTCCCCCCCCCCTAATGTCGCATTTTTACAAGCTTCATAAATATATCAATAAATGATTATCTGTTATATAACCAATTCTAACCATGAATCAGTTTCTTTATACAAATTAATGAATACAAATGTAAAATTATTTCTGCAAATAGAAATATCATGGATATAGTGTATTAATACAATAAACTTTTATTCTTTTCTATTACAGTTTTATTCATTAGTGATATTTCTTATAAATGATAGCTTAATCAGTAATCATAATTAAAGCTATTTAGCAACTCGTCGTTTGATAGTAGAACACCAAGTGAATTTCTTATATATTATAAGGTGTGGATTGATTGAATTTGTCTTCTTTGAGGATATCATGACTGGTCATATTTTCTGGATATACAGTTGGAAAGTTTTTAAGGTATTTATGTGATATTTTCGAATGATGTCGATGTAGTTCTAGTGAACAGATTACTAGAGTTAAAATACCCTTCCCCACATACTAATTCACTGGATCTCATTTAATGAATTTCTTTTGTGTGGATACATGAAACAAAATTCTTACAGATAATCATTAAGTTGATAACTGTTGGAGAATGCATCCATATGCAATTGATATGCTTAGTGTTAATTTAGACCGTGTAGGTGATCAAATTCTCCATTTGTATGAATTCACTTGAGTTATGAAACTTAGATTATTCAATTAATATTTCATGTATTGGGTATTAAAAATGCTTATATATTTTTAAGGCGTCTTGTATAAGTGTTAAATTTCAGTTTTGTTTGTAAATTTATATATCCTTCTCAGTCTTTTTAAAGTTTTCATCAGCATGTAAAAATCTGCTATTTCCTTTTTCTGTTAACCCGCATTCACCTGCATTGTAATTTATACAACCACTTGTTTATCATCGTTTTTATATTAAATAAATTCTCGTTTATACTATGTATTTAAGTTAGCTGAATTATTTGAATGGCAGTTCTTTGTTATTCAAGTTATCTCATAAATCTGCTTAGTTCATAATGGTCATTCAAATTACAGTAAGTGGCTTAAACATTATGGATAATATAAGGGTTTTTGATTGATTGACTTAGTAGATTTGAAGCTCTTTTAGCAAAAAAAAAAAAAAAACCTGCCTTTTTATTAGTAATGCGAAATTGCGTCACATATAAACATCGTTCTAGTTTGCGTATTTTTGTGTGTCTAAGATTGAATAACTTTATCAAATTATAAATTTATGATGTAGTGGTATTTTTATTTTGTTATTAAGTAGGATATTCTACCCAAGCCATAATTTATCGCATATATGATCAATTAGCATTAGAAAAATGTGTAATTTGCATTAAAGATATAAATGGTATGTATTTAAGCATTATCATGTTGTTGTAATTTTTTCTGTACTGTTAATGTTTTATTTCATGAACTTTAGGTTTTTGTTTTATTCTAATGTTAAATCTTTCAAAGCATACATTCAAGAGTTTTCATTTTAGCTGTATTTCCCGGAAAGTGTGATAATCGTACCTATTTATGTATGAACCTTAATAAAAGCAATGATTTCGTATCCAGTCAAATGTTCAGTAGCTATAAAATTTACAGTCCATGAGGGTATGAGATGGTGTTTTATATATTTAAGTTTCTTAATCCTTACATGAATGCACGATTTTTATTGTTAGATTCTCCTGTATTAACTATTTACCTTTAGCGCGGAATATTCCGAGCGAATAAAGTCAATTTACTCCATGTTTTTTCATCCCTTATATCCTGCAAAACTGTACCGTGATTTTGTTTTAAAAAATAACAGATTATTGCTAGCAGTGCAAAATCCGTCGAATAAGATTGCTCAGTTGTGTGTAGTTGTAGTAAATAATGAAAACGCCAAACGATTTACGATTCCTCTACTTTTTATGATCAACAAATAAGTACGTGTTTGTATTCTTTATGCAACTCTGACTTTTCTGATGAAATCGTATCGCACATATGATTGACGATGAGTGCTCAGAATTTTCAACATGACGAATTTCTCTAAATTGGTTTTAAAAAAATGTGATTTTATTTTTTGTTCAATATATTTATATTTCATCGCTATCTTATCTAATAATTTCTTCCTTTAATTTTTTTCTGCTGGATGTTATTGTAAACAATAATCAAAACATATGTTTTAACTCAAATGTTTTGACATTTCTATCATAATAGTAAGGGTAAAGTGTTTAAAGAAATCTTCTATCAGCATGGAATGTAAAAACATCGTCAATTATTTCGCCATAATTTGTACTTTTTTTTCGCTGGAATCTCATTTTTGCTTGTTATGTTTTATATTTCTCTAACAGAAATTTTACTACGTTTCTCCGCGCAATTTTTCTTGTCACTTTGATATAATTTAGATTCTTTTAATATTCTCATACAGATAATGAGCAGTAGTTTGACTCTAAATGTCTATATTATAATAATATTAAGTAATTAGCTATACAATTTGATTTTCTGGTGCAGCGTTTTGATCCGTGTCTTTGATATTCTTATGTAATTTTTTTTGTTAGTTTCTTAGTTTAGATTCCTAACGCGGATGTTTTTTATCCCAAATTTATGTCATACTAAACAATTATGCACTAGCCTTTCAGTGGCATTTTATTTTTAATTCTATGTAAAAATCCATTTAAATTATTCAATTTTTTCCCTTTCCTTCAAAAATTTTCACAGATCATATGAGCAATTTCAAATCGAAAACTCAGTTCGCATGTAATTTCTGGTCTGTTGTTTATCTGAGCCTTCAATTTGTGTTTAAAATTTTACATTTCCTCTTCTGACAAAATTATGAAAATCTATGGATTAAAAAGAAGTTGTATAAACTTTTGTTTTCTTTGCATGTAATTTATTTTTGATATTTTTAATTATGTTTTTCATTTCTTGATCAAAAAATGTTTGCATTATATGTGTTTATAAAACCACTCTTTTGTAAACGAGATATCTTGTATCCGTGATATCCTGATTGTATTTGAGGACATTTAGGAAATTATTTAACCAATCAAAGACCTGTGATGCATCACCAGATCAACCAATCGAAGATCTGTGATCGTCTGTGACGCAAATTGAATCTACCTTGAATTAAAATTTCCGATATGCGTAGTTTAAAGGAAATTAGCCCTTAAGTATATACATCTGTTTATTAATTAAAATGGGATATTTTTAAACTTTCTGTCCATTGCATTCTATGGAGACCATTTAAATATACATGAGTTAATGAACAGTTGGATGAAACAAAAACAATTTTTTTAAAAAAATTCACCAAATCAAGCAAAAATAATATGATAGCTCAATTTACTGAATTTCACTTTCTTATCCCCAGCATTGCTGTTAGCTTCTTTGCATCACATTCGTAACGAGATATGTGCGAATGCTTATCAAAAAGACAGACAACAATAATTCTATGAAAGTAATATAAATTGCGTATAAAAATCAATGACTTCTTCAGATAAACAAATGTTTGAGGCGTAAGTTTAGATAATTCTCTCAAAAGCAGTATAATCATTTTGTCTAAAGACGTTTCATAGAAATACTAGAAATATCCTAAATTTTGATTAGTAATTTAAAAATCTCTGCTTACATTTAAGATTCTCGACTACCAATTTTTGACCAAATATCGCGATTTTTTTTTAATGTTTTACTTGAAATTCTGTTTTTGTCAAAATCGTTTTTGTTTTTTGTCAACAATAATTATAAAGGGAAGACATTTTAATGGAATTCAACCCGCATTTTTAAAATTATTTTTATTTAGGTTACTTAAAGATTGTCTTTAGAATATTTTCAGTTTTAATTTCTCCGTTTTTTGGTGGTTTTGTTGCAAATTTAGCTGACTCGGAATCGCTAAATCATCTTGATCTTCCACTAAGGTTGCAATTTCTTAAAATAAACGAATAGAGAGCATTTAAATCGTATTTGTAATAAATATTAATTTATAACGGTACCTCCTAGTAAGTTAAGAAAATTAAATATCGAAATCTAACTGATTCATTGCATAGATGATCGCAATAAATTCTCATTAGAATGGAGAAAAAGTCAAAGAAAAAAAATTCCCAAACTGAAAATTTTAAATGAATTAATTACATCCAAGATGAGAAAAAAAATTTACCGATATAGAAAGCTATGAGGAAAAATCTATTATTCATCGTAAATAAAAACTTTATACCGATTATTTTTATGCAGGTTTTTCCAAAATTTTCATTTTTGAACACGATTACTAAAATATTCAAAAAGATCATTCTGAAATTTTGCATTCATTTAGTTTGTAATGTCGTCTAGGGAATGAACCAAAATATCACTGTATCGATGTGATCATTGTAAAACTAATCTTTTAAACTTAATCAAATCTAAAATTTGAATATAATTTTTATAAATGAAGGGTAATGTTTATAAATTTAAAATATTGCGCATTATTATTATTTATTATTATTATTATTATTTTGTTTGGAAAATTATTCGAACATTGCATATATTTACTTACAGTTTCGTAATTTTTTTAATGTTGCTCACCCGCACTTGAATTATTCGAATCTTGTATAAATGAATGTAAGGACTCAAGGAAAAATAAGTTGAAATATGTTTTATTTTTTCCAAGTCAATTAAAAATTACCAATTTCTCAGTTAAAACTTATCAATATTAGGTTTAAAGTGTTATTCTTTATTGACTAGTAATTAATTAATTCAAGATTAATTAAAAAACTCAAATTTTAAGTTATGCTGAAGACATCGCGTAATAGCTTCAATGGGTATAATGCACGAGGTTCCATTAAACATTATGAAAACTGGGAAACAGTCCATGTTGTATCCTCCAGAATCCTCATTACTTAACAGTTTCACTTCTAAGTAATTAGTTGGTAGAATTTTAGAATATCGTCTTGAAACGAAGGAATTCTCTTTACTATCAAATTCAATAAACTTGAAAGGTTAACACTAGCAGATATAACAATTTAAAAAATAGACTCCAGGTTTGGTTAGACATTTTGTTTGGTTTGACAATGTTTTTATCCCTCGAGATACAAATTTAGTTACTACTGTTTTTGCTTTTTGATCTCACCTTGAATCTTCAATATATGTGTAGCTTTAAATTTATAATTAGACTGAGATGTTTTGAAATGAAGTGAATCTTTTTACTTTTGTGAATTAAGCATGTTTTTATAATAATTTTTAATTTTTTTTTTTGAAAAATTATTTTTCAAACATTTTCTAATATTAAATAAATATTTTAGTAGTTATAGCTGGAAAAAACTCTTAAAAGTTAATAAGTGAAACAGCTTAACTGGTCTTTGTAAGCTAACTTCGCGTTTTGGATTACATGCTTTCTTTTTATCGACTTTCCTTTTTTAGATTACCAGCGGGTGACCGAGCTCCGCTCGGAGAAAACAGGTATCGAAGCTAACTCGAAGATTTAAATTTTCAATTGTGATTTATCAAAACAATACATGCCATAAGAAAATTTGTGAAACCATCGGTGAAAAGATAACCGGTTAAAGTGCACCATTGTAAACTATTCTAAACAAAGTTAGAGTTTGGAAAGGGAACTATTCTATACAAAGGTAAAGTAAGGGTAAAGATTGAAGTGTGTTGAAGTTCAATATTTTTGACAAATTTATTTAGAAAAACCAAACATATATACATACATAAGAAACATATTATAAACCTATAACAGCATAAACATAAAACTTTATTAGTTCGCCATATTGGCTATAGATGGCAGCACGTTACCGCTTGAAAATTTAAGTAGCCATTATGGCGAACTAATAAAGTTTGAAAATATCCTATCTGTAACTCCGAACTGCTCGACCGTAGCGCTTCAAAACCGGCGCCAATCGATTCCTCGTGGCCAAAAACCCCAGACCCCCAAGTTTACCGGAGTTTATTAATTCCCCGGCGATTTTCGACTTGGCAACCATTCCTCGTATTATAGTATTAGATTTATAGAAAATATTAAGTTAGAAGTCGGTATTGATTTGAATTTAAAATTTATTATAATTGTATTTTTATTAATAAACATCTGGCACAAAACAAGTTCTGAAATATTTGTTCACCGATTCGAAGATTTTTATTATCATCTATAGTAAAGTAATTCAGAGTTTTCAACTGGCATCGATTATCTTTAAAAATGAAATAAAGATTTTAAAAAGAAACTGTATGAAATAATCTTAAAATAAAAAAGTTGAGTTTAAAAAAGCTGATTGTTTTGTAAAATTAAAATTTTAATGTTTATTGGAAAAAATTATCTTAAAAATATATCATATGAAAAATAAATAAATATTCAATAAAAAGTACCATGATTTACCTGGTATGAAATTGGATTTTAAGAAAACAAAATTATGTTAGGCAGAATTAACAGCAATAAGTGCCCATCAGGACAATCCGTTATAGATTACCAAAAACAAGATACCTGCATGTAAAAAGACTCTCCCTACTTGAACTATCTTGAAATAATTTGGCTGAAGTTTTATAGACTAAACCCATAACCAGCACCAATTTATGGCTTTAAAATTTCTGGATAGCCTTCTAACGATCGTCAATGATATGATATGCAATATCGTTGTAGCAATAGAGTTAATTGCAAAGGCAATCATTACTTATTCATTTCCTGTCGATACTGCTATGTTCAGTGGTGGCGGGGTGGTCGACTGTATACAAGAAGTACTTATTCAATTAATTAGTGACGACATTTTTTCATTTTTTTTTTTGGCTTAAATTCTTTTTATGTCTTCTTAAAATTCAAGATGTCACCTCAATAATACTAATATCATTTTCTTTGAATTTTCGTTAAGTTTGCAACATTTTTTTTAAATAATTGAAAAGATACAGATCATTTTGAAATTTATAGATATTCCATTGTTTAGCAAGTATTATTATTGAAGAATAAAATTGTATGCACAGAACTATTGTCAGAACACTTTAGCGGATTTCTCAAAGAAACCTAAAAGAAAGATTTAAAAACAGGCAATTAAAAATTTAAATTACAAACAACTACAGATGAGTTGTTCAATTTCAAAATAAACAAAAATTAAAATCGCAATTCAGTATTGTGTTCGAAACTAGCCTTTAAACGAATTAGTTTCAACATATTCGAAATATCTTGTATTATGAAACTATTATACAAATTCTGCTTATTTCTTGGACTTATTGTGATGAAATCAGATATATTTTTCTCTCCACTCTAGATAATACCTAATAAAGGAACTTGCATATATGAGAGCATTATCCTTGATCATATTTGACCATCATACTAATAATGTTTTCTTTATCCATCTTTGAGGAAAAGTAAGATAATAATGAATCGCATTTTAGCCGACATTTATGATTAATATTAAATACTATGTAAGGAACGATGCTTTAAACTGTTTAGTGGGGATTAGTACTTAATAATGCAAAATATCCGATACATTTGAAATTGTGTAAAGTAGTTATTACACATGAAATATGGCTTTTGCGCCAGAAAAAATCAATACAACCAACCACACATAAAATTATCTCTTTATTTCCACATTAAAACCACAGTTACATGCTGGGATATATTTAATTGTATTGCCGCAGAAGAATTTCCATTTTTTAATTTTTCTAACTTTGAAGCCTACCTTGACGGAAAAAGATGAACATTTTCAAATGATTTCCTTTCCCATTTTAGTAAAGAACACTCCTAATAATTGCTGCATATTTCTGAGCCTATACATATGATCGAGCATATTTCTTGCGTAACATAGCAATCCTGACTATGTCGTTTTCAACAATTTGTGCCCCCCCCCCCCTCCTCAATGAGAAGATGATTGCCACAAATGCAGTGCAACATGGATATTGTTTGATTCTGATGTCTTCCATTGCATGATTAAAACTTCAAACATCCTTTGATTTCTTATTAGCGGAATTAAGCTTAGTAATTATTCTGGTTGGATTTCTTTTCAGTTTGATTTCGATTTTACTATTTCTTTTAATACTGTGTGTTATTTCTTTTAAAAGTATTGAAAATATCTTATGTACTTTGATTTTATTTTATGGTACAGTGATACTGGAGAAGCATGTAGAGTAGTCTATACAGTTGAAGAGTATAATCCTTTGTTAGACTCCTCCAATATGACTATGGATGACTGGATAAGAATTGCAATGGACATAAAGGTTAGACTGTTCGTTTTCTTTTATCCATTAAATTTGTGCTTATAAATAAATTCTTTATTAACGTAATTCATTTCATTTAAGGAAATCGAGAAATTCCTCTTGTTTATATTTTTATTTTTATCCTTCTCTCTCGTTTTTTGTCAACCTATATAAATAAATTTTGTATGTTGACGGCTATTGCTTTTCCCATCAACTCTATTTTTTTTATTCCTGGGCTATATAGACTCATAACTCAAAACATTGCCTAACTATAAAGCTGGTTTTGAATTAGCGTAAATTAAGAAAGAAGCGAGACAAAAAAGTTCAAAAAAAGTTTTTTAAAAAAAAACTCCATTTTTTTCAGTTTATTTTATGAGTAAATTTATAAAAATAATCTGCTGGTCTTAACATTATTATTGCATTTCTGTACCTTCTCGAAGTAACCGCTTAAAAGGAGCAGTTGAGCCAGTTAAGGAAGATCATACTTCCTAAATGACGAGACAGAATTAAAGCCGATACTTTTGCGAAGTCTAATTTTTGTATATAAACTCATCTTATTCGCCATTTTATTAGTGTCATCTTTGGGAATCCTCATGTGTTGACCCGATACACCGAAAAGAAGCAGAATTATAATCATACTAACAACCTTAGGGAATAACGTTTACTGATGCAAAATGCATTGTTTGAAGTATTGCAATGAAAGTACATACTGCCAAGACATTACACATAGTTAAAATTGCCAGTAAATTATTTAAAAAATTTATACCATGCTAGACGAAACTAAAAAGCAAGATTTGTTTATTGAATTTTTTAACTTGAATTGGAGATTTAGTTGAAACAAACTTTTGTGGGAGCATTTGTATGAATGATAAATAATAGAATATAATCAATAATATTCTAGAGTGACATCTCTTAACATTTGTCCTTTGACCCTCATCACTACTGTACACGTCTCAACTCTACAACAACTGGTGTAATTAATGTCCAATACAATTTTTACTTAATATCCACCCTTATGTGTTTTGTACTGCTTACCTTCTGCTGTCTTTTCACTTACCATAGATTAACGAAGAAACGATGTTCTTAAAATTAATGATCCTGCTTTTTTATCTTCAAACGGCAAATAAATTATTCAGAGAATTATTTTTTCTATTTTCTGTGATTTATCTATTACAACAAGCTATTTATCAGTAAATTGTTTCTAATATTTTTGTAATGAAGTTTTCCTCTTAAAATTAGTCTAAAATACATAATTCATTGATGTATTCTGATGATGATTGTGTGTGTGCCAAAAGTGGCATTACACCAGTGAAAAGCTTATAATTAAAATAAAAAAATAGAATTTAAATAGCTATCAAAAGATTCAGTATTCAAACATAACTCCTATGCATATGTACTAGATGCAAAGGAAGCTAAAGGTATTAGATGTAAAGAAGCTTTCATTACAATGCTTCATTGATGTATGAAAAATTACATTGGATTATGCTGTCAATGCATAATTCATTTAAACCATTATATACTTTTTTGTTATGTGGCAAAGCTACCCCCCCTCGACCTGTAGATTAAAAACTTGTAGTATAATATCAAAATTTCCTTCTGTATTTGCCAATTTGAACTCTTTTCTGGTAATGAAGGAAATGAGTTTGTTATAAATAGTTTTTGATAAGATATGTATTAATTTTTCAATATTTGATTAAATTTTTACTATGCATATGCTTAATTTATTGCTACAATTTTCAGTGGTTAAAACTTAACACAGACATGCATATATTTCTTGCATTTCGATTGTCTAGTACACTATAATTCTAACCTTGATACCCAGATGAAGTGTTGATAAAATCTATTGTTTTTGCATTGAAAAAGAAGTATTGACTTTATAATTTTGTAATGACAGAAGTATTTTAAATCCGTTTTTTTTTGTTTAAATTAAAAATAAGCATTTCAGGGATTTTAATTTCTTTATTAAAATACTAGTAATATTTTTTTTCTCAATTAGAAAGCATACGAAGAATACAATGGATTCATAGTTTTACATGGAACTGATACTATGGCCTATACTGCATCAGCACTTTCTTTTATGTTAGAGAATTTGGGCAAAACAGTTATTATTACAGGTTCACAGGTATGTAGTTTAGTATTTTATGTTTTATTATTTTCATTATTCTATGAATATAAAATGAAAAATTTGTTATATTATATAAATTTATGGGAAAATATTATTTTTGCTGTTAAATTCTGAGGTAAGAATTCTTCATATACCCTATAATTGCTTTAAAGATTTAAATGTATCGTAGTCATGATCAAAATTACGAACTATTTCATCATCTAAACATTTAAGTAAATTCCTTCTACTCTTTCATCATGAAAGAAAAAGTAAAGATTTATGAGAAGATATTAATAATGTAGTATAAACTGTTTTGAAATATATTACCTTAATCAGTAGCTGAGTATTGACATAATTGTAATTGCTCCTAATAGAATTACCTGTCGTTCTACAAAGAACAAGCAATAATATGACTTAAATTATTTATTTGATTAATTTTCCAAATAATTGTCAAAGAATGAACGTTCGAAGTAACCTTGTTTGCCATTATGTTTAGTGGAGTGACAATGATGCGATCTATTCCTGCATTTAAGAAATCTATTTGTATTAGTCACCTAGATTTTTTTGAAGGGGGAGGGGAATAACTTAATTTTTTACTTTAACAACTAACTATAATTTCAGCCTTGAAATGAATAAGAACTTTCCGTATAGCAAAGGATTTCTGCTTTTAATTTGAAATATTCATACACATCATTTTACATTTTAAAGTACATTTTAAACTATTTCTCTCAATAAGTGAATAAATTTTTATACATCCTATATTTCTTTTTACAAAAAGCAAATTCGATGTAATCAAACTGAAAAAATTTTAGCTCATATTAGCAGGTAAGGAATGAAGTCTTTTTCAAAGAAATATTTTAGGTACTTCCATAATTATTACCATAATTAATTGCACCGTCTGTGTATTTTTAGACAGTAAAATGATGAAGTAGCTTTTTTTACTTCTTTACAATTTAATTAATTTATTCTCTGCAAAATATTAATATCGTCTCCGTTTTTCATATGTATTGGAAGCTTAAAATTGCTTTTTTAACTTTGATTAAAATGTGATGCTTTTTTACTGCAAGAAATATCTGATACTTGTAATTCAAAACTTATTTATATAATCAGTGCTTATGTTTTATTGCAGTTCCCTTTGTTTTGCGATTTTTATATAATTGTCATTCCTTTTAACTAACATTCACTTAATTAACAATGCCAAATAAAAGTCTTTAGACATAAAATTTTAGAAATATTCAATAGTTTTGCTTTGTAATCAGCATTACTTTTTGCCTAGAGAAATAATTTGATTTTACTATACTAAATTCCTTTTTTGTAAAACTGCACTTATGAAATAGGTATTATATCGCGGTATTCATATTAGATTAATACTGTTCGAATATATTATATTTATTTTTCATTTGCAAAATATTTTATCTCATATATTTAAATACAACAGAGAGGTTTTTGTTGTTGATTAACACATTATATATACTACAAGTGTTGCAAAAAAATTTACAGAAAGCAGTATAAATTTTGTATTTAGTTATTTGACAAAAGATAAGTCTGGAATCAACGAGTGCCTTTTTTAACTATTAAAAAATACTTTACTGAAGCTTCATTTTTGACTTTGAATCCAGAATTTAAAAAACATTAACAATTAGTAAAAATTCTTAAATAGAAACGAAGTAGAATGATGATAATTTTTTACTATTTAATTAAAATTTCATTCTTTTTTATTGCTCTGTTATGTTTTAGATACCGTTATATGAAGCACGAAGTGACGGTAGAGACAATCTGATGAATTCTTTAATAATAGCTGGAAATTATTGCATTCCGGAAGTAAGTTGCTTTTTTTAGTGTTATCTACCTGCTTTCTTTATAAAATTATGCTAATTATTGAGTCATTAGGAGAACGCAGGAGAATAAATAATTGCATTCAAAGATTGTAATCATTTTATGAAACGTTGTAAAATTATTGAATTTATGTTAAATGATATATTTGTAACTGCTATAAAAAATTCATTTATGGCGAATTAAATCGATATCTGGTTTTTCTTAACGGATTTGGAATTGTGAAGGGAGGAGTGCATGTAAAAAGTTTTTCATTCTCACTCGTTGTGTATTAAAAGTATATAATTTGCTTAAATATTTATGTATAAAAAGGGCATAATTTTGATATAAAATTGGATGTCTTATTTATAGGTGACTATTCTTTTTAATAATAAACTATTTAGAGGAAACCGAACCAGTAAAATCAGCACATCCAGTTTAGACGCATTTAGTTCACCGAACTTACCACCCCTTGTGAAAATGGGAATTGGAATTCATGGTAATTCTTTTTTTCTTTTTCTTTTTCCCCCTATTTTAATATGAAAAAAATTTATTATATATAATTTCTTACTATTTTTCAAACATATTAACTGTGTAAGGATATTTTGTTCGAGCTTAATATTGGGATGTAAATATATCTGTATTACTCCTTGATTAGGATGAAAAATGTGTTATGGGTGTGTGTAAATTGGAGATGTGTAAATGAGTTATTAGTATAGATTCCATGATTAGTATAATTGGTTCTTGTTCTTTTTAAAATTCTGATTTATTTATTTTTTAAAAACTTTATTATGGATTTGAAATGACAAACATATAAAGGAAGTAATATTATGAATCATCGTTGGAATCTGCCAACTCTTTTCTCTTCCCCATCAAAACTGGAAAATATTGGATCGATTATTCCTTAAAATTTCAATATCATGTTGGAATTCAAATATACTGCCAAATTTATTTGAATTCCAATTTTGTTATTTTTCTCAAATTGTTAATTTTTATATTTATTGATATAAAATCTTAATTATTGCTAATCTTTTTATTATATTATGAATTTGATTTTATTTGCTAGTAACTGCTTGGCACTATAATAAACTGGGAATATTGTTCATATTTAAAGAATTTTATTTTATAAAGATATTTTATCATGTACTACACTTTTGGCTTTTCACACTATTATTTGTGAATCCTTTTGGGTATTCTTAAATGAATTCGATTATGAACTCTGTGTGTTTATAGTTTCGTGGAAAACAAACAGTGACAATTAATGCTACTATTTCCAACTCCCCTCCCAACAAGTGAGAATATGATTACATGATTATTTATTTGAGCAAATCAGTGACTTAACTGCAATATTGAATTTACAAAAATACAAGGTATGTAATATAATTGCCGCTCTCCTATCCAGAGCCGTGTGCAGCTATTACATTCGTCAGAAAAGTTTAAAATTTTGTGGTTCACTTAATAAGAATAGAAAAATAGCATTCAACAGATAAAAAAATACTGTGAAAAACCTGCAGTACAGGTGTCATTTTCTTCTCAATATGATACAGTAGCTTTTATAAAATCTACAAATATTCCCTTATAACTTGTTGGGAATGCTGGCTCGAAATTCTTAAGCTCTGTTCTTCATTTCTCCATAAAAATGGCTATAGACACAATATCGTTCCTCCAGATTTTATAATCATTTTTTGGAGTACTTTTTTGTTAATCAGATATTTTTGGAACTTATTCAAAGATCAAGATTTCTGTAAAAAAAATATCTGGTGCAGAACCGACGTTTTCATAAATATTAATAAGAAAACAGCTTAAAAATAAAAATGAGCTTTTATTAACTCACAAAAACTCTCATATTATCACTGAAGATACATGATAAACACGTATTTAGATGAAAAGCAAATATGAAATATAATACAATGTTTAGCTTCGACATCAGATTCGCCAAAATATATTCGAATTATTGATAAATTGAATTAAAAATGTCCCAGTTAACCAGGTGTCGCCGTAAATAGAATCTTCTGAATAATTGAATGATAATTTTAATAATTAGAATATCCCTGGCAATTTACTCCTGATATTGACTTATTAACGTCTTCTGACATATGTTTATTAAATATATGTTGAACATTATTGATTTGATATAATTTATTTCAAATCATTATCCACTAAAAAAAAATGTCTGGTATCGTTAAGATGCGCCTTTACGACTAAAAATTTTCGTATAATTCATATCCATTTATTTATTTGCCTTTTAGCATTATTATCATTTATCGACTGATTGCATTGCTTATGTAATCTAACACGTGCCGACTCTAGATAATTTAAGTATATTTAAAATACGTAGTATTAAAAATTTATTTATTGATGAGCAGTTGTGCGAATTATCTACTTATCAATACAAAAATAACCAATATTTGGAATCTGAGAATTAAAAAAATGATTTTGACGAATGCGTTTATTACATTCTCGAGACGTAGAATCGAATTTTTTTCTGGAAAGCAGAATTTTGTAGATTTCATATTTTTTCGAGTAATAAATGATTTCAAATAATATCAGTTAGTGTTCTAAAAAATGCCGACGTGATAAATAAAAGTTCACATTATTTTTTCAAACACAGCAGTCATACTTATCAAAACATCATCGCGTTTGAATTAAAATATTGCGATTGCTTCAAATTTTGCTGAATGAGAGGGGAAAATGCCAACTCGGGGGGGAAAAGCTCATGGACGAGGGTCGCATCACTCTTATCTCCTCTTCGATACATCCCTGTGCCTGTCTATATGACCTTCAATAGGACCTTGCAATATGCTGCTGATTAATTTTTAATTATTATTTAACTTAATTCGAGGTAAGATTTAAATTTCAGAAAAAAAATATTTTTTTGCTCCTTTTTTTCTCAAATGTAGCAACATTTAAAATACGTAGTTGCTGTAGGAAAAGAAATGGCCAATATTGTCATTTAGAAATTCTTGCTTAATTGTTTTTGGGCATTTAAATTTAGCATTTTGATCATTTATAGTTCTTTCTGAATGCTCATCATTTGGTTAAATTAGGTAAGAATTCCCAGCAGATTAAGGAAAAGAATTACGTAATATAATAATGGAGTGCCATTTATTGATAAGTTAAAAATTGAAGAAGAAAAATAAGTCATTTATTTATAAGTTGTTACAAAAACAAATTCGACATTATCTGGAACCTCCTATGTTTTTAATTTTCCTCGAAATTTATCATCTTAGCTAGTGGATAAACCTACCGGAATTTTCAAGGATAATTACCGTAGAGCCATTAAATTTATATTCATTATCATGTTCATGAACAACAAAGGAAATGTGTATCATTATATACACAGAGTGATCAGTAAATTTCTTTCAAGCTCTTTAAATTCAAAATGGCGTCTCGTATTGCCAGGGAAGTGTACCAGGATATGTATAGTAAAGTAGAGGATGCATTTTTCAATTTTAGACGATTTCAATTTTTAGCGAATTTCCTTTTATCGCCGCTAGAAGCGCTGCAATCTGTCTCAATACATTCAGCATAGACTAGTGTAAGTGCAGGTTTTGAATTAAAAAGGCTTAAAAGGAATAGTGTATGTTTTCTATGCAGCATATCTATTTATGTACATTAAAGGCAAAACGAAAATGGCCTTAAAATTTTTTCTTGGATTTTGGTTTGGTAGTAGTGTGGAAAAGTTGTCTTTTTTAAACAATTTTGCAATTTTTAAAATAATTGTTAAAACATTTTTAAAAATTTTGGTTGCAATATTATATCATATTGAAGTGCTACAAAGAGCTTGAAATTTGTACATTAAAAAAAAAAATTACCTTAGATTTTAGTTTGGTGGTAGTGGGAAAAATTTAACTTTCAGTTTCAAAAAAATTTATTAAAAAAATTGGTTGCAATATAACAATATCTCGAGATGTCGGAAAGTACTTAAAGTTTGCAAAAAAAAATGAAAAATTATGAACTTTAATAAAATATTTTAATGAATTTTTCTTTCATATAATGTTGCAAAAGATTATTTTAAATACATTTACATGCATTACAGTTGAAAAAAATTATTAATCGTAAAATATAACAATAATAATTATTATGTCAAATTTTGCGTTTCTTGCTACTGTATCCTTAATAATTACAAATGTTACAACTGCAAAATGTTTGTTTCTACTTAAATGGAACATTAAACTGTTTTATTTTAAATTAAATTTTGCCCTATACACACGTGAGTCAATTTGTGCTCTTATACATCCTTCTCTTGTGACTGAGCCACAAATATTTTGAACCGATTCGGCTATCAGTTCAATAATTCTTTCCAGTGCTTGCATGAAACAAGGCAGCCGGGGAAAGTCAATAACTGAGTCACCTGTACTATTTGTCTCAGTTTCAGATGTCTTCTGTATAAAGTTTTTCAGAGTGTCACTGGAAACATGAAGATTAACAAAGAAGGTCCGGTTACGTCATTTTCTTAAATCATGAGATCATGCGAAGGTAATCCTTTCCATCGAAGTTTATCTTTAGAACGTTAAATTTCCTGACTCTGAGTTTGCTTTCTGTTCTTGCTTTTAAATCAAGAACAGAAAATATTTTCTAAACCAAGTTCTGTTTGAATTTTACGTTCACCGCTTAGCATGAACAAAAATATTTTTTCTGAAGCAGCAAAATACGTATTTCTTTGAATAACCTGGTCTATAACGCTTTTGAGATCGTCAGAGAGATAGCGTGAATATGAGATAAGGTTAAAAAGATGTTTTGAAAGATAAGTGCATGAAGCTTTTAACTTCATATTAAGTTACATAGACATTTGTTAGTTTTATCTATTCTTGTCTATTTGATGAATCTGGTTGGTTTGTCTTTTTGTATTTTTTATCCGTTCTTGATTGATCTTAATTATTCTCTGTATTCTTCACTGTTTGTTTCCATCTCCTTCAAAGCGCTTGTGTTAGCAGTATCAATATTACCTTTAACCATTTTCCTGTTATAGTATTGATCGCTTAGAAATTTTTGTTTCGTAACTGGTACTTTTTTCACCCTTCTTTTATGCAAATAATCAATATCAAATAATCGTTTAGCTTCTTCTCTAAATTCTGTGAAATTGGAATCAAACTTATCTGAACAATTTCTGCCTTTAGACTTTAATAAATTCTCGTATTTTGCATTATAAGGTTTCATCATTTATGAAATTCTTTTGCTAGAAGGAACAGGGATAAAGCTGTTGACCAGATTTGTTCTATTACGGGAACTAAAGTGTCACATATTTCGTTTAGGGAAGAATCCTTCTCTGAAACAAGGGCCGCGGTAGCCTGGTGGTAAGGTCTCGGATTTGGAACCGGAGGGTTTCAGGTTCGAGACTCGAGTCTGCCGAAGAACCGTCGTGTGAAGGGGTCTCTTGCACATTAAATCTGTCAGGCCAAACGTACTCCCGTTGGTGTGGTGTGGAGAGGGGGTGCCAGTTCAGGTGTCGTCCTCGTCATCTGACCGTGGTTCAAAATTACGAGGTCCGTCCCAAAATAGCCCTCGTGTTGCTTTAAAACAGGACATTAATATAACTAAACTAAACTTCTCTGAAACTATTTTGAGGTTATGCTTAATACAACAGTAGCTCTTCATAACAGATTCGTGAGTAGGGAGTTCTTCAACTCTCTTCTTACTTCAGGCAAATCACTAAATTTCCCGAAAATAGAATGCTCCGACATTTGTCTTGTCATAACTTAGGCAGCCATTTTTACTTAAAGCACACAAACTATAAAAAAAACCAATTACGTTAATCAGTTACACAATAGACGCCAACTCAGCTGAACTCGGCAAAGCTACTGATTTACAACCAGGCCTATCCTTGCCTCCGGACGCAGACAAATCTTCGCCTTACCTCAATTACAGCCGCTCGGACGACGACTTAGTGGCATACCTTTACAATAGTAAAACTGTTTTTATATTTCTATTTATATGACAACGCCTATTTAAATATATTCATCTATTCATAATCGATGCAGTCAAATGATCCTTAAAAAGTTGTTTTTTTATGTAACTTAAACGCTCTTGCGGCGCTTCAAGATGAATTCCAATTTTTTATTTATCTTATCTATCCCTAAAGGCAACTTTTCAGTTATATTATAAATTAAAAATCAAAAATTCTTTGTTTCATTAAAAAAATACTTTAAAATGCATCAGAAATTCAATTTTTTTGAAACTTTAGTGTCTTTGTAGCACCTAAAGGCCTACTCCAATATTTCTCACTTGTATAAGTTATATTATCTACACCAAAAGCAATTTTGTGAAGCAACCAACAACAAAGATGTGTGTTTGTGTGTGATATGCCCTTGTAAGAATAATTAAATAACTGTGAGGCTTCATAGTACTTTTTATTAATAAGTTAAAAATTATTTTTCTTTGTAGTTGAATGGAGAAATGTGTTTCGTCCATCAAGCATTGAAAAGTTTAGTGTTCACAGTTCTCTAAATCACAATGTTGGACTGTTAAGGCTGTTCCCTAGCATTACTGTTGAAGTGGTTTGTAGTTATTTTTCACACTATTCTTTTTTATTATTTGCTTCATTTTTTTTGAGAAAATGCAACATCAGGACAAAATTCTTTAAGGGGAATAAAACTTCGTATTAAAAAGATATTATCGAACAATCATTGCTAATTTCGTGGAGACGGCTATTTCTTTAATGAACCAGCAATTACTCCTTGGTTGTCGAATAAAAAGATTCCATTTTGCGGATTCATTTTTAAAAAAGCAAATCCTGATTGTTATTGTTGTTTCATGTTGTTGATTAATATTGTTGATTAATTATGTTGATTAATAATTGTTTCATGGAATCTATTGGCATTAAAATATCTTCATATTAACTTCAAAAATATTCAGGATGGATTCAGTGAACTTACTGCAAATTCTATTAATAGTCTCTGCATCAAGAAATTAATTTGATGTTGTGTTAATCATGAAATTGCACTTAAAATTAAGCTCTCCGATTCCGTTATTATTTGGCTATCTATTGTTGTTTTTAAGAAAAAGAAAATCAGTGTTTTTTTTAATTAATGAAAGCTCTTTATATTCATTTCCTTATCTATAAATAAATCTTAAATACGTCTATTTAAAATTATTCTTGATACAAAAAGCCTGATTATCAAGACCAATGATCTCGCATATTGTTTGGATTGAAATTATAATCAAATATCCTGAAAAACTTATGTAGTGAATTTGGAATAAAAATATTTCATAAGGATCAATTTTAGAGATTCTGAAAATTAATTGATTCTTTTAATAAACTTCTTTATCTATGGAACATAATTTTCATTATTAAATTTTCACTGAATAAAAATTAATATAAATGGGAAAAAAATTGATATTATATTTATATTCAATTGTTTAGTTCTTTGATCATATTAATTTATCCATTTACTGTAATGTTATTAACTGGTTGTTTGCTGATATGTAAAATGTAAGCTTATTTTTGTAATAAATTTTATCTAATAAATGTTCTATAAATTTTCATGAGAGCATTTTGAAAATATTTTCAGTTTTAAAAGCTCACGATTATGAATACCTGTGTACTCAGTATATTATACAATAAGGTTTAAAAGTTAAACTATAAAAAGCTATGAATTGATCATTTTTAATATTTGTTGAATTTGACATTATTAGCAGCATAAAAATTATTTAAAACATATCTCCTAAGTCATACCCAAACTTTATTCTTAAAAGATTGATAAAACTTTAATGTGTGGATAATTGACCATAATATATTGAACAATTAATTATATTTTACAACACTGAGTTTCCTACATGAAAGAAATCAGTTTTTCCAATAAAACTAAGAATATGTTGAAAAAGTTATGCAGATACTTTAAACTAGAATAAATTCATTAATAAAATTAATAATCGAATTTCTCTACTTTAGTTCAAGTAAAAGATTTATTAAATTTAAAATGGAAAAAACAGGAAAATAATATTTTATTTCCTAATTCATCTCTACATATTTCTGGAAGATTCTAAATAATAAAAAAAGGCTTATCACTGATAATGAATGTCTATCATTTCAAAATAAACTAACTGGTAAATTCAAAGAAATAATCGGATTAGCTGTTCTATTTAATTTTGTGTAGTTATTTCACCCCTTTTTTTGTAAAATTATATCATAATCCTTGAACTCGTCTAATGCTATCGTCTTTCTTATATATATTTAAAAAAGTTAAATTTTTTCCCCCTTATCTTTTTAAGTTTGAAGTCTTATATATCAAAACTGCTTTTGGGAAAAAAAAAGAAGAAAAAAAAAAGCATAACTACCATTTTCATCTCATAGCTGCAAAAGAAGAATCTTTTTATACCGAACCCTGAACATGATCACCGTTTTATTTATTTATTTTTATGCATTTTGCAGAAGGTCAATTTTTCAAAGCTGAGAAACTAAAATATATAATAAAAATACATTTTGAAGAAAACTTTTTCCTGATCGTGTCATTTAATTCAGTTTATTTTTGTTAATGTCTCTTTCTGAATAAATACAATGGTAATTTTAGCTGAAGGTGAGATGGTGTGGATGACATCTGAGCCTAGTACAATATTCTTCTAACATCCAGGCCATCTCAGCGTGTGATAATGTAATGAAGATCCACCTGACCCACATACATAGTGGATCGCTGGTGGAAAAAAATAAAATGTGATGAAAAACATAAAATGTGATAAAAATGAATGAAAATTTCCGATCCCAGTGCCGAGACTACTATTGATACCCTAGAATTCTTTCTCTAAACGATTTCTAATTAAGAACTGTATTCAGAAATTTCAGTCATATCTTTCTGAAACTTAGAGAACGAAGATTTTTTGTTATTAATCTCTCAAAATGCTTTCGGAGTGTGTGAAATCATTGAAAGGTTTTTTTAATGATAAAAAATAGCGTCGTACCACATACTTTTTTATATTTCTCACATAGAAAGTACTGTACGTACTTTTGTATATTTCTCTCATAGAAAGTGCTATAACAGGATTTAGATGCTATAATTTTTTTACGTTTTTTCTTTTTATAACTATTATAGAAATTTTGTTCCTAAGAAATCTCTTCACATTTAAGGGTTTCGCCTGATTTAGAGAGCATTAAATTTAGGAAGTTATTTTTGGGATATTAGTGGCTAACTAAACACAGATTTTTCAAAATTTGAATTTTAATAAATAGAGCAAAATTTTAACATGTTTTCACCATAACATTAAACAATATTATAAAAATTATTTAACGATGTTTTAAAGGCTTGAAAAAGTAGCTTTTCTATGATAAAAATTTCATTTGAATGAATGCATTTTTTTCCTTTTATTTCAGTAATTTTTTTAAATTAGTTTCGGACACTATTTTTAATAATAATTTTTATTATGGTGAAATTCGAAACAATATAATTGCTCCGAATCATCTGGTCGCAATATTTTACCGTTGCTATAGTCATGATGAAAGAAATAAAAATACTTTCTTTGTATTTATTTAAACTTAAAATTTTTTTAGCAGTTCATTGAGTACAATTCTTCATTTGATAAGTTTTGTTGAATTTTGAAGCAGTGCATTTGATGAGTTGTATTAAACTTTGAATTTTGATACATTGTCCCATGCAGGTTTTCAAAAATACTTTTGAAAATGCGTCCAATATTTTTTTAAATTTTAATTTTGCTTCTAACTACAAAATTGACTCTTTTTTTAACTTCATGAATTTACGGAAATTTATTTAATTTCCATTAGTTATGGAAACTAGAAGTTGATAAAGTATTTTCATTCCTTTGCAAAATATGTAATCATGTAATATGTTTATATGTAATATGTTTCTGCAATTTTTTACAGCTAAAGTAAAAATTATATATTCATTTCTGTTATAAATAATTTAAGAAATGCATTTAGAACATGATATTATCATCAATTGTGTTATCATTGTATTATCATCGATTTCATGACAATTTTGCCTCCCTTATAATGGTAACCATTCCACCAAGCAAGTTAGTACCGGAGGAAATTTATACTTTCCATTTCAGCTGTATCAAACCTTATTTTTTGTTATACACACACACACACACACACACACACACACACACACACACACACACAAACTGTTTGATCAATGTTATACTTTTACATCAATATTGACATTCTCAGAAATGATGTATCCATCTAAGTAAACTCACAAGTCTGTTAATTTTAAGAAATATATTTTAAAAATCGCATATTTTTATTTTTAATCTTATAAAAGTTGACATGTTTTTTAGCAATGATAGTTTTTTATCTTTTTTGTTTTTGTCAAAAACCAAAAAGACAATTTGTTTTACAATTGAAGATGCTGTGCAAATATTATGCAAATACAAAACTAAATATTAAAATTTAAAAAAATACACATTCAAAATTAACATAAAAGCTATGCATAATTATAAAACAGAAAATATAATATGCTTAGAAAATGTCAGTGCTTACACTTGTACACATGTACAAAAGTGCTTAATTTTTTGGCTAAGGTACTTTAAAAGTACTTAAAAATACTTTTGCAGCAGCTTCTAACTATGCACAATGTTGTAATGATTCAGCTTCTCCCCGGTCTGACAAATTGTAGTTTCTTTTTCCCACGCTCCATAATTGCCATTTCCAGACTGGTCTCAATGGTGACGTTTTATGGCAATGTAATTGCTTACAAATGGACAGGTAGAGAACCCTCCTTCTAAAAACGGACATCTGGCCCTTTAGAGTGAGTCCAGATAAAGGACCAGCCGTGCACTAATCGTGTCTGCGACACAGATGTGTAGCCTGCATTGTTTTCCATTGTGGATCACGAACATTCCTGCGGTCAACTATAGACCAGTGAATTTTTTGCTGAACGACGATTGGAGAATCGGCAGCCCAAATGCTCTGTGGATGAGAGGTGGAGTTGAAAGAAGAGAAAAAAGGTGACGTTCTTGGAGAGAGAAAAAAGAAGTTTTTTTTGTTGAAAGAGGTCCAGAGGAGAGATCGTTGAAAGCAGAGCGTTCGAGAGAAAATTCCACCCGAGGAGTTCGGTGGATTCCTGGAGCTAACCCCGGTCAGCTGTTCTCGTGAGTTTCCGAAATATTTCGAGGAACTATTCTTGTGGTGTTGTAACATAGAATCTTTCACTTAACCTAGATGATAAAGAGTTTTTGTAAATTAAAGCTGTAAATAAAGTAATTTGATTAAAACGCTACCTTTTATTTAATCGGACCAGATCGAGACGTTACAGTGTGTTTTACTCCTTATCCTTGTCCTTCCTTGAAGAATTATATCTAAAATTCTTTATAATTTTTGTTTGCGTGTTGCGTCATCTCCATATTAAGATTAGTTAAGTTTGGATTTTTAAAAAGTGGAATGCAGATTCAAATTTTCTTGTTTAAATTTGTATCGAATACATTTAAAACTTTTCGATGAAATGGACATCGCGTTACGAGATTTGAAATTCAGGTCTTCAGATATTGATAAATCTATTGTTTTATTGATACAGCATTAGGTCAGTTGCAGTAATTTTTGTTTTTCATTTAATGCTGTTATTTAATCCATATAAAAACTTTGTTCACGCGAATGTAGCTTAACACCAAATTTGGCGTTCTTAAAATTACGACAACCCTATTTACTCGCACTTCCGGTCGAGTATTTCGGGGGTTCATTAGATTGTTGACTCGCATTGACCCCGGCCACCTGCAGAAGCTGTAAACAAGTTTCAGTTGTAGAGCTTAACAAAACACACCGCAACCCAATACCGTAATCAGCCAAGTATTATATGAATTACTTCGTGTATACAGCCGAAGAAGTAGTAGTTCATATAATGCATGGCTGATTACGGCATTGCATTGCCCTTTGTGAAGCCCTACAACTGAAACTTCTTTACAGCTTTTGCACCGCAAAAAGGAGTGTGTATATATTTGTAAATAAAGAAGTTAAACAAAGTACAGTCCACTGCACATTTCAAATCACCATATTTACAGTCCGTGCAACCGGAGGATTTTTAGTAAATTAAAAATAATCATGACTGATGCTCAAAGAGCAAAGATCATTTCTTTTAACAGAAAGAGAGGCAACATAAAATCCTTCCTGAGAAAGTTGAACTCTTTTATCCAAACTGATGATACAAAGGACTTTATAGTATATTAAACAAAATTGGATAATCTTCTGAGGATCAAAGATAATTTAGCACAAATAAAAGAGGAGTATTTCATCTCAACCGAGGATTCCGAATTACAAGAATTAGAAGATTCGGTTGAAGTCCTGGAAGAACAGTGTGAAAGATTAGAGGTAAGCCTAAAGAAAATATTAACCTCTAATAATGCTGTATCCTCTAAATGATGTATCTGCCTCAAACTGCAGTTCTTGTTTAAATGAAGCATCTTGCAAAAACAGAAAGCATTAGTTTCAGGCTGCCTGAAATTCCTCAGCTCAAGTTTTCTGGTGATTACCAAGACTGGCGGAATTTTAAAATTCAGTTGGAAAATATCATTGACAATATTAATAAATTAACTGAAAGCCAAAAACTGTATTATTTAAAATCAACTCTTAGCGGTACAGCCGCTGAGGTAGTAACAGCAGAAGAGAGCTACACCGGTTTAAAAAACGCTTTAATAGCACGTTTTGATAATAAATGCTTATGCGTTCAAAGTCATTTCAGTGACAAATTAGATTTAGAAACTCATACATCCGACTCTGCAAAAGGCTTATGAAACTTCATGGACGGTTGCCTTAAACATTTTAGAGCTCACAAAATTATGGGTCTAGAGAACATAATCAGTTCTTTGAATCATTATTGATCAACATTTTGATGAAGAAACTAGATAAAGAATCACGCTGACAATTTGAACTTTCTTTCGTGTCATCCAATTTACCTACATGGCACATATCCTTAGAGAAAAGTCGCAGCAAGAATTATTCAAAAAATCGCATTCGTTTTTTGTAGGAAATGATGCAAAGAAATTTTGTATCGCATGTAATAAGCATTTACACCCTTTATTTAGATGTCATGCATTTTTTAAATTAAATCCTGCATCTAAATTAAATATGATCAAAGGAACTCGTTGTACTAATTGTTTATCGGATTCGCATAAAACGAATCACTGTCGCAACAATCACTGTTGCAAGATCTGCTCTGGGTTTCATAATAACTTTCTTCATATTTATTCTTCTACTAGAAATAAAAAACCACTGCAACAACCCAATAATCTAATGACCATCTAAACATATCAGATTCTAACTTAAAAGAGTTACCTATGACAGAAATATCTACTTCTCTCTGTTTGCAAGATCAACAAAACACAAAAGATTCATCAATTTTGCCTACTATTATTGTTTATATTAAAAGCGCTTCTGGTCAGGAAATACCTTTACGAGGCATCTGTGACGCTGGATCTGAGAATTCGTTTATCACCACAGAAATGGCAAATAAATTAGCTTTGAAAAAGTATAAAAATGTAACGATTTCCGGTATCAATGGGAAAATAAGTCAATTGCATTCAAAAGTGTTTGCAGAGATTTCAAATAGCGATTAATCATATGTCACAATAACTCAGTTGCTCGTCATTCCAAAAATTACGGAATGTATTCCTTCAATAAATAAAAAAAAACTAAAAATACAAAGTTTACTGGATGGATTAAATTTGGCTGGTCCTATGCAAGGTCAAGGATTATTTGATGTAGCACCTTCATCTTCTTTCTTGTTTGATATTTTAATGCCAGAGAAATATGTTTTGAATAATCTAGTTTTACTGAATTCGCGTTTCGGATTTATTGCTAGTTCTACAAAGGAAGGAGAGTCTGAACTAAATCATAATTTCTGTGGTCTTGTTACGCATAATGATAATTTAGAAAAAATTATAGAAAGACTTTAGAAAGTCGAAACATTACATGAAAATCAATTTTCTGTAAGTGATGACTCAATTTATTGTGAAAAACATTTCTAGCAAACAAATAAATGCAATGTGGAAGGATGATGTATTGTGGAAATGCCAATTAAAGAGACCCCCGCCCCATTTTAGGTGAATCAAAACACATGGTCACATGGAAAGGGTAGTAGAGGATGAATTACCAGAAACCAATTACTTTTTACCTCATCATAGAGTCTACAGGGAAGAATTCACAAGCACTCCCCTGAGCGTAGTCTTCAATGCTAGCTCCCCTAACTCTAATGGAGTTTCATTAAATGATTAATTGTGCAATGCTAATGTTGTCGATGGCATTTTCGAATTAATAATAAGGTTCAGGACACACAAGTTTGCCTTCGCATTTGACATTCAAAAGATGTTTCGTCAAATTTTAGTTGTGTCGCATCAAAGAGACTACTAACTCATCTTATGGTTTGATGAAAAATCTCATCAAGAAGTAACATTTAGATTAAAAACTGTGACATATGGCACTTCATGTGCTCCTCATCTTGCCACACGCACCATTAAACAACCAGCTTTAGATGAAACGTTAAACTTTCCGTTAGCATCGAAAATAGTTTTCGGCGACCTTTACATAGATGATGGAATTACAGGCGCCCCGGATATCCAAACTGCTCAAATTATACAACAACAGTTGATAAATATGTTTGCAAGAGCAGGAATGTCCCTACATAAATGGACTTCAAACTCATAGGAGCTTTTAAATAGCTTTCCAACTTCTAATCGTGAAAACACTTTTCCCATTGATGAGCAAGTATCAAAGGCTCTTGGTATGCATTGGAAGCCTTTTGATGACTTTTTCATATTCACAGTCAAGTATGAAAGTGAACCTAAGCTTACAAAACAAGTAGTGCTTTCAGTCATTGCCAGACTCTATGACCCCTTGTGTCTGCTGAGTCTTGTTGTGTGTAAAATGAAGATTTTCTCCAAAAATCGAGGTTGCAAATATTGACCTTTGACGACCCCCTGCCTCTGGCCATTGGTAAGGAGTGGAGCTATTTAGTTCAATCGCTTAAGGCTCTTGAGCTTATAAAGATTCCAAGAGGAATTTTAAATGAAAATCCTATAAAATTAATTCTTCATTGCTTCTCAGACGCCAGTGAAGCAGCATATGGAGCATTTATTTATGTACAATGCATCAGTACCAATAATATGGTCACATCTAGACTTGTATGCAGCAAGTCTCGAGTCTCCCCATTAAAGACCGTCTCTGTTCCCAGATTGGAGCTTTGTGGGTGTCTTCTAGCCACTCAACTAAAGGCCAAGATTGAAAGGGCTTTACATCTCCAAATTGATAAGATCGTGATGTACACAGACTCTACAATTTCTCTAACCTGGATTCAAACACCACCGCATCATCTCAAGACGTTTGTTGCAAATAGAGTGGGAAAGATACAACAACTGACGCAAAACAACGATTGGCAGCATGTTTCCTCCACTTTAAACCCCGCAGATGTGATATCAAGATTACTAGTTCCAGAAAAACTGATTGACAACTATTTATGGTGGAAGGGCCCAACTTTCCCGTAAGAAACACCTGTTTTTGTGAACTCTGCTAATCAACAAATTGATACGTCTCAAAATTCGCAATTTTTATTGGAACTCAAAAGATAATCACTCACACCTTAATGACTTTAATTTCAGATTTCCTTGCTAACGTTTTAAAATGAGTCATTAGTATGACAAATTAATACGTATTTTCAGTTTTCTCCTTAGATTTCTAGGAAACTGCACAAACCAGATGAAGGAACCTCCCTCCTCAAAGGAAATAGAGGAAGCATAATTTAAATTAATTTCCCTTGTACAGCAAAATGCTCTTGCTGATGATTTCAAAAACTTAGCAAGTGGTAAAAAGGTAAACCCCTCTTGTAAATTAAAAAGTTTATCCCCTTTTATAGAAGAAGGTTCTAATGTAATTTGAGTAGGAGGCAGACTTAGAAATGCCGACATACCATTTCAGGTAAAATTTCTCATTACTTTACCTTAAACTCATATCATTACTAAATTAATTATGCTAAGTATTCGTCATAAAAATTGTCAAGCTGGAGCCCAATCTTTACTTCATTTAACTAGACAGATGTATTGGCCCATTAAAGGCAGAGATATAGCTCGCAGTATTATCCATGATTGTATTACTTGTTCCAGATATAATCCTCACCTGTCCATTCAGAAAATGAGTGATTTACTCACAGAATGTTGTAATCCTTCATTATCATTTAATATTACTTGAGCAGATTTTTGTGGTCCGTTTTTTGTTAAAAATAAGTTTCAAAGAAAAGGATTTCTTCAAAAAATTTGCCTCAATTTTTGTATATTTTGTAACGAGAGCAGTAAATTTTAAAATTGTTTCAGACTTAGCATCAGATTCTTTCATAGCTGCCCTAAAGACATTTATGTCACGAAGAGGCAGAATTTTACAAACAATAGTCGCAGTTTTGTAGGTGCCCATAATGAGTTGAAAAACTATACAAAATAGTTAGTAATCCAGATAATGTTTTGTCCCATTATCTAAGCTCAGAAAAAAATTAATTGGAATTTCATTCTCCCCTTGGCTCATTTCGGTGGAATTTGGGAGTTAAGTCCTTTAAATTTCATTTTTTAAGAGCCGTAAGCTGCCTAAAAATAACTTATGAATTCCTAACTGTAGCAAATCAAATAGAAGGAATTTTAAACTCTCAACCATTAGCACCGCTTTCTTCTGATCCACAAGATTTGCAAGCTTTAACCCCGCACATTTTTGAGTTGGTAGACTTATTTCTGCGGGAGTGGAACCAAATTTAACAGATTTTTCTGATAATGCATTGAAGCGTTGCAAAGATTACTAAACACAATATATGTGGTTTAGATGGCAAAGAGATTATCTTAATCATTTACAGCAAAATCAAAATGGTATTTTCAAAAGGATAATATGCAGTGTTGGTACCATGGTAGTAGTTAAAGACGACCATGGTCCCCTTAATTCTTGGTTGCTAGGACTTGTTGTCAAAGTATTTTATGGCAAAGATAATATTATTCGAGTATGTCTTGTTAAAACAGCAAAAGGGACATATAAATGTCGAATTACAAAATTAGCTATATTACCAATTTGTTATGTTGTTACCAGCTATATTACCAACTAAATGTTCATTTATATTGCGTTTATTGTATTATAATTTTTATACTTATGTATCTAGTAATTTGAATTTAGTTATTCTATAGTATTTAGTGTCTTTAGTGTTGTATTTTTAATGTGTATTTGAATTTTGTGTGTATTTTTTCATTTTGAATTTGTTTAATTTAACTTTCAGTTAAGATTAAATGTATTTCTATATGTACTGTGTGCAACGTCTTTGTACTTCCGAAAGACATTGCACGGCGGGGCGGTATTTTCACGCGAATGTATTTAGCTTAAGAGTGCCATATACAGAGAACAAAACCTGATGTCGACGAAAGCGCCACCTATCGATGGAGGAAATAAGGCGTTGACCAAACTAACGAAGGAAGGTTTGATTGACAAGCTGAATAACACCCAACAAGAAAAGAATTCCTAGTCCCCGGGAGATATTGCTGTGTGATGGGTGTTTGATGCAACTCTCCTGTACCATTCTTCCTCAAAACGTGGCTCTGGCTTTCTCATGTGCCATGAGAGAGTCAGTAAGCATTCGGTGGCATAGTGAATAGAACACCCATTCACGCAGCAAGATCCACTCCATAATAAACCATATCCATAAATACCAAGACCTCTTCAGGATTTTACAATAGCTGAGACCAAATTGCCAATCACATTCAGCCAAAATATAACTTCAAAGGTGTAACTTATTTTTGTTCCCCCCATGTAATTATTACCTCACTCAAAAACTGAATGTAATCCTGTAAGATTCGACACCAATGGGATTCTCTCTGGAGATACCTGGATGGTTTGTCGTCTCTATCTTTCTTTATTTTTTTTATATCTTTCTTCCTATTTTTTCCCCTTCCATTTTGTGCCCTTCTAACCGGTTAGATAACTTAATGTTATAGGCACCGGGGGCGCAAGATGGCGTTATGTTATGTGTGGGAGTGTGACATTCAGAAGGTCAACCGATCCACCGAACTGCCCCCAATAAAACTTACCCTTATTCTTTGAAAAGGTCTTCTAAAAACCGACACTGTCTTTGTACATCACGAGAGGGGTTTTTTGAACCACCCAAACTTGTTTGGAAAATACACTCTTTGAGTTGCTCAGAAAAATCGTTCTGAGGACCGCGTGAATAGGACTCTTAAAACATAGAACACATCATTGATTAATTATTGAAGTACTTCGATTTTGGGACATTTAATTGTTCTTCATAATTCTGTTATTTAAGATTAGAGAATCCGGTAATTTAGAAGGAGTAATTGAATAATTTAATATTTCTAGTATTTCGTTTAACAAGACTTCATTTTTAGCAATAAATGCGATTGCTAATTTTTCAATCCAAGGGAATTGGGGAAGATCTATGTGCCTTTGTAAATGTAAGACCTCAAACACATCCCTAAACAATGGGCTCAATCCTTTCTCTCAATAAATTTAGTACTAACAGCGAATTTAAAGACAATGTCCCTAATTTTTTAAATTTAATATTTTAAAATTATTTATTTAAAAATATTAAATAGGCTTAAATAAGAAATGAAACGAATAAAAGTGAATTTTCCAACTCATGCTACGTGTTTGATATGACCTGGTATTTCTATGTAACTGGGATACTAATTTCTCCCTAATTTTCGCAAAAAAGAGAATGTCCTAAATTTTAATTAAATGAGTCATTTGTACCACATTGAAAAGAAAAAATGACTATTTTGAAAAAAATGTTTGAAAAGTAATAGCATTTATCCTATGTGGATAATAACCAACTGAATATGATAATAAGCATAAATTGGAAGAAAAAATAATTAATGAAATTGCATATATTATATTAAATGTCTTGTAAATGTTCGTACTTGTCAAAGATGGTTTAGCAAATTTCGTTCCGGGGACCTGAGCCTCAAAGAAAGTGTTCGATCTAGACGACCATCCAAGATCGATAATGATGTTTTGCGATCCATGTTGGAAAATAATCCACATTTAACAAGTCGAGAAATTGCAGAAGAGTTTGGCATTCATCATACAACTGTTGGAGATCACATTAAATCTCTTGGGTTTGTGTTAAAGCAAAGTGCTTTGGGTTCCACAGGAATTAACGGAAAAGAATTTGTCTGATCGTGTAAGAATATGTTCATCACATCTGATTAGATACAATGTGGAGCCGTTTTTGGATAGGCTGGTTACTGGAGATGAAAAGTGGATTCTTTATGAGAATATTAAAAGAAAAAAATCTTACTGCAAACCAGGAACATCATCAGCAACAGTTCCAAAACCAAGTATCCATCAACGAAAAGTACTGCTTTGTTTGTGGTGGGACAGGAAAGGTCCAGTGTATTACGAGTTGCTGAAACAGGGAAAAAACATCAACGTGGATCTGTACTGTAATCAGCTGGATAAATTGAATGCAGCTATCAAAGAAAAAGGCCAGCATTAGCGTCCAGAAAAGGAATAGTGTTCCACCACGATAATGCTCGCCCGCATACTGCAATGGTGACACTACAAAAACTGAATGCGTTAGGATGGGAAATCTTTAGTCACCCCCCGTATTCACCTGACATTGCACCCTCTGATTATTACCTGTTCAGATCTCTGCAAAATTATCTAACGGGAAAAAAATTCAAGTCTTTTGAAAGTGTTTCTAAGGTAGTTGCTGACTATTTTAACTCCATGGATGAGAACTTCTACAAAACAGGAATTTACAGGTTACCTGGAAGATGGCAACAGGTTGTAACAAATAATGGAGCATATATAATTGATTAATATTAAACACATATATTTATAAATGAATTCAAATATTTTCTTTAAAATACGACAGAACTTTCCCTCCAACCCAATAATTTTCAATAATCTCACAAAAATGGGAACTTGGAAAAACGAAAGTATTTAAAGTTTAATTAATACAAAAACTTTCTCATTCAGCATTGTTTATACGTATTGCAGATTATATTCTCATCTAATATAATTAATTTCTCTAACATTGATTCTTATACATCCAATAATTTATTACATTAGAGTGACAGGATTTAAAAATGGATGCACTTTATAAAAATTTCATTGTTGCATATTTACGAAACCTGAATTGTAAGTATAAGTTTAAAACCGTATATTAAGATTATGTTTTTATATCGAAACCTACATATTATGTAAAAATAAACAATTTTTTCATAATTTCATCGTAAAAAAAATCCAAAAGAAATATTGGTAGCAACAATGAAAGAGAATTGGGTTTCATTTCAACAGTTAAATATATATTAAAGTAAAATACGTTTACAATATTTTTTAATATAGATTAAAAATATGAAGAAAAAAAAATATGCAGCAAAAGAGTGACATTATTAATAAGATTATTCTTTGAATTTAAAAATGTTGAAAAAACTTTTTGTGCTGTAATATTTTCGGAAATTATCACGTAAAACTCCAAAATTTCACTTCATTTTTAATTAATCAAAATTATTTTTCAGTCACTTGGAAGCTGCTCGTAATACTTGGTTTTTACTTGTTCTGTTAAACAACTATTTTCTTAAAGCCCAAATATAACCAATGTAAATACACGAATAGATTGAAAGATCAAAAGTAAAATATATGGGTACAGAAATGCTAATATACATTTAAAATATATATATATATATTACTTTGTTGTCATTTTGCTGTTGAAATTTTAATTTAATAATAACGATGCATGAAAATTTCTCTAAAAGCGTTATTTAAGATTTGTAAAATAGTTCTCAAATCACTAATGTAATTAGCAGATTTTGCGCGGAGTTGCCCGTAACTTGATAAATATTAGCAAAATCAGAAACATAAAATAAAGCTATTAAATTGTATTGATCCTTAAAAAGTCAAATAATAATAATTTTAGACGGGTTTTTAAAAAAAATTTTAGAAAGATATTGCTTAGCGAACTAATGTAATATACATACATTTTATTTTATGAGTATAGATCACAGCAGTTTTGAAGAAAACGTATTCAGAAATATGAGAATATTCAAATATTAGTAAATAAAAGAGGATATAGATCTTCTTATATCTTACCTCTCTTTAAATTAATTTAATTTCAGTAATTATTTTTCCGATAAAAGCAATATAATTTTTTCCATTAAGAATAAAATTTATTACCCTTTATTGCAAAATATGTACATAAGATGAACGTTATGTACAAGATCAAATATATGAAACATTGATAAAAATCGTAGAGAGAATAGCAACGAATTATATAAAAAAAAATTAAAAAGTGTAGTTATAAAAGTGTGCAGAGAAAAAAAAAAAACTTTGGAAACATTCTTATTTATTTGAAAGTGTTTTATTTAAAGGTGTTTCCTCCTTTTTTGCTGTTGGGCCTCAATAATAGTAGATAGATCCCGAATTTTCATCTATCTTGGATCAACAAGTTCTGGCAATAAACAGTTAAAATAAAAGGAGCTCAATTTTTTTTTTTTTGATGCCAAAATCTAACATCACTAGTTAGTTTTTCCGTTTTTTACCCGTTCTCCGTCCACATCGAAAATATACCAAAACATCTTTGCGTCATACACAGCTGACCCTGCACTTGAAAATAATACTTATGGTTTTTATTTACAGTTGTTTTCCCATCTTTGTTTAATTTCCAAAATGGATTTTTTTTTTCTTTTATTGCCTCGTCTGGAGAAATATTTCTATAGGATTTTGGGTATTTTACTTCAACAATCCCGTCATTACCAATCAGCCCATCCCCTGTGCTGATGACCACAGCTGTGATGGTAAACAAACAAACAAAAAGACAGAAAGAAAATGTTGAAGGGAAGACGTAGTGAAAACCAGATAAGAAAAGTTGCAAACAATCAGAGGGTAAAGGGAGGGGTTACAATGTATTCCTCCGCGAATGGGTGGAGTTAAAGGAGCATTGGGGGGGGGAGTGTAAACTATTTTTCCATCTTAGGTCTAAAATACTGTTTTTACACATTTTTTTTAAAAAAAATTAATATGCAATTATAATAGATTTTAATAGATTTCAATATTTATAATAGATTTTTTAATAAAAAATGTTTAAATGGTGCAGTCGAAATTATGTGATATTTTAATAAATATTTAAAAAATACTTTGAAAAGTCAAAAAAAAAATTCCTTTGACAGAAACTTGTGTTTTTATTCCTTCTACCAATTGCAGTTGATTTCATAAAACAGAAACCGCAATATCTAACGGATCTTAGCATTTTCTCCATAGGATAACATTACGCTTGAAAATTGTAGGTGGCGTGTATACGGCACCCTTGAAGCCAAACTTTGTGTTCTTAAAATTATAGCTACCCCATTTACCCACCCTTCCGATCGAGTCTTTCGAAGGTTCATTAGAATGTTGGCCCGCATTGGCCCCAGCCACCTGCAGATGCTGTTCACAGGTTTCAGTTGTAAGGCTTAACAAAGCCCACCGCAATCAGCTATGTATTATATGAACTACTCACCGCAAAAAGGAGTGTGTATATGTTTGTAAATAAAGAAGGTAAGCGAAAAAAGTACACTCAATTGGTCACTTCGAATCACCTCTTTGCAATTTTTTAAAATTTGAATAATGCTTTATAATTTTGATTAATTATTAAATTAATATCGCAAAATAATCGTATAAAAGTAACTGCATTGCAAAACTTCGATCTGTAATTCAGAGGATATGCGACGAAATTTTTAAACTGCTGAATATCGCCATTTTCGCTAGCATGAATATATATTTTAGCTAAATGGAAAATATTCCAAGACTGAAACAGGAAATAAAATAGATTTTTTGGATATTTATTTAGATCAAGAATTAAGTATTAGTTGAGACACTGTTTACTTCTCAAAAACAGTTTTAATATGAATGGCAAGGAATCGAACAATTTATTCAACACAATCGATTTACGCATTTGAACGATATTGTTTTTGAACATTATGTACCTAAAAAGATGAGAACTGAGTTAAATTGCAAACATCCCAAGAAAGTTCTGAATTTCTAAAATAATAGGGATAATAATAAAAAGGAATTTTTTAAAAGCTATATGAACGAAATTGTAGATATATGATGAAATAGAAGTAAGTGAAAATAATAGATAGATCTTAAATCTTCAATGGATTTTGGACTGCCATTAGACTTTAATGTGTTATTTTCATTAGCTTAGCATAGATAAATGGTGCTCAAGGTATGTTATTATTTCTTTGTTCTTTCATCACGTTTAAAAAGTTAGATGAACATGCAAATATTTCTGTTCTGTAACGTCTTTTTAAGAGTGGTGGCCGAAATATTCATTTCACCTTCCCACCAGATCGCCTTATCTGGTCATTTCTGAAAATTAAATAGAAATTTGAAGCTGTATATGAGTCATTATTTGCCCCTTTTTATTGTTCAAAAATTTATTACGAATGCCATACACAAATTTTTACTACTGATATTAATTTCCTTTTGGTGAAAATTACATTTTGAAAACTGTATTACATTTATTAAGAAGTTTTTTCTAGCAAACATCTAGTTACTATTTTTTTCCGTCGTTACTTTAAAAATAAATCTGATGAAATTATGATTTTTTATTTTATTTCACATCAAATATTTAATTTTTTTCAAAAGATTTGATACTACTTTTAAATTTAAACATCATATAAAGAAAGATATAATAAAATGTAAAAATATGTGAATGATATAATAAATTATGCATTTTCCTTAAATTTATATATCTCAGTAACAAGGATGTAAACTTCTAATAGATTTGTACCAGGTTGTTTTATTGATAAGGAAATGAAAGTAAAGAACTTTAGTTACTATTAAATGTTTCGTTTTTCTTAAATTTTTTCATTAATGAATATGAAAATATGTATTCATATTTCGACAAATGTTCTGGGTTATTTTTTTCGGTGCTCATCTTTTGAAGATCAGATGAAAGGTCCAGTGGTTAATGATAGAATCATCAAACGAAATGTGAAAAGTAAATAAAAGAATTATAAAAATTGCTATTTGTGTATAATGAGGCAACCGGTCTGGTCTTTTTTTGTATATATCTGTCTGTTATTACATAAAATGTTACATTCGGACGGTACTCAATGTAACAAATTAGTTAAAAAGATGGATAAAAATTGTCGGTGGAAAATTTGACAATGAAAGAAAATTGAGATGAAGACAATCTCTACATAAATACGATTTATATGTATTTAGACACATTACTGAATCAAATTACCCATTTTGCTTGATTTTAACATTAATTGCGAAAAATAAGTGACCGTAAGAAATGCGATTTGAATTTGACATTTGTGAATAATAAGAAATGTTCAGATATTTTTTTGACGGACTATACCTTCACTAGTAACCTATTCTCTAAATTAGCTTGATTTAGGCAGTTAAATTTCGATGCAATAATTAACTGAAATATTTTCTTAATTGCTGGCAGTTGCTGAATTCAAGCTACCTAAATAGAAAGTTGTATAGAAGTTGCTGAATATGCAACATATTAATGCTTGTTTTTAAACATATATGTATACTTTTCTATGTAGTGGTGGTGTGGGGAAATTGACTTATGCTAAAATTGAATTGCTTTGAAAATTGTAATATCGGTAAATTTTCTTCGAATTGTATCTTTGTGTACTAAAATTTTCTTCATGTTGCATTTTCTCTTTAAAGAAGACCGAGAATTTATGGTCTGTGATTTATGTTTTTTACTGATAATGATTTTTAGATAAAAGTGGGGGATGGTAAGAAAACATATATATATATATATAATATATATTAAAATAATCTCTAAAACCTCTCAATTAAAGCAAAAAACAACTTCCTGTAAAATTTAATTGTGATTTAGATTTTGAAATTTTATTTGGTATGTAATATCAAGTAAGAAAATACCCTTTTAAAATTTCTCACTTAACTGCTGAGTAGGGGATGTTCCAACAATTTTCAGCTTCCTAAATTTGCATAACTGGATTACATACGGAAGAAATAAATGAGCCATTCTTTCAGGTTCAACACTATTTTTCTCTATTTCAGCTAATCTAATTGGTTTTCCATTTGAACCAAATATGATACGTTTGTCGGAAAACGAGTCCTGAGAAATTCCTTGGCAAAGCTGGTCTACCATAAGACTGCTAATAAAAATATATGAGGCGCTATGTTACTATAGTATTAAATAATCATATATACCTTGACTAGAGAGTACCTAGACCAAAGGTGGCGAACCTTTATGGATCAACATGCCATTTTTTCTAAAGAAATATTTAATGAGGTTTAGGCGTGGAGTCAAATAATTTTGACTTGTGATTATTGGGAAAATAATAAAACTAAATATCAGCAACTCTTCATTTACTATGAAAAAGTACATTTTACACTGTATAGTAGTAAAGGTTTTAGTTATACGCGTAATTCAAATTAAAGCAACATTAGCGTGACTTCCTTTGTTGCAGATTAGATAGCAACTTATAACTGATATTAGGATTGCAAGATGTAACTTTTCGCAGAATGCATGCTAAATTTGAGTCTTCTAAGCGAGTCTTTAATGTTATTCATCTCTGAAAGTTATGAAACGCAAGCATAGGTAGCTGAAAATATGGTTAAAATAACATAAGCCAGCTTCTCCAAACCGTTAAATGTGTCTGGAATTGAATGCCATGTTTCCCAAATTTTGAGACTTTTTTTTTTTTTATGTACATTGCTTGTTAATCTTTCTCTTACAATCGATTCCAACTTATTCCTTGTTTCAATAAATTTTTGAATTCCATATTGAACTAGACTGGAAATCAATTTGTTGAATTTCAATTTCCAAGTAATCGAATTGGGACAAATTCAGTTTATCAAATGAAGTCGCATCAGGCGAGGTACATAATAAACTTGAGTATTTCCAATAAATCTTTGAACTGAGAAAAATTGGCTGGAAATTCCTTGATTGATGAGTCAGTTACGGAAATAAATTCTTCAATAACTTTTTCTCCTTCTGGTTTCTCATGTACATCTAAATAATCGACACTTTTTTAAAATTTGGGAAATACCTGTAGCTTTTTTTAAAAAAAATTATTTTGTTCCCTAAAACATGTAATCCAGCTTCAAAAGCGCGAATTAAATCCATCATGACTATCATTATTTTAGTTGCACCTTGAAGCTTTACGCTCAATTTATTGAAATGTTGGCATATGTCTGTAAAAAAAATATTAATTTTGAGAGTCTCATAACATCGAACAACTGTGGATATTGTTCAATTTCTCTCTTCTATTGTAGAAACAGACTGATTTATTCCAAGCAGTCAAAAATACTTGAAGTTCATTCCCGCAGCTTTAACCTACGAATATTATTATACATTTGTAAGACATTATACACCAAGTTAACTTCATTCAACAAATCCTCAAACTTTTGCTTATTTAAAACCTACAGCGATCTGTGGTTGACTATTTTTGCGACTAACGCCATTACATTATCAAGAGATATTAAACCACTCTTTGAACACAAGGCTTGTTGGTGAATAATGCAATGGAGTTCAAGAGTCGAATGTCCTACGTCTGTTTGAAATAAACTAATGAAGCCATTTTTCCCCCACCATATAATGCACTGTTATTTACTGAAACAATTCTTTTCAAGTCAATTTCATTCCCAGCAAGCGAATTTTTAACAGCCGTAAAAATATCTCTGCCCTTTTTTTAAATGGGATGAGAAAACTCGCGTTTGTTTATAATACTTCATAGTGAACTTTATTATTTTGAACTAAAATGCAAACCGTTTTGATCGGCGGCGAACCCAAAATATTTCGTTACGGACCAATGGTTCATCATTCCTGACCTAGACTAACCCGTTTTTCTGTCAGATTTTCAACTTCTAATAGTTCATTCATTGTTCTCTTAATAGCAAATTAAAATCGCAGAAATATATATGCGAATAATTTATAGGAATAATATTATATAACCCATTTAAAATGCTATATTTCATAGATAATAAACGAACTTAAACAGCTAAGTAACTAGTATATAAAAATACTGCCAAATATCAAATTGGGAATAAAGAAATTAGATTTTGTAACGAAATGCAAGATTTGTCTTCACAAATCGGGTTGTTTATGTGATGCTTTAAAAAATCAAAATTATAAATTAATAAAGTGAACGCTTTATTGTTTTGAATTGAACCAATAAGCCATATGTAGGATTTGTTGTTTCAATACTATGCATAAAGAAACCCCCATGAATCCATTATATTTTTAAGTAATGAAAGAAAAACTTCGCTGTAGCAATAATCTTTAATTAAACGCACCATTGCATAAAGATTCCTTATTTTTATAATATATATCACAAACGGTTAAAATTAATTTTTTAAGTAACCTCAATGGTAATCTATATATCAAGTTTTTGTAAATCTAGTTGTATATTAAAACCATTGTTGTGGTTTATATTTTTATTGAAAATTTTAATTATTTTCATTCATGATTTTAGTTAAAAGAGATTATTTTTGATAACGTATTTTAAGTGTCATTTGCAGCGACGGTTTATCCATTAGGGCTGCAGATCCGTTTCAACTTCTGATCTTAGTTTTAAAAGTTAAAATATTTTTAATCGCGTTATTTCACTTTGAGATCTTTATTCTCTGTACTTACTTTGTCATTCTAAGAATTCGATAATCAGCGAAAATGGGGTGAAGAGTCATAATAAAAACATAAAAATAAGGTATCAGAATAATTTGAAGAAAAAAGGCAACTCTTTATTTCCTTTTGAATTTAAATCATTTTATTCATATTTGGGAAAGGCTAGCTGACTGCACGAAGTGAGAAGTGTGCGAGCAGGAAGGCTCTGATACTTCTATCGAATTATCATTTCATGTTCACATAATTTTCTATTGAAAAGGTTACGAGGGATTTATATTATATACTGGTTATTTAATTTATTTAAAATAATACATTTCATGTGTGGATTTGATTTGTGTATAAAAAGGGGACAATACATGGATAAAATTTTAGAGTACTTTTGGATAAAGAATTTTTTAATACAATCTCTTAAAAAATAATTTTTGCCACATTGTTAATTTCAAGGCTGCCTAGCCTTCATTGGTCTTTTGTGGTGGTTGTTACTTTGTATTTATTATTAGAAAAAAGAAAAATACTAATACATAAAAATTATACTTTTATTATTGACAGGTTCGTGCTTTCTTAAGTCCACCAATCGAAGGAGTTGTTTTGCAAACTTATGGTGCTGGAAATGGACCTTCACAAAGGAAGGATCTTTTCGATGAATTGAAAAGAGCGCATCGGAGAGGAGTAGTAATTGTAAACTGCACACAATGTTCTCTTGGCCAAGTGGATCCGTCCTATGAAACTGGAAGGGTATATCTAATTATATGATTTTTTTTCTTATATAATATCTTTTATACAACTTATAAATGTTTTTTTTTGTATTATTTGTTCATAGGGTTATTTGATTTCTCTCAGAAAGAAGTAAAATTTCTTCTTTAATGAAGCAGAATATAGAGCACTGCAATCAGATATTTCATTTATAGTGTTTGAATTTAAAACCGCATAAACTGTTGTTTTCGATCTGATTCTTAATTTTGGGTAATTTAATGACTCCTAAAATGGTAAATCATTATGGTGATTTCCATATCTTCTTAAATTCATGGGATTTTATTTGTTTTACATGTTTTTTAAATGAATACTTAAGTCTGACTTGCTAAATCATGGTTCGGTTGGTCTTATTAAAGACTTGGTTCAGTGGTCAAAAGCTTTTAATCATATAGAAAGTGACGAAACTGAAACACACACACACTTCGTCTTTTTTCCCTTCAAGTCCTATGCCTTAATTTTTATATGTCTTATCAGTGACTGGATATGCAAGGATCCAAAACCTTATGAAGAGGCTAATTGGAAGACAAAGCTTTCATATAACTATTTCTAAATGTGTACAAAGTACTAGTTTTATATATTAGTTTTTAATTATTTCTAAGTGCCTAGCAGTTGCTTTCAAAGAATCTGTTTAATTTAATCATGCAAGAGAATTCAGAAAAAAAAAATCTTGATTTCTTATTCTATCTTATTTTGAAAGCTATGAAATGTTTTCTTAACCTTGTGCGCGCCATCGACAGAAGATAGAGCATATGTTTCGGTGGTAATATATATTCTAGAACGTGACGAGATCGGTTTTTTTAATATAATCTAATATTTTTTTAATTGAATGATTTGGGCTTTATTACACACTTATTTATTCAAAAAGTAGGAAAATAATTTTTAACCAACCTAATTGTGGCCTTTTCTCAGCCGAAAGGTTCTAGGTGGCTACCTAGTGAGAAATCCTCTTCTAATTTTTTATGGATTAGTATAAAAACGGATTATTATACCAAAGAATTGAATTAAAAGTTGAGCTTGTTCTCTTAAAGAACCAATCTGCTTTTTCTGTAATTTATTTACTACATTGATTAATTGCTATATAATTTCCATTTTTAATTATTCATATATAATTTATATAAAAAACAAGACTTGGATATAAATTTTTATCTTTGAATATTTTTTTTAAGATTTAAGTTATATTACTCTTGCAAATTAATCAATTTTTTTTGAGATCGTGGGTTATAAAAAATCTGAAGCTGAAAAGCTATCCAAAATGTATTATGTGAACTATAATTAAATAATTTAAGTTTGATTTTCGATTAAAAGGGAAATTTTCAGCTTTATCATTTTAGCTATATTCATTAATTTAATAAACCATTGTTTCAGTTTTCTTTCTTTCTTTTTTTCCCTCATTGTTAATGCACCCATCATGTGATAATATTTTTAAGAAGAATTTACTCATTCACCTTTTGTTCACTGGTGAACAATAATTAAATTATTAAGGGACCTAAATGTTACAATAATTGTATGTCAGTTACGGTTTAATAACTGGTGTATCATTGTTTTTATAAAGCTACTGTTTGATAAATAATGGCATAGCTCGAAATTCATCTATTAGCTGGATTTAAAATTTATATGATAGTTCATATTGTATATTATGCTTGTGAATTTTAACTATGGCTAAATGATGAGTCCTTTCCCTCGTTCCTGTCTAGTATTAATCATATGAAAATAAATCCAATATTTAAAACGAAAATAGGTAGTCTTTTCTTGATTCTTGTCTGATTTTAACACAATCATACAGGTGTGTGAAACTGTTATTTTCAATTACTTGAAGAAGAAGGAGATAGATACAAATTTATTTCAAATTATGTATTTTTTATGATAAAAGTCTTATTGAATAGAGTGTATACTTCTAGGCTAGATTCATTTTTATTGATGCTAAAACACTTATTATTTAAGCTTTACATTAAGAAAAATTAAATATTAAGACATCTATAATTTTAGTGCTAGCTAATGATATATAATAATAAACATTTTTTTTTCTTCTATTCACTAACTACATGTGCATAGAATAAAATGATTAAAATGTTTATTTTCAGGCTCTGGTTGATGTAGGTGTAGTTCCTGGATCTGATATGACGCTTGAAGCAGCTTTAACTAAGCTAAGTTATGTACTTAGCAAGAAAGAATGGACGATTCAAACAAAAAGAACTGTGAGTACTGTTTTAAAAAATATTTAGATAAATGAATGGAGTAATGCTATATTTTAAATGCATAAAACGTTTTTAATAATTTGTTCACTCCTGTTTATGTAGCAGGGGTGGGTGTATTTAATCCAAGGAAAAATTCTTCTTTACTTTTTCTTGTTTATTTTTCCACACACACACACAAATATATATATATTAAACACCTCCTTTAAGGATCTTAATATCGAGAAAAGTATTTTATAATTACAGCCCTGTGACATGTATTCTATTGTACTAAACTATGACATTAGGACAAAAGTGTCAAGAGATATTATAACTGCTCATTAAAAATCTTTGGTCTTTGGTTATAGTTTGATTAGATTTTTGCATTAAATATATTTTTAAAAGTTACTTATGGTTCATATAAGGGTGTATCACATAATTGATTTTTTAGATAATTATTTATTTTGTTCTTTTACCTTTGGTGGTCTAAACTATTCTGTGTCATGATTATTATTTATGCTATATTTCTTTTATAAATGAATTTTAATATTGTTTAAACTTAACTGTGGTTCTTTTTGATTCTGGAGTATTTTTTGTGATAGTAGACAGCTATTTTAATGCCATATACTCTGTTATGTCAGTCTTAATTTTTGTTTAGATGATGAAAGCTAATTTGCGAGGAGAACTAACTGTTTATAAAGACATGAAATTTGAAGACATAGATGTTGTCACTGCCGTCATCAAAACTCTTAGATTGTCTTCTTCAGAGGTAATCTATTTTCTTTGCAAGCATTACTTTTATGATTTTCAAACCTATTGATATTGAAATAAATACTGATACTTTTACTTACAAATATCATGCAATCAATTCATTATTAGGGTTGCAAGCACAGTATAAAAATTGAAAAGTTATGAAGTTTTTAAATAAACGGAATCCTTTACCATGAATATTGATGTTTTTTTGTTAATATAATTTTCAAATGTATGCCGATGTAATAATAAAGTAAGAAAATTGTATGCGTTAACTATTATTATGTTAAAAATGCTTTTTTAGTGCATTTCTGTTACTGATCAATCTTCTGTTTCTCTAATTTATCATAATCCGCCCTTAAAGTAATACATGAAATTGTTTGCAATTGTTTTACCTTATATGCAGCTAAATAATAATGATAATAATAAAACCTGCATTTTTAATTAACTGAGAAACATTATTTTAAATAGTATAAACTTGATTTTTAATTATTTCTCGTTTTTTTAATATTTTCACTTAGCAGTTTAGTTTTTGAATAAAAAATAATACCAATCAATATACCAATAATATAAAATAATACCAAATCCATACCAATGATGATTGTCACAGTAAGGAAAAATTTATATTAGTTTTGTACCTCTGATTCGCTAGACAGCATATATATCAGTATCATGTTATACTTTTAACTATTATTATTTGCCTTATTTACAATAATGTAACTGTTTATACCTCTGAGTTGGGATATTTATTCTTATCATTATGTTTTTCTTTCATCATGTATAAGTAAATTTAACAGGCAATCAGATTTTCAAAGCTGAATTGTGATGATTTATGGCAAAAAATTATATTAATACACAAGTAACAAATTTTTTTACTATAATAATCTATTTTAGTTTGTATATTCTATTGTTTATTTGTGAATTTTACTTTCACATTAAAAAAAAAAACTATGTGTGTTCTTGAAATGGCAGTAGTTTCGTATAAAGTATTTTGAAGCTGAAATAAAAAATAAATTTTTTGTTTGAATAGGAAGTGGATGCTTTAAGAGATGCTATTTCTCCTGCTATATTGTGTAGTATTGTATCAGAAGGAAATATAGAGAAACTTGAAATAATGAGACAATTTGTAAGTATTGTTGCATTAAATTTTCTAATAAAAGGAAATATTATTTCTTGGAGAATGGAAATTTTAAATGTTTTTACTGGAAATTTGATAGAAGTATAGTTTTTCTGAAATAATATTGAGTGATTTGTATTGATATTCTTCCTTATCTTCATTCATCCGTTTTAAAAATATTTTTGCTGTCAATTCCTTTAATTTATAAGAAATAATTTGAAATATAATCTGTTCATTTGTAGTTTCTTGGCAATCTTAATAAAGTCTAAATGAAATTTATGTAAACCTACTTCAAACATACAAAACAAACCTACTTATATCAAAAATATGAAGTCATTGCTCTTTTCATGCTGATTATTGGTTAATTCAAATTTATTGATTACAAAATGGTTACCTATGTGACTTCAGCTATTTCAGTCTTATTTTCGTTGAAAAATTAGTCTCCTGAAATGCAATAAAAGATAAATCAAAATAAGTTCCTTGCATTTTCTTCCAATTAATAATATTGTTTTTATGCTAAATTTTAATTTCAATCGGCAATCTATTTTAATACATATTTTGTATGGCTAGTGAAGAAAGTTGTTTAATATTTTGACTACATTGAATTACTATTGATGACAAAAATATTATGCTCAAACCATTTAACTTATTAAGAATATTATTGCTGAGTATGCAGCTATTCTGAATGTAATACTGAAATCTGCTTTTTTGGATAATATATATAAAATAAAATAAATTGTATATTGTCTGTACTATTAATATTTTTTAAATACTTTGCAATAATTCCATTAATAATTTGAGCTGATTTCAGTGAATTCTGTATTTTAAATATTTAAAAATGTTATTATTAGTTTAATCAAATATTCGTTCAAAAGCTTTTAGAACTTTCTAATGTGTTAAAACTTTTCCTGTATGTTTGATTGAAAGAACAATTTACATGGTTTTGAACAACAGCAGCAGTATGGTATTTTAGATATAGTACTTACTTTAATTATGATTAATAAATGTATTTGATAAACAGAAATTTGGTTACTGGAGTTTTTTAATATATATATTCACATTGTTCTCTATAATTTTAACATTGATTATCAGTGTAAATGGAGCTATTTTGTAAAGTAATCTTTTTGCAGGGTGCATATCTTTCTGCTTGTGATTACGATTACAGGACTCCTCTCCATATAGCTTGTGCCGATGGAAATATAGCCATTGTTGAATATCTACTTAAACATGGCGCTAGTATTCATATGAGAGATAGAGAGCATAGGACTCCATTAATGAATGCAGTTCAAAATGATCATCATGAAGTAATTAAACTTCTGATAAAGGCTGGAGGTTATTTGAATTTGCCATCTTCAATCATAGCCGATATGATATGCAGGTATATATTATGTTTTGCATTCAGATATAATTTAACAAAATATACCCATTATATTGATATATTTTTAATAATAACTTTTCTTAATTCTTCTCTGGACAGTGCTGCAAAAGATAATAATTTGCGTCGGCTTGAATCTTTGTATTTGGCGCGTGCAGATCTAAATGAAGTTGATACTACAAGAAGATCGGCTCTGCATTATGTGAGTACTGAAGAATTACTTTTTATATCATATGATCTTTGGAGTAGTTATAATAAATTTCTTTTAATTATTAAATCATTTCTTGTTTTTAGGCTGTTGAAATGAATAATGAAGATGCTGTTAATTTTTTGTTGGAACATGGAGTAAATTTTACTCAGCGCGACCTTTATGGTAACGATGTCTGTGATATTGCTAAGATTTTAAAACATGACAGTTTGTTGGAAATTTTAGAAAAAATTACGAACTCTGAATAAGGTTTTTAGTCTTAATCTCAAATTTTAGCTTCTAGTCAAAGAAAATTGCCTTTTTACTGAAGACTATTTTTCAACTTTCAGCCTGACAGTTTGTAAGATATTTTCCTTCTTGCTTTGTATTTATTTATTCTGGGATTTTGCTTTAAATTCAATTTCGGTGCTAATTTGCTCAATAACTCCTAATGTTAAAAAGATATATATAAATTTCTTGCACCTTCCATTTTATTCCGATATTTATAACATAAATTATTTCATTAAGAAAATGCTTAACTCACAGACTAAAATTAGTGTAATGCTTTAAAAATGAAGCTAATTTGAAGATTAGGAATTAAAAAATGTTTTGCTATTATTATACTTTATCTTTATCTGACTTACCATCATTTATCTCTTAATGGCCTCAAGTGCAAGCAAAACAAAGAGTCAAAAAACGAAAAATAGCTTAGAAATGAGGTACCGAATGTTAAATCATATTTAAAATTATTTTAATTTCTTTCTTTCTTGTTTTAATGGCATGTTACGATATGGGATGAATTCAGAATGTATTTTTAATATGCACCTAGAAATTTGGACAGCGAAGAATACTTGAAATGACAGGAGAAATGTTTTTGTAAGACATTGTAAACATGTTTAGAAAAGAAATTATATAATCATTATTGAGGCTTGTATGGAATGCATCTTTTATGGACGTTAAGAAACCTCATTAAACTTATAATGCTGCTTTTTCAAAGGTCTTTCAGGTTACATTTTCCAGCATTTTAAAAAAATTAAGAACTTTGTTGTCTCAGCATCGTTAGCATTGTATTTTTGTTGTCTATGCAGAGTAATATATATATGCTGATTTTCGATGTGTAGTCGTCTATCTTTTTATATGTCAAAAGCATTATGATAATTTACACTTGGCCTGTTTTGGTAATTTTGCAGTTTCGATTATACTGGATTTATAAATTTAATAATTGTTTGTATTTTGGAAAAAGCATTTTGGTTGTCCCAAGACAATCAAATGTATTTCTATTAAAGCACGATTTAACTTCACTTTGTATAAATACTTGTGAGAAGGAATAAAAATTAAATCCTGTGCTTGATAAGAAGTCATGAATTGAAATACTTTTTGTCATTCGTCAGATGACCTTCATAGTAATAATTTAAATTCTCTAGCTGTTTCTACAAAACTTATACCTAAGGAAATAATAATTCCAGTCATTTTGATTTGAAGATTAGATTTAAAAATTAAAGGCAAAATTATAAAAAAAATCACCAATACTTTTTTTTATTTTTATTTTGTAAGTATATTAAACGAGAGTGCATTTGAATTTCAAAAGCTAAGGGACATACAAAAGAATAATTACTCCCTTTTTTTTAAAAAAATCTAATAAATTATTGCCTCTTATTTAAATTTACTCAAATAATTCATTGCAAACTTATGGATAATTCGATATAGTATAAAATTAATTTTGATTTCATTTTAATATTAGGCATATGATAATGGATTCTAAAAATTTGTGGAATTTCTCTTAACGTGCATCCTTTATAGATTCCCTTATTAATGTTTTAAGTATTTGGTTGTAAATGTGATATGTAAGAAATGTTCGGAATTTTACTGTTCGCGGTGTTATATTAATTCTGAATACAAAATGTTGTAGAAATATATAATCCTTGGCATTGAAGAAGATAAAGTTTTAATACTTACTTTTATTCTGTTACATACTGATAGCTGTGTAATCTTGTTTATATAGTTGGCTTCTCAATCCATATTCTGAAACATATATTCTCATAAGGGCCATATGACGATTACTGTAATTTGCTGAAATCAATATTGATGCTCTAAATGTATTGTGTATTGCTGTATTTTGTAAAGAAAACATGTGGATTCAAAGAACTGTTCTATTATAATACTGAAAGATGAATAAGACAAAAATAGGTCAACATTCAATCTCTGAGATGTTATAATACGCAAATATATTAAATAGCTGCTGTATTTTTGTATTATACCTTCTACATTGTTTTACAGAATTGAGTTATTTTTCTCTACCCTTTTAATCGTATAGGTTCAACTTTTTGCTCATTTTTAATGGCGTGATACATCACTGAATGACAGTTGCTTATCTATCTGTCATATGATTCGGCTTGATAATTAATGATAAATCAATATATATATTCTTACAATTTCTTTGTTACAAAATGTTTTGTAAATAGCATGCTTGATAAAACTTTCATGTAAGGAAACTTTAATTATCATCACTATTAAGAAAACTGAAAATGGATAAAAAAAAAACTGATTTAATTCCTGTCCAGGAAGAATGTTTTGATTTCTCTCTGCCTTTCAGTGGTGGTGCATATCTTTGAGTTTAGTTGATCGTCATAAAAAGCTATGAACTTACTTTCTTGTTAAGAAAGTGGATTGAAATATGAAAGGCACATAGATGAAATCAGAAAAATGTAAGATCCTGAATTATTTTCTGAAATGTAATATATCACTATGTAGAGAATTCTCAATGTTCATATTTGAAATCTGAACAGTTTGAATTACACAACAATTCACGAATAAATGATTATCAGCTTCAAATTTACATTTGCTGCAACTCCAGCAGTTGTACGTTATTTTATAATTTTTTTTTTAAAAAGCAAAGTTTTCTATTCTTGAAAGCAAATAAAATTTAAATAAGCATTTTTTATCCAAATATCTCTAGGGGCCTAATGTAAGTAAGGTATGGTGTGCTACTCTGCTAGTATTCTTGATGAAAATAATCCAATTAACCTTCGGATATAATATATTCAAAAAAAAATCTCATCTAATATTATTAATAGTTTGTTCGAATTATCTCAAGGAATAATAGTTAGTTATATCTTAAAAACAAAATAAAAAAATTATTTTTTTTTTCGTATTTCAGACAACCTATTTACTGTTTTTAGACTTCAAAATGCCATCCTGTCAAAAGTTTAAGACTTCCAACAGAATATTTTATTTCATTCCTATGGGATGAAAAAATAATACGCGTATTGAAGATGTCAAAAGAAGTTTTGCTAGGAAGTCTTTCAAATGTAATAAAGTTTAGAAAGTTTAACTTGCATTTTCTTAAAATTAGCTCTAGCTATTCTAATCTAAATTCATTTGTTATTTTCGCACGATTACAGATACTTCTGAAGAAGACTAATTTTTAAAAAATGTTCCAGTATGAAGTTCTTATGTCAGTTTTAAAGAAAATATGAACGAAAAATATTTGCATTTAGAAAAGAATGAAATTTATTAAAGTATTAATTTTACAAAATATACATTGTGCTTATAAATTCTACATAGCACACGTTTTTATTAAACATAAATTTCTTTTTGTTTTAAACAATCAACAATTGATTTCATTTCCTTTAACCTGTTAAATTCGAAACTATGTAAGAACTTCATAAATTTCTTCTTTCCCTGTGCCGTTATATTAATTTGATCTTCAACCTATGAAATTAGTTTAAATTATTATAACAAATCGTCCAATTTGAATACTTTCGTTGGCATAATATAAAGCAATTAAAGTGCGACATTTTAAAGAAAATTTCGAAAACAACGAAAAATAAACTCCATGTGCATTTAAAAGTTTATTACTTGTAAATTAATCTATTAATTGGATTAACACTTACTGTACATGATTCTATTCATTATAGTGTATGTGAAATTACAAAAAAAAAAAAATCAGCCAAATGAGAACTATGTGTTTGCGAAAATCACACAGCATAAAATCAAAACTTGTTTTTAATATTGTGTGCTTTTTACAGTTTTAGATATATTTTATGTGTTATTTTGTGTTTTTTAAATAATTATCTATTTATTTCTTTGTACAGAAACATTTATGTATGTTAAAATTTATTTTTATGATATTTTTATGTATTCCACAAAACTAATATATTGACCTGAATTTTTTACTGTTATGAATACATTGTAGAACCAGTTGTGCTTCTTCATATTCTCTTTCTTTTTTTAAAGGAATATATTATATAACGTTCAGATTTTTTGTTAGAATATTTATTTGCTTTTGTATATAGTTTTTACTTCAAAACGTTTTTTCTAAACATATACAGCCAGTGACGAATATAATAGAACACTAAGCCATCAAGATTTCAGTAACACTAAATGACCATCTGATAATGCTTTCATAAATTGGGAGTTTCTTTGAAATATCTTCATCATATATGCATTGAGCTATAGAGCATCTCTTTGATTTAGATCCTTCTATTGATAAAAGTATGCATTTTTTAGTGCTTTATTTTCATTCTATATGTATCACTGATTACTTTAAAAAGTATCTGCATAAATAAAAGTGAAGTTTAAAACAAAGTTATGTCTCTCTTAAGTTAATAATCATGTATTAAAATTACTTGAATAAGCTATTGCATATTAAAATATTTGCGCATAATTCATATAATTATATTTGAAAGTCTACTTAATATATATAGAACAAGTTACTACTCATTGATAGGAACATATATATTGCATTGTTTTCAACAAAAGAAATTTATGTATCATTATATGCAAATCTTATTTATGATAAACAGTTAACAGTTATGATAAACATAGTACTTTATAATTAGTCAGTCCAAAAGTTTCTTAACATAACTTGCTATGGACATTTGTTTTTATTCAAAGAGGGGCAATGTAGAAAAAAAAGACTTAATAGATAAATTTCTAGTTCTGCTATTGTTAAAAATTTATTTGAGAATCTATGCTATAGTGACTGAAAGATGCTAATGTTCTTGACATCAGTTTTATTTAGTACATTTGGAACAAAAAAAAAATTTTTAGCTCTAAAAGTGGTATAGACACGCTATTAAGGGGATGAAATTATAATGCCTCAACCAACATTTATAGTAACCGAAATATTAATGAGAAATACTGTGAAAACATTGCATGCCCAAGATGCCAGTTACTCATACTATGCCATTGTTGAAACTATGCACTTTTCTTGATATTCTTTGATTACTGTTTCATCAGTTATTTTCAATGTAAATTCTGATTTTATATTTTACTAAACATATCTGTGAAGTATTATTTCATTCTCTATAGTTGTGTGATATTAAGCTACATATCTTATTCTAGATGGATTTATTATATTCATGTTTTTAATCCCATTACAAAAAGGAATGTGCAATGAATTTCTTTTAAAAAGTCTTTTCTATTTTCAAGGAAATTTGACTTCAGGATAAACATTTATATAGTGTATATTGCAATTATAATGATGTTCTAATACCAAATAAATTTAAAAAACAGCTATAAAATTTGCATTAAAAAGCTCAAATATTCACTACAGGAAAAAACATGCTTTACATATGCCCTTTCCCTTTGACATATTAATTGAAAGAATGTATTTATCAAATTTTACAAAGAAAAGTGTAAGGCACATGTTTGCCATTTATAATGCATCAGCATCACTTTGACTACCCAACCATCTTCTACTTAAAACTATGCCATTCTTTGAATCTTCCTCAGAAAACAATATATAGACTTTTTTTCTCCTCTTTTTGAATAAGCATATTTTAAGTTGAAAATAATTTAACATTTCATTATAGAAATTGGTTCTGTAAAAACGTAGAATCTCTATTGAATTTTGTATCTTATTAGTAATAAATTATCTGGTTTTCTTTTGTTGTGATATTTATGGGTATAATATTTTGTTAAACAATAAATCCTTTTCAAAAATGATTGTTTTGATGTTTTTAAACAAATACTCTTACTCTTGTTAGCACAAAAAAAAATAATTTCTTTTCCCGTTATAAACCGATGCGCACAGAAATGGGAAAATCCAGAATTTTTATCACAAAATAATCTATATGAAGTCTAAAGACTCTTAAAATAAGAAATATAGTTAAATGCGTAATTTTAAATTTTATCTTTTGGAGGTCAGTGTATTATCTGAAGTACATGTCATGTGTGTCTAATTTAAGAATGAATGAACATAGAAACAAGAAATTTGGAGGAAATGTGTGCTAAATAGTTCTTCAATGAATGCAACATAAAAATTTTCTTAAATTCAGCAAAGACATGACTTACAACAACAAAAATGCACTACTAGCAGATAACTCCGTTCTTAGAGGGAAAAAACAGTTCATTATAATTATATGAAAAAATGTCGCGGAAACATTACAAAAATAGATTCTATTAAGGAATGTATCTACCTCAAACTACAGTGCATTCGCTGCTTCAGGTTACGGGTGAACCGATAGATGGGAATTGTGTTATCAGGATTTGATGCCGTTAGACATCTTAATTTGTTTCCTAGTATGGTCAAACGAATATGGGATCATTTTCAATCCGATGGAACTTTCTAGAAGACACGTTGCAGACCGATCATGAGGCACAACACCTGTAGTTGACCTAATTTTGCTCTTTCGGCTCGATGGAGGAAAAACCTCAGCTCATGGAAGATCATTTGTGGCAACAGATGCAAGAGTCTCCGCTAAACAACTGCGAAGATATTTTCACAATAAAGCTCTATGTGCAAGACAATCAGTTGTGTATCTCTCCTTGAAACCAGGACATAGAGCTGCCCGTTTACGTTGAGCCAGATATAACGTCTCCGAGACAAGCTAACAATGGGCGTCTGTATTCTATAAACACGAGTCCAAGTTAACACAAGAACATGATTCAGGTTGTTAGATGATTTGGAGGGAACAACGCACCCAATACAACCAATTCACCATTGTTAAAAACCACGATTATAGAGGTGCTAGCAGGATGGTTTGATCAGGGAGCTGTTTCGGTAGTCACACTAGCCTGCAAGTGTGCCGTGGAAGAACTTTAAATGTATAAGATATCGAGAGGAGTTAAGATAATAATGTATAAGATATCGACAGATGTCCATCCATGTGGCACTACTATTGGAATGATTTTCTTTTGATGCGCGACTACACTGCTTTCGGCTTATTGAGGACTATCTTGAGTCTGAAGCAAATGAAGTGGCGAGCTCGATCCAAAGACTTGAATCCAACCCAGGGAGACAGGTTGCTGCTTTACTTCTTACTTCAAGATCATTAGAGGGCCGCGGTGACCTGGTGGTACGGTCTCGGCTTCGAAACCGGTAGGTTGCAGGTTCGAGGCCCGATTCCGCCGAAGAACCATCGTGTAAGCGGGTACGGTACACATTAAATCCGTCGGGGCCAAACGTCCTCCCTTTAGTGTGGTGTGGAAATTTGGTGACAGGTTTCGTCCTCGTCATCTGACAGCGGTTCAAAATTACGGGGTCCGTCTCAAAATAGGCCTAATGTTGCTTCCTAACGAGTTAATACAACTAAACCAAGTTCATTAGTTGAGTTGGAACAAGAATTATTCAATGTCTAGTGTTCGCTTCCCATTTCATGTCATTCAACTTAATTCTCAACAAGGAAAGTCGATGCTGCCAATGCATAGGAGTTACGGATGGACACATTCATAATTAGAACCCCTTTTTGCAATGTTTCTATAACATTTTCCCACATAAAATTATAATGTACTGTTTTTTTCCAAAAATGGACTTATCTGCTAGAAGTGTGTTTTTGTTGTAAGTCATTTCTAACCTGAATGCGTTGTTGTTATAAGTCATTTCTAACCTGAATTTAAGAACATTTCTATGTTGCACTCATTAAAGAACTTTTTAATACACATTTCCTCCAAATTTCTTGTTTCTCTGTTCACTCATTCTCAAATTAGACATAGAAGACAGGTTATACCCTAACTTTTAAAGACTGGGCATTTATCAAAAACTTAATTCAGAAAGCTGACGTCGCTTTTTTCATAATTACAAAATTCATTCATGCACTCTCCTCTTAGTGAGGGGAGGATTCATAATTGAATATGTCCTGAACTGAATTTAAAAAAAAAATCCATAGCTAAGGATTTTTGTTTGTTAATTTATCTTGTAGTTTAATTTAGACCTTTTGGCGATTCAATGCTTGCTTCTGGCATTTATAATGCATTCCAGTGGATGTTTTCATCATATTATTTTTACAGAAAGCTTAATACTGTCTCATTGTCTGTTTCCCCCGGAGAAATTTACTCTGATTTTCTAAATGCTTCGGAAATCTGAATATATCCTAAAATCGCATCTTTTTTACCAGTAATTATGATTAAGATATGCTTTATTTAAAAAGTTCAATAAAGTGGATATATAAATCTTATTTAGATTTTTACATTTCCAGTTAATAATATATGAGGAAATTCGATACAGTCAAATCTACAGCCTTGGAACAAGCAAACAAAAAAACTGATCTTCATAAAAGTAGTGAATGTTGTCGAATAAACGACTAGAAGTGAAATCGATTAATTCAACTATAAAATGAACATATTTATGCAAAATGCGCTTGTAATATTAAAAAATATAATAGAATAGAAAATTAATGGACCTCACGAAGATAAAATTCGATTTAGGAAAACGAATTCCATGTTTTTTACATGTATCATGTCTGGTTTTATCGTAGAAAAATAGTTAATACCTTATATATCTCCCTTAAGGGCTCACCTACTATAGGTGAATATGTGTGTCCCAATCCCGAGGTACCCAGGGATCTTTATTCTCCTTAATTTTATTCTCCCCTACGTCTTCTGTTGTCAGCTGTATCTCTTTCTTCCCTCGATGGCAAACGAGGGAGCTCTCCATGAGAAGCTGTCGCCGCTCTGTTTGTCTCTTGCTTCTCATGGACAACCAAAGTTCCCACGTGTTGGTCGTGCGTGATGACCCATTTGAAAGACGGGTAATGGACACTGGCATGACCCCCGATAGTACAAGACCATAACACTTACGTCACAGGAAGTCGTGACGTCGTCGCGAGTGGGTATCAATTCGGGGCCTGAGGGAAGAATTTCACCCTCTTCAAGTTTACTAATAAGACATGAACTCATCCCTTCTCACGCCATTTTTTTGCCAGTGGTGCTTCTGTGTTTGAGTAAACAGGGAACGATTTTTCTGGATAATAAGAAAAGTGATTTGGATTCACTAAAAATTAGGAATAGAAATGCCTATGATTTGTTGTGTTCCTAACTGTTATGGAAATTACAGGAATGACCCTAACAGTAAATTTTTTTGACTTTCCTAAAAATGAAGAGCTAAAAAAGAAACGGCTAAGTACCATACAGCGTGAAGGATTTTATTCGTCTCCGCATAATAGGATAAGTTCATTTAATTGTTTTAAAGTAATGTCAAAGGTTTCTAAATGAAAAATCATTTATTCCCACTTTAGAAATTTGACAACTCAATAATATCCATTATTTGTGATTTTAATCAAGTGCATTATAAAAAAATATATCATAAAATGCTGTAATGTAGGAATTATTACTGTGAATAATAATTATAATGTTTTCCATAGTTATGTTTGCTTGCTTTGTTTAATATTACATCGATAATTGTATTTTCATAGTTAAATTTTACTATATAACATAATGATAAATACCCGAGAGTAAACAAAGTAAAAATTTCCGTACTTATTGTTGAATATAGTTTTATGTTAAAAATGAATATTAAAGGAAGTCGATATTAAGAATAATTTCAATTACTGAAGGTCTTTACTTCATTACTGTGGCCCCCGGCGTATCAATCGTCTGGTACCTAACCACCTCAATTTTTAATCTGCTAGGGATCAAGCGAAGGGGTTACTCCTTGGGTTTGGTGTTAAGGGTGGTCACTGTCTCCGGGGGAACTCCGAGTGTGTAGATTAGCACTAGGGTGGATGTCGAGGCTGGAAATGACGAGAGCCGGTAATTGCCATCCCTTGTTGGGCTCCATGGTGGGCGGTGCCGTCTGACCCGAATCTTTTTTTATATCGTATGGGCGCTTCCTCAAAGGTTCCCTTCAACGGGCATAATAAAGTTCCAACTTCCTTCAATCCTCTTCGCCATTTTGATTCCTTTTTCGCATTGAAAAGAATATTCAACAAAACGAAACTTTCAACCGTATCACCATTTTTAGCTCAAAAGGCCGTAACTGCAACTGTTGGAGAAGTTCTATCTATCCGGAAGATAAGCTCAGGTGATTTATTAGTAGGGGTGAATTCTCGAATGCAAGCCCAGCAGATTCAAAAATTAAAGGCATTAGGTAATATACCAATTACTGTAAGTCCTCACTAGTCTTTGAATACCTCAAAAGATGTCATTACATGTGAGAAATTTTTAAATATCCCTATAAATGTAATAAAATAAGAAATGAAACCTCAAGGAGTTATTGATATCCGCCTTATGGCTATAAGGTGTAATGGACAGCTCCTTGAAACAAAACATCACATTTTAACGCTTCAGACATCCAAACTACCAGAATTTGTTTATACAGGTTGCATACGAAGCCCAGTGAGATAGTACATTCCGAACCGACTCAGATGCTTTCAGTGCTAGCGCTTTGGCCATTCTAAAGTAAATTGCTGCTGGTCAACATGTGCCTGTTGTGCAGAAAAAGGGCATGATAGCCAGGAATGTTCCGCACAGGAAAAGTATGTGAACTGTAAAGGCTATCGCCCTTCCTTTTGTCGAACATGCACAGGCTGGCAGCTTGAAAAACAAATAATCACGGTTAAAATGAAAGAAGATATTTCATATCCCGAAGCTAGGCGTAGAGTTCAAACCCAAACTCCTATTCCCGGTAAAAGTTACGCTTCTGTTGTTCAGAAAACCTTTTGCGCAAACTGTTCTTGTAGTAACTATGTAAAATTTTGCACCAATTCAAAGCCACCTGAAAATCTTACGAAATCTGATTCCGAACACTCCAACAATAGTACGCTTGATAGATATAAGAAACCAAAGAAGATATCGAAGAAAAAATTGCAAAACTCGTTGACGTTGAAGCTAGCGAAACGTGGTATTTCACAACAGGAACTACCTGTTAAATTTTTAAAAAAATCAGCAACTAAAAATTCTGTCACTTTGGGACTTGTGACGCAAGATATAATTCACAAGGACTTGTCGTCCATTTTTGATGGCATGCCTACAAGTCCAAATCGCCTTTCTCTCTATCCATCTTGAGGGTTTTGTACATGACCCTCAGTGTAGTTTCGGCAACTCTTCCACATGCGCCTATTAACTTATCTGCGAACTCGTTCTCTTAATGGGTACCTTTATTTCATGGAATTGTGGCCTTCGGTCAAAACTTCAGGATATCAAGTCCATTTTAAACAAATTTCATCCCATAATTTTTGGTCTTCAAGAGACTTACTTGACACCTAATATCCCCATCAAATTACGCGGATATAGCTGTGTTAGGAAAGATGCAGGCTCTGGATCTCATAGTTCTGGAGGTGTTTGCATCTTCACTCACCATTTACCCGCTCACACCTCTTTTTTTACTTACATCTCTTCAAGTTGTGACTGTGCAGGTTCATATACGAACTTTAATCACAGTCTACTGTATTTACCTTCCACCTCATGATATCATACGTCAACAAGACCTTGACACCTTAGTGGACCAGGTTCCTAAGCATTTTATTATGATCGGAGATCTAAACGGACAGAGTACTCTGAGGAGTTGAAATAGTACAAACTCTCGTGGGCAGCAGATCAAACAATTTGTTGCTAATAAGTTTCTCTGCCTGCTCAACAATAACGATCAAGCATACTTCCATACGCCCACACGTACCTTTCACTGCCTTGACCTAGCCATATGCTCCACTGAACTACTGTCATTGCTGAATTTGACAGTTGGGGATGATCTGCATAATAGCGGTCGGTCACTTCCCCATGATAATCTCCCACGGTGATAGCGGCGGTGCGACTGTTTGTCCTCCACGTTTTCAATTCCAGCTAGCTAACTGGACTATATTCTCTCAACTTACAGTTATTAGAGAGGCTATAGTCAGTGATGCTGATAATGATGACTGTAATGGAACGAAGTCTGCCGCGACAGTCATAAAAAGAAAAAAAACTCTGGAATCTTTTTAGAAGGTACCCTATGGCTGTGAATTTAATCGCCTTTAAAAGAGCAAAGGAGCTAGTCCGTATTCGGCGTCGTAGTCAGAGAGAATCATGGATTAACTTTGTTTCATCCATCACATCCTCCACTTCCAGTAAGCTTTTATGGAGAAAAGTAAAAGCCGCCAGTGGGACCTGTCACGAACCCATTGGTATCTTCTGTTCTATTCCTGTTTTAAAAACTGGTAATGTGACCCATTAGACATTTCTAACCTTCTCGGGCAAGCGTTTGCACGTTTCCGCAACTTATTCTTATAGCTCTCACTTTCTGGCGATTAAGAATCGAGCAGAACAGTTACCTTTGCGCTTCGAAACCCGAAGAGACATTCTATATAACTGTGAATTCAGGATGCATGAACTGGAGATGGCTCTATCTGAAGTTCATGACACCAGCCCTGGACCAGATGGAATCACTTATAACATAATTCGCCATTTGAATACCATTTCCCTTTCCAATCTGTTACTACTTTTTAACAGAATATGGTCTGAACAGAAATACCCTTCACAGTGGCGAGATGCTTTTGTGATTCCTTTCTTAAAACCTGGCAAAGAACCATCTGTCCCTCTGAACTACAGACCGATTGCTCTTACTAACTGCCTTTGTAAGATATTCGAGCGCAAGGTCAACGTTCGTCTAATATTCGAAATGGAGTAACAAGGATGCATTTTCCTGTGGCAGAATGGTTTCCATAGAGGTAGATCTACATTTGATAAACTCGTATTGCCGGAAACCCAGATACACAAAGCATTTGCCAGAAGGAACTACCTTGTCTCCATATTCTTTGACATAGAAAAAGCATATGACCGTACATGGCGCTATGGCATACTTTCTTTACTATTTAATTTGAGTTTTAGGGTTAACTTGCTCATCTTTTTACAAAACTTTTTAACTCAACGTTCCTTTCGAATTGGAGATGGTAACTTTTATTCTATTAATTTTATTCAAGCTGAGGGAGTTCCTTAAGGAAGTGTCCTCAGCGTTACACTTTTTATTGCTCACTTGAGCCAAATTTTAAACCGGTTGCCTCCATCTGTTAATGGAACACTTTATGTTGATGATCAGCAGATCTTATGCCAAGGAAGTAACATGATACTAACAGAGCGACAACTGCAAAAAGCCGTAAATAAAATCGTACCTTGGTGTAATAATAATGACCACTCTATTGCCCGAAGAAGAGTAGTTACATGCACTTTTGCCGTAAGAAAAATATTCACCTGGATCCTAATATTCCAATTAGAAATGATTTCCATTCCTGTTGTGAAAAAAAAAACAGTTTTCGGGAGTGATTCTTGATCAAAGGCTCACCTTCCTTCGGCACATTTTACATCTGAAGAAGTGTGAGAAGTCCTTAAACAATATAAAGGTACTCTCCGGAATATCTTGTCGAACCTCCCTTCTCCGTATTTATCAGACAATTATTCTCTCCCTAAAAGATTATGGGTGTGTTCTGTACGGTTCCGCCCATTCGTCAGTTGTACGGCGACTGGATACCGTGCATCATTCTGCATTGCGTATTTGCTCTAGTGTGTTCCGTACGTCTCCGGTTGAAAGTCTACATGTTATATGCCTGTTTAAAGCGAAAGAAACTGTCTGCCTTATTTTCTTTCCGAACTAAATCTGTACTGATGCATCCACTAAGCGACATTTTCTTGCCCGTTGTTCTTCGTCGACTTTATAATGCCCGAACCTCTAATATCCATCCTTTTTACGAGTGAGTCAGATTGCTCTTACGCGACTCAACCTTAATACTGTTCGTGTTAAAGCTATTGATCTTTTTAGTTCCCCACCTTGGGATATCCCTCAATTTTCGTTCTTGAATCCTTTCACAGTATTAACAGTTCCTATTGTTTTCCAACAGCTCTTTCTCTACCATCGCTATCGTTCTTCTTTTGATCCAATTTTCACAAATGGCTCGAAATCGGATAATCATGTCGGTTCTGGGTAATATTTCCATTCGATACACTGAGCCACCGTCTTCACAATTGTTGCTCTGTTTTTACTCCTCAGTTGGAGGCAATTTCCTGTGCTCTTCAGAAAATTTCACCTTTCACTCAGCGTAAATTCATTATCCACACCGATAATATGAGTGCTCTGGAGACATTCTCGTTTTGCGACAATCGGATACATCCGATTGCAATTAAAATTTTATTTACTTTGCGACTACTGCAGAATGAAAGGTTTCAAATCATTATCTGTTGGGTTTCGAGTCATGCCGGAATTGTGGGAAATAAGAAGTCAGATTTGGCTCCAAAATCTGCATCTACTTTTTTAAGCATCGGGCTTCCCTTTTGCGATGTTAAAAGGTAAATTTTTCATCACTTTTCTTGTAAATAGCAAAAGTCAGGGTATCTTCAGATCGGATATAAATTGCATTCTATTAAATATGAAATTGTTTTGTGGCCTGTTCAACCTATACGTGAGATGGATGTTAAGTTAAATCGTCTTCATATAGGGCATACGCGCTTTACTTATAAACATCTCATTTGGAGAAAATGCGCCCACGTGCAACAGCTGCCAAGTTCTTTTTACTGTCCATCATGTTTTGATTGAATGTCATATTTTTCATTCTTATCCAGCTCGTTTTTTTTTTTTTTTTTTTTTTTTTACCTCAACTTCTTCAACATTACAAGACCTAGTGGGTGAACAAAACCTCCCAAATATTTTAAATTTCTTAAAAGCTATTGGTTTTCTTACTTGTATTTAGCATCCTTTTTCTTTTGTATTTTTCAAGATTCCAATAATTTTGTTTCGTGATTTTTCCTGTATTTCAATCTTTTTACCTCTGATCTTGTATTTTAATAAATGAATGTTTTAAAAATGTTTCATGATTTTACCATTTGATTGGCCAAATATGACTCTTGCGCCAAAAAACCATCCAAAATATTCGAATCTAAATTTTCCCGAATATCGGTGATTAACTGTTGGCGATATTTTATTCTTTTGTTCAAATTAACTTCATTTACTTGATATAAATCAGGAACACTAATTTGACGGAAATCTTACAAAAAGGAATTAAGGGACAAAGGGCAAGCTCAGAGTCCTTTTCCGACACATAACAAAGTGGTTTGGATTTTATAACAGACTCTGCATCACATAGAACTGTAACCATTTTTTTCGTAAGATATAAAAATCTTTTCTCAGAACTCTTCATAACACCAACCAATCTTTCACATAAACTTCCCCACCAATAGGTGATAAAAGGATTAAAAGGCCATTATATTCTTGTTCTGCTAAAATGAGCTGTTTCAGTCCAGTTCACTGATTTCAAATTATTAGAAGCACCAATAAAATTATTCCCTTTGTCATAATTTACAATGGAAGGTCTTCCTCTTCTTGAGAAGAATCTGCGAAAACTTCGTAGAAAAACTTCAGTAGTTAACGATGTAAGAAGCTCAAAATGCACAGTTTAATATATAGCACTAGTATAAATGTAAAAACAAGCTTTACTCCCATCCTTTAAATGCAGTGGTCCAGCTAAAACAAAACCGATGATCTCAAACATTGAAACATCTTTCATTATATTTTCAGGAAGTAAAGGCGAGGGAGTGGTCATATTACTTTTTGCGTGCTTTAAGCAAACGATGCATTTCGATAAAACTGATCGGACAGTTTTTCTAGCATTTAAAATCCAATAATGTTTTCCCGCAGAATGTTCAATAGTATCTGAATTCCTGCAAGTGAATTCTTTTTGTATTCGGTGATTATCAATCTCTCGATAATTTGGTGATGAAAAGGAAAAATGATAGGGGTTTTGAAATCATCTGAATCTTATCGAAAAGTTAATATTGACTTCACTCTAATGACTCCTTTCTCATCTACGCATGTTGACAAAGAATTCAATTTCTTTCTGTTGACTTCTTGAACAAAATATTGGTCTTGTATTATTTTGACAATCTGTAATTCTGCTTCTCTTCTTTCATAATATGATAATTCCCCCGTGTTGCGAGAAGTGGGATTCCTACAGCTGAAAATGAATCTTTTCATCCAAAAAACTATTCTCAATATCCTATCCTAACTTGAAAAATAATAATAGTACTAGCCTGAATTATGTCTTCCAATTATGTTCTTGTTGTCCTTAGTAATGCGTTCATTGTTTTCATTCTGTTTTAAAGAACACGCGGACTGAGAGGGTTTGGGAGTTGTGTTTGTTTTACGTCTTTCTTCAATAACAGTTTGTTCGTCATCAACATGTTTGGAAACAGTCCAGTTTTCTTCGGTTTTTTTAATCCATGCTGGTCCCTTCCACCATTTACTGCTGAAGAGTTTGTGAGCAAAACATCCTCTCGAGGCTAAATCGGCAGGATTTTGATCTCCAAGAAGATGTTTTCATAGGGTGGGATTAGCCAGTTTGCTTTTTTCTGAAATTGGTTATTTACAAAGACTGATCAAATTTCTTCTCGTTGAATGCAATAATGTAATCAATCCAGAAATTTTGTTTGACCCTATCCCATTGGAGACCACTAACCACGGATCTGCAGAGTCGTACTCCCACCATTGCAGCAGACAGCTCAAGACGAAGAATAGTTATTTCTTTCACAGGGGCAACTTTGTTTTTGGCTGCCAAAATATTTACATTAACTACACCAGCATACTCAATTCGAATGAAAACTGCAGCAGCATACGCAAATTGACTGGCGTCACAAAAGGTATGATCACTAATATCTTGTAAAAGGTGAAAAATAGTGATTGATCGATAAATTGTTCGAAGAGCCCAACTTTTCAAACCATTGTAAAAATTCCAATTGTCTTTCCACATTTTTTGCAGCATTAGTTTTGGTTTACAGAGAGCAGGACATAAGAAACCGATTGAATCAAATATTATGTGTATTAAATAATAAAAAAAAAATTACTCTTTTTGATATAATTTCAAATTTATAAGTTTCCAACCAGTTCAAATAAACTTTCAGCGCGTCTTCTTTACAATCCCAAATCAATCCTAATACTGAAGTAACATGGTGAATTTAATTATCTCCAGTATATTTCCATTCTCTTAGGTTAAGTTTTGCTTCAACTAAGATATGATAAGCCTCCTCAATAAAAGGTAATATCTCATATTTGTTACCCAAACTTGTGACTAAATCGTCCACGTAAAAGCTTCTCTGAAGTATTTCAACAGTTCTTTTTATTACACTTAGTATTCTTCAGATATTTCGTCTAATGATGTTCTAGTAGTGCTTAAAAGAAAAGGACTACTCTTCATTCCAAATGCCACACGAGTGTGTCGCATAATTTTCAGACTAAAATTTTATTTTCTGTCCCACCAAAAAACTTAAGATCATTCCTATCTTCTGATCTCACACTTATTTTCAAAAAAGCTTTCTGTATGTCAACAATGATGCCATATTTATGCTCTCTGAAATCTAAGGAAAATATTAGAGATCATTTCCAATAAATTCGGTTCAGATTCTAAACATCGGTTCAGTGATGAGAAACCAATTTGTCTGGTTGAGGCATCAAAAACAGGACGTACTTTTGTTGTTCCACAACAACTCTGTAAGGCAAAGTGTTCAAAGTGGCGTCATCCAGATAATGACTCAACTGGGTCATTTCCAATAATACCTAATGATACCCACACTTTTAACACATAATCATATGATATAAACAAGCCTTCGAGATTCTATTTACTAGTTGAAGTTTCTAGTCGTTTTATGACAATTTCTTTATTGTCAGGTAGAGGAGGATTATCTTCCTTCCATAGGAGAGAAACCTACTACCTTCCATCTTCATTTATTCAAACAGATTCCTCAAACTTCATCTTGATCAGATTTTCAGTTTCCGTTTTAGATTTTATCTAGATAGGATCTCTAATCTCTAGTACTTCTAGACTAAAAAGATAAAAAATGCTTGCTTCTTTTGCAAACATCGAAATAACCATCATAGCAGGATCTTCTTTTTCAGAGGGCAAGTTGGTTTTCCCCATTAGTGTATACTCTAGATAGGATTCCAAAGCTACTAATCCACTAGATGAAACTCTTCTCTTTCCAGTAAAAGGTTTTCCCTGAACATCTGCTCCAATAAGAACATCAATGGGCACTGAATTGTCTTCTGTATTAAATGTTTTTATATTCATTGATTTTAATTCCCCAATCCATAGATTGAACAAAACAGATGTCATTACAAACAATATCCTGATCAATAACATCAAAGTTACAATAAAAATTTTCATCGAAACTTCCTAGTTCAGCATTATGAAGCTTCTCACTAATTCTTTCTCCTTCAAAAAGTGCCTGAGACAAAAGTTACTGACGTGAGAAATTTAAACTTGGAATAGATACAGTCTCTTATCTAATATATGATTACTAAGAACCCGAATCAAACATTGCTCTTACATTTAGATTGAAATTTTTTCCTATTATTTTAACATCTGCTACAAAACTTGTGAACTGCAGGAAAACATGCCAAATTTACTGACTTAAATTTCTGATTTTTATTCTCCTTTTCTAAATTACTGGATGGTGTTTTATTTATATTTTGATTAAACTCGTTACACATTATTGCATAAAAAATACTTAAGATTCATCATAAAAATTAAGATTTTAGTTTTACTTAAAAAAGATTTAAATGATGCGAATAATAATATTATATTTTCGTCTATAAACATAGTTAAAATAATTATTGAGCCAAAATTGTATACATCTTTTAGTTATAAGGAATCATATTCTACGAAATATTCTTGTCATTTCAACTTTCAAATAAATAAATAAAGGTTTCTATCTTCTGCTATCAAATTTGATCGACTTATGAAGTTTTGAATAGAAATGTTTGGAACATTCAACATTTGCATTTTTAGGTCAGTCAGTCTTGAGGAATCCTGGTCGTTGATTGGGGTATCATCTTTGGAATTGTCGATGAAGTGCTTTAAAATTACCTGTTTTTATTGAATAGTGATCTTTAAATATTCATAAATTAGCCAGTTTTAGAGAATGAGTTAGTTGATGTTTATCTCTTTTTATTTTAAAGCTAAACATTCTTTCTTTTTGTGAAGCATTTATAGATTCATGTTACATACTATGAAGTTATTTACTTCATTTAGACCCTTTTTATAGATGTATTTCTATTATTAAAGCTTTGAAAATTAGCCGTTGGACCTTGAATTGAATATATATATATATATATATGTGGAGGGTGTCGGGATGGCCAAGCAATAATAAGTCTAAATGATACTTAAGAATTTAATGGATGACAATGAAACTAGATTAATGATGAACAAATGATGATGACTAATTTACAGGATGGAATGGATGACATTTGATAGGACGGATAATGAGTTAATTTCCTCTGTATATTGAAGTTTTTGTTTAATAATGATTCCATTTTCATTAATTACCCTTTCAACTTCCATCAATACGTTCATACCAATAATCATATCATAAGACATAACATTATTTTCTACAATACATATTGCATTACACTTAAAATCATCAAACTGAATATTACCCTTAAAATAACCAAACAGGTTTACTTTGTATTCACCAATTCCACTTAAAGAAAGATTCAATGGATACAATTCACGCACATTTAATTTATCAAACACTGATTTGCGAAGCAATGTCGCTTGCCTTCCAGTATCGATAAGTGAAATTACGCTTATATTTTTAATCATTATTTTATTGACAAGTTTTGGCTTGCAATTAACTTTTAAGGTAGCTACTTCTGATTTAGAATTTACTTTAACACATTCTGAAGCTTTATGGCCAAAGTCTCCACATCCAAAGCATTTAAATCCCTTGTCCTTATGTTCACAAAATCGTGAGATATGATTTAGGTCTCCACAATTAAAACAAATTTTATTCTTGCGACTTTCACAATTATATTGCATTCTCTCAGCTCCACCACTAAATTTTACTTCCGTTTTTAGAGTTAAATCTATCATTTTGTTCTTGTTTTGGTTTTAATTTATCAAAAGTATTAATTCTAGGATTAAAATCATATCTTGTTTTGGTTTTGTCGAAAGCGCCTTTACTTTTTGCATAATCCCTTTTATTACTTAAAAAATTTAAAGTTTTTCTTTAAATTCAGATAAATTCTTACATCCATACAAAATTTTTTTGTTCTCTTGCCTATCATTATACCTCTAATTGCATAATGCATTAAAGCGGCATCTTCAATTTTCCCAGAGCTACATAACTCTTTCATTTTTAAAAAGTATTCTGGAGCGGATTCAGAATCCCTCATTTTTCTTTTACTCAAGAGTTCATGCAAGTTAGCTGAATTTATTTCAAAAGAAAATTCACCAATCAATGCTTGTTTCAATTTTCGCCATGAATTAATTTCTGGTTCCGTTTTTACAAAGAGCGCGGCTGTCCCACCGAGAGATCTTTTAGCGAAAATAAATTTTTGTAGGTCTGACAGTTGGGAAATGTTTTCAAAATGATCTATCCAATTAGCTATATTTTCATACGGTTCTGCATTAAATTCAGAAATGGTACATTCAATATCAGAATAATTTATGGCAATATTTTGAGTGACGGAGTTTCTATAAACATTATCAAACTACATATCATAAATCTTATTTACATCACACTGCATGGAGGAATTTTTTTTATTTATACTTTCGTATTGCACGGAAGGATCGCTTTTGGTATCGCTATGCTCATTGATCTCTGAGTCATCAGATTGCAAGTCATCAAGTTCTCCGCTAACAATTCAAGGTCGCAAAGAAAGCAAAGAATTTTCTTGGATATTTCCGGCTTAAACCCATCAAATGGAATATTTATATTACATATTGTAATGATTTCGTTCAGCGAAAATGAATCGTTTATGCTTTGAAGCTTATTTTCAAATTCATTACTAATGGTTGCAAAATCGAAACCAATAAACTCTCGGATTCTCTTTCGATTTGAACAATCTCCAACAGAGTTGAAAATAAATCTGTGCAGTATCTTGATTTTTCTTGTTTTATAATTCCTCAATGCAATGCTCATATCTTTAATATCATTTAAGATAATCATCTTATAAAAAAATAAATGTTACATACCTTTTTTAAAAATTAGTTGATGGGAACTAGCGTATCCACAAGAATTTTGCTTCGTAAATCCACTTTCGCATCAAAATCCAACTTCTGAAATCTAATTTCTTTCGATCGTTTCATCTACTTTCGGTTCATCACCATTTCGTCTATTTTCGTTTCATCAATCGTTTTATGATCGTTTCATCAATTTTCGTTTCATCTATCCCACTTCTGAAAATTGTGGGGGGTGTTGTGATGGCCAAGCAATAATAAGTCTAAATGATACTTAAGAATTTAATGGATGACAATGAAACTAGATTAATGATGAACAAATGATGATGACTAATTTACAGAATGGAATGGATGACAAAGTTCGTCACATACAAGCTCGTCTTTTAACAATACTTCGTAATTTCGTCTTTTACTCATACGTCTAAGGTTGTTTTTGAACGTCGTAATCATGCCTCGTCCAGACATGAACTGCCCTTTGCTCACGTTTTTACGACCAGAGGGCAGCTTAGCGGCCGGAAGTGAGGTCAATGGCATCACTCAATGGCGGGAAGTGAGCTCACAGGCGACGGTCAATGGCGGGAAATGATATACCTGGTACACCACACACATATTATATATTCTTAACATCCAACTTAAATCCAAATTCATTTCTAAAGCTTTATCTTAATTCAGCCCATAGGAACTTAATTATAAAATATTTTCTTATTTCCTGATCCGATTCTACATTTCTCTACTTAACCCTGCACCGGTCGCGCTCTATAAAGTCACGTAAAAGGTCGCGCGGATTACAGTTGTAGTCTATTTTCAAATTAAAATAAAACTCCAAAATAATTAATCAACATTCTTTAATCAACTTTAAACATAACAAGGCACTATTTTTTAATCATCAAACTCACTTAGAGTTACTATTGTAATCCGCGCCACCTGTGCAGGGTTAATTAATTTTTTTCTTAAGTTCTTTATTCAGCGATTCCCACGGTGAGAATGAATGATAAAAATTGCTGACTTAACAAATACTTTTTTAAAAAGGCTCCTGTGTTTCCCTTATCATGTGATTGACGTGTGTCAGAAATCTCTATGAGAATTTTAATATTGTATTAGCAGTATAAACAATATTTTCCCTATCAAGATATGTTATATAAAACGAGGGAAAATTATTTCTCGCTTTTCTGTCATATCTTCTTGCTCGCGCTGCTTGTAAATATGCTGCCTGCCTCAGGAGGAAGGATAAAGCGAAATTAAAAATGAAAAGTCTTCTTTAATGTCTTTGAACCTGCCATCTGCTTCCAAAATTTCAAATCATTGCATATATATAACCATGTTTGTCTTAAATAAAGCTGATTTAATTAATTAATAATATTGTAAAAGTTACAAAAAATTTCTTTACATTTTCTTTTTAGAAAAAACATATTTCAAATTTATTTCGTTTCATGCAGGCACGTGTTAAAAATTACATTTTTACATGCTTAATTTGCAATAATTATTTATTTTTTAATTTGACTTTTTGTCAATCTGATGGCAATATATTTATAAAATATAATTTTTTCCCTTTTACTCGTAACGTGCTCGCGCAGATTAAATTTTATTGTTTTGTCCGAAATATATTGTTGAAAAATGTAGTTAAAATATTTCTTTAAAAATTCGTTACAAATAGTAGCTTATGTTATATGTTAAAATACTGATACCATTAGAAAGCTAATTTTTTATCTTTACTTTGATGTAAAAATCATCTTTGTGCGATAATATTTTCGGAAGTTATGGTGGAAAAACATCGAAATTTCGCTTAATTTTTAATTAATTCTAATTCTAATAAAAAATTCGAAAAAAGGTCTCCGAGGTGCACATTCCCGGCCTCCAAAGTATATATGTACCAAATTTGGTAGCTATAGGTCCAATCGTCTGGCCTGTAGTGCGCCAACACACACACGCGCGCACGCACACATTGAGCTTTATTATAAGTATAGATATCAAAGCGGCATAATTTATTTGTAATCTTTCTTGATGTCTTTTTTTCGTCAAAAAACTCTTTCTGTCTCTATATAAAAATTATTGGTTAGCATATATACAATAATTCTGTGATAAACAGTCCAAATAATTACTTATTATAACTAGTTTTTATTAATTATATAAGCTAATTACCTTTAAAATGCAAAATTGATTATCATTAAAAGCTAAATTTGTGAAATGTTATTTGCCCCCCGTCGGAAAATTGCTGCCGCAGCCTCTGCCCACAACTCGCTTTTCTAAAACTTGATGTCATGTGACTTAGAATTGGAACTTCTGATTAGTAGAACCTATGGTGAAATCTATTCTAATAAAATAAAACTAAATATGAAACTGTAATGCTCTCTAATTAAATCTCTACAACTCAGCCAATCCTGACAGAACGATGACCTCATCGTTGTTTACATACTGACACTCAAGATTGATATTAAATTCCACTCGTTCAAACTGCTATATAAAAAAAACAAATTCTGAAACTCACTTTATCGATTCTTAAAAGAGAAGTACATAACACTAGCAGCAATAACTTGCTGAATACATCACTGGAAAAAAATAGCTAAAATATAAAGGCTGAATTTAAAATTTCACTATACAATGAAAATATAAGGGACGGAACATGAAAAAACATGTGTATAAGTAAATTTATAAAACATGTATTGAAATAAATTTATGCTAGAATATAAAAATATATATAAAAAGGAAATATATTACAGAATAAAATATAGTTATTAACAATCGCCCTGATTTCGTTTTATTCAACCTGGTGAATAAAATTTCATCAAATCAGCAGACGATGTGGTCAAATTAGGACCTTCATGGTCGCCTATTTTCTCAACATCATACCGATTTCTCGGTTTTACTTTTATAATTTTATATGGTCCCAAAAACCTAGGTTTGAGCTTTATTCCAGTCCAGAATTGAGTTCGTTGAACGGCAACCAAATCCCCTTTCTAATTTACAAGGGCTTTCTATCGTAGTTCTTGTTTTGGGCTTGTATATTATAAATGTTTGCTTTTGCGTCTTGCCGAAGTAGATCTCTCAGTTCAAAAGGTATCCATTTGGTACTGAGGTTTGAGGTACTGTTTAGGATTCTCTATAGTCTGTCTACGTGCTTGTACCATTTTGTAGGGTCATCAATGGATAATTTGGTCAAGACAGGTATGAGTGTTCGATGTATTCTTTCAACTTGACCGTTTCCTCGAGGTATTGGTAGATGTCGGATATTCTCACCATTACAATCGTCACTAAAGGCTTTAGAGGTAAATGCTGATCCTCTATCAGGGATTATTCTCTTTGGATTGCCAAACGTTTTCTGTTGTAGTCTTAATTTGTCAAGTGCGTCCTCAGTAGTAGATTTGACTGCGTATAGTCATGTAAATTTAGTAAATGCATCAACAACTGTTAGGATATGTTGATATTACTTGTTAGTGGATGACATAGAACCTATAAAATCGACATGATAGGTACTTAGTGGTATATCTTCTTGAGGAATAGGATTTAAAAATTCTTCTTTTTCTTAGTTTTATTATTTGCTAATATACATGATACACTGTTCAAGATTACATTTCGTACTCGTTTGGTTAGATTTGGAAAAAAGAATTCTTGCTTGAAGATTTCTTCGGTCTTCGTTGTTGAAAAATGTCCTTTTTCATAAGCTAATTTGATTGATTCGGTTTGTAAGTCTCGTGGAACAACTATTAATTCACGCCCATTTTCATATTTATATAAGATTTCGTTTCTTTCGAAAATTCCTTGATTAACTTTGCCGCCGATTGCCGATCTGAAATTTCGGACATTTTCATCTTCTTGCTGAGCTCTTTTCAATCTAATAATTTCATTTGATATTGCCATTTCCAGATTTCTGCTTAGAGCATCTACATGTTGCATTATTTTGCCAGGTCGGTGAATAATTTCATAGTCAAATTCTTCTAAAAGAAGTGCCCATCTGGCTATTCGAGAGACTGTCTTTTTCATCCATAGTCTTTTGGAAGGCGGAACAGTCTGTCACCATCTTCAAGTGATTACCTAAAAGGTAGGTACGAAATTTCTTAGTGCTGTGATACAGGCAAAGACTTCTAATTCATACCTGCTATACTTTTCTTCCGCTGGAGAGATTTTCTGAGTACTGTGTTGGACAGGATGCAGTTTCCTATATTCGCCTTTTGCAGTAAAATGACTCCATACCCATGTTGACTTGATCCATACGTAATACTGTTTTTCTTCCTTGTCGAAATATATTGAATACTGAATCTGTTAATATTACCTTGAGCATTTCGAATGCTTCAAACTGGGGCTGGTTAAACACAAATGGTTTATCCTTTCTACTCAGGTCACTAAATGGTTTCGCTATCTTTGAATACTGGGGGGAATGAACTTTTGAAAATAGCCGGTTAGGCTCAGAAAACTTTGAACTTGTTTAACCGTTGTCGGTACTGGAATTTTTTTACTACTAACGTTTTCGCTGTAGATGGAAGAATTGCTCCGTTTCTGACGACGTGATCTAAAAACTTTACTCTCTTCAGCAGAAATTGACAGTTTTGAAATTTTGTTTCTAAGCCATATTTGGGCGCTTTTTGAAACACTTTAACTTTTCGAGCCCTTCAATTTCGTCTTTAGCTGGAATCATTAAGTCGTCTATGTAGATTATTGTAATGCCTTTAAATCACAAATTCTTGGAAAATGCTATACACGTACCTCTGGAATATGCTAGGACTGGTACTCTGACCGAAAGGTACTTAATTGAATTTACATCGTCCATCAGGAACTACAAAAGGTATGAACTGTTTACAGTTTTCGTTTACATCGACGTAAAAAAAATCTGTTACTTAAATCAAGAGTAGTGAATACTTTAGCTCCTTGGAGTTTATTCAAAACGTCATCTATTAACGGCAATGGGAAACGGTTTTTGACGAGCTTTTTGTTTAATTTTGTATAATCGACACGTAACCTAGTAGTACCATCTTTCTTTTTTGCTAATACGATCGGACTCGCTTACTCAGATGAGCTGATTCTGAATATCCTTTGTTCTAACCATTCGTCGATTTGTTTATTCACTGCTTGATTCTCTGGAAATAAGAGTCTTCTTGCAGGTTGGTAGACCGGAATGTCGTCCTTTAAAACTATTCTCATGGATACATGTAGTTTCAGTTGTTGTTTTTGGAGGGGGGGGGGGGCATGTAACTGGAAATTAGCTCTGATAATTATTTTCTTACTTCTGGATTAGAAATGTGCTCTATTTCGATTTCGTCTTGTCTCGTATAGCTGCGCATGCATGGAAAATATTTCTAAATCTTCTCTTCGAAATTTAACACCTTCTTTGGTGAAGTCAAGTGAGGCTTGTTCTAAAATGGCTGATCCAATAATCGTCTGAAAATCTAAATATGAAGTAGGTAATACATGCCATGTCAGAGAATATTTTTGTCCATCTAATTCGATATCTTGCCGAAATGACCATTTTGTTTTGATTTGTGACTTTTCCAAACCAGATAATATAATTGTTTCTTTTGAGAGTTCTGAAGGCTTGATGATTTGTTTGCTAATATCTTCTCGGAGGAGTGTTATTAAACTACCAGTGTCGATAAATGCATCGAAAGTTTTGTTTCTTAAAGTTACTTTCTTGTTCTCCTTTTCTCTCGTGAAAATTCAGAGCAAGCTTTACAATAGGTGATAAAGGCTTGTTATTTTTCGTATTTTTGGGTCGTCGTGGGCAATCTACACCAAAATGTCCAGGTATCTGGCAGTAACAACAATTCATAGGATTTCATGGTTTATTTTTTCGACGTATGTGTTTCTATTTAGCTGCAAAGGTCTCTTCTCGAACTTGTTATTTTCATTCTGAAAATTCGCTGGTCTTCTTTGGTAATTCTTAAATTTATTTGCACCTTGAGCTTCATCTTCCCTTCTGAAGAATGGATCTGATGCCTTTGGTTTCAATGTCGTCATATTGTTCGAACTTTTCTGCCAAATCAGCAGGTGAATTTATGGATGACCACTCATCAAGAAAGTGATTCTGAAACTCTGGTGGTGCCTTCCATTTTATTTGGCCAGCAATAATAAGTTCACGTAACTTTTCGTAGGTGTCTATTTTCAGGCCTGTTACCCATCCATCAAAATAAGTCTGCAATTCGTGACAGAAAACTTGCCACGTCTTCTCAAAAGTTTTTTGATGTGAAACAAACAACTGTCGCAGTTTCTCCGGGGACAGCTTGAAACTCTGTAACAGCAGACTCTTCACATGGTCGTAATCGTTCGATGTTTCCTCAGGTTCTCGAGCAATTCAATGAACAACCTCCAGAGGAATTAATTCTAGTAGCTTCTAAACCTATTGTGCTTTCGGTAATAACGCTAAATTGGCATGATGCTCAAACAGTGTTAAATTCAAACTTATGTCATCTTTCATGTTGAATAGGTGAAACATCTCTTGCGAAGTTTTGCTTGTTACTGAAATATCTACCGAGTTTTCATGACCAGCCTTTATTTGATCTTGGATTTTCGTGCTCTCGTTCCTCCTTCCGCAATCGCTCTTTTTGTTTTTCTACTTCTGCTAGATATCTGTCCTCCATGATACTATCTAACATCACTTTGGCATCTTCCTCATCATATTCACCGCTTTTTAAAATCAGATCTTTAATTTTGGGTTTCGGTCAAGTCTGTTTCAACAGTTATGCTGAATTGATTCGCAAGAGCAACTAAACCTTCTTTCTTGCATTTTAGTAAGAAAGCCATTTTGAAAGAAAAAGGGGCTTGGTGCTAATCAAAGAACTGTATTGATTTTGAAATTTATCCAAAATTCTCTATACTTCAGCGTGTTTAATTAAAAGCCAAACTAGATTAGTTTTGCTTTTAACTTAAGATTAAAAATTAATCTTTGAGTAATTTAAAACTAATTCCTTAAAACCAGATCTTAAAATGCACAAAGTATTTTTACACAACTGCAATTCAAGGCTGGAAAAATAACACTGGCAGTAACTTTCAAAATAATGCTAATGGCAATAAAATAGCTGTTAAGTAGGAAAGCCCAAAGTTACATCAAAATCTAAGTAAAATTCAAAATTAAATCAAAAATATTGTTTGAATTTAAACTGAAAGTAAATAAATTATCTTCAGTATTGATATATAAAAGTATTTTTATCAACTGGTTATCTAATTTAAAATACTATTGAAATGAATAGTAGATAAAATGCTTTATTAGAAAAACCATGTGTAACTTTCAGCAATAAATTTTAATTAGTAAGAACATCGGATATTTCATTTAAGCTCACAAAGTAAAAAAGAAAAAAAAAATATTTATTCATGCAGCTAGGAAAAATTATCTGAATATCATTTAAGCTACTTTCAAAACCGAATATACATACACTTTAGATTCATTCCTAATGGTACCGGAATGAGTAAATACCTGTACAAAAAATAATAGAAAGATTCAATACAAATGGGAATTGTTGATATGAACTTTGGGATCTTTCCGCTCGCCACTCAAGATCGCTTGTCTGGTCGTTGATTCAGAGATTATTTTTCCTTCTTAATATCAAACCATAGAAAGACGGAATAGTGCATTAAAATTTCAAAATACAATTTAAATTCAGATTTTTTTTATGATGATGATTTGAAGATTCGGCTTGTTCACTAACAAAGCTTGGGAAATACGATTTTTTCACAGATGACGCTTTCCAAAAACAGGAGCACACATTCTTTCTTTGCACAGATGGGAACTCTTCAGTTGATGCTGTATACTCATTTGTCGAGAAGATTGGATACCGTTTTCTTTAACGGTGATTCCAACCGAAGGAGCTTCAATTACTAAAAATATTCGTTTCTTGTTTCGTCGCGTTTTTGTTTTTTCCTCGATGATCCGGTAGCTCTCTCCATGCCTTCGATGATTCGGCGTTTTTATTTATTTTCTCTTCTTTCCGCAGAGAGCAGGGTCGTTCGTCCATTGAGTTTCATGTTAAACACGAATGAAATGCTAAAAGAAAATTATGTTTTTAACCTACATTTAAAATTAAGAAAAACAAAAATTTTAGCCTGAAAAAAAATAATTAAATTTCAAATTCAAAATCCCGGTTCCGGGCTCCCAAGTTTGTAGTAAAGGATAAAACAAAATGCCCATTCAGTCTCATTTAGATCAGTGTCTAGGGTAATTAATTAAAGAGAAGAAGCTGTTAAATAAAAACAAATTTATTTACATCAAAGAAAATTTTAAAAAGAGACATTAACAATTAGGACAGGACAGGCTATTTACATTCGGAATAAAAGTATAACATTTAAATGACACCAAGGGTGAAACCTAACTAAATGCCCCTTGGCAAAACTATGTGCCACCGTGGCGTATTAAATAACCATGATATCGAATAAATAACCATGATATTAATTTGATTCCAATCTTATTTTAGACAAAGCGCTTAATATTTTGAAAAAAAAAAGTAACTTATTTGAACACTTTTAACAATTTTAAATGCATTTGCTCATTTCAAGAAACAGCTTGGAGGAGATATATACTTACAAGCATACATACTGAAAGAACTAAACATTATTGATATCCATTTAAATTTGAATTTAAAGCACTTTCTATGTATTTTTTTCATTTTGTTAAATAAAGTTAAACTGTAAGAGATATAAAGATTAAATCCTCATAAAACTAAAAATTATACTTTATTTTATTAGATTGAATTTGCATTATGCACATCAAAATTATAAATGCCTTCTGTGCGAGAAAATGTTTTTACACGCTCATCTGAAATGCAATAAGGGGTAGACAGCCTTTTTCTCACGGAAGCTTCATTTCGTTATCAAGGGCACGGACTATCATTATTACTCTGAACTGTGATTGATTACCATTTGACGTATATTGTAAAATCGCCAAATATTGCATGCAAAGATAAAGGTTATAATGTGACAACCCTGAGCATGAAAGATATCTTTTAATGACATAGGGAAGATTTATTAAACGCATATTCCACACAACAGAAACGAATGACCCCCCCCCCCTTTCTCGGTCGAGCGAATGCCCACAGCTCGCTTTTCCAAAACTTGATGTCATGTGACTTAGACTCTAAACTTATGGTAATTAGTAGAATCTAGGATGCCATGGAATAGTAATGGCCGCTAGTTAAATCTCTACCTATTATATATATATAGATATATATATTAACATCTTTATTTGATTTGCGTCAGTTCTTGTTTCTAGTATATTAAATTCCAGTAAATCTTTTAAAAAGCTAGCTTAGCAATCGAAACAGAATAAATCCTTAATATATAAAAAATAACCATAAATTGAAATATGTTTTTCAGTTAAATTATTTAAAATTTTGATTATTATGTGTGTGTGTGTAATAAAATAATTATTTTCTATTGCTTCAGCAATTATTTTATTTTCCCAGGAGATTTTCAAAATAATGTGCAAGTTTATTTACAATATTAAAGCGATATAATTTATTTGTAATTTTCTTTTCATCAAAAAAATCTTACTGTCATTATATCAAAATTATTGGTAAGCATGTATACAATAATTATTTGATAAACAGTCCAAATAATTACTTATTATAACTATTACTCATTACTAATTATATAAGCTAATTACCTGTAAAATGTGAAATTGACTATTATGGAATTGATTGAAAGCTAAATTTGCGAAATGTTATTTGCCCCCTCGCCGGATATATTTTGTTCCCCCCGTCGGAAAATTGCTGCCGCCACCTCTGCATTATATATAACTTAACGGCATCAATAATAATGATTCTATTTTGTAAGTGTGAGATAAAATCTGAATAATATGTGCGGTTTGCTGCAGAAAAAATATTATGGTCGCTGAAGGACAACATCCAATGCAGATGATTACTCATTAATAAAAAGAAAAAAAATATTGGTGCTTGCACTAAATATTTTCGCTTACATTTCACTCGCATTGATAAGCATCAATCCTAATAATTTTATTTTGTTTGATATATGTGTGATATGTCGAATGACGTGTGTTGTTTGCCGTTTTCTTTTGTCAATTGTTAATTTTAAAGCATAACCTTCGCGCAAGTGCAAGCAATAAGTTGGTAAAATTTCATCGCAATCGGTTGAACGTTACGGCAGCGCATAAGGCACGAACAAACAAAATTTCATTTTTATATATTAGATAATAATTTTGATTAAAATCTGGAAATTATTTATTTTTACAAATCACGCATTTTATATACATTACTTATTTTCTTTCAAATGTTCTTAGAAACGATTTCTGTGTGAATGTAATTGATGAATACTTTTCTTTGTAATAAAATTTTTATTTACTTATAGATGTTGTATAATTTTGAAATTGTATTCTCTATAAAGAATTTAAAAAATGATCAGTCACATTATTTAAACTTTAATTCTGTATGATGAGTGACATAGCCATACGGGAGCTATCTGGGATATTCATGCTCTAGGCGACAAAACATAAAGGTGAATTACAATTACGGTAGTTTTTGAAGTTGAAGTCCATGAGGAATGAAAAATTAATATCATGCTTCGGATGCCATTTACTTTGATGACAGTGGACGAAAAATAATAGTATAACTAGGGCTAAATTTATCTTCTATATGAATAATACCACTTGGCAAAAAAGATTTTATGATGTTTATAATAATAGTTCAATGAAATGTTAAAAACAAAATTTAATAATTATACTTAATTTTTTTAAAAATTCATTTCACATTCTGCTAGGGAACTGACTGGAAACCAAGCACTATCAAACATTATTATCCATGACCTCTTCCATCCCCTAATGCCTACTCTGCTGTATTTGTATCTGTTTCTTAGTATGGACTAAAAATATTTATATTTCTTTTGAGTGGAATATCATAATTAACACTAATTCATATTAGATTAACTCTCTCTCTCACTCTCTCTGAGTGAAATTATATTCAATGAATTCTAATTTATTTTTGTGTCATGGATTCCAGGCAAATTTATCCAGAAAATATTTTTATTTGCTTCAGTTTTAAGTTCTAACAATCCAATTTTTCATTTAAATTATATAACACCTTTATATACAAAATTACCAATTACTCCATACCAAATGTAACTTCAAACTGCAACTGCTGAATTCAGAAAATACAATGGTAACTGGAAATAAAAATTAGGCATCAAACAAAATTTTAAAAAAATATAAAAAACTGGAAATGTTTTTGTTTTTTCATTCAGGACTATAGATGCACAAAAAAAAAATCCTGCCTCATAACAAACCAAAAGGTAATTTTCTTTAACTTACTCAGTTAATCCAACAATATAATGATGTTCAAATATTATCAAAATTATTTTGAAGGTAAAGGGTTTTACATCGCAAGTTCACTCACAATCCTTCATCCAGAATTTATTTTCTAATTTCCTGATCCAATTCTACTTTCTCTAATTAATTTAAGAAAAGCTTTAAAAAAATGTTGAATTGGCTAAAAGCAGACACTTTCACAAGCTCCGCGTGAAGGGATGACATACCGCTGACTTGACAAATTCTTCTAATAGATACCTGCGTTTCCCTTGCGTTTTTTAATGACATGCGATGGAAATTCCTATTAAAACATCACAATACATAAGATAAGGATAATTTATTTCTTCCTCTTTCTTCCCCACTTCTTGTTTTTTAATCTGTTGCTGTGAATTTACTTGCTTTTCCATGCAACTTGTACATAAATATGCTTGCCTCATGAGAGACAGAATAAAGCGAACTTAAAAATGTCAAGTCTTACTGAATATATAATTGGTTTATTTGGATTTACCAATATTACAATTTTAAATTCAATTTAAACGAATATCAGCATCAGTTCCCTAGTAAGACAATACTGTTTCTTCAGTAAAATACAGTTAATAGACATTTAACTTTGGATGAAGTGTGCATTTAATGATACAAAGTTTTAAATGTATTTAATTGTTAATCCCCAAGAAGCACTAAAACATTATTTATTATCTATAATAATTAGTGTAGTTAATTCAAGGACTTATTTATAGATTGGGTATTCAAAATTTAACCAAACATACTAAAATATTTTACTTAGAATTTTAAAAATCTGTAGCCTTTAATTATATATAATTGAAAATTTTCTATTAAACTACTACATTGCACAATTTAAAAAATGTCATAGGATAGTTTCATAAATGATCTTTAAAACTGTTCTTGAGTATTTAAATTGTTAATATTTTTAATTATTCTTATTAAGTTGCATAATACTGATGTATCTAGATTTCATATTTTACCCTAATATTTCAGCTAAGAATTTTGATAAATATAGGCAGCCAATTAAACAAATTTATGCTTATACAATACTTTTTATTGATTTACTGAATTACAATAAGTTTGAATGCAAGAACTGATTTTGAAGTAACAATTCAAGGCTCTTTTTACATATTCATAACACAATGTTGATGCATTTATTAGTAATGTAGAATCAACATCATACACTTATTTAGTATATTAATGAAGAAACTTCAATTATCATGGGAACCTGTATGTATAATTCACTTAATTTTTGGCAACCACTTTTCATTAATGTATTTTCAGGTACCCAGCAATCAAGCATTTTAAAAATAGCATTCCTCGAGAAACATATATAAATATTAAATTCGAGCAAAACCTGCAAATATTTATATAAAAATCCGTTATTAATCAAAATTTATAAAGTTTATTTTTGGAATGATTAACAGGTTCTAAATATACTTTAACACAGATTTTTCACAAATATATTTGCTTCGATTAATTTTTGGATCACTACAATTCATATGAAATGCTTGTATTTCAATCAAGTTAAAGACATTCAATTAAAATCATAAACTGATCAAATGTTTATTTTTAAAGGGGAACTGACAGAGGAAAATGACTTGTTTACATGAAAAAGTACAAAAAATGCTTCCAAAAATTTTAGTTTTCATATATAATAATATAAAAAAATTTTTTAAAAAGAGAATTACAGAATATGTTTTCCACAATATTCTTCGATTAAAATTTTGAAAACATTACACAGCTCGATACTTTTCCAGCCATTTGAAACCAACTTCAGGATCTGGGAAGAAAAGAGTATTATATATATAAAGGGATATTCTGTTAATAATAATAATTTTTTAAATACTCATGAGCTATTAATACTGAACAGATGAAAATACTTCAAGAAAGATATAGCAATTGACAAAATATCTTTGGTTTCACTAGGAAAATATCCAAATTCCTGGAATATTAACAAAAATCTTGCTTTTTCAGAACTGTTTACTTCATTCCAATATATAATCCATTTTATAACATGAACAATATTAAACAAAGGTCTTGTTAAATGAGAGTGTAAAAAATTTAACAGTAATATAATTTTAAGATTTGCAATAGTATTATGAATCCCATTCATGTAATATAGCATAATATATTATACACAAGAAATCGTTTTAGCCAACCATTTAAGGATAAAAATCTATAGAAAAGAATTTTGCAATCTTAAGATTCATTAAAATAATAAAGGAAAATCAATTCAACAAAGTTATAAAATTTATCTTATGAAATGTTTGCGCAGTTTTAATTCAGAAATATATCGTCAAATAAACAGTGAGAATTTTATAACACTGATGGTAATTTTATATATATAATTTAAATAATTTCTTAATTTTTATTTTAAATTAGCCTATGTTAACTTCATTCTAAAATGTGGTCTTATTTCCTCATATAATTCTCACTTTTAAATTTATGATTTCTAACAAGGGCTTCAGAAAACCGACGACTTTTGCATTTTCTCACTTTCCGAGAGAAGGGATAAAAATCTGTATCATTAACACGTAGCTTTCAAAGATTACTTTTTCCAAAATTTCTTTTTGAAACACCCAGAAATCCTGATTAGATTATCTCAGTAAAATCACTGAAGGGACGAAGTTCGCTTTTGTGTGTGTGTATGTTGTTTTGTTTTTTGCTCTGGTGTTGTAATGTAACAGATGAAATTTTATCGTCGCCTCTGTTATGACTCCGTGTAAAATAAATTTGAGTAAATTTCTTCTTTTCAGTCATGCATCAACAAAATTATGGTTCACATTAGAATGCTACTTGAGTTGCCATCAATTAAAAAAAATAACTCATATGAATTTTCATATGAACTTAAATATGAAATCAAGCTATGATTTATCAAAATTTAAGTAAGAAATATCATAATTACTCAAAAGCAAACGTAATATGAAACCATTTAAATTTAAAAAGTCAAAATTCACATTGGAAAAAGTACATACAAAGAGATTTTAGATAAGACACTTGACTGATTTAAATATGATATATCACTGATTTAAATATTTTCAATGCATTAATACTTCATGATTGAATATCGATCTGTGTTACCATTTATAAAAATATTATTTAAAGTAAAAATTTCACTTAAAAGCTCATTGACAGAATTTTGTAACACACAAATTAAGATGTAATAAAAGTAGCTTATAAATAAATCTGAATTGATAAATAATTTTGTTTCTTCCTTACTACATGGGTTGTATTCCAATCCAATATAACCATCATATTCCATTTCAGCAAGCATTTCCAGTATCTTTTCACAATCTATCTTCCCAGGGTTAAAGGGGTCCGTACGTACAGGAACTTGGGAAATTTGTACGTGCCCTGTAAATAAAAATAATTAATTAAGAAACACATTTGCATTGGCAATTTTGATGAATATGAAGCGTTTTTACAACTTGTCTTCAACAAATCGAATATTTCACTTAGTAGAATATAGCTATTCACAATAATATCCAGAAAAATCAAAACACATTGTTAGTTTTATCTCTATCTCCCTATATAAATATGTAATGATATTTTAAAATTTAATTTACACTCATTTATTTTCCCGATTTTTAGCTCCATTTAGCCCATATTAACTTCATGCTAGAATATTCTTTTATTTTTCTGATCCCATTCCACTTCTGCTATCTAATAATTCAACAGAAGTTTTGTAAAATTGCTGAATCGGCTAAAAGCCTCGTGTCCCCACACTCCGATTCAAACGAGGAAACTTCTTCACCTCTGACTGTAAATAAACTGTCTGAACCTGTTTTATCTTTGGTGTCAGAATATTCCCATGTGTTTGCTAAAAATAAATATAATAAGAATAGAATACATTTAACATCTGATTTATCAGTTTCACAAAAAGCTTATAGAACTTCTGCTACCGATGAAATTGAAATAAATAAGCAAATAAAAAATTTTTTAGATGCAGATTTAATAAAAGAATTTATAGTAATTATTCCTCCCCTGTAACATTAGCATATAAAAGAGATAAAAATAGAAAAAGTCAACTTCGTATTGATTACCATTAAATTAATTCCCTTTGCAAATCAGAGGCAGGGCCTCTACCTATAATAGATACTTTATTAGATAAATTAAGTAGTGCTAAAAATTTCTACACTTTGGATCATGCAACTGGATAGTTGCACATACCTTTGCATGAACAAGATAAACATAAATTAGAAATTGTAACTACAGAAGGTTTATATGAATTTGAAGTCCTACCTTTTGGCTTTAAAAATACACTTGCAATATCTAATAGAACTATTCGTAGAATTTTAAACATAAATTTTCAAATTTTGCATGTCACTACTTTGATGACATAGTAATTTTCTCTAACTCATTATAAGTACACTATGATAATTTAAAACAGATTTTTCAGATGTGTGAAAAAGAAAATATTAAGTTAAAAATTTCTAAATGTGTGTTTACTCAAGATAAAATTAATTTCTTAGGGTATGAAGTCAAAGAATTAAGGATTTCTCCTGATAATCATAATATGGAAAGTATTAATAAATTACTGCCCCCAAATATTGTTAAACAACTTCAAGGTTTTCTTGGTTCTGTAAATGTTTATAAGTTTACTGATTCTTATGCTATAATTAGAGAACCCTTAAATAATCTTCTTAAAAAAGATACACCTTGGCGATGGACAGAATACTATCAAAAAGCTTTTGAAAAGTTACAAAATAAATTGATAATTAAACCAGTGTTGGAACTATATAACCCTAATTTATCTTTTCATGTATTTTGTGATGCATCTCAGGAAGCCATTGGAGCAGTAAATTGGTAAATTACATCTAGTATCTTATTATTCAAGAACTTTATACCCTTATGAAAAAAAAAATATATATTGCATAACCAAGTTGGAATGTTTAGCAATAGGATAAATTTTATCTTGATGGATTTTATTATTATTTACATGGGGAAAAATTCATAATTCCTACTGATCATGCTGCTCTTGTTTGTCTTAAAAATGCCAAAAAAATTATGGGGAAGATTATTTTCTTGGTCTTTAAAAACTAAGCATGTTTGATTATGAAGTTAAATATTTAAAGGGAACAGCTAATGTTGAAACTAATATTTTACCAAGGCACCCTACTGCTCAATATATTCAACATACTGTGCATTTATTGGAATTAGATGAGGTAAAACACTATCAAAAATTAGACAAATTAGATAATCTATATAAATAAAAATGAATCGCCAAATGTGTTAGGCGCAGAACTCGAGAGTCGTTCGACCAATTAGACTAAATTTTGGAAGAAAGGTTCTTATGAAAAGAAAAAAATACCGCTTTTCTTTTCCCATAGAAACCACAGAGTAATTTAAAATACCTGTCCTAAGCTGTCAAACAGCCAAAACAAAACAGTCGCTTCCCGTTAGGATTGTCTCTGGAATGCCTTCAAATTGATTAGGCTATATAGGTATAAAATCTATGCCTGCCGAAAATAAAGTTCGAAGAAAGAAAGAAAGAGGGGGCGTTGCGGGTCTTCAAATACAATAATATTATTGACCTACATGCGTGTTATCCGAAATTACAGGGATCATGAAATTACTTCTTGTGCATCAAAGGTGGCGGAAGCAATTTTCCGACGGGGGGGGGGAACAAATAACATTTCTCAAATTTAACTTTTAATCAATTCAATAATAATCAATTTTACATTTAACAGGTATAGAAATAATAAAAACTAATTATAATAAGTAATTACTTGGACTGTTTATCAAATAATTGTTGTATATATGCTTACAAATAATTTTGATATAGAGACAGAAAGATTCTTTTGGTGAAAAGAAGACAACAAGAAAGAAGATAACAAATCAATTATACCGCTTTGATATTGTAGATAAATTTGAGCATTATTTAAAAAATCTCATGACAAAATAATTGTTAAAGCAATAGAAAATAATTATTGATTTAATAATGCACGTATATGCATATAATATTCTCAAAATTTTAATATAAGTGAAAAATACAGCATTTCAATCTATGGTTATTATTTACATATTAAAGACCTATTCTGTTTCCATTGCTAGGCTTTCTTTATTAAAAAAATCATATATTATATATATATAATTATAAAATTATTAAAACAATCAAAACCCATTTCTTGATCAACAAAAATTAAAACGAAACCAACTAGGTCGAAATCGAAATTAAAACTCAATTCAGAATTACACGCTAAAAGTTCACAAAATGAAAGGTAAATGAATAAGAACCAATTATAAACAAATCTAAAATACTATATTCAAAGAATTATTTAAACGAAACAGAAACCGAAATAACCACGGAAACGAAACCAAAACCGACCAAAACCGGAATCGAAACTAAAAATCATTACTGATTCAAACAAGTTTTAAGAATTAAAATGTTTTTAAATCAATCATTGTATTTGGAGAGCGCAAATGCAGCTACAACTAAAATACAAATGAATATAAATTAATTAACAAAATAAGACAACCGAATCAAAAAAATAATCAGTAGAAATTTTTTTTATATTATATATGTTATAGACGAGACGTGCAATACGTAACATATTAAAATGTCATTATGACCTTTATTATGCAGCACATGCATAGGGTGGACATACAAACAAGAACTATTGTTGCTTATGAATTTTATTCATTGAAAAATAAATTTACAAACAAATTCTTCGAAACGATCTACACGATACATAGCATGCGAAGCACAATTTTAAAAAAAGTTCTTATCGAATTCCAGTCAACGTTTGAAGAACTTACTACGGAGCTGCCCGTTCTAAGAAACTAAGTGCTTGCTCACCTCTCGCTGGTAATTTTCCCTTTCGGATTTCCTGCTTTACACAAGCGACTTGTGGCTTCTTTTTCATCTTCCCTGCCACGTTCTTTGGTCCGTTTATATAATATTAGGCTTATGTACATAGGATTTGTTTCGGTTCTTTAAGATTCGGTCCGAATAAGCGGCTGGTCCGATTATCCAGATTCGACTGTATTTATATATATATATATGCTGTAATTTAAACGGATGTTGATTTTATTTAGAATATGTTTAAGTAGAATATCCCAATAAAAAGAAATGTCTTTGCACCACAAAAACTAAATTTCAAAAAAATCTTAGATAGCCCTGAAGTAATTATACATATGTCTTGAGTTATATTTCAGTCGAGTCAGTTTAATTGGACTTAAAATATTTCACTTTTATAAGCTTCTGTTTATGAGTTCACTAAGTTTTTGTGAAAAATATAATGGGTTTTACTTGAATTTCATACTAGCACATACCAGCTTTTATACATGAATTTATTCCAATTAGTGTAAATTCATTTCCAGCTAAATGATTGGCCGCGGTGGCCCGGTGGTAAAGCATCGGCTTCGGAACCGGAGGGTTTCAGGTTCAAGACTCGATTCCACCGAAGAACCGTCGTGTGAAGGGGTCTGTTGCACGTTAAATCTGTCAGGCCAAATGTCCTCCAGTTGGTGTGGCATGGTGTGGTGAGGGGGGTGCCCGTTCAGGTGTCGTCCTCGTCATCTGGCCGTGGTTCAAAATTACGAGGTCCGTCTCAAAATAGCCCTCGTGTTGCTTTAAACGGGACGTTAATATAACTAAACTGAACTGTAAGGGACCTTATGCAGTAGTCTACTCTACCTATTCGATAATCTACCCATGTTATCACCTACCTAAGAACCTTAAAGAATTTTTTAATAAGGATTGTAGCCAAACTATCGGCATTAAAATATCTTCCGAACAGGCGCGCAAGAACAATATAAAATGTGGAAATTTAAAGAGATATGGCTGTTTTTTTTTAATGTACAGAGAAAACTTTATAACTTTATCATCTTGCAAAAATTAAAACTATTTCGCTTATAAATGCCATAGTAAGAATGTAAAATGCGCGTGTAAAAAATTATCTTTACCTTGTAATTATACATTTTTATAATTTAAAAAATGCCTTTATTTTATTCAAAAGCAGTAAAATATTGAATTTACGCTCCCTTACTTTTAAGCATGCGTTATTGTTAAATATTTTTCGCCTTGAGAGCTACTGTAAAAATATTTTCAAAAAGGAGAATTATACTCTATTTTGCATAGTTATAATATTAAATGCAGCATATAAAAAACTGAGGCACTAATTCATTGGACAAGTGAAATGCATACTTGGATAGAATATTAAGTACATGTGTGAGTCCGTGTCAGTTTTTTTTGCCTTATGTGATGCAAACTACAGGCTGAATATACGATGGTTAAATTAGATGTCTGATAACCTTTCATTTTAACATCCGCCATTCTTTGTTGATCGACAAAGAATAGTCGGCAAAATGCGACATTTTTAACCTTGTCGGTTATTATGCCAAATGTTGAGGAAACTATGAGGATTCCTCTTACGTTTACAACAATTTCATCACATGTTCAATAATCTACCGGCAGAACTTCTGCGAAATCTGTAGCGTATATATATCACTCTACTAATCAAAAATGTCCTCAAAGTATAACATTTAAATCACTTCCATTTTATCACTTGTATTGTCAAATCGTCACCGGAGTCCGTCGCATGATTTCTTAGGTAAAAAAAACTTCTAATAATAACAGTAATAATGTTTGTAAATGCGTTATCTTACTCGCTTTTCGTTCCGTCGGCTTTCCTGCCGAATGTCTTGCAAACTATAGTCTGAATATCCACCGCTCCGATTTTCAAGTCGGCCGACAAAAAACAGTTGGCAAAATACGTCCACTTCATTTCACCTCGTCGGTTATTATATCAAATGTTGAGCAAACTATGGATTGAACAAGTGTCAGTTCCATCTTATGTTCGATAATCAGTCGATCTTTGTATTGATTTTTTAATCGACTCGGAGAATAGCAGGAAAATGTATTCACCAATCGCCTTGTCGGTTGTTGGTCGAACATTGTCATTCTACCAACTTAAATCATTCCTCCGGTACTTCGATTGTTTATAATAATTTAATTCGAAGTTGGGTTTTAAATTATGATATTCTTTGATACTAAATTCACAACACCAGCGTTCTGAAGTAATAAGACTTTTGCCGACGAAATTCTCAACTTCTTGTCGACGGGGGGGGGGGGGGCAAACGGTCACCGACGGGGGCAATTGCACCCCCTCTACAATTTTCGCCTCTGCTGTGTGTGGCCTTTTCTAAGTTTTTTTTTTATTATTTTTTTCTCTAAAAAACTAATTGTGTATTTATTTGTTCAGTGTGTTTATGTTTAGAACTGACGCCTATAAGACGCGGAGCAGCAATTTCATCGACGAACTCAAAAAGCTACAAACCAGGCTAATTTTCAATCTAATCGCTCTACACAGCAATGCGAAAAGCGAAATGAAATTGAAAATATTACAATCATGTGCAACACGTCGTTTTCAAGATGCTTTCAGGGTTTCATAAACGGCTTTCAGATACGATGTTTCAATTGACAACAGGTCCATCCAATGAGTTGCTAATGGATCTATAGATTCAGTTTCCCCACATTGTAAGGCACTGAAATGCAGAAATGAAGCAAATGGATTGTGTTTCGCAAATGGTAAAGTGAAATTAATGCCATTGGTTCCACCACCGGGGCCATTGTACTCAGTGGTTTCAGGAACTGGAACGGAGTCCATACATTTCCTTACAAATATGCAAAAATATAACTACTTCCAAATGACTTCATTTTAGGCAACAAATATTACCAGGGGCAATTTCATGCCAACTTTTAAGCCAAGGGACATAAAAATCAGTTGATTACGCAATTAACCAAGATGATGTCGTCAAGTATCCTCCAGAATTCTTGAATTCTCTGGATTTGCCAGGATTGCCGCCTTCTTCTTAATCTTCAATTAAAAATAAGATCAGTGATCATAATGTTGCGAAATATCAATCAACCGCGTCTATGTAACGGCACACGGCTAGCAGTAAAAAATATTATTGCACATTGTGATCGAAGCAACCAATCTTAAGGGAAAATATAAGGGAGATATTTTGATACCCCCGCATGCCAATGGTACCAACTGACGTACCATTTGAATTTAGACGACTGCAATTTTCAGTGCGGCTTGCTGTCGCTATGACCATAAATAAATCTCGGGGTTAGTCAGAGTATTTGCGGCGTCAATTTCGAAAACCCATGCTTCTCTTATGGACAGTTGTATGTTGCCGGTTCCCGCTTAGGAAAACCGTCAGCTTTAAATGTTTATGAGCCTGGTAATCAAAAAATATTGCATATAATAAAGCATTACAATAAAAATATCACATTATTACTGAAATTTACGAAAGAGAAAACTTATTTTTGTAAGTAATCGTCGTTTGTAATTGAGACACTAAATCAATAAATCAAAGTGATCACTCAGAAATTCGTTTTATTTATTTTTACTAATGGACTGTGCATGGCCAATAACTTTAAACAGAATGAAGACTGTCGGGGCAGCTAGTACTAAATATAAAAATATTAATGATGTACTTGCACTTAGAGAAATTTGTTTAAAATTGTTATACTTTCTTTTAAAACTGTTTCTCTTTTGATGAGTTTGGTGGGCCTTTAACTATTAAAGGGTACTTTGTGCAAGCATTCTTTAAAAACATTCCTCACCAAATAGAGACAACCTTACAGATTGAGATACAATAGACTTTCTGCAGAAAATCATCTTTAAATTACCCATTTTAATATTAATTTTGGTGTTGTTGAATATTTACGTTTATCTAATTTTAGCTGGTACCCGGCACTTTGCGATCGCCAAATATTATATATGTAGATAGATAGATAGATAGATAGATATAAGTGCAATCAATCAATAATTTGGCAATGTTTTATCGAAGTAGGATGAACGGTACGATAGTACATAAAATACGAACAAACAAATATTCCTTTTTATATTTTAGATTTGTGTATTCTTTTAGTATTGTAAAACTTGGGTGTTCTTTCAGAATGGTAATGAAAGAAGCTATTTATTGTATCTCGTGATTCGTTTAATGTTCGTTCGGAATTCTCAAGTTTAATATTAGAAAAGGTGATTAAAATATTTTCTTTTAAAATTGATTAAACATAAAAAATATATTTATACCATAAAATCTTTCATATAGTTGAAAAGATAATTTTTGAAAATTAAGATGGAGCAAAATTATTCGTATTACAATATTTTTGGGTGGTTATTGCTGAAAAAAAAAATCAACACCCTCAAGGTTGGTCTCCATAAAACTTTCTCGCATAATCTATACTTATAATAAAGCTCAGTGTGTGTGTGTGTGCGTGTGTTGGCGCTCTACAGCTACCAAATTTGGTACATGTATATCTTGGAGGTCGGGAATGTGCACCTCGGAGCCCTTTTTTCGAATTTTTAATTAGAATTTGAGTTAATTAAAATTAAGCGAAATTTCGACGGAAATTTGAGCTATAACTTCCGAAAATACTATCACACAAACATGATTTTTACATCAATTTAAAGATTAAAAAATTAGCTTTCTAATGGTATCATTGTTTTAATCTATCACTTAAGTTTCTATTTTTAACGAATTTTTAAAGAAATATTTTAACCATGTTTTTTTTAGCACGTGACTGCATAAAATAAAAGAAAGCAATGACGGAAGTTTAAATTTAAAAATAAAAAAAAACTATCATCGCAAATTAAATCTAAAGAAATGCTACTTTTTGCCCGTGACTGGATAAAATAAAAGAAATATAAAATGCGATATTTTCTAAAAAAATAAATGCAAGGCAAAGGTTTCTATAATCGTTTGCACTATCTAAATAATTCAACAAATCTTCATTATTTACGGTAAATCTGATTGAATGTAGACAGGATATGCATTGAAACCCCGACTTAATGGCATACTTCTCTAATCGTTTGCAATATATGTATCATTAATTCAATAATTTTTTTTCCATTATAAAATGTGATAGTTTCTAAAAAAATATATGCAAAGCCAAGGTTTCTATAATCGTTTGCAACATCTAAATCTTTTATTCAATAATTTTTTTTTCCCTTTGCTTTCTTTAAAAACACTTATTTAATATTTTGGCAACATCACCGAAAAAAAAAAAAACATTTTTAATATTTTGGAGGCATAACCGATAAATTATTAGATCATTAAACTCAAAAAGTTTTTCCGAATAAAGTTACCGACTCTTTAACTACTAATAACTGAATCTTTTAACTTTAACTATTTCTTGAATTTGGTACTGATTTTAAAGAAAAAATAACATATATTTTTTATCTATACTTATAATAAAGTTCAATGTGTGTGTGTTGGCGCTTTACAGGCCAGACCGTGGGATCTACAGCTACCAAATTTGGTACATGTATACTTTGAGGATCGGGAATGAGCATCTCTGAGCCCTTTTTTTAAATTAGAATTAGCCGAATTTTTAAATTGGAATTTGAATTAATTAAAAATGAAGCGAAATTTCAACATTTTTCAGCTATAACTTCTGAAAATATTATCGTACAAACATGCTTTTTACATCAAGTTAAAGATTTTAAAAACTAGCTTTCTAATGGTATCAATGTTTCAACATACAACTTAAACTTCTGCTTTAAACGAATTGTTAAAGAAATGTTTTAACCATATTTTCAACAATATATTTCGGATAAAGCAATAAAATTTAATCTGCAAGAGCACGTCAAAGGGAAAAAATTAGGTTTTATCACCATTTTGCTATCATTTTGACGGAAGTTCAAATTTAAAAAAAATCAACTATTACTGCAATTTAAATCTAAAGAAATGTAACGTTCAGCACGCGACAGGATAAAATAAAATAAATATAAAACGTGATATTTTCTTTAAAAAATACAAGGCAAAGGATTCTATGACCGTTTGCAATATTTAAATCATTAATTCAATAAATTATCTTTATTTATACAGGATTGAATTTATACAGGATATGCATTTAAATTCCGACCTAATGGTCAATTTGTTAAATATTAGAAATAGGCATACATATTGTTTAGTGCTTTTAGCTTGGTCTGAATGAAGTAAATAATTACATTTTATGTGGCTTGAGCATAGATGAATACTGAGTTTTAGATTTTTTCATACTTTGATCAGTGAGTCACATTTCACAAAATATTTCTATTAATATTTTAAATAAAAGTTGCTACATTAATCAATCATTAAAACTGATTAAAACTTATTATGAAAACGTGCTCTTTTAGAACTTTCCGTACATCATCTTAAAGAAAATATTAATTTCAGACCAATCAATGCGCGGAATTAGTTGAAGGCTAATGAATATGTGTTTTAATAGAAAATTTTAGAACACATTACTCATGGCGAGCCAGCTGGTCGCCAAAGAGCCCCTTCCTAGAGCCCCTGCCAGAAATAATTAAATAAAGTGGGACCTGAATCGGGAACTAAGAGAAAATCCTGGAATAAATTAATATGGACCAATTCAAGACAAAGTCAAGGAAATCAATCAAAGTTTAAATTAAAACAAGAGACATCATTACAACTCTACCCCCCCCCCCATCAAGACATCGAAATACATCGGCGTCCTTCGACACACACCCCTGTCTTACAGTGATGCCCAAGTCAGAGGTTAAAATTTAAATATATATATTAAATGCGATACCTAAATTTCCTTTTGCTTTACATTAATATAAAAATCCATTTTAACTAAGAAATTAAAGATATAAAAAATAATTATGAGTTGTGCTTGTAAAAATATAGTGTTAACTTAGATGATGAACTATTTTTAATAAATATTAATAAAAATAAAAGGTGCAGTGCACAGATGGGTTTAGGGTTTTTTTTTTTTTTTTACTTAGCTTATAAACTTTTACTTTCGTTTAATGTTCATTCGGAATTCTCAAATTTAATTTTAGAAAATGTGATTAAATATTTTCTTTTAAAATTGATTAAACATAGAAAATATATTTATATCATACAATCTTTAATATAGTTGAAAAGATAATTTTTGAAAATTAAGATGGAGCAAAATTATTTGTACTACAATATTTTTGGTAGTTATTGCGAAAAACGCTTAAATTTAATTATTTAAAAAACCCAGGGTTGTTCCCCCGAAAACATTCTCCCATAATCTTTAATAAAGTTGTTACCTCTGAGAATGACTTGCATGACATTTGCGTACTATAGCTACAAAATACTAACCCTTAACTTTTATTTAGCATTTCTACAGAATTTATTGTCTCCTCGGCGAGTTATTTGGAGATTAATCCTTGGTAAATAGATGCGGTTGAGATTCAATTTAAAAAAAAAAAATTAGATTATTGTACTTTCCCTATAACCATCCCGTAGATGTAAATAATAAGCTGATCAATCGGATGAATGGTTAAGAAGGCATAAGAGACACAGACAAACATTAATTTTTATTCATATAGATTTTCACAGAAATCCCCTTATCGTTTTTATATTTTAAATAATCTTGTTCAAAATGATTTCTGTATTAATGTAAAGGTAAGGTAACTTATCACTTTTAAAGGCATATTAAAAGTGATAAGTAAATTAAATTATTATTTTCAATTTTAAAAATTATTATTATCACTTGTTAAAGGCATATTAAAAGGAATCATTTTAAATATGCCTTTAAATTTTAATTTCTCGTTTCAAACACCACTGTAGGGTGTGGTTGTGTGTCGAAGGGCCTGAAGCACTTCCTAATATTGGGGGGGAGAGGGTTGTGATATTTTTAAAAAATTTAACCTGAATAAATTTCATCATTTTTCGCACAATTTGGCCCATATTAACTTCATGCTACAATATTCACTTATTTCCTGATCCCATTCCACTTTAATTAATTCAGCAGAAGCTTTATAAAATATCAGTATCTTATGTTATATAAGACAAGGAATTAAATTTTCCAACAGCTTTTCCTCATTCCTCTCTGTGCATGTGTGAGCGCTCGTCCTCCCGTTTGTACCTAAGAACCGGAAGTCTCTCTTCAATGCCTTCGATACAATCATCCTGAATTTTTAAAAATAAAATGCTTACATATATATAACGTAAACATGTGTGGCACAGAAATCGCGCTTATTACTTACTAGCCGCCTTTGGCGACCAGCTGCTTCGCCATGAGTAAAGCGTTCTAAAATTTTCAATTAAATCACATATTCATTAGCCTTGAAGAAATTCCGGACATTGATTGACCTGAAATTAATATTTTCTTACACCTTTTCCTAATAATATTCTTTAATTTTATAAATGTCAGTTTGAACCATCGGTTATGATTCCAAAATATTAAAAAAAAATTTCGATGATGTTGCCAAAATATTAAATATGTTTTTTTTAAAGAAAGCGAGAAAGGGAAAAAAAGTATTAAATTAATGATACAGATATTGCAAACGATTACATAAATATGCCATTAAGTCGTGATTTCAATGCATATCCTGTCTAAATTCAATCAGGTTTACCGTAAATAAAGATTTATTGAGTTAATGATATAGATATTGCAAACGATTGTAGAAACCTTTGCTTTGCATTTATTTTTTTAGAAAATATCACTTTTTATATTTCTTTTATTTTATCCAGTCACGTGCTGAAAGTAGCATTTTTGTAGATTTATTTTGCGATGATAATTTTTTTTTTTATTTGAGCTTCCGGCATTCTTTTATTTTATCTAGTGACGTGCTAAAAACATGGTTAAAATATTTCTTTAAAAATTCGTTAAAAATAGAAGCTTGAGTTTTACATTAAAACACTAATACCATTAGAAGGCTAATTTTTTAATCTTTAAATTGATATAAAAATCATGTTAATACGATCATATTTTCGGAAGTTATAGCGGAAAAACGTCAAAATTTCGCTTAAATTTTAATTAATTCAAATTCTAATTAAGAATTCGAAAAAAGGGCTCCGAGGTGCACATTCCGGACCTCCAAGGTATACATGTACCAAATTTGGTAGCTGTAGGTCCAACGGTCTGGCCTGTAGAGCGCCAACACACACACACACGCACACACACACACATTGAGCTTTATTATAAGTATAGATTACTGAATGGCAACAATCAATGCTAAACAAAGCATCATACGAATTTCACACTTCTTCATTGAACGTTTTTACAACTGCATTGAATCAAACGCTTCACTTAACTAATTAATGGAGCTTCAAAAAATTATTAGAGATACCAAGAAGTACAATCAGTCAGAGAGCATATATAAAAAATCATGAAGAAAAGTTTCAAGTAAAAGGTTTAATACACATAAAAAACGAGAACAAAAATAGGTTAAGCCATTATACGATGGTAATCTCAAATGACTTGCGTATGCCTAAGGAAATTGACGCTTATATTTTCTAAAACGCGTATCTTTTTAAAAAAAGGTTTTTGTATTAAAAGTCGAAAGAATATCTTTATATCAATTCCGTCCATTTTTCTTTTCATTTTAATAATATTTAATATTCAATTTTATACACCATCTGAAACAATGCTTATAAATACTATTATAGGATTCAAATTCGCAGATTAAAATATTCAATCGAATATTTTTATTAATCTATAATTCCACAGTAAGATTTTTACTTCCTCTTTTAGTTCGTAATATACATACTTTTAAATTTCAAATACTTGATTCATGTTTTTCAGTCGTATAAAATAATAAAGTGAAATATTTTTAATGCCTTTCATATTTATTATTTAATATTCTAAAAAGTCAATTTGGACGAACAAACTGATCGATAAAAACAGCTAGTTTGAGAAAAAGAAATTAAACGTATTCGGGTAATTTTTCTGCAAACAAGATTTAATTTAAAAAATTAAAAACATGATTAAATATTTTTCCCCGATTTCGCCATTAGTGCAGATTTCTGTAATTTAAAATAATGAAAAATAGAAGGAAATAATATTTTTCTCTTCGGATAATCTTATGCACGAAATGATATAGTGCAAGCTGTGACCTGCCTTCCTCCATTCCAGACTCGTATAATATTTTGAGTCTTCATCAAATTAAAACACAAACTTATAAAACTCTAATTTAAGAAAAAAAGAAAATTTCTTAAATTAGGGCAACGTTTGGAAGCAGCCAGTTTGAAGGTACTGCACAAGATGAAAGAGTAGACATTCCGTTATTTTGTAAGGTAAAACCCCCAAATGCTTCTATTAAAGAAACTTAGTTGCACATTTTCCCGACCATTTTTGCTTACTTTTCTTAAAAGGGCAAGTTACACTTTAAGATGAAATTCAAAGAACAAAATCTCATTTTTAATGGAATATGCAAAATGCAGACATTCATTCGATGTTCAATGAAAAAATTCTAAAAAATAAGAACAGGGGACTAGAAGAAATGAAGGATAGTTTAATTTTTTTCGCATAATTCGTGAACTTTCAAGAGTTAATGACTCACACGATATAAAACATTATAATGCAAAAGGTGTGAAAAAAAATTTAAAATTTAATAATAAAACTATTTTTTTTAGTAAAAAGATATCGTTTAAAGCAATCGAGGTAATTATTCTTCTCTTATAATGCTTTTGACAAAGATTTTTGGAAATTGGAAATAAAATATAAAAAAAAATTTCTTAACTGAAAAATTTTGTATAAATATTATTAAAAAAGGTGATAATATTTTACAACGGGAATTAATTTAACAGTTGTTAAAATCCATTAGTTTTACTCACCATTAATCATTATGGTACTTTTCTTCAATTTGAATTGACTGGTTTATAAAAGAAATTAAAAATCTCACAAAGTCAATTATTATTATAAAATAGTTTTGTTTGAAGAATATGAAACACAGATGTTGCTATAAAAGGAATAAAATACCACATAAAAGAGGTAATAGTAGAAGACGATACTACAGAAGTATAGACTTCATAATTTGCAACTTTGAGCAGAACTTCAATTTCTGATGTAACATCGCAACTTTTAATTTTCAAACTAGTTCTTACATGAAGTTACGTCACTTTTTATTCCTTTTTAATAGGAATTATACTAACACTCACACTAATATAAAAGAGTAAATTTTCACAACTATAATTCTCAAATTTTGATGATTAAACTACCAATAAGTCCATTGTAGCTATACATCAAGAATATCGGTATAATATTAATGAAATATTATGATCAATTTTTTCAGTACCTTCTAAAATAGAAAAAATTTTCAAGCTATAAGTAGCACAAGAAAGATAACTGAAGACTCAGTCATTTAGGAAATAAGTCTTTGTCCAAGCACTCTAGGAAGAAAAAACGAAAAATTTCTGGATTTTTTCAGTTTAAAAAACTGCTTTCAGTTGTAATTATATTAGAAAATGTGCAAGCGCTAATTTTCTTAAATCTGATTATTCAACCCTTACAATGGTTATCTACCAGGCAAGTTGATAGTTACATATTTCTTGGGCATATATGAAATAATGGCTTCGTGTAAGTTTTAATTTTCATTTATCAACTTTCTAGTAATCAGGATAGTATTTTCAACCACTCCTGACAATTTTCATCGTGGCTTAGTTCAGAGCAGACTTTTATAATAAGAATCTATATTTTACATACTTAATAATTTTAACATTTTTTTCTAAAAGTCTTCAATAATTTCATCACATTCTAAAATACAATCATTTCCGTTTTTTTTAAAAAAGGTCATTTCTTGAATTTTTCAAATAAAATTGGAAATAGGATTATTGTAACTCTAAATTGGCATAATCAAATAGTTATATTTGTTTATAGGTGATATAATATGAAAGAGAATATATTTCTATTGAAAAAGAGTAAAAAAAAAACTTGAGAATAAAATAAAATCGATCAATTTCATAACATTTCCACTATGATCTCTTCAAATTAGGTTCATTATTGCATTCAGATGCAAAAAACAGGTATTATAAATTACCTCAACAGTTGGGAATAAAGCGGTTTAATTATGAGCTTCCCTGTCACTAATATTGGGTAATTAATAAATTAATTTGGGGAAAAACGTCGTTTAATAAACTCCCTTGGGCAAGATTATTAATTATAGGCTTGTTTTCCAACGCATACAATCATTTGAAATGGAAAGAAAAAAAAGAAAAAAAAAAAACTCTGCAAAATCTCAATTTTCCTAAATGACTGTACATCATCCAAAATTTATACTCATATAAGGTAGAAACAATAATAATCATAATGAAAATATTTTAATAATAATCGGCAGTCCGATATCTCAATACATTTGTGCAGAATAATACACATACTAATGGCAATAATTAAAATGAAACTGAAATCTAAGGAACGTTTTTCTGCTCTTGCAATTATGTATTAAAATCTTTGATAAATACATTTTCCACTCAGCAGCAAATGAAACAGCATTCATTAACAAGTAAAACGCAGAAGCTTAATTAGTTAATTTTTTTTCTTACCAGCATATTTCAGATACTTTTTGATCCCCTTTTCGACGTCACCCTCCAACATGTGCAGATGATACACATCCTAAGAAATCATTTATATAGAAAATTAAAACATCTAATCGTAGAAATTTTTTTCAGTTTCTGTAGCTAAAATCATAGACCTACAGTGGTTGTACAAGGTAGATTTTAGGTTTAAATATAATCATAGAACTTTAACTCATACAAAAATTCAAATATGGTGAAATTAGATATTATTAACAAAGTTATTGAATTTTAAAGTTGACTTCTTCCTAAGGCACTACATGACTTACAAATTATAATATTTTATTATATCTTTGAAGCACTGATTTTGATTTGTACATAAATAATTAGACTTACACATTAAAGTGTCTTTTTTTCCTTTTATATTATATATATATATATATATATATATATATATATACACACACTAGCAGTTGCTTAGCCAAAAAGAAACGCTTCTGAATTTTTAACTTTTATTTATTTCAACACAGAAGTCATTAAGTACAAGGAAGAAGCGATGACACACGTCAGAATATTTCTCGATACAAAAGCAGAAGAGACCGAAATTAACCATTCAATGATTTTTATAATAAGATTTTCATAAGGATTTCTTTGACATGTAAATTATAAAGAGAAATTTAAGTATTTTTAAAAGAATGGTACAAACTTGAAGGATTTTTATCCTTTAGAAAATAAAATAGGGTAAATGGCACATACCAATAACAACTGCAAATTTTTGCTATAAACTTCAGAAATAGCCTTCACGGCTGGAAATAGAAAACAAAAATAATAATTTCATAGCCAGTTATCAAGATAAAACATATGTTTGATTAATGAAAAGACAAGTTACCTTTATCAAAATTGTCCAAAAAATATGATCCTCTCCACTGAGTGTATATAGGTTTAATTAAGCCCACAATATTATGCTGAAAGATATTTTATTCAGATCAGAAATTTTAGCATGAAAAAATAGAAGAGAACATAAATCTTTGAGAAACCCTGTAAAGTTCTTAGGGATTCTTTAAGATTGCCTACTTAAGATTAAATTTATTACAAGAATGAATTAATATTAAGATAATTACAAGAATTAATTAAAATTAACTAATTTTTTAAAATTAAGAAATAAATATGAACAGATTCATCAAGTTTAACCACAATATTTTCTGCGGAATAATGAGCAAAAATGAAGAGTAACAATTTTGACAGAAGAAACTATTTGTTTTATATTAAAAAGTATATTTCTAAATATTTTTCATACTTTGAAAAGTCAATTTTCATGCTTTAAAAAAAATTGCATTTTCCTAGAAATTTTAAAAACAAAAGTCTTTAAAAATCCAACTCTTTAACAGAAGTTATTTCTTTTGAAAGAAATAAAAGAGGAAAGCAAGAAGTATGTTCAAAACAATTTTAAGAATAAAAGATCTGAAAAAGGGAACGCTGAAAATTTAGAAATATCAAATAATGATATATGTTAAAGTAACACATATTTATAAAAAACATAAAATGTAAAGCTCAAGAGAGATTGTTAATGCAAAAATTAAAATACATTAATTCAATATATAATAAGTAATAAGTTGTAAGATTTTAATGGATTCTGAATAACAAAAAAATATTACAAAGATAATTCAGCTAGCAGCTTTTTGTTCCATTAAATAGAGCTGCAGGTTCTAAAGTTTTGCATTAAAATTATTGCATAAAATTTTCTCAGAAATTTAAAAAATGCATGGCATACAAAATGGCTTTAGAGGAATAGATTAGTTATCTGATTTTAAAACAATTCAAGTTTTTTTTTTTTTTTGTTTTTCTTGCAGGAAGGGGAGGAAATAAATTCTAAGTTTGATACCAAGTTAAATGACAAAAACAGAAAGAAAAAATATTCTCTAAATTTTCATGTCACATTAAAATAGTGCATGACACAGATCTATGATCAGCAGATTTTAACCAAATGTACCAAGACGACACTCCAATAGAAGCTCTAGAACAAGATTTTATTTCTATTATCCACCAATAAATAAGCTGAGATATTACCATTTTCTGAATAACAGAAGAGAATTGATTAAAGTACAATGAATATGAACGAAGGCTTTGGTAAGAAATTTAACCATAATTCATTAATATCTCAAGAATATTAACCAACAAATGAAATCTTGAGCAAAGCATGGAAAAGGTAATAGCCTTAAAATGTAATTATTCAATAAAAATTATTTTTAATATATATTTTGTCATAATAACATACCTTACATGAATTTATTTTAATAAGCAACAGACTATCTACAAAATTAGTTTAAAATGTTTCAGATCTCTTCTAAGCAAAGAAATATGTGAAAAAACTAAAACTGATTACAAAATTAATTAAAAATTAAAATTTCAAACCTGTTCTAAGCAGTCAGCTGCAACTGCCAAATTTTCAGTATAAGTGCGAAACAAATCTTCCTCACGAATGCCATCTTGTTTGTGCCCAGCAAGTATATGAATCCTAAACAATAAATGTACATTGAAAATTCTAAATTTCACTGCAAGCAGAACCAGTAAACCAAATTTTACATTTTAAAATTGTGCTTGAATATGTTTAGGGTGGTATAAACACCTTTTAACAAATCAATTCAAATTAATAAATAAGTCAGTTTTAATTTAATTTAAATTGGCGTACACACTAATAATATTTTTAATATTGAGTCATTTCAATGTTATTTTATTGCTGCTTTACTGATAGCACAGTATAAACATCTCAAAAATGACATGAAATCCCCCTTTAAGATATGCCACTAGCTTATTGTTGTCAAGAATCGGTATTGCTTTAAAACTTTAACTATTCTCATAAAACACGGACGTTTCTAGAAATTAGAAAGTACCATCAAAAGATATTTTGTGTGAATGAATACTTAAATTGGCTTGATACTGAAACCTCCTAAGAAAGGGTAAAACATATTTTTAAAAACACTAAAATTACATAACATTGTACTTAGCTATAAAAAATTAAATTACCATGAAGTACTCGTAAACAAATTACACATCTATCACAGTGGAGATTAATTTTAATCATTCCATTCTAATAACTATCATACTCTACATGGAAATTGATTAACTGAACTTATTGCTTTTAATACTGAACTTTACATATGTAATTTGGGATTAATAGAGATCTACCAAAGGGCTAGATAAATTGTCTCAGAGTTTCAACCGTATAAAAAATATATTAGAAATAATCTAATTTTCACCATGAAATTGGATTTCATTTAATGAGCCGACCGAAATACGAAGAGGAAAAGAATTTGGACTCACGCGGCTTTTAGGAAAGAAGAAAAGGATTTGAAATTTTTAACAAATGATTCACTTACTTGAGACAGTATTCAAATACACTTAAGTAAAACCAGTAAGAAAAGTTAGAAAGATAAAGGTTTTTCATCAAAAATCCCAAACATTTTGACAAGATTTCAATGAAATTATACGATACTTACAGAGTATAACAAAGTATTATTTAAGCATTATAATAAAATCTAAAGCAATTTTTAAAAATATCAAAATAAGAGTATATTAATAAATAATTTTTAACTTTGTCATGCATATTCTTCAAAAAGGATCGTATGAATTGTCTTTTTGTTTCATATTTTCTCTTTTTAACTCGAAGCCACATATGTAGGACATCTTATATAAAAATCGCATTGCTTCTACCTTTAATATTCAGAAATTTGTCAAAATTGCACTGAACTTATTTTCAATAGCTTTCTAAGAGAAGCCATAGTGAAGAAGTGATAATCTTTAAACTTGAATCATTGAAAAATAACTACTGAATTCTATTAAAAAAAACCACTAAATACACTTCATGCTTATAATTTAACTACATTCATAAATTGCAGTACATTAGGTATCTTAAAAATTCATTTCATTATTAATTATTATTTCTATAAATATTAAAATTTTAACAATAACTATACAAAAAAGTATCTTATCATCATTGTGCTTTGCTAATTCTGTCAATTCATAAATTATTCATATGCAATACTCATTTTTTTTCTTGCAGCAACATTATTAAGATAGCCATTCACAAATTCTTTGGAAAATTTCCACATGCATGTCATTCCTGTTGAAGAATATAAAAAAGAACTTTCATTGTTGTAGGGCAGTGAGGTTTTGATTGAATCCACAGGTAATGAAGAATTTAATTGGATAGGCCAGAATGCAGATGTTGATCGGGATCAGAAAAGAAAAACTTGTAGATAGCATTCCTCAAAGTGTAGAGACTATCACTTCAAAAACATATGTAGAGCCATCTAATTAGCAAATTTTCTGTAACCAAAGGATTAAAGTATATGAAAGGTATCAACTGAAACTTTTGCCTTCAAAGCAAAGTGAAGGAAAATTTTAGAATTTTTTAAATATAAAAACCTATATACATTCCTGTATTTTTAAGCTAATTTTACAGAAATGAATTTCAATACTGTCCAAAGCAAATAAAATCATTGTGAAAATATTAAGTTATTGTCCTCCCTTCATAAAATGGGATAAGCCTAAGTAGTTTTATTCATCAATTTCTGGTCGTTTCCATAAATATCATTGTGATTAAATTGTCATCATGATATGCATTCTTATATATTATATAATTTTCATGACTGAAGTACAAAAATATTTCACTTAGCCTACCTGCAGAGTTCGGAGAAAGGCTAAGATCAGAATTCCTGAAATCCATTGTACATCATCACTTTACTTTCAAAGCAAACAAAATACTAAGAAACGATCCACAGTATTCAATTAAACATTCTGACTAATTAGGTAAAAATCTCGAAAATGCAAAAAACACTGTGCTAAAATATTTTGTAAAATATCTTTCATATGTTGATTAATTAAAAAAAAGTCCTTTGATGTTTTGTAATGTAATTCTTTTTAATTTAAATAAATTATTATTAATTACTTCTAATTAAATTTTGACTGTATTTATTATCATAATTGCAATATAGCAATATCATATTTCTATTTTATACTATTTGTTAGGAGTGATAATTTTTTTCTCTCATGATGGATAGCATTCCTCTGACTATCCAATGCCTTTAAATGAGTTCATTTTATATGTTTAATAATGTAAAACGCCTGTTTGGCCTCACTGCACCCTATACCTTAAGGAAATTTGCTAATGCTGTGCCTCCTTCTCAATGTGCTATATTTTATTAATTTTTCATTTTTTGTTATAATCTCTGCCTCGCCTCCTAGCCCACAAGAAAACTAATTTCTAGTAGTTTTTTTTAAACTAAAAGATTAAGCAAATTTTATAATTTAGTAAATATATTTAATAAAAATGATACATTAAAAAAACTTTAATGAAACATATAGAAGAAAATTCTTGTACACAATAAACTTGATATATCATAATAGTAAATAAATTACAAGTTGTATATATTTTCCAAAATATTTTTGACTTATCCACAATTTTATTTGACCAGAGAAAACTTATTCTTGAATTCTTTTTTATTTACACAAAAGATCAAATCAATCTAATTAAAGAAGTTATTCAAAGGTCATTTTTACATCCCTTCACTCTGCTAGTATCCTTGATGGAAGCAACACTCACCAGCTTCTCAGCATGGCTTTGGATTGAGGAAGCAATCATTGACAGAGAATAATGTAAGCAAAGTCAGTGATGGTACATTATAAATCTAAGAATGACTGATAATCAAATGTTTATTGTTAGAATAAAATAATTTTTGAGAAACTATAACAATAAATGCATTTAAAATAAAAATAGTAATATCCAATACAAGGAAAACAGCTTTTATATATAAGTAAAAATAGATATTTACAAAATCTGGTGATGTTAACCAGATTATATAAAAGTATTAAATTATTTAAAATAGCACATTAAAATAGGAAGCAATATAATTTGAAGCAAAAGAAATGCTAAAATCTTTTCTTTTTAAATATCCCATCAATCATATCAACTATCCTTTCAGAATTTTAACAACCAAAGTTTAGACTTTTTATATGTGTCATTATGGATGCACTCCTATGATTCTTAAATGACACTTGAAACAACCTCATCTGTTTCATTGAAATACATTTTGTATATTTATTCTTTCACAATCAATCCAACAAGGCAGAAAAAATTAATGAAAATTAAACGGATATAATGGTCTTAATTTTAGTAAGTTAAAAAAGTAAAATAGGAAAGAATCAGCGAAGGATACATTTTTGACTTATTACTATTGGCAATCACAATAAATTCCTAAGATGGGTTTATTTAAAAAAATCATTACTTGAATTTTTACTTTGGACAACCATAAAATAAGTACTGAGGCATCCAAAATTTTAAATCCACGGCTTCATTTTTAATCATGTATAAAAGTAAACTTTAAGAAAAGAGTTAATTAAATCTCAAAGATAATAATAATAATGTTTTAATGGAGGAGAAAATGAGATTTTAGCACTAAACAGCATTTGTTGATACATACTTCTGGCATAACCACAGAACTATATTTTGCTGCTTTGATGTTAATGAAACAATCATGATTTTTCATATTTTAAAAAACTATCCATGAAATAAAAAATTAATACTTAACACATTAATTGGTCACAATTTATTAACTAGGAAAACAATACGAAAAGTAATGTGGAAAAAAATTCTATGCACAGTCCCCAGAATAACAAAATTATTAATGCTAATAAAACTTTTTTCCTAAAGTCCTGTTGATAAAGTGATAGGTTGGTTGGTTGTGTGTGGCTTATTGGAACATGAGCCACACTTGGCCAAACTGCGCCAAGCATATAGGTAAAATTAGAACAGACATTTAAAACTACACGATTTTAAAAGCAGACGTAAGTTATTGAAACCACATGAAATGTATCGAACACATGAGTATTAAAAAAGAACGATTTTAACGTAAGACAGGTAAAATTAGCAATGTAAGCAAAGAGCATAGGTTATCAAATATATTGTAAAAAACAAATAACTTTCAAGTAATTAAAAAGATTTGGATGGTATGTTTCATCCATCAAGTCATGCAAGGTAACAGATAAGGAATTAAAAAAATTTTGGGATGAGAATTAAAAGAAGAAGATTCGATCAAAATATGCTTAACAGTAACATTAGTATGACAAGTAGAATATACGGGTGCGCTTTCTCCAAAAATGAGGTGCTTATGTGTGAAACGTGTATGTGCTATATGGAGTCGAGTCAATTTGACATCGAACTCTCTTATACGGAGGACTAGCCACAATCCAATGGAAGGTTTGATGGAATACAATTTATTATGGATATGCAGTTCCCAACTCCACTGCCAAGTTGAGAAAATATGCCTAATTAATGCTCTCTTTGCATCGCCATATGGCAATTCTTGTGACTAAAGAGAAATAGCCGTTTTTGCTGCATAATCAGCCGCTTCATTTCCATATATTCCCACATGACATGGAACAAAGCTAAAAAGTATGTTAAATCCGTTATTCCCGAGAGAGTGCAGAGTAGTTCAGTATTTCTAGGGCAAATGAATGCAACCGATTTTCATAATGGCATAGCGCTTTCTAAGGCACTCATGCTATCTGTGTATATAATAAAATTGCGTTGATTAGCAGAGGAAGTAACCGAAGCGCACAACATTTCAGCAGTAAATATAGAACAATAATTATGCAAACGACAGCTCCCCGTCTTGGATGGAATAATAATGCCACAACCGACATAACCATCCGACTTCGAGCCGTCAGTAAAAATTGGTGTGAAACCTGAATATTGACAACGATCATATAGGAATAGCTGCTTGAAAACTACTGACGCTGTTGTGGATTTATCAAATCCAATGAAGGGATTCAAGAAGGAAACCTGTGTCACATCCCACTTAAGGGACGAAGTTTGCCTTTGGCACCCATGCAGCATGGAAAAAGGAATTCGGGATCCAACGGCACCGCCCTCCACGGAGCCAAACAAGGGAAGGCAATTGCTGGCTCTGGGAATTCCCAGTTTCAGTATCCACCTTGATGCTAGCTGGCAACCTATACGCTAAGGGCCACTTCCAGGAACGTCTACCACCCTTAACGCAGAGCCCCAGAAGGTGACCCCTTCGCTTGATCCCCTTGAGCAGACCAGTCAAATGACCAGGATACCAGCCGATTGATATACCGGGGACCGGAATGTACCACCCGTCTAATGGGCCATCACGCATTGCCAACACGTGGGGGTATTTACTGTCCATGAGAAGCAAGAAGCAAACAGAGTGGCGACAGCTTCTCATGGAGAGCTTCCTCGCCTTCCCTCGAGGGATAGAAGGATCAAGCAGACAGTAGAAGGCGTAGAGGAGAATAAACTGAAAAGAGAGAAAAGATCCCTGGTTACCTCGGGATTAATAAAGTGATAGGAACATGAGAATTCAAAACATTAATCCAATCTATAAATTTATATATTTCTGTTGGAAATAAAAGTCATTTTCAAATTACTATAAGCTGAGGAAAAATACAATTTAATTATTACAATGGCAGAAAATATTTTTGCAAAATTAGATAATTTAAAACAAATAGTTTCTTACTTTTTACACTCCAGTGCTTGAGCATACTTAATGGCTTTCAGTAACGATTTGTAGAATTTTATCTCATGTCCAGGAATACATGCAAGTCCAGAGCATAGTTCAGGACGGTAATCATCCTTACTACCTATAACCACAAAAAATTACTCAAAACAACTAAACAATGCAATCCAGTTTATAATTTTTCTATTATTGTTGATAGTAAAAAAACATTATGGGTATAAAAGTAACTCCCATTTAATAGAATAACATTCATTTTGGAATTTACATTTCAAATATTTCATATTGATGGAATAGAAAAGGGAAAACACACATTTTAATCATAATTATTCAAAAGAATCTGAAATAATCTATGTATGAAGTTTTGCAAACAAACATATGTGATAAAAGTTATCAGTGCTGTAAGTTAAGTTTTAATTATATTTAGTTTTTGAAAAATTACTAATATATATAATATATACTGATGAAATAGTAATGTATTTTACACTTGAAAGTATTTTGCACAAGGTGGCAAAGTTATACAGTGTTCTTCATCTAAACATACACAGGAGAAATTTTCAGATAACATTTCTTTAATACAGTTTAATATTCCAGCTTTAGGCTCCAAATTTTTTATAATCAATTATCATATATTTATGATATTCAAATAAGATTTAATTTGTTATAAATTTTAATTCAACTTCTAGAGTTTCATACACAATTTAGCCTTTAAATATTAAAGTACTATTCTTTCAACCCACTCTCCTTTCTGATCTACATGACTTATATTTCCCTGTGATAAGTAATTAAAGCAGGAAAAATAAATGTTATTTCCTGAAATATACACTAAAGAAAGACATGTTTCTTCCATTAAATGCTATTATCAAAGCTTTTCAAATTCTTCTACTAGCCTTCCACATTAAAGAAAAATTCAGATAAATTAGAGAAAGTAAAACTATAATTTCTGAATTTTTTCATATTACATTAGAGGTGAAAACATGTACACACACAAAAAAAAAGGTAATATGCTAAAAATATTATTTCATTAATTCATTTTCAAACTAAACTAATGTTGTTTACTAACAATACAGTTTTTCTAGAAACCCCAAAATTAGACTAAAATTAAATATAACCACATCTATCACTGGAATATTAAGAGGAAGGGCGAGGATACTGATACCCTGAGCATCAATGTAGGAAAGTATTATGAAATGAATATTTCCCCTTTTTACATATCAGAAAAAAAAATTAAAAAATTTGCAACCGTTTCCATTAGTTTACAATTAGGGAAGACAGATTTTTTCATTCTTCAACCATGATTACCTGTACTCCTTTAAGGGAAAACTAACTGAATTGCCTTTTAATAGATTGAGGTTTTGGATACTTTCAAGAAAACAAGTTAATATCAAGTTTCCAACTAATCAACAGCTTAAGTTAACTGAGTTGAAAAGGGGACTGCAAATCACAATTAAATATATTATAAACCTAGTTTTAAAACAAATTCATAAAAAATACATATTTTGTCTTATTAAATATATAATTAGAGTGTGGATTCACAATGAATTACTAAAGTCCTTAATAGGCATTTATTTCCTTGTAATATATTGAATATTAATTATTCATTTATTGATTATTTTATATTCCAGTAGACTTGTCCTGTAAAGTAAATTTTAACTATACATTTGAAATAAAATTTCTTTATAATGTTAAACAGAATTTTTTGTTTTCAAATAAAGGAAATCATTAACTAATAGTTATGGCTAATTAAAAAAAAATTTATTGCACAACTTTTCTATGACCTATACTTAAAAAAATAAACATATTTTATAAAAAGAAGAAAACTTAAAATAAATCATTAACATGTTGAATAAGTAGTTAGTGAGTTGAATGATGTAGTTAAATTGATCAGTAAGTAAATTAGGAGTCTCATAATGTGCATTGCCTCGAGGCGCAAAATACCAAAATGTATCGCTAAAGGCATTGAAAAAGAATTTCTTTATGGCAGGGAGTCAGGAAACAACAAAGGGATATTCTGTGCAGCCCACTGGTACCCTTTTTTTGCCGATTTATTTAAGTAGTCTGTAAAATTGAAATCATTCAGTTTCTAAAAAAGTGAAATTCTTTGGACCACAAAAAATGTTGTAATTGGACAAAAAATAATGTAAATTAATTTGATTTAGAGGTCTGGAAATGTGACAGTAATCAATGGTCTGGTAATCAAAGACAGATTTTTGAAAAAGAAAATAGTAAGTCTCTCCCTCTTCAAAACACAACAACATAGAGAAACACTGCAAAGAAAAAAAAACCAACCTAAGTTCTAATGTTGGGCGTTTATAATCACCTAGGTTTCAAGAAAAAGAATACAATAAAAGACTATTTTCAGCACATAGAGTAAGCTATGAAAAAAAAGCTTTTTTTACATAAAATGTATAAGAAAATTTTGAAAGGAATGAATCATATACAGTAAAATCTCGTTACAACGAACTTCACGGGACCGTAAAATTTTTTCGTTATAACGGATATTTCGTTGTAACGGAATGTTCAAAATTGAACATAAGAAACAATTAGATAAAGAAATTATCAAAACCAACCATGAAAAACTGCTTTTCAAGAACATGGATGCTACTATCATCTAAAATATGAAGAAAAAAAATGACTTACCTCTAGGAAAGCAATCACCTTTAAAAAACAGATTGCAAAGAAATAAAAATTTTATTTTAGAAAGTCCGGGATCTTTTTCCGTACAAGGTTAGTCGTCACATTAGAAACTAAGTAGTTTTGAAGATGGTGAATGCTTGAAAAAATCAAGTCCGGCACATTACTTTGTGAATTAATAAATGATCACAATGTCTCCAAACTCGCTAACGCTTCTGTTGAAGTAACAATTGGCGCATTGTCTTCTACCACAGTTTCTTCATTTTCACGGCTTTCGTCATCAGCATCACTCTTGTCGTCTTTAATGGATTGAACGATGTCTTCTTCTGTCAGTTCATAACATGTTAGGACATTGTCATCTGCACCGAGATAATAGTTCAAATCAACCTCATCTGAAATCGAAGTTTTCTTTTTTGTGGCGTTCCAAATTTCTTCTAACTCCGATTGCTGAGTTTCGTTTGGATTCTCTTCTTCTAAATCGGCATCCTCTTGAGCTGAATCATCGTCTACTGAATGGGTTGAATGTTTCCAACAGTTGCCTATTGTGGATTGACTGATGCCATCCCAAGATCCACATATCCATTCAATAGCTTCCTTAATGTTGCATTTTTTATCCACGTTTTTCTCCAAATTGCACAAAATTTGACGCAGTAAAAAGGTTCTGTAGCGGAATTTTACTGCTCGGATGATACCTTGGTCAAGAGGTTGAAGCTTTGATGTGCAATTAGGCGGGAAATATTCCACATGGATGTTATCCAATTTTGGTGGATTATTATGAAGAGTACAGTTGTCAATGGGAAGAAGGATTTTCCTCCTCTTCTTTTTCATATCTTTATCAAAATCGATGAGTCATTCATTAAAAATAGATTGCGTCATCCATGCTTTTCTGTTTGATTTGTAAATGCATGGTAATGATTTACAGTTTTTAAAACATCGAGGTTTTGCGGATTTGCCAATAATGAGAACTTTTCGCTTCTCTGTTCCGGATTTGTTACAGCAAAAGAGGGCAGTGATTCGTTGCTTTGAAGCCTTCCCACCAACACATTTGCCACCTTTTAAGGCCAAGGTTTTTCTCGGCTCAAGCTGGAAAAAAACTCCAGCTTCATCAGCATTGAACACATCATTTGGACTGTATTTTTTGATGAGGGCTGCCATTTCTCCATTTGCTGACCGATTCCATCGGCGCGTCATTTGCCTCCCCAGATATGGATTTCATAACCACTCCGTACCGCTCTCGAAAGCGAATCAACCATCCAAAACTTTTCACTGAAGTTTTCTACACCCAGCATCTTAGCAAATTCTAAGGCTTTTTCCCGGATTAAAGGTCCGGTCAGTGGAACATTTCTGGACCAACATCTTGAAACCATTTGAAAACTGCCTTATGAACATCTTCAAATTGGGCTTTACGCAACCTTTTTCTTTGAGGGCCAAGAACAGAAGTTTGCAGTTGCTTAAAAATGTTTTCACGATCTTTTAAAAAAGTTGACAATGTTGATGGAGAAATGCCATACTTTTTAGCCACCTCACCTTTTTTAATTCCATTGTCTACCTTGGATATGATGTTTTTCTTTTCTTCCAAAGAAAACTGTTTCCTTTTCACAGAAGGAGCCATCACTTATCGAGCTGTAGAGTACGCAGAAACCTTACTTTTCGTAACACTTCTCACTCCCGTCTGACAATCTACACTACACGAAAGGCAAGAGGCTTTTTTTTTTATTGAGAATGGAACCAATAATCATTCAGTTTTGTTTTTGCACCGCGACAATTTTTTGTTTACTTCTCGGAAAAATCTGCTTTTGTTTGTTAATTACACTACCCGCCACCAACTTTTATCACGCAGCTGCGTACCCTTTCGACCCGGGGAGCAGTAAATCGCAGCACCTGCTTCGGGATATCTGTTTCCTCGGAGATGATGTGGAACCACCTCGGAAATAAGTTGAAAGGAACTCGAAGAAGGTCTGAGTAGTTCGTTATAACGAGATTTTCTTAATTTGATAATTTCGTTATATCGAGATTCATTTAACATTGTTTTAATAGGTTTTCGGTAGGGACTTCTGTAAATTTCGTTATAACGGAATTTTTCGTTGTAACAGAATTCGTTGTAACGAGATTTTACTGTATTATTAGTTGGACATTTTAAAAATTTAATACACATTTGTTTACAAAATCATAGTTTCAGGTCAAAATATGAATATATTAGTTTCAGATTTATGTTGACAAACTACAAGCACCTATCTTATGTCAAATACATAATAAAAAATAGCAAAAAGATTGCAGAAAGCTTTATAAGTGTGTGATGGTTAAAAAATATCAGCACATTGCAACATAGCATTAAAGGGAACGAAACTTCTATTAAATTATATTATATGCATATTTGCTTCTAAATTAAATACTAATTAATTTCCCAATTTTTATTTCCATTTAACACAGATTAATTTCATTTAAAATATTTGCTTATCTCCTGATTCGATTCCACCTTTTTTTATTTCATTAATGCTACAGAAACTCTGTAAAAATGCTTTAATCAGTGGTTCTCATACTCCAATTAAAGGAATAAAAAGTTGTTGATCTAAAGAAATTTTTTTTAAAGATCCCTATAATTCCCTTACATAAATTGACATATGTAATAAAATACCTATCAGAATCTCACAGTATATAATCATTGATAAATATTCTGCGTGCTCTTTTTTCTCTCTCGATCTTGTTCCATGCTCTAGATTGATGTACCTCGTAGCTTCTTGCTTATACATAAATTATGCCTCCCGGGATGGAATTAAGAGGAATTTAAGAAATTCGAACTCTCCTATTGCTCGGCCATTTTCCATTATACATACAATAAAAGCTCCTTATTCGCGCTTCCTTCATTCGCGGTTTCACTATTCGCGGATGAAAAAAATGCGACCCAATTCCTATATTCGCGGCTAAAAATTTCTTTATTCGCGGTTTCTTTATTCAACCTGCCAGTGTTTTGGCGTGTTAATAAGAAAGCGTGGGTTACAAGCGCTATTTTTCGTGACTGATTCCGAAATTGTTTTGTTTCTGAAGTTGAAACTTATTTTTAAAAAAACAGAATTTAGACTTTAAAGCACTTTTAGTTTTGGAGAATGCACCAGGTCATCCTAGCGAACTTGAAACTATGCATTCCAATATAAAAGGGACATTTTTACCTTCCAACACGACGGCTTCAATCTATGGACCAAGAAATAATCCAGGCCTTTAAGCTCTATTACATTAGACGAACCTTCAAAATCATATTGAATAATATGGAATGTAATCCTGATATGAATGTTATCGAACGCTGGAAGAAATTTGACATACCAAAATGCATCGTAAACATAAAAGAATCATTGGAAGAACTGAAGCCACACACACTGAAGTCATGCTGCAAAAAACTAGCCTACTCTGACTGCGGAAAATGGCGAAGAATCTGTGCAAGTTCAAACTTTGACTGCAAACATAGCCGAAATCGCGAATTGAATAGGACAAGATGGGTTCGAACAGAATCAAGTGACATTCGGGAATTACTTGAATCGTAAGATGAAGATTTGACTGAAACCGACTTGGAGGAAATGTTAAATTCACAACCCATAGAGGAAGAGGCTTCAACAAGCACTGGAAAACGTAACAATTCATTTGAAAAATCTTAGTAAAGGTTTAAGAATGGCAAATGAGCTTTGCGATTTCTTTATTAACATTGATCCGTCTATGGAACGAAGTCTTATTTTTAAGAGGCAAATGTTACTGCGACTGCTGCATATCAGTCTGAATTGAAGGAGCTTTTAAAAACTGCCAAGCAAGAGAAAATGACAAAATTCTTCAAACTATTGTCTAAGCCTTAAGATAATTTATCAAAATGTTCAAAAACTGCAATTAAATTTATATTATATATATATATATATATATATATATATATATATATATATATATATATATTTGTCACCTAGGAACGTATCCCCTATAAATGACCATTCCGTATTCACGGTTTCTGTATTCGCGGCAATTTATGGAACAACATATAGCCCGTGAATAAGGAGCTTTCACTGTATGTTAAAAATTCAGTTATGAACAAATTTCAACGCATTTTCTCTACACCACATGCCCAATATGCAATTATCATAAATGAATTGTCTTTAACAGAAAAACTTCAATTAGATACTATAATTTAGTAAAATATATTACTAGCCAAATTTCTGTTATATATACATTAGTCATTTTTATTATATTATTCTTAAGTTTTATACTTACATAAGAATTTCATTACAATTATTGTAGTTTTTTGAAGTACTGCTTTAGAAGATGGAAGAAATTGCATTTTAAATTAAATAAGTTATCTTTTCAATATAAATTATTATCTTCAAAATTAAAAGATAATAAAATTAAAATCATGAAATGTATCTGAGAAACTATTATATATTTTCTTAGACAATTCTAATGCTTTCCAAATAAAGTGATAATCCCATTCATACTTTTCACCTTAAAATTTTAAAATTATCTGTATTCTTTTGAAATTTTTATTTTAATTTAAATCTTATTAAAAACATTTTTTGTTTAATACAAGTAATCATTAGCATTGATAACCACATAATTTTAAATCAACACTTACACTCAGAAAAAATATCAAGCCTTTTCCTAAAACTTATAAGCATTTTGTAAATAAGCTGCCACCTACTTCCTGCAAACTTTGTGGGAAAACATGGAGTATAAAATCCTAGGTGTAGGCCTGCTCTTTAAACTACCCCCACACCACACCATTAAGCACTCCTAAGCTTGTCTGACTTAATATTATCACTCCACAAGAAGAAACCCAAATTAGAGAATTGCCAAAAGTATCTGAACATTGTAAAAACAAATACCCACTATGTATCCCAGATCATAGCTCCACAATTTCCAGCATACTACAACATTTTGAACAAAACAGCTGAACATAACATTGCTCCATGTATAAATGTACTGCAAACTCATGGTAAATTTAATCTAAAAAGATATGTTCATTTTTCTTGAAAAGTGGTATTACAGTACAATTCTAAATATCCTGCTCAATGTGGTGGACAGCAAAAAAGAAAAATAGACTAGATTTCTATGACCTCATTTCTTTGCCCATCAATACTAGAAGGCAAAGTTTTTTATACCAATAATTACAATTACAAAATACATTCTCTTACTTCTTATTTAGTATTAGTAGTAAAGTATAGTATTTAGTATTTGTGGTAAAGTATAATATTTAGTATTAGTACTAAGCCCTCCATTTATATCAAGCCATGAAGAATGTAAATGTGTCCTCGATCCAATGAATCATAGAAGTAGCTGCAGAAGTAGAACATTTTCATTTGGTAGTTCATATAATCCCCTGCATGTTTCAAGAATTTCTTAGCATTAAAATCAAGTTAAAAAATATAACTTAACATTTTAGCATAAACTCTATAAGACCCAGCTTAAATACTAGAAACGTAACAAACTATTAACCTAAATTGTAGGCCTAGTTTTTAAGAAAATTTAAGAACTGATTTAATTTTTTGTTGATAAATGATTACATAAACATGAACAAGGACTGGATAGTCGCAAACCGGGTACTGGGGAGTGTACTGTATTTCACAAAATATAACTTTCTATATTCAAGATCTTGCTTCATATTATAAGCCTACCTGAATTATCTATAACCTTATTATCTACACACAATCTACAAAATGTATATGAAATTGATTAAAATTTAAATCAAATTAAGATGACGAACATAAACAAAGATATTTTTGACATATATCCAAAAATAAAAATATTGATTCCTACTATTCTCAGACTTCTAAGGATAAAACTTTCATAATGCTGAAATACTATTGAAAAATTATAAAAAATACTATTAACAAAACACTTTTAAAATGATAAAACCACTATCCCCTCTAAAACTTGCTACACTTTTATTAATGCAGTGCAAATGAATATCAGATATGCATTGAAACAACTCAAGGCTTGTAAAGTGGTACGCCTGGTTCTTTCAAATGACAGAATTCTGTTTCACAATACAAGATTAAAGAAACACGTAAACCTATTGAATAAAGTTAAAATTTAAGATTATATTAATTAGTCTTAAAAGATAAGCCATTTTTAAATTAGATTTAGTGTCAAAGTAAACTGATCAGAAAACATAAAAACTGTCACTTAAAGTTTAAATACCTACTTTAGTAACACTGAATACTGAATATGTACATTTTTCATATATCTGACACTATTTTTTCAAAATCTCTACCCATATTTTTATCTCTATCCAAGGATTGCTGTTTAATTACAGCCATCTTTGGGTACTTTCAACTTTTTCCCATAATCCATTTCCATATATCTTACTTATCTTTTTCAATAATTTTCAAATTATGAAAGAAAAAAAATTGCAGAGATTACTTGTAATGAAAAAACAGAAATTATATTTCTGAAGTCAAAACTTAAATTTTTATTAACCTTCTGTTTTCCTATTATGTATATAATTCTTTTCTGAGTTTCTATTAATAAAGAAACATCTAAGTATATAAGCAAAGTTTAAGAATATGTGCTAATTATTTGGAATTACCAATACTTTTTACCTATCAAACTGTATTCACAAAATGTATATAGTCATATTGAAAGAACAACAAAAAAAAAAACATCTTTAGAGTAAATCTAAAATAATTTTGTAAACCAGGTCTGTAATGAAATGACATCAAAAGCTGTAAGTCAGCAAGACTTGCTACACCTTAATATGTGAAAACAACATTTTTTTGTTTTCCTCAACAAATGTAGTAATTAAATTAAAATTCCCCACATGTTCAAATTTTTCCTTGCACACAAATTTATTTTGCAACATGCATCAACTTTAATTTTAAATCAAATTGTATAGTTTAAATTTCATTAACTTTTTATTCCATTTAATACGTTTGAGATTTAAAATTCAAAAAAGAATTAAAAACAGTTTGATATTAACTATATATTTTTTGATACAGAATTAATTTCAATAAGTAAATGTAGGAATATTCAGAATATAATATAGTTACATTAACTGAAGTAAAAATAATTAACATGATCAAAAAATTTAAACCTTTGACGGTGTTTGAAACGTATATTACAAAACATAAACAATGAATAAAATATAATACTTGCAGGAGAGTCGATTAAAGCAACTTCTAAGCCTGTTTCCTTTTTCACAGCCTTTAAATCTTCACGATCCAGATGATATAAGTCTTGAGCTTCTACTGCTTCAAACCCAACTTGCTTTGCTCGCCTGAATCGTTCAAGAAAATCACCTTTGAACCAAGTCGACAGATCTGCAGCAAATTTATAAATAAATGGCATTTTGATACACTCAATCTGCAAACCTGAAATCGAAACTTATAATTATTAAATATAAAAATCATTTTGATACACTCAATCCGCAAACCTGAAATCGAAGCTTATAATTATTAAAAATAAAAACATACTATAAACAAAAACCTTTTTTACTCGAATCTGGATGCAGATGTAAAACTTTTTTGAAATAAATATTTTATAGCACTTAACAGGCCGGCATCGAAAAGTAAAATGTATACATGTTGCCAGAAATTTCAAAGTTTATTATAGAAACAATGGAGTTAAGATAAAAGTCTAATGCTTAAAGGGTAAAATTAAGGAGATTCACTCGTCAAACTACAATAGCACGTGAACCAAGCAAATAATTATTTCAAAAGTTACTTATAAATGATAATTACCTAAAATTTAACGATCCTTTCAACAGCACACTACCACTCTAACTACGATATGCTACACAACAGCGGACCTGTCAACTACCAACTGCCACAAGAAACTGCCAACTGCTACCACTGGTTGCCACAAGAAAGTTCGCGGTAAGAACAGAAAATCGCCAAACTTATCACTCCGCGCCAATGTTATGCGGATCATAATTCTGACTGGGAAAAATAATAATTTTACATTTTGTATATAGTAGTTATTTTTCTGGTTTAACTGACTTGAGTGAATACCAATCCCAAATAAATATATAACAATGCAGCACAGCAACATCCGCAATAGGAATAGCAAATTTTTAAAAATACATCATAGCTCTTTATGAATAAATACACTAAATGTTCGAATTATCGCCAAAAAATTCTTGGAATTCATATATTTTAGAAAGAATTGTATCCCTATAATTTCGCGACAGGATAGTTTTTAGTATAAATGAAAAGTTTGTTTTTAATTTCTATCTACGGCAAATTTGTCCAAAATTTCAGTTAACTGTAATAGCAGAGGTAATGAAATCGTTGTCTCGAAAACATTACTTATATAAATTATTATAGTTCTTGAAATATCGATTCTATTTCTGAAATCATAAAGTAATTATCATCTAGAAATAATGCTCTTTATAATAAAAATAATAAATTAGCAGAAAATAAAACCAAGTGTAACAAGAGGATAGAAAGAGGCTGGAGCCATTTGAATACGTAGAGAAATGGCTAAACAATGAATTTATTTAGATTTAATATTTGCAGGGCTTTTTCTGATAAATAAAATTTTTTATTGCTAATTCATCTTTCCTAATATTAACCTATATAAAATTCTGGCAATTAAAATTAAATAAATTAAAATATACTATGATTGTATGGAGTGTCAGATTAAACGCGCTAGAGATACTCAGACAATGCAAATCGGGGGAGGGTGCTAATTTCCCCACTTCATCTTTCAAAACTAGCTATTTCTTTAGTGGTTTCAATTATAATTTCTTTATAACCAGTTTTAATTAGTAAATTCTGATAAACTGGAATAACTAAATATTTGATATCTGGATATTTTCAAGAAAATTGGTTTCTGTCTCTCATCCATAAAAAAAAAAAAAAAAAAAAAAAAAAAATCTAAACTAAAATTCAAAAGTAATTTTTAAAATTTTTGTTTGTTAAAAAAAATTAGAACTTTTTAAGACAGTCTAAATACTATTTAATTACATGATCAGATAGTTTGTAAATCATACTGCAACATAATAATATTTTGTTTCACAATTTAAAAAGTACCATGGTAGGATCATAAAATAAATTCAATACAAAACTTACAAAAGGTAATTAATTTGGAATGCTCTAATAATAATAATCCTAAATTTAAATGGGATTGGAATTTATTAAAATATGAACCACTGCACGAACTTAAATATTAAATTTATCCCAAGAAAAATATTCTAAAGACCTTAGATACTTTGCTATTTATTAAACTTACCCTGAATTTAAGTACATGCTGTACGTTGAAACGAATATAAAAATAAATTTCAAATTCGTTTCGTATATTTCTCAATCTCTCTCTTTGCGTGTCTCCAAAAAAAGTATTTTATTTCATTTTTTGTTAGATGAATACAATACAAGCTTTTTGCAGAAAAATTGAATCATAAGCAACTTAATTACAATTTTTCCCGAATTTTGGTCAGTTACCTCATAGGTGACACTTTTTACAATTAAATATTTTTTTTCAGTTTTTTGACAGCAAACTTTCTTTGGTGCAATGTTAAATATATTTATTGGTAATTTGAATAGAATAAATGTTTTTTTAAATATATTTTTGTTTATTATTATCAGTTATTCAACATTATATCTAGTCAAATGAGGATAATGTTTTACAAATTCTTTCATTCAATCATTTCCGTAGGGGTAATTAATAAATCTAGCTATTATTCCATCATACGAATTCGTTTTAAGGTTAGAATTTATTGTTAATTTAAGATCTACTCTATATATTGGGCCATAATAGTGAAATATTTGGAGTAAACAAGTTGCCATGACCAATTCTTTCTTATTGATGGTAATCAATGGCCTAATCATTTTTCCTACTTGGTTTTCTTTTGTACTTCGTTTTGTACCACAAACTATTACAACGTCCCTCAGAGTACTCTCACCTTTGCGAGCTTCGAAGGCCTTTGGAGAATAATCCAATTAGTTTTGAATCTTAACTTTCTTCTATACACTCCAATCATATCTGTAGCAAATACAAACCTTTTCCTATACATCCTGAACGTAGTAAATATTAACCTTGCACTTAGTATTAATTAGCCACCTCTGACAAAGAATTGCCTAACTTATTATAGTGATTTATTTATAAAATTTTCACTTTATTAAAATTAGTTATTATTTTTCCTTTCCTAGAAATAATTTCGAATTAAAGCTATCCAATGAAGTAATATTACGTTTCTGAACATAATAAAGCGTTATTTTTAGAAAATAGACAAAACTGGCTTTCCAACAAATGACTACCATAAACCAAAATGCAGTAATACTTATAAGTTGGAACAAAATTACAAAATACTTAAAAGAAAACTGTGCAATCAGAAAATATATGGACAAAAATTACTTAAATTCCTCTTTAATTTATTGTCCAATAATATATTCTTTGGTTTGTTTTTTGTATTCTAATTTAGTTTATTAAAGAAAAAAAAAGTAATTTGGCGTATAATGCGATTCAGAGTTTAAAAAATCTGATAAGATAACAAAATAAATGAATAAAGTGAACCAGCAAGGGCATTGTGTTGAGAAAATTAATCTCCTACATATCGACAGATATTTGATTTCGAGGTTAACCGTATTGAAACTTTTTACCGATGGTATTATATTCAAGAATAGATAAATTTGTCTGTAAAGTCGTATTAATGACTGCATTATATCTGTTTGTCCAGAGCTGGCGGGAACGCACAATGTGTAGCGTTTTTTAAGGCTCAACAACACTAACTAGGTAGAAAAAAAATAATAAATAAATAAAGTAATTATTATTATTATTTGTCTGCTGCTGAAATCCGAATATACATGGATTTGAATATTATCAGAAAATGCTGATAGGCAAAATTGGATGTTTTGTGTTTCGGTGATGATCGAACGTGGAAGTGGTACTATTTCTTTGAAAAAAAATTTCGAAATTTATCACAAATATTTTTACAAAATATATTCTCTTTTTAAAAATATAATTTGGATAATATTCAAAAACTGATTGAGGACAGTATTCTGAAATATTGCAAAGACTGAAGACACCTTTCTCGGATAAAACTGATTGTATTGATTTATGAAATGAAATCGAAATTTGCCGAGCATTTTATTTGATTATTCTTTTCCACAGCATACTCAACTCCATGACTCTTACACCACAAGAAGAAAAAAAAATCAAAAACAAACCACAGCTTGTCATCTAGTATTAATTTCTAGGATCACAATATTTATTTAAAAATAATTTGATGAAAACGTATTTAACTTTTGTTACTGCTCTGAAAAATACAATGGCCTTAACAAATATTGCCACATTTACCAAAGGATCTGTCACGAAAATGAAAAATTATTTGAAATCTAGCATTAGTCAAATGAGAGTTTAGTTCAGTCTAGTTATATTAACGCCCGTTTTAAAGCAACACTAAGGCTATTTTGGGACGAAATTTTGAACAGCGTTCAGACGAAGAGGACGGTACCTGACCCTACCACCAGGCTACCGCTGCCTTTAGTCAAAGGCGAATCACAACTTAAGAAATTTTATCTATCGGATTGTAATCAGTCAACTCACCCTTAAATCCATGAAATTTCTTAAAACTTGTGAGTAAATAATACAGTTATTGCGTATTCTACTATTTCGCAAATGAATTTGTAATATATAATGTCATTTTTGTCTTTTGTTTTATAAACTACTACTTTTGTGAGTAAAGCATTAACTTTGTGACTTACGTGCATTCTTCATTACATTCATATTTCCAGTGCAATAAACAACGCCATGAAATAAAATACTTGTTCCAAGAACCCGCAAATCCCCTTTGCATTAGATCCTGTCAGGCTGCTCCAGTTCCTATCAGTGGACTTATCACTGGTATTTGTAATTTTGTAATATTTCGTAGAGAATTCGCAAAATACTCAATCCCTCTAATTTTAATATCAATAGAAAGATTGCTTTCCACATTTTAAAATGCATTAAAAATGTTTTACATATAAAATAAGATTAAAAAACATCAAAATGTTTGAAAAAATTTTAAATTAATATTTTTTAAAAACCTATTTCATTGAAAATTTCAAAAAGTTTAAGAAAAGAAAACTTCCTGGTACTGAATCACATCAGTTGCTTTCCCCAAATTACACTCATGTCTATAAATTAAGGATAATTCAGAGTCATGCGGAAATCGAACTCTAAAATACATATATCCCCAGTACAGTTCATGACAGTTCCATGAATGGTGAAGCAGGAGTTGAAACTTTTATAGGTTTTATTCACGCACATATATATTGCTACATTACAAAATTGCTATATCACGAATATTCCGTTTTAGGATATTACCATTTGTTAATTTTACATTGATTGCTCTAATTTTGTTAGGAGTTAAGCGATCAGCTGGTAAATCACTCATTAATTGGGACAGGGTTAATCACTCATTAATTACAGGTTTGTTTTTTAAACAAATAATGCAATTAAATATCACTTTCTTAGAATTATGCTTATCATTGATTGGCCAAAATTTCTAATGCACTTGATACAACAAGGCTTCTGCCCCCAAATGTAAATATTTCTTATGAAAATGTACTAAAATATTGTTAGTTGAAACATGATTTGATGGTAACACAATAGAATATTTAATTTGGAATTTGTATTTAACCTACCTCTTTCTATTAGAGTATCATTTTCATCCAAAAATACATTTAAAATTGACAGTTTACTTTTCCTTGAAACATTCTTACCTTTTTTCAAATCTCTGATCTCCTCCTTAAGCTTACCACGTTGAACCATTCGGATTAATCGGTTTTCTGTCTTAATCTTTTCATTAACAGTAATGGGCCCTACAGTCCTTGACCGAGGGTATCTGTAATTAGCTGAACATCTAAAATTACATGAAGGAAGGCGAATCAGTTTTACATAATCATTTGTAATTTTGAGAAGTTTATCGATAAAATCATCACAATTAGTTCCTATTACAATTATTACTTTGTTGTTCGCTGGAACATAGTCTTTCTTTAGTTCGTTTGCTCCTTCAGCTTCGTTGAATTCGCTGTTCACTCGGTTGTTAAGGCATAGATCTGGATTAGACAACCAATCTGAACCATGCCACCAAAAATTATCTTACGTTAACACTCGAATAGACAATCCTCGGGTTAACTTGTCGTTCGTCTTCTTGGGGTTCGTCTTTCCTCTGCAGTAATTTCACTGGTCTAGGTTCATTTTTTTCATGGAACTCCCGTACGCGATTTTTCACAAATTCCTTCCACCGTCGGAGTTATCCGTTTATCCACTGAAAGCTAATTTGCGAATCCGACCAAAAGCAGATGTGGTCAGATGTAATTCAAGAAAATGCTCGTTTTAAATATTCTGCGAATCTGGCAGAAACAAGGGCTCCCATGAGTTCGAGTCTGCGCAGACTCAATTTTTTTCAATGGAGCAAGGCGGCATTTTGCCACTATGAAACTGGAGGTCACCTTTCAGTAGGTCAGTTTTCTGAAGTAGGCCACTTAACCATAGATCTTTGGAATTGCATCGGAGAAAATACGAATTTCAGCCACTGGAGTCTCTGTATCAAGGAAGTTAGCACGAAATAAAGAAATCTGAGCAATAGTTTTTACCTCATTCAGCCATAACTGAAATGTTTCTTGAATGTCCGGTGATAGTGGTTCATCCCATTTCAGCTCCCATTCCCAGGTGTTCAGCAATAACAGCTTCATTCTGACAGTGAAAGGGGTTATCATCCCAATTGGATCAAAGAGCATCCCACAGTGCTCAGAATCAATCGCTCTATAAGATTACTGATCTTCATCTTAGAAATCTGATGAATGTCTATGGTTAATTTATCGATGGCATTGTTCCAAAAGAGTCCAAGAATTTTTCATGGCACACCTAATTCTTCGAATGTTTCACGGTTGTCAACATTAGCTTGTTCAGCTGCTTCACTTCCGAAAGTGTGAATAGCTAAAACTTCCCGTCTCACTGTTTTCAATTCCAATTCCTCGACCACCTCTCTCAAGATGAAGGATTTATTAGCCCCGCAATCTAACATACAACGCAAGTGTGGGGGCCCGTCCCCTTCTCCCGTGCACTAAAGCTGAAAATGTTTGTAATAAAACCGTACCAGTAACCGTATTTTTTGTTTTATTTGCTTCGGTGCTGAAAGATATCATGGTAGTAGCGGTGTTATTTTCCCTGGAGATAGAAGTCCTTCTTCGCCCTGAGGGGATATATACTTAGTTTCGATTTCAGACTGCAGTCTTTCGCAAATTAAAGAATTATGCGGAAAGGAACCACAGAGTTAATTTTGATAATTGTTATTACAGAATTTTCTTATATGATTTGGAAAACATATCAAACATTTTCTTTTAACGATTAACGATTTTTTCTTTTCATTAATATTAAGTGAACAATCATGACTCGTGTTTTTCAGTATAAAAGATACATTTTTGATGACTCAGTCTGTCACCAGAAGAAGAATAAAAGTTTCTTTTTTGGTTAAATTTACGATTTGATTCATATTTATACTGAAAGGAGTCAGCGTGTGTAGTTAAGGCATTCGTATGCTAAGAATATCTATTTTTGAAACCTTAATCAGTTTTGTTTCTAATTGAATATTCTTTTGCATCAGAAATTTTTGGATTTGCTAATAATAAGGAAGCTTCCCTGAATTCTTCTTCAGTTCTTATGAATTCTACTAAATTACAGATATCAAGCAATTCACCTGCTCTACGTTGATGATTATAATTTAAATTTATTCTTCCGGTAGCTTGTGTTGTATTACAGGGCACAATGGGTTACTATTAGTACCTGCAGCTACATTTAATGATTGCAACGATCTAATTTGAGTTTCTATTGCATGACACATTCTCCTTAATGCTGTTACACTTGAGCAAGTTTTTACTAGATCGATCAATAAAAGTTTATGCATGTGAGAAAATATGATTATATCTGTTCGGCCAAACCTTTTTTTTCAATAACTGTAACGACGCATCCGAATTTTGCTCAGTTAATGAAAATCCCAATACGGCATTTAAGGTAATTCCGTCAAGATATGTTTTTAGATAAGTAAATTTTTCAATTTTTGCTAATGGATCATTTTTATGAATTGCGATTTCGAAGGAATTCCAAGAATCTATAAATTGACGGCAATCGATTTGAAAGGTTTGTATATCTAATTTCGGTAAATCAGCACTTTGATTTCTTACGAGGATAACATTTTCTGTGTTGTTTGAAATTGAACTTTTTGTCCTTACTTGTGGAATATCCCTCAAATTTTCTATTTGTCTTTCTATCAGATTTTATATCGATTTCTTAGTCTTTGTATTCTTTGCATAGCTCAATTTCACATGCCATTTCGCTCAGATCTATGGTTATTTAAATACTGTCATCGACACGAATTAAATCCTTTAATTTTTCCGTGAGCAGAGCTTTTAAAGTCACCGGCTCATTCAGTTTGGTTTCTTTTGAGAATACATTTGAAATTTTTTTTACTTACGGTTTTTTTTTATTTTTTATTTTAGTTAAATGTTTCGTCGTGATAGTCCGTAATCCTTCCCGTTTTTTTCTTTCAATCTATCGAATCCATTTTAAACTAAATAGTTCAAAACGTAGAACAAATAAAAAATGTGCCTACCTCTCGTTTCAGCTCCTCACTGCGCTTCTTCCAAATTGTCGTGCCTTCCAAAACAATTCCAATTTCAATATATCACGTCTAGGATACAGCCAGTGGTGGATTTTGACATGAGGTCAGAGGCGCAAAATCATTTTGAGGCCCCCTTCTAGGTAAATTCTATTTATATGAAGAAAGTAATAGGGATTAAACTTATTCTAGCTTTTAATTTTAATTTTGCTCTTACTTTTTTGTCTCTCTCTCTCTCTCTCACTCTCTCTCTCTCTCTATATATATATATATACTAGCCGCCTTTGGCGACCAGCTGGATCGTCATGAGTAATGCGTTCAAAATTTCCAATCAAATCACATATTCATTAGTCTTGAAGTAATTCCGGACATTGATTGGCCTGAAATTAATATTTTCTTTAAGATGATGGACGGAAAGTTCTAAAAGAGCACGTTTTCATAATAATATTCTTTTAATTTTATAAATCAGTCAGTTTTAATGATTGATTAATGCAGCAACTTTTATTGAAAATATTAATAGAAATATTTTGTAAAATATGACTCACTGATCAAAGTATGAAGAAATCTAAAACTCATTATTCATCTATGCTCAAGCCACATAAAATGTAATTATTTACTTTATTTAGACCAAGCTAAAGGTACTAAACTATATGTATGCCTATTACTAATATTTTACAAATTGACCATTAGGTCGGAATTTAAATGCATATCCTGTATAAATAAAGATAATTTATTGAATTAATGATTTAAATATTGCAAACGATCATATAATCCTTTGCCTTGCATTTTTTAAAGAAAATATCACATTTTATATTTATTTTATTTTATAATGTCACGTGTTGAACGTTACATTTCTTTAGATTTAATTTGCAGTAATAGTTGATTTTTTTAAAATTTGAACTTCCGTCAAAATGATGGCAAAATGGTGATAAAACCTAATTTTTTCCCTTTGACGTGCAGATTAAATTTTATTGCTTTATCCGAAATATATTGTTGAAAATATGGTTAAAACATTTCTTTAACAATTCGTTTAAAGCAGAAGTTTAAGTTATATGTTAAAACATTGATACAATTAGAAAGCTAGTTTTTAAAATCTTTAACTTGATGTAAAAAGCATGTTTGTGCGATAATATTTTCGGAAGTTATAGCTGAAAAATGTTGAAATTTCGCTTCATTTTTAATTAATTCAAATTCTTATTTAAAAATTCGGCTAATTCTAATTTTAAAAAAGGGCTCAGAGATGCTCATTCCCGATCCTCAAAGTATACATGTACCAAATTTGGTAGCTGTAGATCCCACGGTCTGGCCTGTAAAGCGCCAACACACACACATTGAACTTTATTATAAGTATAGATAAAAAATATATGTTATTTTTTCTTTGAAATCAGTACCAAATTCAAGAAATAGTTGAAGTTAAAAGATTCAGTTATTAGTAATTAAAGAGTCGGTAACTTTATTCGGGAAAACTTTTTGAGTTTAATGCTCTAATAATTTATCGGTTATGCTTCCAAAATATTAAAAATGTTTTTTTTTCGGTGATGTTGCCAAAATATTAAATAAGTGTTTTTAAAGAAAGCAAAGGGGAAAAAAATTATTGAATAAAAGATTTAGATGTTGCAAACGATTATAGAAACCTTGGCTTTGCATATATTTTTTTAGGAAATATCGCATTTTATAATGAAAAAAAAAATATTGAATCAATATTGCAAACGATTATAGAAATATGCCATTAAGTCGGGATTCCAATGCTTATCCTGTCTAAATTCAATCAGGTTTACTGTAAAGAAGATTTGTTGAATTAATTATTTACATATTGCATACTATCATGGAATCCTTTGCTTTGCATTTATTTTTTTAGAAAATATCACATTTTATATATTTTTTATTTTATCCGGTCACGTGCTAAAAGTTGCATTTCTTTAGATTTATTTTGCGATGATAGTTTTTTTTTTATTTGAACTTCCGTCATTGTTTTCTTTTACTTTATCCAGTCACGTGCTAAAAAAACATGGCTAAAATATATTTTTTAAATTCATTAAAAATAGAAGCTTAAGTTATACATTAAAAAAAACTGATATCATTAGAAAGCTAATTGTTTAATCTTTATATTGATATAAAAATCATTTTTGTGCGATAAATTTTTCGGAAGTTATAGCGGAAAAATGTTGAAACTTCACTTAAATTTTAATTAATTCAAATTCTAATTAAAAATTCGAAAAAAGGGCTCTTAGGTGCATATTCCCGACCTCCAAGGTATACATATACCAAATTTGGTAGTTGTAGGTCCAACGGTTTGGCCTGTAGACAGTCAACACGCACACACACACACACTTTGAGCTTTATTATAAGTATAGATATATGAAAAAAGTTGCATATTTTCTTTATAAAGAAATGGTTATTAAAATTTAATCGATTCGATTCAGTTACTATTAGGAAAAAATATTCTTATTTTCATTTCTTCAAAATTTTGGTATAAATAGTGTTAACATCCTTTGACCGAAGGATGGAGTAGTATTTTCTATTAACAATGCAGATAATTTTTAAAATGTATAAAATTACCTCTTTCAACGTTTTTTTTTTTAAATAATGTTTAGAGAAATTTTAAAATAGTTCGTAAAAATAGTTATATATATAAAAAATAAAATATCTAGTTATAACTCTCATGAAAGCATTTTCACCTTTTCTTGTAAGAGGTCCTTAAAAAGTTATGATACAAATTATTTTTAAAAAAAAGACATTACACACAAAAATAATACTATAACGAAACGAAAATATATCTCAAAATGCACTGATATCCTAAATTCAGTTTATTTACACATTTTCTGATATAGAAAGTAAAGTTATGTTTATATTTTTGAGTGCAGGGCCCTCTGTCATTAAATGAATGTATAAACCTAAATACCTTTCTACAACTACTAAAAACTATTAAGAGCTGAGGGGCTCCTTGACAACTGCCAACTTTACCAATTTAAAAATTTTGTCCTCCCTCCCCCTTGATTAGAATTATTTAAATAATTTATTCGACTGTTGACATTACAGCTCCTGTATAGTAGATTCAAATCTCTTGGGAATTTAATTATATTTATTAGAAATGACTTTAAGGGCAAGTTTGGTTGTGCCCATTGTTTTAAAAATTCTATTTCAATTTTTTTTTCTTGAAAACAATGCACAAGTTGTAGATATTTTAATGGGGAAAACGTATGGTTATTATGCTAACTTATCTGCTTATGTATGTTGCCATTAATATTTATCATAAGTATTCTTTATAAGCTTCTTATGCATTCTACTTTGAAATTTACATATAATATATATATATACATATAACGTTATTTTAACACCCTTACGCTGTTTTTTTTTACTTTCATTGTGCTCTGCACTTGCCCCATTTTCTATTTATATTTTATGTACAAAATATTTGTTTTGTTTTTTTCAATTACGTCACAGGTAAAGGCAGCAGTATTTTAAAATGGAGGCATTTGAAAAAAACAATTCCAAAAATGTTTCATTCTGGTGTTAAATCTTATTCACAAATAGAAAACAATTATTACAGGCATATCCAATGTTGAAACCTACTAATCATGGAAAAATAAGTCTAATCTTCATATTCTGGTCACAACGATAGGCAAATATACATATATTCTTAACAATAGGGTAAAGGAAAAGGCGAAATACTCCTATATACCGTTTTTATATGTATTTTTTGAATTTTAAGATGTTGTAAAAACTATTTTTTACTGCAAACTTTTCTAAAGTTATAACGAAAATAAAGTCGATAGTTCTTTTTATTTTTTGATTAATTGAAATTTTTAAAAAATCACTTTACTATTCTCCAAAGTATTTATTTGCCAAATTTCATAGACAGACGGCCTGGTGTGTACAGTGTCAGCATATCTCGTGCACATAGAGATAAAAGTTTTTTCCTTGTTTTTAAGTACCAAAACTTAGTTAAAACCCCTATACACTTTCCAGCCAAATACTCTTGCTAACAGATAACGTTTTCGGCAAACCTAGACTAATCACTCCCTACCCCCTTTTTTCAAAGATCTACGCGTAATTTATTGACCTTTTATGACTCGTACGAAAGTGGCAGTAAGCATTTGTCCTATTACCCTTTTCCGATGTGTCCAGGTTTAGTTTGCAGTTTGATTCTCACTGGACTTTCATATGAAAAACGCCATGTTTCCGTTACCACCAAGAGAACATCAATGAACAATACTGTTACGGTACTGAAGGATTGTTCGTTTGGGGAGGAATTATTCTGGGTTCCAGAACTGACCAGCATATTCAAATTGGAACCATCACAGGACAAATCTATCGGGAATCTAATCCTGAACTTGCATAATCCTTAATTTATGTACAAGAGTGTACATTACAAGCCAAGACAGGTTCACTTGACTTTACAGTAAAAGTTACAGATTTTAATATTTTATCTAGTAAAATAGTCTATTCCATTATTTTCTATATAGAATAAACCATAATATATTCCTTATTTAATAATTCATTTAAAAAATTATATTTCTTATTAATAATCGTGCTTTAAAAATGTTTTATTTATTAATTTTTAAAAATTCATTTCACATTCTGCTGGGGAATTGACTGGAATCCAAGCACTATCGAACATCGTTTCAATATCCTTTTCCATCTCTTAATGCCTAACATACTATATGTTTATCTCTGTTTCTTTGGCACTAAAAATATTAGAAAAATTTAATTCTATAAAGAACAGCAAAAACAGAGCATAAATACACCAAAGAACAAATTGAATATTTATATTTCTTTTGAGAGGGGTATCATAATTAACATTACTTCATATCACATTAACTCTCCCTCTGAGAGAAAGTATATTCAATGAATTCTAATTTATCTTTGTGCCATAGATTCCAATCAAATTTAATCAGAAAACATTTTTATTTATTTCAGTTTTAAATTCTAACATTCAAATTTTTCATTTAAATTATATAACAACTCTATGCGTAAAATTACTAAGTATTACATACCAAAAGTAACTACAAACTGCTGCAACTGATTTCATTCAGAATATACATCGGCGGCTGGAAGTAAAAATTAGGAATCAAGAAAAATAATAATAATAAAAATAAAAAAATGGCCATGATTCTTCCCGCTTCAGGACTGTAGATGCACAAGTAAGAAAATCCTACCTTATAACAAACCAAAAGGTAATTTTCTTTAAATTGAACTTACTCAATTAAACCAACAATATAATGATGTTCAAATATTGTCAAAATTAGTTTGAAGGCAAAGAGTTCTAAAATTCAAGTTAACTTAGAATCCTTCATCCATAATTCATTTATAAGTTCGGTTAAGCAAGCATTAAGGGCTTATAATATTTTGTAGATTCTTCTAGGTTTTTTTAAACACTATAAATAATAAAAAAGCAGCCTGAACAAATTCGTATTTTCTTAGAGTATTATTCTTTCAGGTTTGTGAATGCCCCAAGTACTGCAGATAGATATAATATGTTTATTCTAATCTTTTAGTCAAATATGACGAGAGTAAAAAACAAAAAATATCATACCTCTGGCTCTATTTACCCTTGTTAAACCATAGATGATAACTGTGGGCAAAATAATGTTCCCATGTCACAGGCGCCTCTTTCCTTGTTATACCAATGTTTCATTTCCAATTAATTTTCTTGGCAATAATCAACACAAAAAGTATTTTAGTTTCACCCTTAATTACTTTGGCAAAATTTGCTTCAAACATAATTCTGAGATTTATTTTCCACAGGAAACTAATTTAAAACATGTATATTGTTAACTAGTAGACTATACAACTTTCAAGAAGTATTTCCTTTTTTAAACTTTCATCTATCGCTTATCTTTGCATCATATAGTAGCGGGATCACTGGATTTCCAATCTCGAAGAAATAATGCTGTACTCTCTGGAGACTTACTTTTGATTCATTGAATGGCAGGGAAAGAGGATGCCAGTAATGAAACTATTAGACAACACAGAAATATAAAAATACATACAATTTTATTAACGGCATTTGAAGGTTAGTAATAAACCTCTCACTACCGATTCCGAGTTGAGTTGTTCTTTCTAGTTGTTCTTTGTAATATCTAATATTTAGATGTTTTCTTCTATTAAATCATATTTGTTATTTTTTTATCAAATTTAATTTTGTCTCCATCTGTATATTGGACGCTGAATATTTGCTTTGAAAAAAATTATAAGGTCTTCTCAAACATTTTAAAAACATTGTAAGCAACGTAATTCATGTAGAAACCTCACAAGCAACGGCGAAATACAGGAACACTGTTAATTGATATGCGGTAAAACTTTCATTGTCTTCAGTTTCATTTAAGGCCAATTTTATACTGCGAGTTCTTAAAAGAAACCTCAAAAAAATCTTCATATGTATGTTCCAAGTGATGTGGGTAAACATTTAATAAATCCGATAACATTAGAGTAGTTATTATTTGGTATTAATTATGAATTTTGATTCTAAAACAATTTATGAAGCTGAGAGAAAGAACTCAAGAAATACCCAAAGTATACATGTTTTTTTCTTTTATTCACACAGAGAAGGAGAAAGTAGGCATCGTTCCCGATGTAATTATGACTATATTATAAATGAAACCAAATAAACGGGAATAAGAAAAATTTTGCGTGAAAAAAAATTTGAATCCTGAATTAAATATATTTTTTCCATTTTTGCGAATGAAAAAAAAAAAATAATAATCAAAGAAATAAACATATTATTCTACTTTGAATTTCAGGACATTCTGCGATTTCATGAAAATGAGAAGGTAACTTGTCTTGCAAAATCAGCCCATTCGTTCATTGGATTTTTTCATACGATATTCTTTCCGGAATTTAACAAATTCAAAGAAGAAAGAAATATTTCATGGATATGAGGACATTGGACAAAAAAGAAAATAATATTTATTCAAGAATTTTTATTGAAATATTAATAACAAGAAGCACATAATAATTAATAATAATACCAATTTAAATTAATCACCAATAAAGAACTATTGAAATAAAAAAAAATCGTACACATTTTTGGGTTTTTTTTGTCATTTTCTTTCTTTTCTTCTAAATTAACATATGATGTTAAGCAACGTGGCAAACCTAAGTTTAAACTGTCATAAGGCAATTTGCTATTGTTGCTGACCAGTGCTTGCCTTGGTGCGTGTTGTGTAAGAGAGAGAGAGAGAAAAAGTTAAAAATAATTTTTTATATAATTTTTATCATTTTTTATTGCAAAATAAAAAAAATTCACCAATATGTTATCCATGTGTTTATTTTTGCATACATTTTTTTTTTGTTTTTGTTGCAGCATTATTTTTAAAAAACATATTTTTCAGTTAATAATGGGAACTTAGGCGTTTCTCAGTCGCAGCAGGAATGGACCGGTGGCTTGACGAACTGATTAAGGATAAAGAAATAAAGAACGTAAAATTGGTCATATTTTTTTAAAAAATTATTATTATACTTTTTAATTAATAATTTTCCCCTATTGTAATGCTTATTCATGTGTTTAAATAATCTTTTGTAACATTATATAAATGAAAAAAATCGTAAAAATATTTTATCAAAGTTTATAATTTTTCTACTTTATTTTTTTAGGGCTTTCTTGTAAGGAAAAGAAAAGCAATATCTTCACATTTTAGAATTGCAGTCAATTTGTTCTTCAAAACTCTTCATTAAGAAGAATCCTGTACTTTCCCACTGCTTTGTTGTACGAGAAAATCTTATTCCTTTGAATATGTGTGAATCGAAAAACCTTGAACCAATTGCCTTTATAATTGATTAAAAAAATTTTGCAAAAACTGCGAATAAGAGCAGATTCCAAGTTGATTCTTCATCTATTGTGTATTGGAAATATTATGACGAAGAGCGGCAGATATTTGAGGAACAAATATTTTAAAAAAACGAAATAAAGATATTTCTAGAAAGAATCGAATTAGAATTCAAAAAAATTTAAAACTGCCGGATCAAGTGCCGTAGTGCAGACATTGAAGAAGCAAAAAGAAGTTTTAACAAGACTTATGCAGAACTTGAAAATTCCGCTGCTTTTCTCATCTTAGAATTGATCGAAATAGTATGCTTGTCTACTGAGATGATCCTTTTTGTTTTGAATATGGCTGCTGTGAGAAACTATTTTGTTTAAAAAATTTTATTACTATTGAGCAAAACACGAAATATTTATTTTCAGAGTTTAAGGTCAGATTCATGGGATATCATCACTGAAACAAACTTAATTAGACAGTTTTTTAATAATGAACAGTATGCATCGATCCCTACATTATTAAAACATAGACTGCAATGGAAATTTTGCGAAAGCGTGTATGATGAGTATTGTAAAGCCATGAAATTTACATGGTAAGTTTCTTTCAACCTTTTCCTTTCATTTTTAAATAAAGTTTATTTGTCTTACTCGTTATTTATTTATAAACTCTCTTCGGTACTTGTTGATGTAACGGTGACCAAGAAAAAAAAAGTTTAACCAGTTTGTCGAATTCAGTCGCCAAACTATATATCATGTGTGTGTATGTGTTATACACATATGTAAGCTTTTTTCGTTATTCGGCGAAATATTTTCTTCCCGCATTTTGTTCGCCGTCAAAATTGAATTTTACTATCTGTTTTATCATTTCACTTTTCGAAACAAGTTTGGTGTAATTTATATTTTTTGTAATGTAAATTAAAATATTTGTAATGTAATATAAGAAGTTTGTGGTTATTGGAATTTTTAATTCAGTACGCCAACATTTTTCAATGCTTAATTATCCGATAAGACCTTAATCCGACTCTGGGAATCAAGTATAATTTTTTTGCTTTATTTTTAATTACTCTTGATGTAAATTTCTGATAATATATCACCCTCGAAACATGTTAACAAAGACATATCTTCTATTTCAGGTCTCCGAACGTACATGGCATCAAGTATTGGCAAAATTTAAAATGCAAGTAAAGTATCTTTTAAATTTTATTTTTGCTTATTTGCATTTATCTGCCACATTAAAATATTATTGAGTGTATTATTAGCCTGTTCTGACAATAAGCTATTTTATTTCCATTGTGATACTCTGAATATGGGATTTTTTTTTAATTTAAAGCTTTTGACTCTAATTTATTTTGTTAAAATGAACAAACACCAATAACATTTTTAATTTAAATAGAAGTTTCATTAATGATTAGTAATAACCTTTTAATCTAAATAAACAGTTAAAAAGAATCTTCAAATTGAATAATATTAAAATTTCAGTGTTTATAAAACAGAGAGCCAATCAATACCTGCAAACTTTAGAAAATATTAGGTGCTTGTACGCATTTAAATCAGCGACACCAATTGGTAAACATACGAAGTATCCATATAAATAACAACGGTTTTGGGTTTTACAAATTTGCTATTTATTACTATTTTGAAAGCTTTCCGTTTCGTACTATTGAGTTATTCAGTGTATAAAGATCTCAATTATGGAATGCTCCAAATTGTACTTTCGGCATTCACTGCCTTTTCTATTTGATTTGAAGAAATCTGCTGCCGAAGCCCATCAAACACTTTTAGAAACTTATGGTGATGCAGGTCCGTCATATCCAAATTGTCGGTTTGAGTTTCAAAGATTTAAGAGTAGTGATTTCGATATCAATGACAAACACGAAGACAATCAGTTATAATTATTGGAAGCAAATGGGAAAAAGTTGTAGAAAATAATGGAAAATATTTTAATCGATAGATATTGTACCAATTTTTCTCAATAAATACCTTTTTAAGGTGAAATTGATCAAAATACATGAAAGCACCTAATATTAAGGAATATATTAACAATTAATTTTTTAAAATTAATCACAGCTTTATTCAACAAATATTTTGGAAATGTTTTCATAATATGCCAATTTGCGTTTCCTAAAAAATTTTGTCTGCAGACTTTTGTGTTTGATTTTATTAAATAACGTTTGATTTTATATGGAAGCAAAATATTTATTTTGCTTCCATATAAAATCGAAAACGTTCAGCCAATTTCATTCAGAAATGAATTTAAAAACAGCACTGAGATAAATAAAATTTCTTCAACAAAAGTAGTTAGGTTCTCGAGTTGCTAATATATTCCTATTGAACGCATAGACCGTTTTTATTCATGGACAAGCAACTTTGTAAATCACTCCTCCCCTCAGAAAATATTGGTCTTTGTGAATATGGCTTAAGAGTATAGTTTATGACTCACGATCCAGATATAAATCAGCGGTGCAGAAAATGGTACGATTTTATACAGACATTGAGTTATTCATTATAACTACCTAAAATTTTTCCTTTCAAATTTAACTTGGAAAAAATGTGAAACTCTACTCGTTTGATCCAAATCGATGCATAAATTTCAAACATTACACTGAATGACGAAAAACTTGCGTTAACGAAAAAACTTTTTTGAATTATATGTTACACAATTACGTTTTTTTTTAAACCTTAGTAACTGCCGAATTTCCAAGACCACTTGGCTAAAAGGGATCGTAGCAAAGTCGATAAAATAAATATGTAAAAAATTACAAGTTTCACGAATTATAGGATATTCGAACCATAATGTGAATCGACATTGAATTCAATATATTAAAGTATGTTGCCAGAGGTTTCCTCTTGCTGAAAAAAAAAATGTTACTATAATATGACAAGCCTTTTTTCTTTATTTCTTTCATTCGTCATTATGATTTTATTTATTTCGACATTTAATACCAAACTCTCTATGTGCATAGAGAGGAAACGCAACCTTTTTAAAAATTTGAATGTGCTTTTATTTTACTCTGTAGGTAGTTTTAAATGGAATAAATAATTGACTTTTAGAGATATGAAACTAACTTCAAAGTGCTGAGCAGAAGAAATATAGTCATTTAGAAATTATCATTCAAAAAGAGTCATTCAGAAAGTATTAATTTATTTCGCATTTGTTAAAAAGGGAAATGAGTTCAGATACATAAATAAAGATTTCCAATTATTCTAGTACAATTAGTCTAAATGATTTTGTTTTTATGTTCAAATTGCATGTCCACATAAATAATTTATAATAATCCCCTTTAATTAAAAACCAAATTTTTGTTTCAATTTACTGTCGAGTCTCACTAGGGATAAGATAAATTTTAAATTCATATTTTATAACAGTTTATGGTTAATATTACACAATAACTATGAACCATTTTAGACAAAAAAATATTACAGTCATTTTAAAATTTCATGTATTTGGAACATTTATATACATAGAAATTAAAACGTTTTAAACTAGATTTGATCGAAACTATGATTCTTCATTTTTTTTTAAAGTGTTGCATGCTTCTTGTTAATTAAGAGTACTTCAAATATTATACAGAAAATAACAATCGAGTCTGTATTTGAAGCATCTGCATTAATATATTTTACATAGATACAGATAATCTTTACGCCAAAAATTATATTTTTTACTCTGCATTACAAGAATGACATGAAAAGGAAAAATATATATTTATCCGCATAAATGTTTTTATTCAATAAAGTGAATATCTATTGATAGTTTTCTTTAAATATTTTTACCGAATAATCATTTGATTTGTCATATTTACAGATAAAAGGATAAAGAATGCATCTTTTCTCTTTAGAACAATTATCAAAATAGAAGTTACCAGCGTGGCATCTCCATGTGCTTTGCCATTCATTCCTCCTGAAGTAAAATCAGTACAAATAAAACTCTTGAGATTAATGTTTTACCCATATTGCAGGTACTTTTTATATGTATGTTTAAGTAATGTTTATTTTCCATAGTTTCCATAGTTCTGGCTCATTTGTTGCAACATTTACTCATATTATATATATATATATATATAAATGATTTGTTTGGCTTTAATAATAAAACAGTTTTAAATTTAATTTAAATGCAAATTAGCATTTCACTAATAAGACAATACTATTTCTTCAGTGAAACAGAGCAAATACACTCAAATTTAGATGAAATCTACATATAATGAAACAGAAGTTTATATGCATTTAATAGTTAATCACCAAGAAGTGTTATAACATTACTTGTCATCAATAATTATTAGTGCTTTTAATTCAAGGTCTTGCTTACAAAGAGGGTATTCAAAGATTTAACCTAACATACTAAAATATTTGAATTTTAAAAATCTCCAATAGCAAATTATAGATTTTAGAAAATTTGCTTAAACTACTACATTGCACTATCAAAGTACGCCTTAGGATAATTTCAACAGTATTCTTTAAAACTGTTCTAGAGTATTGAAATTGTTAATATTTTTAATTGTTCTTATTAAGTTGCATAATACTGGTGTATCTATATTTCATATTTAACTCTAATATTTCAGCTAAGAGTTTTGATAAATATAAAGCAGCCAATTAAACAAATTTATTATAAGTTTGAATGCAAGAAGTGATTTTGAAGTAACAATCCAAAGCTTTTTTTACATATTCATAACACAATGTTGATGCATTTATTAGTAATGTAGAATCAATATCGTTCATTTACTTAGTATATTAATGAAGAAACATCAATTATCATGGGAACCTGTATGAATAATTCGCTTAATATTTGGCAACTACTTTTCATTGATGCATTTTCAGGTACCCAGCAATCAAGCATTTTAAAAATAGCATTCCTCGTGAAACATAGATAAATATTAAATTCAAGCAAAACCTGCAACTATTTATATAAAAATCCGCTATTAATTAAAATTTATAAAGTTTATTTTTGGAATGATTAACAGGTTCCAATTATACTTACACAAAGATTTTCACAAATATATTTGCTTCAATTAATTTTGGGATTACTACAATTCATATCAAATGCTTGTGTTTTAATCAAGTAAGAGACATTCAATTAAAATCATAAACTGATCAAATGTTTATTTTTAAAGAGGAACTGACAGAGGAAAATGACTTGTTTACATGAAAAAGTACAGAAAATGCTTCCAAAAATTTTAGTTTTCATGCATAAGATAAAAAATTTTTTAAAAAAGAAGAGAATTACAGAATATGTTTTCCACAATATTCTTCCAATTAAAATGTTGAAAACATTAGGCATCTCGATAAATTTCCAGCCATTTGAAACCCTTTTCAGCATCTGGGAAGAAAAGAGTATTATTTTTATATATATTAAAAAGAATTATGTGTCCATTATAGTAATCTTAAAAAACATGAGTTATTAGAACTGAATAGAAGAAAATACTCCTAAATAAATATAGCAATTGGGCAAAATATCTCTTTTTCCATAAGAAAGGTATCCAGATTCATGGAGCATTCGTATAACAAAAAGCTTGCTCTTCCCCTCCCCCTGTTTATTTATGAACTGTTTACTTTATTCGAACATATAATCCGTTCTACCACATCAACAACACTGAACAAATATCTTGTTCAGAACTTTATCTTCAAATGAACAGTAAGAATTTCATAAAACTGATTCTAAATATTTATATGTGATGACATTTTTAAATTGAATTTAAATCATGATTTTTTAATTTTATTTTAAATTATCCCAAGTTAACTTCATTTTAAAATTTCCTTATTTCCTGAACCAATTTAATTTATTTTTAACAAGGGCTTCGAAAAACAGACGAATTTTGTACTTTCTCACGTTCCGAGTAAAGGGATAGAAACCAATTTTACTAACACGTAAGAAATCTATATGTATCAGAAATCCCGATCAGATTCTCTTTGTAAAATCGTTTTTTTTTTTTTTTTTTTTTTTTTTTTTTTTTTTGCTTGGGTGTAGTAACGTAACATGTCATTTTATCATCATTTCTGTTATGACTCCATGTAAAATAAATTTAAGTAAATTTCAAAATTTTCTTCTTTCCAGTCAAGCATCAACAAAATTATGTTTCACATTAGAGCGCTACTTGAGCTGTCATCAACTGATATTTTGAATAGTATTAAAATTTAATTTGAAATCATGATTCGTCAAATTTCAGGGAAGAAATGTCATAATTCCTAATAAGCCAAAGTAATAGGAAACCCTTTAAATATAAAAATTCATATTGGAAAAGGCATATAGAATGGAAACTATAGATAAGGCACTTGACATTTTGAAATCTTCAATCTATACTTATAATAAAGCTCAATACGTGTGTGTGTGCGTGCGTGTGTTGGCTCTCTACAGGGCAGACCATTGGACCTACAGCTACCAAATTTGGTACATGTATATACCTTAGAGGTCGGGAATGTGCACCTCGGAGCCCTTTTTTTGAATTTTTAATTAGAATTTGAATTAATTAAAATTTAAGCGAAATTTCGACGTTTTTCCGCAATAACTTCCGAACATATTATTGCACAAACATGATTTTTACATCAATTTAAAGATTTAAAAATTAGCTTTCTAATGGTATCATTGTTTTAATGTATAACTTAAAGCTTCTATTTTTAACTAATTTTTAAAGGAATATTTTAACCATGTTTTTTTTTAGCACGTGACTGGATAAAATAAAAGAAAACAATGACGGAAGTTTAAATTTAAAAAAAAAAACTATCATCGCAAATCAAATCTAAAGAAATACAACTTTTAGCACGTGACTGGATAAAAGAAAAGAAATATAAAATGGGATATTTTCTAAAAAAAATAAATGCAAGGCAAAGGATTCTATGATTGTGTGCAATATTTAAATCATTAGTTCAATAAATTATCTATATTTATACAGGATATGCATTCAAATTCCGGTCCAATGGCCAATTTGTAAAATATTATTAATAGGCATATATATTGTTTAATACTATTAATTTAATCTATATGAAGTAAATAATTACATTTTAAGTAGCTTGAGTCAAACAATGCATTGATGAATAATGAGTTTTAGATTTCTTCATACTTTGCTCTGTGAGCTATATTTTACAATATATTTTTATTAATATTTTAAATAAAAGTTGCTACATCAATCAGTCTTCTAAATCAAGAATTAAAATTGACTGATTTATAAAACTAAGGAATATTAATAGGAAAACGTGTTCTTTTAGAATTTTCCGTCCATCATCTTAAAGAAAATATTAATTTCAGGCCAATCAATGTCCGAATTTACTTCAAATTACTTAATTCAAAGCTAATGAATATGTGAATTAATTGAAAATTTCAGAACGCATTACTCATGGCGAACCAGCTGGTCGCCAAACGCGGCTAATATATCAATAATTCAAGGTTGAATATCGATCGGCGTATCCATTTACGAAAATATTATTCAAAGTTAGAATTTTAATTAAAACAAATTCATTCAAGAGCTCATTGGCATAATTTAGTCACAAAAAAAATGAAGATGCAACAAAAATAATTTATAAAAAAATTTGAATTGATAAATAATTATATTTCTTTCTTACCACTTGGGGTGTATTCCAATCCGATATGACCATCATATTGCATTTCAGCAAGCGTTTCCAGTACCTTTTCGTAATCTATCTTTCCAGGGTAAAATGGTTCCTCCCGTCCAGGAGCTTGGGAGATTTGTACGTGCCCTGGAAATAAGAATTTCTAATTAAACATATTTTCATTGGCAATTCTAATGAATATGAAACGTTTTTACTACAGTCTTCAATAAATAGAATATTTGATTAAGTAGAATACAACTGTTCACAACAGTATTTAGAAAAATTAAAGGCAAATTATTAGTTTTATCTCTCTCTCACTATATATATATATATGTAAAGCTAATGTATGTGGCATAAAAATTGAGCTTATTACTTGTAGCTGAATGGCAACTATCAATGCTAAACAAAGCACCATACGAATTTCAGACTGTTTCATTAAACGTTTTTACAACTGCATTGAATCTAACGCTTTGCTTAACTAATCAATGGGGTTGCAAAAAATTGTTAGATACCAAGAAGTACAATCAGTCAGAGAGCAGATAAAGAGAAAAAAAAACATGAATGAAGAAAGCATCTAACAGAAAGTTAATACACATAAAAAACGAGAACGAAAATAGGTTAAGCCATTATCCGATGGTAATCTCAAATGACTTGCGTATGCCAAAGGAAATTGACGTTTCTATCTTCTAAAACACGTATCTTTTTAAAAAAAGGTTTTAGTATTACTTAAAAGTCAAAAGCATATCTTTATATCCTTTCCGTAATTTTTTTCTTTTAATTTAAATAACATTTAATATTCAATTTTATACACTACCTGTAATAATATTTATAAATAATATTGTAGGATTCAAACTCCCGCATTAAAATATTGAATTGCACATTTTTATTAATCATTAATTCCACAGTAAGATTTTTACTTCGGCTTTTAGTTCGCAATATGCATACTTTTAAATTTCAAATACTTGATTCATGTTTTTCAGTCGTATAAATTAATTAGGTGAAATATTTTAATACCTTCCATATTTATTATTTAACAAGCTAAAAAGTTAATTTGGACGAACAAACTGATAGATAAAAACAATCAGTCTGAGAAATAGAAATTCCACATATTAGGTTAATTTTTCTGTAAATAAAATTTAATATTAAAAATTAAAAACATGATTAAATATTTTTAAAATATACACAAAAAATGCAAAAGCAAGAGAATGTGAATATAATGTCCTACTATAGCTTTCTTTTTCCGATTTCGCCATTAGAGCAGATTTCTGTAATTTAAAATAATGAAAAATAGAAGGAAATAATATTTTTCTCTTTCGATGATCTTATGCACCAAATGATTTAGTGCCAGTTGTCACCTGCCTTCCTCCATTCCAGACTCGTGTAATATTTTGAGTATTCATCAAATTGAAAGAAACTTATAAAACTCTAATTTAAGAAGGAAAAAAAATTCTTGAATTAGAGCAAATCAACCTTTGGAAACAATCAGTTTGAATGTACAGCACAAGATGAGAGAGTAGACATTCCATTATTTGGTAAGGTAAAACCCCCAAATGCTTCTATTAAAGAAACTTAGTTGCTCATTTTCCCAACCATTTTTGCTTACTTGTCTTAAAAGGGCAAGTTACACTTTAAGATGAAATTCAAATATATACAAAGAGCAAATTCTGATTTTTAATGGAATATGCAAAGTGCATACATTCAATCTATGTTCAGTGAAAAAATTCTAAAAAATAAGAACAGGGGACTAGAAGAAATGAAGGATAGTTTAATTTGTTTCGCATAATTCGTGAACTTTCAAGAGTTAATGACTCACACGATATAAAACATTATGATGCAAAAGGTGTGAAATTTTTTTTTAAATTTAATAATAAACTATTTTTTTTAGTAAAAAGATATCGTTTAAAGCAATCCGGGTAATTATTCTTCTCTAATAATGCTTTTGACTAAGATTTTTGGAAATTGAAAATAAAATATAAAAAGAAATTTCTTAACTGAAAAATTTTGTATACATATTATTAAAAAAAGGAGATAATATTTTACAACAGGAATTAATTTCACAGTTGTTAAAATCCATTAGTTTTACTCTCCATTAATCATTACAGTACTCTTTTTCGATTGCAAATGACTGGTTATAAAAGAAATTTAAAATATCAATTATTATTATAATAAATATTAATTTTATTTTAAGAATATGAAATACAGATGCTGCTATTAAAAGAAATAAAATATGACATAAAAGAGGTAATAGGTGGAAGAGGATACTACAGCAGTATAGACTTCATAATTTGCAACTTTGAGCAACACCGATTTCTAATGTAGCATCAGAATTTTGAATTTTCAAGCTATTTCTTACATGAAGTTATATAACTTGTCATTCCTTTTAAATAATATTATGCCAACATACACACTGATTATGAAACGGAGTAAATTCTTATAATACTCAAATTTTGAGCTATTGCAGCTATACATCAAGAATAGCAATATAATATTAATGAAATATTAAGATCAATTTTTTCAGTATCTTAGAAAAAATTTTTAAGCTATAAATAGCACAAGGCAGGTAACTGGAAGTAGTGATTACAATGTATACAGCGAAGCCTCAATCATTAGGAAAATAAGTCTTTTTCCAGGCACTCTGAAAGGGGGGGGGGGACGAATATTTTCTGGCTTTCTTCAGTTATTTAGAAAACTGTTTATTTCAGTCGCAATTAAGCACAAATTATTCTTAAATCTGATTATTTGGTCCTTACAATTGTTATCTACCAGGCAAGGTGACAAGTTACATAATTCTTGGACATATATGAAATAATGGCTTCGTGTAAAATTTAATTTTCATTTATCAACTTTCTAATAATCAATAAGTATTTTCAACCACTCCTGACAATTTTCATTGTGGCTTAGTTCAGAGCAGAATTTTATAATAAGAATCTATATTTTACATACTTAATAATTTTAACATTTTTTTCTAAAAGTCTTCAGTAATTTCATCACATTCTAAAATACAACCATTTCCGCTTTTTAAAAAAAGGTCATTTCTTGAATTTTTCAAATAAAATTGGGGATAGGATTATTGTAACTTTAAATTGGCATAATCAAATAGTTATATTTGTTTATAGGTGATATAATATTAAAGAGAATATATTTCTATTAAATAAGAGTAAAAAAAACTTAAGAATAAAATAAAATCGATCAATTTCATAACATTTCCACTATGATCTCTTCAAATCAGGTTCATTATTGCATTCAGAAGACAAAACAAGTATTATGAATTACCTCAACATTTGAGAATAAAGTGTGTAATTATGAGCTTCCCAGTCACTAATACTGGGTAATTAATTTGGAAAATATCTTCGTTTAATAAGACACAAAGGTTAGGATTATGCATTATAGGCCTGTTTTCTAACTCACACAATCATTTGAAATCGAATAAAAACTGTAAAATAGTGTCAAATTTTCCTAAATGACCGTACATCATCCAAAATTTATACTTATATAAGGTAGAAACAATAATAATCATTATGAAGATAATTTAATAATAATTAACAATCCGTTATCTCAACACATTTGTGTAGAATAATTCCACATACTAATAGCAATAATTAAAATGAAACTGAAATCAAATGACCATTTTTCTGTTCTTACAATTATGCATTCAAATTTTTGATTAACACAATTTGCACTCAGCAGCAAATCAAAAGGCATTCGATAAAAAGTAAAATGCAGAAGTTTAGTCAGTCATTTTTTTTTCTTACCAGCATATTTCAGATACTTTTTGATCCCCTTTTCGACATCACCTTCCAACATCTGCAGATGATACACATCCTAAGAAACCAATAATGCAGAAAATTAAATCATAAAAGTTATATAATTTTTTCAGTTTGTGTAGCTAAATTCATAACAAAGCTATAACTCATTAAAAAATCAGACATGGTGACATTAAATATTATTAACAAAGTTATTAAATGTAATATAAATATATATACAGGGTGTCCCAAAAAGATTGAAACGCGCTTTAATTCTTTAACCGTTAGAGATAAGTAGGTGATGTAATTTGAAAAAATGTTCAAAATAAGATAGGAGAGAAGATTACATTAAGAAAAAAAATCCACCTATGAATTTTAAAAAGTTACACTTTGTAAATTTTTATACAACCCCACTATGCAAATTTGATCAATTAGAAAGTTTTTCCTTTCTATCCCAGAAGACCATTAAAAAAAACTGCATAACTGTATCTTTAAAACTTTTTAAATAATAACACAGAAAAAAAATTGACTTATGTCACTTTTCCATACCACTTGAAAGACTTTTTCGTCGGTGAAAATAGGGACCATATCCAAATTGATAATAGAAATTTTTCGATCAAAAAAAGATAATAAGTGTAAAAGAAATCCAAAATGGCATTTAAATAGAGTCCTTATTGATGGAGTTAAACAGTTTTGACAGCATAAGATTGTAAGAAGTGTAACATAAAAAAATAATAAATAAAACGAAAAAACATTTAAAAACACACGAATCATAAAGCATTCTCAAAATGTTTTCCATCAACACCAATACATAATTGGGCTCTTCTAATAATGCTCCTGTAAATATTTTGGAGTTCTCCTCCTGTAATATTATTGCATGCATTAATTATCTTTTGTTTAAGGTCAGTTACAGTCAGTTACATTTCTTTATGTAACTTAAAAATAAATAAAAAAAAACTTTAATATACACGTATTAGAAGCGGCTAAATTCCAGTTAAATGAAAGGCAAAAATCGTCTGGCAGTTAATTTGTTAGAATATCGGTTTGACATAAATGTGATGAATTTGAAAAGAATTAAAATTCTACCAGACTAATTTAACAGTATTTTTCTTTTTCATAAATGTTGCTATAAAAATCTGTCGAATGGCTTTTATTGATTTTCAACGAAATCTTATAAAATTTCTAATGTAAATTTAGAATACATGGCATAAAATTACTTGTCCCTGATAAGATTAAAACAAAAGACAATTCTGTAACTGCATCGTGAATCTACCGTAAATACGCAAAAATGTGTTTTGTAAATAATATAAAAAAATTTATGTGTTTATAAATTGTTGCAAATTTACATTTCCATTTTAGTATATGGTCACTAAAAACAGCGTTCAATTTTCAATTACGCATAACTCACTCAATTTTAAGGATACAGCGATGCGGTTTTTTTTAATGGTTTTCTGGGATGGAAAGGAAAAACTTTCTAATTGACCAAATTTGCATAGAGGGGTTATATAAAAATTTAAAAAGTGTAACTTTTTAAAATTCATAGGTGGATTTTTTTTCTTAATGTAATATTCTTTCCTATCTTATTTTGAACATTTTTTCAAATTACATTACCTACTTATCTCTAACGGTTAAAGAATTAAAGCGCGTTTCAATCTTTTTGGGACACCCTGTATATATAATTAGCAATTGCGCAGCGAAAAAGAAAGCACTTCTGTATTTTTATTTCAACACGGAAGTAATTACGTACAAAGAAGAGAAGCACGTGTCAGAATATATTGTGACACAAAAGCAGTTTTTGCTTCAATGATTTTTATAATAAGATTTTGATAAGGATTTCTTTGACATGTAGATTTTGAAAAGGGAAATTTAAGTATTTTTTAAAAGAATGGTACAAACTTAAAGGATTTTCATCCCTTAGAAAAAAAAAAAAATAGAAGACTGGTTGAAAAATTATATAATAAAAATATTTTCAAAACAGCAGTAATATCTCCTCACGTAAAGTATTTGAAAAATCTAAGATCTTAATTACACAATGCATAATTTCAATTTGCATACAATTCCTTAACTCTTGAAGTCACAAATTTGTCTAATATTTCTTAAAAACATCAGTTTTAACATTTGATCAGCTTAATCACAGAAAAAAGTTATGTTAAAGCATCAAAAAATTATTTTCAAAATATATGTAAATGACAAGACTTGGAGATTGCATAAGAAACATAAGACCTTGTCATTTCTACATAAATAGACTTATTGATTGAAACAACATAAAATATACTTTCCTTCATTCAAAGTATTTATCTAACTGTTAGAAGTGATTATAATTTTCATTACAAATCACTGGTATATTCTAAATCTCATGCTTTTTATTCATATAAATAATTTATTTTAAAATATATCAACAAAATATTTAGAAAGACGTCCACATATAAAATTTTAATATTTAAGAATCTTGTGTAGTTTAGCAACATTTTAGAACAGCTAATCAATAAGAAGATATTTTAATAAGACCCATATAAAAAATAATCTAAATGGTACATACCAATAATAACTGCAAATTGCTGCTACCAATTTCAGAAATAGCCTTCATGGCTAGAAATAGAAAAAATAAACAATACTTTCACAACCAGTAATCAAGATAAAATTTGTTTGATTAATGAAAAGACAAGTTACCTTTATCAAAATTGTCCAAAAAATACAATTCTTTCACTTGAGGGCAAATAGGTTCAATTAAGCCCACAATATTATGCTGAAAAATAATTTCTTTTAGATCAGAAATTTTAGCATGAAAAAATAGAAGAGAACAAAAATCTTGAGAAATTGTGAAATTCTTAGCGATTCTTTTTAGATTTCTTACTTGAGATTTAATTTATCACAAGAATTAATTAAAATTAAGAGAATTACAAGAATTAATTAAAATTAAGAGAATTACAAGAATTAATTAAAATTAAGAGAATTACAAGAATTAATTAAAATTAACTAATTTCTAAAAATTAAGAAATAAATATTAACAGATTCATCAAGTTTAACCACAATAATTTTGTGGAATAATAACCAAAAATGAAGAGTAAAAATTTTACACAATTACTATATTAACGCAATGTAATCTTTATATACATATGGGGATAAAGGAAAAGTTTCAAACTACACAGGTTAAAGACTTGCACAAAAAGTCACATTTCTGGATATTTATTTTAAAGACAAGGTGAAACATTTTATAAGACATTTATAAGTAGGAAATATTTCTAAAGAAATGTAAAATTACCAAGAAAATTTTTCCTGATAATAAGAATGACATTGAAATAAGCTACATGTTTGATATCTAATTTCTAGAAGTATATTATTCATTAAAAAATATTATTGATGATTTAAAAACCATGGTGGCTCACATTTTTACAAATATAGATATTATATTTTTAAATACAATCATAACGATTGTCTACTACAATATTTTATCCTTCAAACTTGATGTAAAATAGAGTAATATTTTAATGTACTTTTAAAAATAAAGTAATCTACCTATAATTTTTTTAAGCAATCCCACAAAATTACCATGATTTGCTGAAGTATTTTAAAAGACAAGAACGGTTTTTGACAGAAGAAACTATTTATTTTATATGAAAAAGTATCTTTCTAAATATTTTCATATTTTGAAAAATCAGTTCTCATGCTTAAAAAAAAACTACATTTTCCTAGAAATTTTGGAAACAAAAGTCTTTAAAAATCAAATCCTTAATAGAAGTTATTTCTTTTGAAAGTAATAAAGGTAGAAAGCAATACACATTTTCAAAACAATTTTATGAATAAAAGATCTGAAAAAGGGAACACTGAAGATTTAGAAATATCAAATAATGATATATGTTAAAGTAACACATATTTATAAAAAATATAAAATGTAAAGCTCAAGAGAGATTGTTAATGCAAAAATTAAAACACATTAATTCAATATATAATAAGTGTTGTAAGATTTCAATGGATTCTGAATAACAAAAAAATACTACAAAGATAGCTCAGCTAGCAGCTGTTTGTTCCATTAAATAGAGCTGCAGCTTCTAAAATTTTGCATTAAAAGTTATTGCATAAAATTTTCTTAGAAATTTTAAAAAATACATGGCATATGAAATGGTTTTAGAGGAATAGATTAGTTATCTGATTTTAATACAATTCAAATTTGTTTGTTGGTTTTCCTTGCAGGAAGGGGAGGAGATCAATTCTAAGTTTGAGCCTAAGTTAAATGACAAAAAAACAGAAAGAAAAAATATTCTCTAAATTTTCATGTCACATTAAAATAGTGTATGACACAGATCTATGATCAGCACATTTTAACCAAATGTAGCAGGACTACACACAAATAAAAACTCTGGAACAAGATTTTATTTCCATTATTCACCATTCAATAAGAGGTCTTACCATATTCTAAATAGCAGAAGAGAATTGATACATAAATTACAATAAACATGAATGAAGGCTTAGGTATGAAATTTAACCATAATCCATTTAAAATCTAAAGAGTGTTAATGAACAAATAAAGTCTTAAGCAATAGATGGAAAAAGCAATGTCCTTAAAATGTAATTTTTCAATAATAATTATTTTTGATATATATTTTGTCAGTATATCATTATATTATTTTCATAAGCAACAGACTAGCTATAATGTTAATTTAAAATATTTCAAATCTCTCTTAAGTAAACAAATATGTGAAAAAAAACTAGAAACAAAAATAATAATTAAAAAAAGCTTCAAACCTCTTCTAAACAGTCAGCTGCAGCTTCCAAATTTTGCTTGTAAGTGCGAAACAAATCTTCCTCACAAATGCCATCTTGTTTAAGACCAGCAAGTATATGAATCCTAAACAATAAATGTACATTGAAAATTCTAAACTTCAATGCAACTAGAACCAGTAAACCAAATTTTAGATGATAAAATTGTGCCTGAATATGTTTAGGGTGTTATAAACTCTTTATAACAAATCAATTCAAATTAAAAAATATTTCGTGTTATTTTAAATTGGTTAATATATTGACAATGTTTTTAGTATTCAGTCATTTCAATATTATTTTATTGCTGCATTACTGATAGCACTGCATAAATATTCCTAAGAAACTCGTCCTTTAAAAAAAACCCTAAAATTACATAACATTGTACTTAGTTGTAAAAAATTAAATTACTATGAAGTACTTGTAAACAAATTACACATCTATCACAGTGGAGATTAATTTTAATTGTTCCATTCTAATAACTATCATACTTTACATGATAGATGCATTACATGATACATACTTTACATGAAATTGACTAATTGAACTTATTTTGCTTTTAATATTGAACTTTACATATATACTTCCAGATTAATATAATTCTACCAAAGGGCTGGAAAAAATGTCTCAGAGTTTCAACTGTATAAAAAATATATTTGAAATCCCATTTCATGGTGAAGATTGGATTACAAGTTCATTAAGGAGCTGACCAAAATCTGATAAGCAAAAGCCTTTTAGCTAAATGGCTTTTAGGAAAGCAGAAAAGGATTTTAAACTTACAACAAATTATTCACTTACTTGAGACAGTAATCAAATACATTTGCATAAAATCAGCAAGAAAATTCAGAAAGATAAGAGGTTTTTCATGACAATCCCAAACATTATCACAAGATTTCAATGAAATTATACAATACTTACAGAGTATATCATAAAGTATTATTTAAGCATTATATTAAAATCTAAAGGAATTCTGCATATATTAAAATATTAGTAAATATTTTTTAACTATGTCATGCAAATTCTTCAAAAAGTATCATATGTATTGTCTTTTTGTTTCATATTTTCTCTTTTTAACTCAAAGCCACATATGTAGGACATCTTAAATAAAAATTATATTCCTTCTACCTTTAATATTCAAAAATTTGTCAACATTGCACTGAGTTTATTTTCAATAGCTTTTTAAGAGACGCCATAGTGAAGAAGTGATCATCTTTAAACTTGAATCATTGAAAAATTACTACTGAATTCTATAAAAACACCCCATTAAATACACTTCATGCTTATAAATTCAGCTACATTCATAAATTACAGTAAATTAGGTATTTTATATGTTTACTAGGCTCATTTTATATGTTTAATGATGTAAGAGCCCTGTTTGGTCACACTGCACTCTATTCCTAAGGGAAACTTGCTAAAGCTGTGCCTCCCTATGAATGTGCTGTATTTTTCTTAATTTTTCCTTTTTCGTTATAATCTCCACATAGCCTATTCCTCACAAGAAAACTACTTTCTAGTAGTTTTTCTTTTAACTAAAAGATTAAGCAATCTTTATAATTCGGCATATACATTTAATAAAAATGATATATTTCTGAAAAAAAAAAAAAAAAACCTTAAATGAACTCTATTGATAAAAATTCTTGTACACAATAAATTTAATATATCATTGTAGTAAATAAATTACAAGTTGTATATATTTTTCAAAATATTTTTGACTTATCCACAATTTTATTCGACCAGAGAAAACTTATTCTTGAATTCTTTTTTATTTACACAAAAGATCAAATCAATCTAATTAATGAAGTTATTCAAAGGTCATTTTTACATCCCTTCACTCTGCTTGTATCCTTGATGAAAGCAAAACTCACCAGCTTCTCAGCATGGCTTTGGATTGAGGAAGCAATCATTGATAGAGAATAATGTAAGCTAAGTCAGTGATGGTACATTATAAATCTAAGAATGACTGATAATCAAATGTTTATTGTTGGAATTAAATAATTTTTGAGAAACTATAACAATAAATGCATTTAAAATAAAAATAGTAATATCCAATACAAGGAAAACAGCATATATATATATAAGTAAAAATAGATATTTACAAAATCTGGTGATGTTACCCAGATTATAAAAGCATTAAATTATTTAAAATAGCACATTAAAATAGGAAGCAATATAATTTGAAGCAAAAGAAATGCTAAAATCTTTTCTTTTTAAATATCCCATCAATCATATCAACTATCCTTTCAGAATTTTAACAACCAAAGTTTAGGCTTTTTATATGTGTCATTATGGATGCACTCCTATGATTCTTAAATGACACTTGAAACACCCTCAGGTGTTTCATTGAAATACATTTTGTATATTATTCTTTCACAATCAATCCAACAAGGCAGAAAAAATTAATAAAAAATAAAATAAACTGATATAATGGTCTTAATTTTAATAAGTTAAAAAAGTAAAATAGGAAAGAATCAGCGTAAGGATATATTTTTGACTTATTACTATTAGCAATAATAATAAATTCCTACAATGAGTTTATTTAAAAAAATCATTACTTGAATTTCTACTCTGGACAACCATAAAATAAGTACTGAGGCATCCAAAATTTTAAATCCACAGCTTCATTTTCTGTCATGTAAAAAAGAAAACTTTAAGAAAAGAGTTAATTAAATCTCAAAGATAATAATAATAATGTTTTAATGGATGAGAAAATGAGATTTTAGCACTAAACAGCATTTGTTGACTCATACTTCTGGCATAACCACAGAACTATATTTTGCTGCTTTGATGTTAATGAATCAATCATTTTTCATATTTTAAAAGGCTATCTTTGAAATAAAAAATTAATACTTAATACATAAATTTATGGTCACAATCTACTAACTAGGAAAGCAATACCAAAAATAGTGTGGAAAAAATTCCATTGACAGTCTCCAAAATAACGAATATTAATAAAACCTAAGAAAAAAAAGCCCTATTAATTTGGCATTAGAAACATAAATATTAAAAACATTAATCTAATCTACAAATTTATCTACTTGAGGTGGAAAAAAAAGTCTTTTTCAAATCACTATAAACTGAAGAAAAAAATAAATTAGTACAATGGCAGAAAAATGTTTTTGCAGAATTAGATGATGTTTAAAGAGTAATTTCTCACCTCTTACACTCCAGTGCATTCGCATATTTAATGGCTTTCAACAAAGACTTGTTGAATTCGATCTCTTGTCCAGGAATACATGCAAGCCCAAAGCCTTGGCCTTCAAAATAATCAACAGTACCACCTATAACCATAAAAAATTACTCAGAACAACTAAACAATGCAATCCACTTCATAATTTCTCTTATTGCCGATACTAAAAAAATATATTACTAAGAACATTATGGATATAAAAGTAACTCCTATTTAATAGAATAGCATTCATTTTGAAATTTACATTTCAAATATTTCATATTGATGGATTAGAAAAGGGAAAATACACATTTTAATCATACTTATTCAAAAGAATTTAAAATAATTTATGTATGAAGTTTTGCAAACAAACACATATAATAAAAGTCATTAGTGTTGTAAATCAGTTTTAATTATCTACACGCAGTTTTTGAAAAATTTCAATTATTTATAATATAAAATGATGAAAAAGTAATGTTTTTTAAACTTGAAAGTATTTTCCACAAGGTGACAAATTTATACAGAGATCTCTATCTAAACATATACAGGAAACTTTCAGATGGCTTCTTTTTTATGTTTAATATTCCATCTTGAGACTTCAAAAACATTTATCATATATTTCCAATATCAAAATAAGATTTAATTTGTTATGTTTTTGTTCAGCTTAAAGTTTCATATACAATTTAGCTTCTAAATAGTAAAGTACTATTCCTTTCACTCCTTTCCAGATAGCCAAATTTTTGTTATGTATAGAATAGTTATTTTTTAATACCATTTTCAAGTTTTATTCATGCATAAGAATTTCATTACAATTATTGCACACTTAGAGACTGCAGATTTTTGAAATACTACTTTAGGTGATAGGCAGAATGTGCATTTTAAATTAAGTAAGTTTCCTTTTCAGTACAAATCATTAACATCTGCAAATTATTACACAGCTGCATTAACTGAAATAAAAATAATTAACATGATCAAAAAATTTAAATCTTTGATGGTGTTTGAAACGTATATTACAAAACAAACAACGAATAAAAATCATACTTTTAGGAGAGTTGATTAAAGCAACTTCCAATCCTGTTTCCTTTTTCACAGCTGTTAAATCTTCAAGATTCAGATGATATAAGTTTTGAGCTTCTACTGCTTCAAACCCAAGTTGCTTGGCTCGCCTAAATCGTTCGGGAAAATCATCTTCGTCGAACAAAGTAGACAGATTTGCAGCGAATTTATAAATAAACGGCATTTTGATACACTCAAACTGTAGACCTGAAATCGAAACATATAATTATTAAATATAAAAACAAAAACGTTTTTACTCGAATCGAGAAGCAGGTGTAAAACTTTTTTTTTTTTGAAATAAACATTTCGTAACATTCAACAGGCCGGCATCGAAAAGTAAAATGTATGCATGTTGCCAGAAATTTCAAAGCTTCTTATAGAAACAATGGAGTTAAGATAAAAGTCTAATGCTTAAAGGGTAAAATTAAGGAGATTCATTCATCAAACTACAATAGCAAGCCCACCAATCAAATATTTATTTCAAATGCATTTTAGAAATGATAATTACCTTAAATTTATCAAACCTTTCACCAGCACGCTACCGCTCTAACTACAATATGCCACACAATGGCGGAACGTTCAACTGAGAACTGAGGAGGTTGCCACAAGAAAGTTCGCGCTAAGAACAGAAAATCGCCAAACTTATTACTCCGCGCCAATCTGATGCGGATCATAATTCTGACTGGGATTTTTCTTTTCTTTTTTTCCCCTAAGTTGAACAAGCTACAGAAAACCTTGAATTATTTTTAAATTTATTGAAATGAATGATTAAAAGTCCTAAAATTTGGAGTTATTAAATAACATTTCGTATATGGCAATTAATTTTCTGGTTTGAATGAAAATATACCAATCCCAAATTTACTACAATGCAGTACAGTAAGATCTGAAATAGGAAAAGCAAATTTTTAAAAATGCATCATAACTCCTGATGAATAAATGCACCAAATATCTGATAAATATAAGTCAAAAAGCTCATGCAATTCATATCATTTAGAGAAAATTGAATAAAAATGGTATCCCTAGAATTTCGAGACAGGACAGTTCTTAGTATAAATGAAAAGTTTTTTTTTAATTTTAATCTACGGCAAATTCGTCCGAAATTTCAGTTAATAACTGTGATTCCAGGGTAATGAAATAATTGTCTCGAAAATATTAATTATATTTATTATTATAGTTCTTAAAATATCGACTCTATTTTTGAAATCATAAAGTAGTTATCATCTGGAAATAATGCTCTTTTTGATAAAAAAAAATTAATTAGGGAAAAATAAAAGCAAGTGGATCAAAAGAAGAGAATGAGGTCGGGAATATTTGAATACGTAGAAAAATGGCTAAAAAATAAATTTATTTAGATTTAATTTTTGCAGTGCTCTTTTTGACAAATAATATTCTTAACTGCTAATTAATCTTTTCTAATATATGGAGAAAATTCTGGTAATTAAAATTAAATTAAATTAAAATATTCTATGATTGTAAGGAGTGTCGGATTAAACGCACTAGGATTACTCAATGCAAATCGGGGGAGGGGACGAATTTTCCCTCTTCAACTGTCACAACTAGCTGTTTTTTTATTGGTTTTAATTAAAATTTCTATATAAGTGGTTTTAATTAATAAATTCTGGTTAACTGTTATAACTAAATATTTAACCTTTGATTATTTTTAAGAAAATTGGTTTCTGCTTCCCGCTCATAAAAAAAATATTTTAATTTTCGTTTGAGAAAAAAATTAGAAATTTTTGTGACAGTCTAAATACTATTTAATTATACGATCGGATTGTATGTAAATCATAAAGCAAATCATTAATAATATGTTGTTTTACAATTTAAAAAGTATCATAGTATAATCATAAAATAAATTCAATACATAACTTACAAACGGTAATTAATTAGGAATGCTCTAATAATAATAATCCCAAATTTAAATGGTATTGGAGTTTATTTGAACATGTGCCAATGCATGACGCTTAAAAATCATATTTCTTAAACAATATCGCAAAAAATAATCTAAGGACCTCGGGATCCACAGCCAGTTGTCTACTTTTCTAATGTAAGTACATACTGTACCTTAAGGTAGATTTAAAAATAATTTTCTGTTTGTTTCATATATTTCACGCTGGCTCTTTCTCTGTCTCTAAGAAAAGGGAAATGAGATTTTTTTCTATTTCATTTTATTTTTTGTTAGATGAATACTATACAAACTTTTTGCAGAGAAATTGAATCATTCGGCAACTTAATAATAATTTTTTCTAAATTTTAGTCAGTTACCTCATAGGTGATACTTTTTACAATTTATTACCCTTTCAATTTTTTAATAGTAAACTCTCTATGGTGCAATATTAAACATATTTATGATCGATCTGAATAGAACGAATAAAAAAATCTATTTTTGATTATTATAATCAGTCATTCAGCATTATATCTAGTCGGCTTCATTGTGAGTTCCACAAAAACATTTTATATACATATAGATTTTGTCAAAATTATAAATGAATCGAATTCTCTGTTCTTACTTATCTATTAATGACTTTTTGTGATGTCCTTAAAGCAATTTGAAATCCATTTTAATTTTAAATAAAAATGGTATAGAAATTTTAAAAAGTATTACTTGAAGGAAAAGAAAAGCAATAATACTTATAACTGGAAGCAGAATTAAAAAAATATTTGAAAGAAAATTAAGTGCAAAATGTGAAATATATGGGTCAAACCTACTTAAATCCCTCTTTAATTTACTGTCAATTATCTATTTCTTTTTGTTTCTGGTATTCTAACTGAATTTATTGAAGAAAAAAAAATAGTTTGGCATATAATGTGATTCAGAGTTTTAAAAAAATCTGTTACGATAACAAAATAAATAAATAAAGTGCACCAGCAAGGGCACTGTGTTTAGAAAATTAATCTCCTACATATCGACAGATATTTGATTTCGAGTTTAACCGTCCTGAAACTTTTTACCGATGGTATTATTGATTCAAGAATCGACAAAATTGTCGCTAAATTCGTATTGATGATTGCTTTTATATTTGTTTATCCAGAGCTAGAGGGAGCACACAATGGGTTGCGGGCTCCGCACCACTAACTAGTTAAAAAAAAACTTTATTTTTTTTTCTTTATTTTAAAATAAATTTTTGTCTGCTACTGAAATCCGAATATACATGTATTTGAATATTATCAGAAAATGCTGATAGGCAAAATTGGATGTTTTGAGTCTCGGTGATGATCGAACGTGGAAGTGGTACTATTTCTTTGAAAAAAAAATTTCGAAATTTATCACAAATATTTTTACAAAATATATTCTCTTTTTAAAAATATAATTTGGATAATATTCAAAAACTGATTGAGGACAGTATTCTGAAATGTGGCAAAGACTGAAGACACCTTTCTAGGATAAAACTGATTGTTTTGATTTATGAAATGAAATCAAAATTTGCCGTGCATTTTATTTGATTATTCTTTTCCACAGCATACTCAATTCCATGACTCTTACACCACAAGAAGAAAAGAAAAAATCAAAAACAAACCAAAGTTTGTCGTCTAGTATTAATTTTTAGGATCACAATATTTATTTAAAAATAATTTGATTAAAATGCATTTAACTTTTGTTACTGCTCTGGAAAATACAATGGCCTTAACAAATATTGCCGCATTTACCAAAGGATCTGTCACGAAAATGAAAAATTATTTGAAATCTAACATTAGTCAAATGAGAGTTTAGTTCAGTCTAGTTATATTAACGCCCGTTTTAAAGCAACACTAAGGCTATTTTGGGACGTAATTTTGAACCGCGTTCAGACGAAGAGGACGGCACCTGACCCTACCACCAGGCTACCGCTGCCTTTAGTCAAAGGCGAATAACAACCTAAGAAATTTTATCTGTCGGATTGTAACCAGTCAACTCACCCTTAAATTAATGAAATTTCTTAAAACTTGTAAGTAAATAATACAGTTATTACGTATTCTACTATTTTGCATAGGAATTTGTAATGTATAATGCCATTTTTGTCTTTTGTTTTATCAACTACTAGTTTTGTGAGTAAAGCATTAACTTTGTGATTTTCGTGCATTCTTCATTACATTCATATTTCGAATGCATTAAACAACGCCATGAAATAAAATACTTGTTTCAAGAACCCGCAAATCCCCTTTGCACTAGATCCTGTCAGGCTGCTCCAGTTCCTATCAGTGGACTTATCACTGGTATTTGTAATTTTGTAATATTTCGTAGAGAATTCGCAAAATACTCAATCCCTCTAATTTTAATATCAATAGAAGGATTGCTTTCCACATTTTAAAATGCATTAAAAATGTTTTACACATAAAATAAGATTAAAAAACATGAAAATGTTTGAAAAAAATTTAAAAATTTATTTTTTTAAACCTATTTCATTGAAGATTTCAAAAAGTTTAAGAAAAGAAAACTTCCTGGTACTGAATCACATCAGTTGCTTTCCCCAAATTACCTTGAAACCCTCTAAACTTAATATCAGTAAAAAAAATTACTTTTCGCATTTTACAATGCATTAAAAATGTTTTGCATATAAAATGAGGTTAAAAATTATGCAAATGTATGAAATATTTAAAAGTTGACACTTTTTAAAACATAATTCATTAAAAATTAATAGTTAAAAAAATTACCAGATAATGGGGCACAAAAATTGCTCTTTCCCAAAATACATTACCTTGCTAGACAGGTTAGCTTGACTTTACAGTGAAAGTTACAGATCTGAGCATTTTGTCCAGTGAAATAGTCTATTCTATTATTTCCGTATTGAATAATTCATTATGCTATCAGCATATCCTAAACTGTAAATGCAAGCATATGAATGGCCAAAATTATCTTTATAAATTAGGAACTTAAATATTCCAAAAATAATTGGCCTTCGATCTTAAATTTATATTTTAGCTACGGTTTAAAAGTAATGCTAAAATAGTCCAATTCAATTAGATTAACAAAAATAATTTGGAACCTGAATTTGATAAAATTCTGCAAGAATCCTACATCTGATAGCACATACTTTCTGTAATAAAAATCCATTTTTAAATAATGTATTACTAGATTTCGTTTAAATTTTTTCCGCCTTCTATCTGAATTCCGCGAGTAGAAATTTGATCCTAACACGTTCCGAGAAAAATTATTTTTTATGTCCCTCCGAACTTTATATCTGGCGCTCTATCGCCTGTCATTACTAATTTAAGTTCGTTTATTTATGTGGATAGATTTATCGTTTTTTTTTTTTTTTTTTTTTTTACACAAATGCAGAGGCTGATGGCGTAACTAGAGTGACCAGCCGCCTTTACCAGCGGGGGCAAAATCGTGGAATAAACAATCTGAATTGAATAAAAAGTACTTTTTTAAAAACTCTTTTATTCCTCAAAACTAAAATAAAACTTCTTAAAAATAAAAATGAATATTTTTCTCTCATTTTAATATTTCTATAAATTCAATTATTCAGATTAATTACCAAATTCACTATTTAAGCTCAGTAGGTAAACATTGTTTCAGAACAAACCAGACATGAATGTTTGAAAATACTTTTTTTTTATTAATAAGTAAAGGCAAATATATCCCCATAAAGTAAGCCAACCATATAAGTAATATTTGATAAACTAGATTCCAGTGAAACTAGGCTTATAAACTCAGACGGTTAAATTCCTATTTACTAAACCTTATTATCAATCAGTAAAAAATTATAAATCTCTGAAATACCTGAAAAATTGCTTAGAATTACAGTAAACAAAACTGAAGGGGACGAATTGAGAATAAATTTCACTAATAGTGAAAATTCCAAGCATGCAAATTATAAACAAACAAACAAAAAATCCTAAAGGTTATATTAATTGGGTATTTTTCTACTTTTTGATTGAAATTAATTTCGTAATAAATTGGAAACAAAACAACCAAGGAAGCCTGATTTTCTTTTATATATTTGCAGATAAAATTGATATTTAAGCACATTCTTGGAAGCTCAAGTAAATTCTTGTAAGCTTAATCAAAGAAAACTATTCTATCATGGAAAATAAAGGACTATTTCTATAATGGAAGCCAATTTAATTTTTATTCATTGTAATGATCTGTTATGGATGTTTATTTGAATAAAAGTTAATTATCATTACAAATCGTCCAATTATTTAAAAATTGAAAGTTCCACAGGTGTAAAATATTTTAAAATTAATTAATATTCTCTGATTTTATAAGCATTATAATATATTTAAATGATTATAGAAAAAAGATATTTATAGCATTATACTGCATGACAAAAATAAATAGATTATAGTATTTTAGATAGTTACCAATCCTGTTAGAAAGCAATTTAAGGGTTGTGTCTTGATGGCGTTAAAAGTCTCACTATATTATTATACATTATTTATATCTCCATTTTGAATAATTTTTTCTTGCCAATTTATTTCACAGAGATAATTTGGCACATTGCGCATTGGTAATCAAGTTTCTCTTATTTTAATTCGCATTTGTAATCAGGTTTCCCTTATTCTAACTTGCAAAATAAAATATATTAAAAAACGTAATGACTAACATTTATAAACTTTAAAATACTACTGCTTGGTTTTCCAAAATAAGAAAATAAATCTGTTTAACATTACTGCATTTTCTTTCGCATTAATACTTTTCTGATCCATTTTGTCTAATATTAGGTGAATACAAAATTCGCTTTCTCAACACATAATCATTTTTTTTATCGCTGTAATTAATTTATCGCAAATAATCTAAAGTAATTTTATGCTGTCATTTTCAAATTCGTAACTTAAAATCTAAAATAAAAATAATTAAATTTCTACTATGGGACGTTTATTGACATTTGAGGATGAATTTTTTTATTCGATCTTCAATCTATCTTCCAACAACTGAATAAAAATGAGCTAAACATGTCAGTAGTTAGATTATCTGACTGGCAATCTCATTTTCAGTATCGTTCTGAGAGTTTATCAGTTGCTATCACATATTCAAACGAAGTTGCAAGGTCACAAACTAAAAATATGAGTTTTTCGATCCTTTCCAGACTACTGTTGATAGATTTAATGCTAAAGGAAGAATTGCGCATATTTATAGTTTATGAGTTTTTATTTAAATTTTTTTTAACGAGCTTGAAATTTAAAAAAAAATCTTTTTCCAATTATTTTATGGTTTGCTGTTTAAATAAATTAGACATGACTTTTAAAATCTAAGTTTAAAATAAAATTACAGCATTTTTCATTTAATTAATTTTTGTGCTGGATTTTTTTTATTAAATATAAATTTGGAACAGAATGCTGATTGTATTTTTTATGAAATTTTTATTCGTAACGCAAGCTCTAGATGGTAAGGATTCTACTTAATTTTTTTAAAGTTTTATTTTTAATTATTTTTCAAAAACACATGTATGTAATTATTTGGTTGTATGACTTTTGCATACAGTCATATGCGTACGACTCATAAAACTGTCAATAAATGGTGTCGTTTACAATGGGATTGTGTTACAGTAAAGGATCAGTTTTCTGCAACATTTTAAACGTTATCTGAAAGTGTCAGATTTGGCGAGAGTTAACATGTTAAACAAAATTTCGAATACTTAATGACTTGTTGTTTAATACTATTTCATACATTTTTATACTATCTGAATAGTTTCCACTTTGTTTTTTTATGAGGTATGAATTGGTTTCCAATGAGTTTATTCAAAAATGTAGGATAAAAATAAATGACTAATTATATTTCTTTCATTTAAATACTATATCCACTTTGGAACAATAATCTAGATTTTGGTAAATGCATTATTTTACATGAATACAACGATTTGCATTAAACAAAAGAGTTTTGGTTTCATTAGTTTTATTAGGTTGTTCGGAAAGTAATTTCGTTTTTTCCTGACAAAGGATTTAATTGCATTTTTCGCACTCAATTTCATACTTAAACCGCAAAATCATTTTATGTTTTAAGAGCTGATATAGCAAGGCTTGAGTGTGAAAAAGTGCAGCTGATTCTTCGCAGTAGTTTTTGGATGGTGCCCTTTTAAATATGGAGAGCAATAAACAGCATTTTCGTCATTTTTTTCTTTTTTGCTATAAAAGGTAAAAATGCTGTTCAAGTCAGAAATAAATTAGCCAATATGTGTAGAGAAGATGTGTTTACAGTACATCAGTACCAGAACTGATTTGCAAAATTTTTCCTTCAAATGAGGAGGCCAAAAACCACCTCGATCAGTTTTTTTTACAGCAAAGACCAAAACTTTTATGAGCGTGTAATCATGTTACTATCAAAAGGTATTAGACCAGAATGGCAAAAGGTATTAGACCAGAATGGCAATTTTATAATTTAATAAATAATTTATTCATTAAACGAAAATTTCTTTTCATTTTGACACAAAAATACGAAATGACTTTCCGAACGACCCAATAGTTTTATTTCTTCTTTATTCGTTTGTTTAATTCAGTAAGTTGGGACACTGAAATGTATGTTAATTAAATATAGGAACTTTTTTTTTTAAAAAAAGATTGTTTCTTAAGTATGAAGTACAATTAAATCATGTTAAAAGTGCTGAAACGATTTGTAAGGTGGGAATAGTATAAAAACAATTCTTGAAATGACGTAAGAAGTAAGAAAAGATTCCAACTACGGATGTTAATTTTCTATGCTGTAAAAGTTTTTTTTTTTTTCTTTAGAGTCTTTACAAATTTAAACTTTTCTTTTTATCATCGTAGATTTCATTTCAATGTTACATTTTTTTTCAAATCTGAACTCTGATAAATTATTTGTTCATCACATGACTTTGCATTTTGTATGTGAAATATTGTAAGAAAACGGTGCATAAAATAAGCAGCTTACTAAATCATAAGTATATTAATATTTTTCTAACCGATCATTTTTATTTGAGAAAATTTGTAGGTAATATTAGCTGAATTCAAATTTAATTTTCTTCTAGTGGCACTATTTATTAAACTATAATTCAAATCTACTGTTAAAATATAAAACAGAATTTAAAAAAATATTTACATTAATATATGTAGAAATAAATTTACATTAATATATGTAATAATAAATTTACATTAATATATATTCTTCAGAAACTTTTTTAAAGATTGTTCTAATATGTAAAATAAGTCATTAACAATAGTATTGAATGGCGTTCTTGTAATACACCCTTCAACAATATACACCTACACCTTTATTCAAATTCTTACTGATTAGTTATGCGTTTTTTAACTATATTTTAAACAATGTAATTATTTCTAATTTCAGAAGAATTCATGACCATTTTAAACCTTCCAGGGGTCCTGTTACAATGCAAATCTCGAAACAACCGTTTCTCTCCAAATTTTTTACTGTTTTTAATTTAATTTTTATTCAGAAATTTTAAGTTGTAAATTTTGTAAACTGAAGTGTCAGGTCCCTTTTTAAAAAGTCCATTTCAATTATGTGCAAATAAAAAAATTACACAGTCAAAACATAAAATTAATTTTAAGCCAAATATTAAAAACAACTTTTTATAACACTCTAAAAAATAATGTAAAATGAGGGAATATATATATATATATATATATATATATATATATATATATATATATATATATATTATAAAGCTCCAAATTTTTTAGAATTATAAAATAGCATAATGAGTAACTTGTAAATGGTAATTAGGGATATTACTAGAATAAAGTTCCAAAATTAATTTAATTAATATTTGATTATGATTGAATACATTTGACTTCTGGGCCCTCTGTCATTAAACGAAAGTATAAACTTAAATACCTTTCTACAACTACTAAAAATTATTAAGAGCTGAGGGGCTCCTTGACAATTGCCAACTTTACCTATTTAAAAATTTTGTCCTCCCTCCCCCTTGATTAGAATTATTTAAATAATTTCTTTCACTGTTGACATTACAGCTCCTGTATAGTAGATTCAAATATCTTGGGAATTTAATTATATTTATTAGAAATGACTTTAAGGGCAAGTTTGGTTGTGCCCATTGATTCGAAAATTCTATTTCAATTTTTTTCGTGAAAACAATGCACAAGTTGTAGATATTTTGCTGGGGAAAACGTGTGGTTATTATGCTAACTTATCTGCATATGTATGTTGCCATTCATATTTATAATAAGTATTCTTTATAAGCTTCTTATGCATTCTACTTTGAGAATTTACAGCGTCAATGAAAAACTAAGAGAATACAGCATTTCAAAATTACCTACATTTGTAACAATGTCAAAAAAGACAAAATAAATCACACTGTAAATATTTTAAAATAATTTTCCATATATTGCAATATTATAAAAGTCAAATAAATAGTAAATGCGGGATAAGTTTAAAATAAGTTTGCTTTCTTACATATTATTCATTTTCAGAATTTTAATTTTAATTCATAAAATAAAATAAAGTCTGTTTTAGGAACTTAAATGACAAACTACCAGATAACATACGCACACATATATAAATGGGATGAGGGAAAAAAATGGATTTTTAACAGTGAAGCATATGCTTTAAATTTGACAGATCTCTTCAAATTTTTCGTTTAAAATTATTCAAAAATTAAAGTGTAGAGCATTCGAACTTTAATCTAAAAATTTTAATTCATAAATAATATTGTGTTCCAAGAATAAAAGTGAAGATATATAATTTATCTATCAATCTATTTAAAACACAGACCATTGTACGTAGAGATACTAAATTTAACACCTATATATTTGGGAGAAAGAAATATACAATTCAGTGCATTTAAAAATATTAACACAGAAAATATGCTATCTCTAATGTAAACTATCTTAAAATTTAAAAAAAAATCATTAATTTTATTGATTTATCAGTTTTTAAGCTGCGTATTTTTATTCTGTAAAAAGAATACAGATTTTAGATAGCATGTTTATTTTATAGTTAATATCTTCCATTTATATTTTCATTTGTAAATATAAAGTTTTCGTATAAACGAGAATATTAGATGTTTAAATATAATATAAGATGTATTTTTATAGCTGTATCAGGCTTATTAAGTTATTTATTTCATTTGTATATCAATTATGTATGTTATTCCCAGAAGTTCAAAAGCTTTTAACAGATTTAATTTCAAATAGTAGGAAATTTATCAACTATTAAAATTCTGTTATTGACTTATATGCTATTAATCAGCTGAAATGTACTTTTAAATGATCAACTTTTCTTAAAACAATTAGAATCGTTTGTGATGGTAATAATTAAGTTCAGGTGTAATTTTTTAGAATGGAATCTCTAATTTAGATATTCTTTTAAAGTTTATTGATTTTCATTTGAAAACTATATTTAGCATAATTTGACTGTGAATGAATAATTCAGAGAATTCAAGCGTAATAATGCAAGCGTTCGTGATGTATTTAGTCGTATATTTTAAATTTACCACCTTTATCGTCCAGTTAGTAAAATGTGATTAATGATTGATGAAAATTTCAATTGCTTCCACAACGAATCGTTCTTAATCTTTTAATTTTAATATATATTCATATAACGTTATTTCAACACCCTTACGCTGTTTTTTTACCTTCATTGTGCTCTGCACTTGCCCCATTTTCTATTTATATTTTATGTACAAAATATATATTTTTTTTCAATTACGTCACAGGTAAAGGCAGCAGTATTTTAAAATGGAGGTATTTGAAAAAAAAATCCAACAGTGTTCTATTCTGGTGTTAAATCTTATTTACAAATAGAAAACAATTATTACAAGCATATCCAACGTTGAAACCTTCTAATCATGGAAAAATAAATCTAATCTTCATATTCTGGTCACAACGATAGGAATATATATATATATATATATGTATTTAACAATAGGGTAAAAGACAGGGTGAAATATTCTTACGTACGGTTTTTATATGTATTTTTTGAATTTTAAGATGTAAAAACTATTTTTTATTGTAAACTTTTAGAAAGTTATAACGAAAATAAAGTCGATAGTTCTTTTTATTTTTTGATGAATGAAAATTTAAAAAAAATCACTTTATTCCCCTCCAAAATATATATTTGCCAAATTTCATAGACAAACCCCCTGGTGTGTACAGTGTCAGCATATCTCGTGCACATAGAGACAAAAGTTTTTACCTTGTGTTTAAGCATCAAAACTTAGTTAAAACCCCAATACACTTTCCAGCCAAATACTCTTGCTAACAGATAACGTTTTTAGCAAACCCAGACTAACCACTCCCTACCCCCTTTTTTTCAAAAAGCTACGCGTGATTTATTGGTCTTTTATGACCCGTACGAAAGCGGCAGTAAGCATTTGTCCTATTACCAATTATTTTTTAAAGTCTAGCTTAGAAGCCTCGCAATTCAGGGAGAGATTGCAGATGAATTTAATCTTGTTCTTTTATTTCATTTACAATGGTCGTAAATTTGAACTTTTTCAAATAAAATCATTGTTTATATTTTGTAATACTATTCGAATAATATTCCTAATTAATTTTTCTTCAAATCTAAAAGGCAGTTTTATTATTAAAAAAATAAATATCAGATCATCAACTTAAAAAATATTTGGATTAGGTTAAAAAAATTTTGCTTTTTCTTATAACTTTATTTGAAATTAATTTTGAATTCCTTATGAGCGAGATTTAAAAATCAACACTATTGAAAGTGACCCCAAATAAAATTTTTATTACTTTAGCTTGTAAATCTCTTATAATTAAAATTGCTTATATAGAGATTGAAATAAAAATAATCCACTTAAAAATAATTCGTATTGAAGACTGAGAAGTAAAGAAAGGGGATATCCGACACCTACATTGCTTCAGGATTCCCCATAGAAATTAATCCACCCTGAACAAGAAGCAAGGAGGAAAATCGGTAATACTCCGGAAGTGTATGACATCATCAGGAGTGGGGGAGATTATATTGGCGAAAGAGAATCGGGGACGAAACGGCATGTGTTAATGTCATCGAAGAAATAATTGGAAAAATGATGCTACCATACTAGAACTGGAATCAACTATCACATAGAAGCAACATGATTTGAAGCGAATAACATATGTAATAAAAAGAATAGATGCTGCATCATTGCCGAAACCCTTTAGTCTCCTGACTACAGTACCTGACTATATAAGAAAAAATTGGTAAAAGCATCAGATCACTAAAACCATTTACAATCTGAATTTCTAGAAGTCAGGAAGAAAAATTTTGCTGAAATAACCAAAAATCGGGGGTTCCAATACCATGACAATTAAAAGTATTTAAAAAAATAATTCCGTGTTTATTAATTTTTATACAAAAAAAAAAAAAAAAAAAACTCACTTGCTTGCGTCTGTCTGTCTTGTAATACTCTTGATTTAGTAAAATCAAGTTTTTCTTTAATCTTTTTATTAATTGCTATTTATATGCAAGTTAATATGTTATTATTATTAATATTCAAGAAAAATGGATATCAAATATTTTAAACTTATAAGGTTGCAAGATTTGATTATTTCTCATATCTGACGCTCTGCTTTCATTGAATTTTCTTGAAATTATATTGGAAAATTTACATAGGATTATGGGAGTCACTGTATTTAAAAATATAACAAGTTCTAGTGGTACAACTATTCACATTCTCGAGAAATTAACTAAAAAAACATTTGATTTTCCCTTTGTAAAAACGAGCTTCATATCAAGCCCTAAATAAAGAGATAATATTCATATATAAAGGTAAATTATAAAAACAAGAGCTCGTGCTGTCATTTTTTGTCTTTATTAGATAACCGAAAATACAAAATTAAGATTAAATGCTATAAAGCTACTTACTTTCGAATATGATCTATTTAAGCTTAAATTGAAATCGAGACATTTAATTCGAAGTCCGAAAATTGAAATGAAAAAGTGTTCCAGAACGTCTGAACTTAATTTAGGCATTGAGCATTCTTAATATAATATCAAAATATTTAACAACTGAGCTTTATTTAAACTAACGACCATATTGTCTGAGATTTAATCTAGAACACTGAAAAAGAGAATAAATGAGGGGGAGTGTTTTAAAAATTAAAATAATAATAAATAAATATGTTAATAAATAAATAACATAAAGAATTTGAAAATTCTAAAATACCATTATACTACTATTAAAAAGATTTATGACTATTTTTTTAACAACTAAAAAGATTTACAACTAAGAACCAAAATAAAAACATCTATTTAAAAGATCTCAGAAACTAGGAAGTGATATTTAAAAATTAAACATACCAGATTTTGATGTTTCCCTCATCCTTTCAGACTAATTCATCCAGACTGCTCATGTTATGATGACCATATTCCTCCCACAATAAAATTGGGAAGAATAATTCTTCAAAGATTCTGAAATAAATTAAATTTAGGTGAACTCAATTAATTATTAGTTTGTATTTGTAAGACGAAAACTCAATTCATGCCAGTCGAAATCAGGAATGACCAAGTTAACCCAAAAAATTGAATTAGTAAATTAAATTATTCTTTCCAACATTTTAAAATATAAATCTGGGCCTATTTTTAAACTTGAGTGATTAATTATAAGTAAAATTCCTAACATCTTTTAAGTGTAAGTGAAAATCCTAACATCTTTTAAGTGTAAGTGAAAATCCTAACATCTTTTAAGTGTGAGTGAAAATCCTAACATCCTTTAATTATAAGTAAAAATTCTAATATCCAAGGACATTTATTCAAATTTGAAAATTAAGAATGAAAATACAGGACGTCTGACCCTTATTTAAAAGACTAACAAAGAATTCTTCCTCGTAAACAGTTTCTGGATGGTTTACTGTTTTCGACTTTTGATCTATCAGGTTTCAGAAATCCCCAAGTCCCCCCAAACAGAGGAGTCAGTGGTATCCTTTGTTGGAGCCAGAACTCATTCTTATTCAATGATCATCGGCTTGTCAATTGAATCTTTCGAGCGCTTCCCCATTCCTCATTATAAAAGGGACCAAACAAAATTTTTTTCCAGTTCACGAAAGCCTTACTAAAGGATTTCTTCAACCGTGAGTTCGTGACCCTACACATAGAAATATAATGGGTTCGTAAAATTTTTCCCAGGCCTTTCTGACTGATTCTTCTATATTTGCAATCAAATATAGTTTAGAAAATCAGTTAGTAAAATATTTCAATTCATTTTGCTATGTAACCTTTTTTCTTTAAATAAATTTCATTTTAATTGCCATTGACCCTATAATGATGGTTCTGGTGATTTCGGGGAATAAATATTCATCATTTAACGGCAAGGAAAGATGTTACGTTATTAAAGTTAATTAGAACATCGTTTTCTGATTTATTTTCTGCTAGTGGGTTGAGGAAAACATTTTCTGATGGAAACGAGGTAGTGAAATTTTTTCTACACCTGAAATGGTATCATAAGTGGAAAGTTTAGGAAGCGTTTAAAGAGGTAAGAAAAAGTTTAAAAGAATTATAAAAAAGGGGTAAATAAAAACCAGTTTATTTCTGAACAAATTTTAATTTTAAATAATTAATTAGTATTTCATTTTTTAATCAAGTGCTTTTTTTTTTTTCGTAATGGTAGATGAGTTAAGAGTTTCGGTTCTTAAAAGTATATTTAGGAAATGTGCTTTAATAAGAATGAGAGTTAATCTAAACGATAATGTATGCAAAAATGACGTAAAAGCATTCAATGTAAAAGGAGCATTTAGGAAATAAAATAAAATAAGATGTCTTTTGTGAAACAAAATCTAAAACACACGAAAAATCAGAAATGGGAGTTTTTAAATATTCGAAACCAACTCTTATCTTTGCTCTTTGTTTTCCTAGCTTCTATTCCGAGAATGTTTTTTCTTAAAATGTAAGCAAATCAATTCGACTTTTGCATTTTGTTGAAATGATAATACTTTTTTAAAAATATTTCATAAATGTAAATGCAACAACTGTTAACATTCACATCCTTTTCAATCACAGCTTATCCATGTGCATATATATATATATACACATGGATAATATATATATTTATATCACTGAAGATATAATAAAATTCGAATGAATATCCAAGTCAAAGAAAACGAAAAAATGCCTTAAACATTGAATGAAGAAGTTTAGTAATTATTCATCTTATAAAATTGCAGTATAATTTCAATTGTATCCATTGTATTAAAAAGTTAAATATTATTTTCTATTTTATTTCGGACGAAAAAATTTTCTCTGTAAGATAATTGAAATATTTAGGACAAAACACCTCGTGTTACTCCGATGTTTTTTATTTGATGATAGAATCCATTTTTATTTGAAAAGTACATTTAATATTAAAATTAAATGAATTTTCCGAAGAAATCTACCTTATCAGCTAATATTTTATAGATATTCATTTCTAAATTGGCTTCTTTCTCTTCAGAAGAACCTGAATATTTGCACGGCAATCAATAAGCATAAAATATTTTTTTCTTTCTCATACAAGAACCATCTATATAAATAAAAATGAATGTTCGTCTGTATGTCTCTTACGAGGTGCCGTACCGCTCATCCGATTGCAATGAAACTTTGAGTACTTATTACATGCACTTATTTGTTTCTGTTGAAGATGAAAAAAAAAAAAAAAAAATGGCACTCCTAAAGTTTTGAATAATAAAATAAATAAAAAAATATAAAAAAAAAACAGAATGAATATTATTTACTCTTCTCCTTTATTTATCACTCAATTTATATGAATCTATTCATTTCCGATACGAAAAATAATATTATTCCATTTGTCATTCCTAATTAAACAAGACAGTTATTTTAAATTTCAAACGATATTCCCAAAATTATTTTTTCTGCGGCAGCAACGCGCGGGGTACCAACTAGTATAAAATAAAAACAACAAGATTTTGACAATTTTTTCTTTAAAAATATTTTAGATCTGTTTAAATCTGAAAAAAAAAACCATTTAGATTTTTATTTATTTGTCTGTGAGTACGATAATTCAAAAATATAAAAATCTAAGAGAAACAAATTTAATATATGATCTTTACATTAAAAATCTTTGTCAAATTTTGAATGAAATTCTTCCACTAAGAGTCTGCTCGTATATCCAACCATTTTCTGGTACTCATATTTCAAAAAATACAAAAGTAGAGGGATGAAATTTATTACATGGTTTTATCATTAGAAATATAAATATCTATTAAATTTTAGATCAAATCCGTTGAAAAGTTGACTGCTTGTCAGTTTGAATATTCACTCGCTTGGGAACGCTATAATAAAATGAGCTACAATTTTGATAAACAAAATTTAATATGCCTTCTTTTCATAAAAAGTTTATATTTGTATCAAATTTTAGTGTATATCAAACAAAAGAAAGAGGGGCAAATACAAAACACGTCATTTTGTCGCCTTTTTTGTCATCACGTCAAAGTATGCAAGAAAGTCTAGGTCAGAAAGAACAAACGCACTATTTATGAACAGGGTATCAACATAATTACTGTTAGAAAAATTTATTTCAAAGTTTAAGGAACTATACACTTTTAATAAGCATATAAAAAATTAGGCATTTAACCTTAAAATTAAGTTTAAAATTTATAACAATCTCTAGCAGTCAAAAAACCCGCGTAAGCTCATTAAATTACCTAGTCAAACGAATTATTCAAAGAATTTAAAATAAATAACTCATTTTAGAAAAAATCCAGGAGTAATTATGTTTCGGATTTTTTACTTTTATTCATCCAGAAATTCTAGAAATTTTCTTATGCGATAACATTGATTATATTTAAAATTACGGCAAATCATCAAGGTAACTATTTTTCCAAGCGATAACTTGCCAAATATGGCAAACTTGTAGCAATGCGACATTTGGCGAACGTTCTCCTAGTTTGGCGACAAGCCTCGTCTGCAACTTTTACGGCGCTCCGATTTCCCGGAATTTCTTACCGGCATTTTATTACAACAGAAATATCAAAAACTATAAGGAATTTTAGATAGAAAAAATCATTTAGAGACTGGTTTAATTCCATTCTAAAACAAACGTTTGTGTTTTTAAACGCAGAAAAATTTAATTCTGAAGAATTATCCAAAGCAAATTTAGTGGCCTGATACCACTTGCAATAAAATGGTAATCACTTTCTTTGTTTTGAAGAAAATGGCTGACATTTGATCAATGTGATTTCAAGTAATAAAAAGTTTCTATTAGGACAAAATATCTAAAATTGTACCAACAGTTATATGAAATCATTTGTCTCACATTTAAACAGGAAGTTAACTTAGAAAGAAAAACTAATTATATTTTTTTAACCTGCTTTTACGACCATATTGTTTTAAGTGCATTCAATTATGTGGGTGGTATTATGACAGGGTTTAAAACATTTCTGAACATTAATATTACTGTACGTTGTTTATTTTCGTTGATTTGTTTCCATACAACAAAATTGTATGTGAAGTTAATATGCTATTTTTTTTTACAAGCTTATAAAGGGTAAATATTTTGGGGGCAATTCATTGAATGCTGGATAGCTTGCCAATTTTTTTAAAGATGATTTTTCTTTTCCTGGTAGCACGTGTTCTCCATCGCCGGTGCAATGAATAATAATTAAAATGTGTATATATATATTTGAAATCCTACTTTTGCTTTGGTAAATGAAAACGTTAAGAAATATGAGTATATGATGAATGTTGTGTTTTATATGTATATGATGACATATGACATAAACATATGAATGACATATGACATAAACATATGAATATATGTTTATGATGAAATTATATCGTTAGTAAAATTTTAACTAATTTTCCTTTTTAACTAATTTTTTTCAAGACTATTATTATTTTTATTTTATTTATTTATTATTATTATTATTGTGCTAATGAAATTGTTATCAATTCCATATACATGTATATCTATCTCGGTAAACAGTTTTAGTCATTCGAAATCATGATAAATTTTTACAACCCGTTAGTTTCCAGGATTTTTGGAATGGAGGGATTACCCCAATAATATTGCAGCAAAATTTTATTTCACTGTTTAAATAAATACTTGAAATTTTAAAAATAATGGATGTATTGGAAAAATTAAGATTTTTTTTGAATTCAGGGGGAAAAAATAATAATATTAAATGGCTATCATAATCCAAAAAAATATATAACCAATGTTGACAGGAGTAATTAGCATTTGTTATGATAATATTAAATGAAATTACTAGTTATAAATTAGAGCAATTGAATTCATGCCACATTTTAAAAATATGTCCTTTATTTTGTCATAACAAAGATTTTTGTCCCCTTCAGTTTTCCTTTGGAACATTGATGAAAACTGTGAATTTTATTTTACTATTGTATATTATCTTTTCAGAAACGAAGTGGGGTAAAAAGCAGTTGCGTAATTAGAAGGAGTAGATAAGCTGACGGACATTACAAGATTTTATACCAATTGATATTTGATGTATTTTTGTTTAAGAAAGTATGACAATTTTAGCTTAATACTGTTTAAGTTAGATAAAAGCTAATAAAACTAGCTTTAAGGATTGCTATATACTAGTGGTTCTTAACCGGGGGTGCCCGCGTCCCTAGGGGTGCGGGAGAAGCCTCTACCTAACCATAAAATTTTTTAAATATCATTTATTAAATTTCTTATAATAAAATATTTGAAATCTGAAATAGTGTCCCCAATATTGAATCTCATAAAAATTGGTAGCACCTAGCTCACTTATCGGCAAAAGACACAGGAAAGAGCCGGTGCCGATGGGCGTATACACTACGCTACGAAAAGGCATGAAACGCTACAAACGAAAGCGAACAGGCAGCTAGGTGAGGGGGAAAAGAAAAAAACTTATATAAACGTGTGTATATATATATATATATATGTCATTCTAAAATATCCTCTTATTTCCTGATCTGATTCCACGTCATCTACTTAATTAATTCAAGAAATGCTTTGTAAAATTCGTTAGTCAGCGATTCTCACGGTGAGAGTGATTGATAAAAGTTGCAGACCTAAACAAATCGTTTTACAAAATGATTCCTGTGTTTCCCTTGCTTTGAAAGTCACATGTTCAGAAATCCCTAAGAGAATTGTAATAATATATTGACACTATAAACAATCTTTTCACAATCAAAATATGCTATATAATAACACGAGGGGAAATTCATTTCTCGCTTTTTCAGTCACTTCTGCTTGTCCACGCCGCTTGTAAATATCGAAGAAAGCGAACTTTAAAATGAAAAGCTTTCAATGTCTTCGAATCTGCCATTTGCCTCCCAAATTTTAAATCATTATATAT
>JAPMOQ010023642.1:12866719-12883975 GCA_026543055.1 Argiope trifasciata | reverse complement strand
TACGAGTATTTTTAATAATATTTTTATCCGGATTTCTTTAGTAATTCTTAATCATAGTTTTCCTTCCTTGCAGGGTCAATATTGTATCCAAGTAAAAGTTAGGAGTGTTTAATGGTGCATTAGGCAGTCTAAAAGGACGTCTGCCTCCAATGAAAAGTATTATGAATCCACTGCTTTTCACAAAGTCATCAAAGAGTAGGTAGAAATTTTTTTCGAAAGTTAATTGAAAACAGATTAGTATTTTTACTGGAGCCAGAATCTTTAATTTCGGTATCATTATTTTTTTAAATCTTCATTAAAAATTTTTTTTTTGTAGCAGCTATGAACCAGTCTGTAGGGGAGACATATTGAAAAGTTATTGCATTTGTCGAGAAAAGTTGTTGGAGATTAGTGAGTAAGCTGTCTTAATTCTTATAATGCCATTTGTGTTGATAATTCATCTATTTAAATTAAATTTTGCTTGAAAATATCTAGTAATATCTTCTTTATTATTTGAAGTTCTAAATGCATAGTCATTTAAACTAATGATGTTTGGTTCAATATATTTCTCTGTTATGAAGCAAGTAAACTTATTTAAATTTTCAGTATTTCATAATTGTTAAAATATCAGTTACATGACGTTACTTAGATATATTTATGAGAATATTTAGTACATATATATATATATATATATATATGCGTGTTTATCTTGTTCCTGATTTCCTGGCTTTCGTACAGAATTGGGCCAGATTGTTTTATTTAAGGATTTTCTCTGGTTTCCTGTCCAGGTCCCATTGTTTTATTTAATTATTTCTGGCACATGCTTTAGGGAATTGCTGCCGCTTTGGTTTCCACACCACAGTTGAAGAGATGGGGGTCCCTGGCGCTTGTACATAACTTTTAAAGATATCTGAGGCTCTTTTTCCTTTACAAAATATACCACCCGAGGAAAAAAATATTGAAGTTCATTCCAAAATTGTTTTTGTTTTCGGCTACCCATCAATCAAAATTATGCTACAATAAGGTGGGTGAAGAGGATAATATCTGTTTTAAAAAATCCTTAAAAAGATTAATAATAAAATTTCGACTGGAGAAGTATAAACAAAACACAGCTAGTGAACAATCCACTTCGATAATTGTGCAGCGACTTACCGAATGCTTACCGTGGAGTTGGAGAAGCACCTATTCATGGTAGCCTTGTCTGCCTAGCTGAAGCCACGCCATGTGGCCCGCTTACCTAAAGTAACATGGCGGTTCCAGAGATAAGATTTTCTCCCGTACAAACATCTAAGCCTAGTCATGTTCTCCGCTACCTCTCGGGTAACATGCCCGTGTAAACTAGCTTCCACCGCCGACTGAGTACCCTATTCCAAGCGTAACCAGAGTTTCCTTCTTGCACTTCATACCCGCTGTGAATAATCCTCGTGCTGTTGCCAGTTTCGCAACTTGAAGCATGGATGTCGATATGAAGTTCCCACCAACCACATGTCGACATCATTAAGTATTCGTTTCCCTAGCCATGTTGGAGTTTGACTGTGTTACTCTCCATAAAAGGGCTCTAAATATGTTGTTTTCCTGTTTTCAGCATACTCAAGCGGTGAAATAGTATATCTGAATTCATTCTACAATATCACCATGCTCTTTCATCAACTTAAGACATATATATTATGTTTTATTGATTATGCCATTGAATCACATATCTAAAGTATAACACAATAACAAATTTTTTTTAATTTATTATTTTTGAAATATTGTGAATTTTTAAATCTTTTAGCGAATTCGTATGCCAGATTTTATTGTATCTATAATTATAAAATTTGCTCTAACTGTAATTTATATATATACTATTAAAATCAGGAAAAATGGCTGATCTCACTAAATAGATTTATCTAAACCTCAGAGATGTAAGTCTAAAAAAATTATATATATATATATATATATATATAAATGAATGTTTGTCTGTATGTCTCTTATGCCTTCCTAAACCGTTCATCTGATTGCGATGAAACTTGGTTAGCTTATTGTTTACACCTACGGGATGGTTATAGGGATAGTACAATTATCCAATTTTTTTTTAATCCGAATCTCAACTGCATCTATTTACCAAGGATTAATCTCCAAATAATTCGCCGAGGAGACAATAGATTCTCTAGAAATGTTAAATCTAAGTTAAAAGTTTTTATTTTGTTGCTTTAGTACGCATATATCATGCAAGTCACTCTCAGAGGTAACAACTTTATTAAAGATTATGGGAGAATGTATTCGGGGGAACAACCCTGGGGTGTTTAAATAATTAAATTTTAGCTTTTTTCGCAATAACTACCAAAAATATTGTAGTACAAATAATTTTGCTCCATCTTAATTTTCAAAAATTATCTTTTCAACTATAAAAAAGATTGTATGATATAAATATATTTTCTATGTTTAATCAATTTTAAAAGAAAATATTTAATCACATTTTCTAAAATTAATTTTGAGAATTCCGAATGAACATTAAACGAAAGTAAAAGTTTATATGCTAAGTTAAAAAAAAAAAAAAAAAAAAAAAAAACAACCCTAAACCCATCTGTGCACTGTACCTTTTATTTTTATTAATATTTATTAAAAATAGTTCATCATCTAAGTTAACACGATATTTTTACAAGCACAACTCATAATTGTTTTTTTATATCTTTAATTTCTTAGTTAAAATGGATTTTTATATTAGTGTAAAGCAAAAGGAAATTTAGGTATCGCATTTAATATATATTTAAATTTTAACCTCTGACTTGGGCATCACTGTAAGACAGGGGTGTGTGTCGAAGGACGCCGATGTATTTCAATGTCTTGATGAGGGGGGGGGGGAGAGTTGTAATGATGTCTCTTGTTTTAATTCAAACTTTGATTGATTTCCTAGACTTTGTCTTGCATTGATCCATATTAATTTATTCCAGGATTTTCTCTTAGTTCCCGATTCAGGTCCCACTTTATTTAATTATTTCTGGCACGGGCTCTAGGAAATTGCTGAGACATTAGTCCCACTTTGTGAGCGAAAGGATGGGTATCCCTAGAGCCTAGAGACTACACATTCCTTTCAAAAGATTCCCTTTCCTAAGTCGACGCAAATCAGGGAGGCAGGCCCCTGTCGAAATTTTTAGGGGAAATCCCTCGGGGGAAAATTTCTGTTCTCTGCTCTCTTGTAGTGATCAGGGAGACCCCTCACCTTATCGCTCTTCCCTGTGTGGAAACCATGAGTCCCGAGAAAAAATAAATTGAAATTTATCCTAGAAGAGTTTTCTTTTTGGCCACGCATTACCCAAAATTATGCTACACATATATATGTGTATATTCGAGAAATTATATCAATGTAAGGTTTGAATAAAACACATTTTGTAGATGAAACTGTTTCATTATTGTTGGCGCACAAATTTTGAAAAAATGTTGAAGTAAATATTTATCAATTTTACTTATACAATAAATTACTTAATCTCTTGTTGTCCTAGAAGCCTTTATATTTTTGTTTGATATCAATACATTTTTGTGAACTACTAGAGGATAGCAAAAGCGATATGCGGCGAGGTCATAACTCTAATCTTATCCGTATAGCTTTAACTATATAGTTAAGATTTATTTTAACACTGTTAAAACTGAAAATACAGCTAAAGATGGAAATACACTGAGAAAAATTGATGTACATGGTCTATCAATAGAGCCGACATCCCGAGTTTTTTCTTCTTTTAATTATCACACAGGTGATAATTTTGACTGTTTTTTGTAAGACATGTTTTGAAGAAACAGTCTTTTTAATCTTCGAAATTTCAATGAAATGGTAAAATTTTTATCTTTTGTCAGTTTTTTTTTTTTTTCTGTCCAAGCTATAGCGAGTACAATGTAGTGTACCGAATAGAAAGGTAGAAAGGAGGAAAAGGAGAGCGTAAGAATTAAATTTCAATACGTGAGCTGCCGCGAAGTATGTATCAATTTCTCCATGATATTTTCAAAAACTGCGAGGGGGGGGGAATTTCGACGCATCATAAAAATTTATTTGCCATTAATATAAGGAACCATTTTTATTTGTTTATATTAACATCAAATTCCATATATAAAGTATAACTTTAGAATGCTTATTTGAAGAAAGTAGATTTCGAGCATAACGGAAGTTCTTTTTTTCTTTTGAAGCATCTTCAATGCATTTAAAAATTTAGTTTTTAAAAAAAATAATATTTAAGTGTGCTGTTTTCTTAGTGGTCTATATAAATCTTGGTATATCCGGAAAAAAATCGTAATATTATAAATATAAATTCATTTGTAAATCATATAAAAATATGCCCCGAGGAAGAAGATACATCCATTTAAAATGCCACCTGACAATTTAGGAACTAATGAAGGAGTCAAAGCTATTTTATGCAATGGACTAATTGGGTTGTAACTTATAGCGCCTAAAATTTGTTGTAATGATTTTGTTCTAATTTTGACCAACAAAATTTACTTAATTCTTCAGATACAACACTTACTTAGAAAAAAAGAGCTGAACTTGATTAAAAAATGAATTATGTCAAACATAATCACTAAAAAGTAAGGTAAATATGATTAACTGAGCAATAAAATGAGTGTAATGAATACTGAAATTTAATATCAAAAAGGGTGAAATCTTCATTTCCGTGGAAATGTGTCATGACTGATTATAATTTTAAATGTGTTAAAAAATAAAAATATAATTGCAGCTTGCTGCATTACCACCGAGGGGCACCTCAAAAATGGGGATGAGAAGCTTCCAGTATGATGATTGATTCTCGCCACCCTGGTGGGTGCTGAAATAATGGAGATTGGCTACCTCTTATCGATGATGGGACATGCTTCTGACGGGTAAGGTTGTACCGTGGCCGATGGTGGCCTTCAGGACCCAACCACAATTGTTGGACACATCCATAGTTCCTGTCGTTGCGGTCTGGTCAATCAGATTTAATCCAAATGCCTTTATTAGGCAAGGCGGAATAGCCAGTGAGGTTACAGCTTTTAACTAGACAGCCATTCTATTTTGTAATATTACATAAATATATATATCTGCTTAAAAACTATTCATATAGATGAGAAAATCCTAAACTATATGTAAAATAGAAATTGTTGACGTATTCAGGGATAAAGTAAATAGCTGAACGTTGTATCATATTTGACAGTGGCATAGTGACGGCGGGAAGAGGAACTATATCTCCAGTCTTAGAGCGTGTCATTGAGACAAATTAATGTGTCTGTGATTCTTTTTTATGATCAAGAGGCAGAAAGAAATACATCTATGTCCCGGGTACAATTTCTTTTTGCTAAGCTATTGGTATCAACTGGGGGGGGGGGAGATGAATATTCAATATGCCCCATGCACCACCTACCTTCGCTACACCATTAACTGGACATCAGATTTAGTCCTTAAAATACACTTCGTGTTAATTTTAATGATGATAACAATATTAACTTTAATTATGTATATTAGGTTAATCTCTTCGTTGCACTCGAATTCATAGTTACGGTTTTTAATGGGTCACCAAATTAATCCAACTCAGGATACTCGCATTTATCAGGAAAGTCTAAAAAATAATCTTTAAATTTAAAAAATTAGAGTTGAATATAATAATAATAATAAAAAGCTTTAAAAGTTGCGAAACCCTCTTAAAAGTAAATACGGAAAGAGATCGAATGGGGGGGGGATATCCAAATATAATATCTTTTCTGCCACATACAGACAACGAAGTATTTTGTCATAGGCAGGGCCAGATTAAATATCTTAAAAACACTTAGGCAGTGTAAATGTTGGGGGGGGGGGTGACTTTTCTCTTCTAAACTCTCAAAACCAAATATTTTTCTTGGATTTAGTTAGTTTAGTTATATTAACGTCCTGTTTCAAAGTAATACTAAGGTTATTTTGGACTGGACCGAGTAGCCTATATTTTTGATCTGTGATCAGATGACGAGGGCGACACCCGAGCTAGCAGTCGCCTGTCTAAGATTCCACGCCACACCAGCAGGAAGACGTTTGACTTTGACGGCTTTAACGTGCACCGGTGCCACTTATGCAACGTCTTACGGGGAAATCAAGTCTAAAACCTGAAACTCTCCTTTGACTGAGCCTTTATCGCAAGGCCACAGTTGCCCTTTCATTGGTTTTCATTATCCTGCAAGTAATTTTAAGTAGCAAATTTTAATAAACTAAAATAGGAAAAAGCTTAATTGCAAATCCCTTTCTGAAAAGTTGATTTCAGAATATGACATATAAAAATGCATAGCTGAAATTTAAAAGTAGTATAAAACAAAGTAATAAAAAAAAGACATACATTTTTTCAATACAATCAAACTATTATTTAGTAATAGGATCGTATATTTTTAAAACTATAAAGCACCACATTTTTTTAGAATTCAAAATACTGTAATTTTAAACTTGTAAATGGTAATTGATTAGGTATGTTGCTAAAATAATGCCCAGAACTCTTGATTAATTTAAAGAATTCTTGATTTTTAATAAGACTGAACATAAATGAATGAAAGCACAAATTAAATAATTTTCAAAATATAGCAAAAAATAATAATAAATAAATAAATAAAATCGGACTGGAGACCTCTAGACTGTAGGTTACTTTATTTATTTATTAATTCTATTTTTTTACAGACGCTTCTTCTTGAGGTTAAATAAAATACAAAGCTCATGAATGAGCTTGTATTTTGTTAAGTTCATTTATAAATTTTTAGAACAATTCTGATAAAGGATTAAAAAAAGTGTTTTAAAATAAATATTTCCGGCAGCTGTTATTATTTGAAATAAGAACTATCGTCTGCTACTTTTATTTATATTGTTCTTGCAAAATGACGTATGTGAACAAGTTGTTGACGGAAGGATATGTTTTTTGCGCCTTCTGAAGAAGATAAATATTCCTATTACATAATTCAAAAGTATTAGGAAATGCATGACAATAAAAGTTCTAAGTGCAAAATATGTAACGTTATTACTGAAAAAGGGGAGGGGGAATCCAGGGCATTAGTTTTACACAAGAAAAAAAAAATCCTAATCCTGAAAATGCGCGTACTCTTTTAAATATTCCTGAATTGAAATTGTTGGCAACAACAAAAAATTTACCAATGCAAAAATTAACTGCCATGTCCTTAAATGCATCTCTAGCAATAATAAATAAAACAATAAACCAAGATTTACACTTCAAAAAGCATAAAAAAATATAATGCTCACCAGCTTTTACTGACGTGTGTGGATCAATGCGGAACAGTTTGTAGACCCAGTATGAAAACAATTTAACAGAATTTGAAACACACAGTGAGCCTTGAAATATGGGTTTAGTAAACGACTGCAGCAAAAATATATTTATTTACTATCAAAAACGAAGAGATGAAACTGTAAACTTGATTCTACATAAGCAAAGAGATTTGTATCTAAAACAATGGAAAATTAAAAAAGAGTTGGAGATTGTTAGTTATCGTATATTCAAAAGCTTTGAACCTCGATATTTCAATAAGAGATTCCAATTATTTATCCCTCTTTGACTTTCAAAGAATGAAATTCATTAAGGCAAAGTTACAAATTTTACTTATATGTGTATAGGTACTTCATACATACCTTTTCAATATATTTCTAGGATGTTTCATGACATTTTACTTATGGATTATTGTATCTTAAGTCTATTGAAAGGAGCCCTTTCTAGGTGGAAACCCACCATGATTTATGGAATCTGTGAAGTAGATATAGAAGAAGAAAAAAGGAAATCAGTGCTCTGGGAAACTTTATGAAAAGCTCTTCTATGCTGAAAATAACAATATAACTTTATTATCTAGGAAAAAAGGCTATCCGATTGAACATTTAAAACAATAGTTTTTGCATTCTATTAATTTAACGTAACTCCCTTCAGCTTTTAAACACCTAAATTTAAATAATATTTTATAAATTCTATAAATTGAATAATTGAATTTTTAAAGTTTATTAGTAACTACTAGTGCTATTATTTTTCTACTGGAATGCTTTTTTTTAATGTCAACCTTATTTTTCGGTCCTTTAAAAAAATTGGCAGTAGAAAAAGAAATAAAATATCGTTTTAGTTAATATTTTGCACACATTGCAATTATTTCCGATGCTAACAAAAAATTTCTATACAAGGAACAGTTTAGTTTTCCTTTAAATGATAATGAAATATAACTAACCTTTAAAGAACTGATAGCAATGGCAAATAAAAGATTAACACTTTTTGATTTGTCAATTCTAAGCTTGCTTCTATGTAAAATTCTATTTTTAGATCAACACGCTTCCTACACCTGCTGCCATCTGGAGGATAAATAAAGGGATTTCACACCCTTTCATCTCTTTAAAAAAAAAAGAAGTTGATGTGATGAAAATGCATTGAGACAAATCGAATTTATTAACCATACTATACTTGAGAACAAGCCGTTATTTCATCTTAAATTTTTGCCAGAAAAAAATGACATTTATCCTTCAAACTAAAAAAGAGAAATCTAACATAATTCTCTAATTGTAATAGAAAAAATAATTAATAATGAATTAATTCCTCATTCAGTATTATATAAAATAAGCTGAATTACTAATTTTAATAACCATTCGTTATGATTATTTATTCTCTCTAAAATATTTCCAGTCTGATTTGTTATGTCTTATATTGTTTAAAGAAAAATACAAATTACTCATTTTAGCTATGAAAAAGATCCTCTTGGGAAATATAATTAAAATAAATTGATTCGGTAACGTATAATTTGAAATATTACTTTAAAAATGATTAAAAAGCAAGGTTGTTTCATAATTATTTTTGATTTTGCATGCATATAAAAATTTTCAATGCCCCAATTGCCCTCCTTGTTCCTTCCACAAAATTTAGTGCATAGAATCTTTATCCATTTATTTGGTATTTTCTGAATCCTTATAAAGCAATGATCAGATTTTTCTTCCTCTTCGAAAACTACTAATAGAAGAGTTATAATCTATCTCCAACCTATTTAATCATGCTAATATTTGTAAGTGGCAGCCACATGTGAGAGAAAGTAACGTGTTTTCTACTACTTATCATGATTGTCAAGGGCTAATTTGCTTACTTCTCACCAGTGACGGATTTAGATATTTTGCTGCCCAAGACAGTGCAGCATTAATTAAATAATCAACTTAATTTCATATTTCAACATATTTTTAACATGCAAATGATTCATTTAATGCTTTTCATGTTTTATTAATTTGTGGAAACTTGCTTAATTAATTTACTGTTACTCTAGATTATCCGAAATACGCCTTTGTTCTCAATATGGCTGAAGTAATGTTTTGATGTTTATAAATATTTATTAATTGATTGAATGGAATGGGACATATTAGCCTGATTAATTTTAAAAGAATGGGACATATTAACATGAATATATTTAATAAAGTATTAATATTTAATATTATAATTTATAGAATTTGTATTTTTTAAAAATTAATTTATTTAGCATCGAGGAAAATAAAGTTTTTCAATCGTCATACATGCTGTCCCCTTACAGCTTAGAAGCCTTAGACAGCTGCCTAATCTGATGTTTAAATTTTTCATTGTTTCTTACTTTTATAACTTTTACTTACATTATGTTGTTATAATTTTGTATGTAAACATCAATTTGTTACATTTCAGAAGTATGTTAAACTATTCATATATGATGCATTTAAACAATATTAAAAAAATTCTGCTGTAGGTGGCTTTATATTTCAAAACTTAAGAAGAAAAAGAGAAGAAACTATCTTTCCTGTGGTTGATTTTGTCATTTGTCAATAGTCGTCATTTAATCCAACGTCAATCAATGGTTAACACAATGGTCATAATGGTTGAATTAATGTAGTCCTTGTAAATCTTGTAGTTTTGAAAGAAATTCTGAAAAAGACACCAAAACTATAAAATTCGGATTAACAATTTAGCTTATCAGAATACAAAAATATTTGATTTATCAAAAATTGTATTAGTGACGATGCATACAGTTTATTAAAACTGATATATGAATATCATTCAAACAGATTAGTTAATAGTTTCATTCAAATCAGCAATTCTTTTTGAACTGATTGACTTGTAAATTTTATCGGGTATCGCATCCGCATCACTTTAGACTTGGCGTAACATCAATTGTAAAGATATTGGGAATTTCGCAATGAGCCGAGATATATAAACTCGAAATGTGAAACTTTTAAAAAGAAGATCATACTATTAATTTGATAGAATTAAAAACATATTGTAAAATTTTAATTTCTTCCAATGTATTCTTTTGAAAACAAGTCAAGTAATCTAAAATAGTCAAAGAAAAATATCTTGGGAAAAGGCAAACCATACAAGAATCTTGTTTCTCCTTGATAACAGATGATCATACGAAGCTTTAGTGACGCGCAAAAATTATTCGACTTTGGTTTGATAAGTAATATTATATCCATCATGAAGCCCGGAGCTATTTATTTGTGTGAACTCTCTGAATAATGAAAGTCCCCATGATAATAATGCAAAGTGATCGTACTTGGTATAGTTTTTTGTTGATAAGGAGCAGAGGTTCTTTGATAAGGGGATGTTGAAGTTGATGGAAAGATGCCAAAATATTAAAGAACAAATCAAAATAGGAAGTATATAATTAGTAAAAGTTTATTCATTGCTTCAACATTAGCGATTAATTTCACACATACACACAAAAAACCCGAAATAATTTTTGTACCAGCTTAAAATTCCCGAAAGAAAAATTTAATAATATGTAATCATAGACAATGCTATTTTCAAAACTCCAAAAAAGCCCATTAGATCACGCATTAATTATAACTTTTTTGGCTGTTTTAAGATCTTTCATTGATTCCATATAGGGTTGAGTACAATTTGAAATAATTTTCATCATTCGCGAAATTACAAATATCGTTTATGTTTATTTTTTATTTGACCTCATTTAAACGGTTAATAATTCTTCTCCGAATTTAAGCGCTGTTCTTATATTTCTATGAAATTAATTATAAACATTTAAACACCAATGCAAAAATTAAACCTAGTATATTTATTCTTGAATTTTAAAGCTGTTATTTTCTGGTAATTAGGTACATTCCAATGAATTTTAACTCTTATTAATTATTTTTATTATTCCATTTAATACATTTGGTTAATAAATGTTTTCTTCCTATACCGATCACATTCTATTCATGTCATAGCATATATTCAAAAATTTTGATTATTTAGCTAGTCACTATCTACAGCGATCTTGTGAAAAAAATTATGCATGCTTTCAAGTTTTTCGAACAATCTAAAACAGTAAAATATGTGATGAATCACTAGCTTTTATAAGAAAGGAGGGGAAATACCTCCATTTGTCATTTATAATAGCACACTCTACAAATTCTGTTTTCATTTCTGGTATTGCTATTTCCATGAATGATGTCATTATCCGTTTTTTTTGGTGCGTTTTACAGAGACTGATTAATTTTTGGTCGATATGTATGTTTAAATGTATTTCCTTTCCATTTTGTATACAATATGCATCCATGTTGTTTATGTGTCTTTTGCTCGGCGGCTGTGGATAAATTCTTGAACATTCAGAGTTCATAAGTTATCAGTAAAGCATGGTTGAAAACTGTGTTTACATTTACACTAAAGGCAATGTAATACCACATGTAAATAGGCTTGTAAAATTAGATAATCTACAATTTCATTAATCCTTTTATGAATGAGAATTAAGCAACGACAATATACATATCATTCACTTATTAAGAAATTTTGAAAAATGCAAAAGAAAAAAATGGTAAATTTTATCTTATGTTAACATTTTATTAAAACAATAAAAGATCCATTTTATTTTGTTTCTTTCGTTCATAAAACACAGCTCAAGATTTTTAATTTCAGAGCTTAGAGCATAATGGCGGTTTCAAGCTCATATGCGATTGAGATAAAATTAAACAACTCTTTTGAATATCTTTTTGGAAGAATGAATCTACATTTTCCCAGAATATTGCAATGCAGCGAAGCTTTGTCATGCATCAAGAAGTAATCGGCTCTGAAATAAGAGTGATTTCTTCATACATGCTTTGTTTAAAAACGTGTCACAAGAATAAAAAGTGTTATTATCGATATCTTGAGAGAAGAGATAATTTTAATATCTAAGCATGGGGATGGCATCTTGACAGAAAATACAAAATATCTTCTGATGTAATCCTTCTGTATTAACAAAAATTTGTACTCCGAACAGTTTGTTCATCAGCAATCTATTTATGATATAAAAAATGTTGCATAAAGATATTTAATAGCAAAATAATTAACACAATTTTAAATATATAGATAATTCCTTATAAATATTTTAGGTATAAAATGTTTTAGCAGGCATTATTACATTTAAAATGACATTTGTAATATACATTAAAATCTGTTGCAAAAGGAAACTTTATAATTAGAACAATTTTAAATTCACATACAATCCATTATAAACATGTATAAATTTTTTAGCAGACATTATTACATTTAAAATGGTATTTTTAATTTTCATATACTATGATCGACGGCAGAATAAGTTTTAGTAACTAACTTTGTTTTTCCATGACCATGCAATTCTAAGATCTTTCGTAACAGAAGTTATAAAGCATTTTAAAGTGACTGTGAAAAGATGTTAACTACTTAGATTGCCAATAATGCAGCATAGTAAAACATTATATGGGATATTATGCCTTCAAAAATAAAAAAACTTTTAAACTCTTGTTAAATTTATATGGATTTAAAAAATTATGATTTGGTAGCTTTAATTTCCGTGATCTTGTGACTCATAAATGACATTGAACTTTTCCATCACGATTTTTATTTTCAAAGGAGTTTTGAGCTTTGAATTTTAAAATAATATGAATTTCGTAAAATGTATGAACCTGTCAGATATGAAATTTAAGCAAGGGCTGAGATCATTTAAGAATGTTTTTTTAATTAAAATTTGCATTGAAATAGAATGTATTAGCAATATATATTATATAAAATATATATCATTTCAATAATATAAATGTATTATATTAGTTGAAGGAGAACTGTACTCTCCATAATATATTGCATTTTGATTTTTTAAAAATTTTATTAATTATTAATTTTTTGAAAAAATGGATGGTCTGGTGGAGAAAACTAAGTATTTTTGGTACTATTTACTTTTTTCATCTGATAGATTAAGATTGTCGAAGCGATTCGTGAGATTTTTGCTTTTGATGCCGAGGAACATTACCCGCTTTGGTCTTTATACAAAATAAATTATATGCAATTTCATGAAACAACTTTTTCAATTCACGAAGTTTCAAAGATGAAAAACGGCTAAAATTGAGATATTGCTCAGAAATTATTTGTTAGACTTTTCAAAATTATACTGTCTTTAAACAAAGTATTAAACTGAACGAAAATCGGAACCATTTGTTTCTACTCCTTTCGTGTATAAGTAATTTATGCACTTACTTAAATATGTTAAATGTATCAAAAATACCGAAAGCGTTTTTGTTTCTTGTTAGGTTGCATTTCTTCTTTATGTATTGTACACCTCTTAATAAAAATACAATTTGTATCTCACAATACAAATTGTAGATTATTTGAAATTCTCTGTAAATAAAGAATTCATTATCTCATGGCAGCTCCATATGTTAACTGAAGTTATTTAAACCACATAAGGCCAGTTGATTCCATATTTAAATAGGAGCAGAATACTTAACGTGAGTTTGAATCGACTCCACTAAGAGTATCATCCTGCATAATTTTAATATGAATTATTTAATACAAAGTAACTTGAACCAACTTCTTGCTTCCCGTTGTGAATTTTAACTATCATTGATGTTTCAAATGTATTTTTTTATAATGATGATTTTCTAATCAAAAATATTCAGTAAGATGATTATGATTTGTAATGTGTTATTGAATTTTTGGAATAAGTCTATTCATTTACACCAGTGCGATTTCATTGTATTGTAAATTATATAAAAAATAATTAAGCTTTTTTTATTATTTGAAAGTAAATTTAAAATTTGATTAATAATGCTACGATGAATTACCAATAATTTGATTTTTATTCATATTTATGAAATCGGGTCTTAAAAGAAAAGCCGAGAGATAATTATGTTTAGAAACGGATAATTTAATAAAAATTTGAAAAATTATAAAAAAGTATTTTTTAGTCTAAAATATACAAATTAATTGTTGTTTAAATTGAAATAATTAAATTTGGAAATTAATTGAAATTAACAATTTAATGAAATGAGTTTGAAGAAGATAAAAATTAGAATGCATCTTATAAAAAGCAAAGGGAAAGAATACAGAATGATAAATGAGAATTAAAGATAATGAGAGATAATAAGAAAACTTTATTGAATGAAAAGGAATTTAAAATTTGCTTAACAACGCTGCGATAGATTACAAATTTGATTTTTATGCATATTTATGAGCTTAGGTAGAAAATTTTTAAAGAAAGGCTTAGAAATAATTATGTTTAGGAAGTGATAATTTAAGGAAAATTAAGAGAAAATTATAGAATATTCCAGTCTAATATATACAACTATTAGTTGTTGCTTAAATAAAAATAATTAAATTTAAAAATGAATTGAAACTAACACTTTAATTAAATCGGTTTAAAGAAGCTATAATCGCAGAAATGAAAATGTAATTAAAAGTAACTAATATAAAATAATGAATGAGAATTAAAGGTAATGAGCGAATCCTAAAATATGTATTGATCTAGCTATAATTAACTGTAAAAAGAAACACCCCGTATCATTTTCTTCTGTACAAAGAAAAGAGTGCAAAGGTTTGCTTGAATAAATATAGAATTTGATGTAAAGAGAAATCGTAAGTAGGATTAAGAATATAAAGAAACAAAACTTATTACGTTTTTTTTTTCTTTTATTCAAACCTTCAAAAGATAAGCCTTTTCGTATTGAAGGAAAGCCATTAGTGAAAGTGTAGGGAAGAGTTAAAAGATTTTTATTGACTTATTAGAGTACCAAAGAGGATTTAGAAGACTACACTTTTTTACAGTCGATAGTTCTTTGAATGACAACTGTAACGGTAACATTATAGGTAGCTTTTTTGAACTGTTCTCTTACAAACACAATAGGGGATGTAGGCATTTTCGTATTCTAGGCAAAGTTATTTTTATGAATTGGAAAATTTAGCTTTATATTTCAACACATTTTAACTAAATCAACATGTTAACGATTCATTTTATGTTAATTTGTATTTTAGTAATTTTTTGAAAGTCAATTATTGTTATTTATTTATTTTTTATCACACGCTATTGCGCAGTATCCACGTTTGCTCACAATATTATTTACACGGAAGCTTAATACTTATAAATACTGTAAATATAAAGCGTTTCAAAGAAACATAAATAATTGTCTTAACAAATGCTCTTGACAAACTATGTATATAATTGTAATGTTTCATAATTCATAGAATTTACCTTATTTACAAATTTATTTATTGACTACTAGACAAATAATGTTTGAGATGTATTTTATTCCATTTACCTGTGGCTCTCCTATAGCTGAGTGACCTTAGGTAATTGTTCAGCCGAAAGTTTTCCAACGCATTTACAAGAAGAATTTATTCATATGCATTAGTCAGGTGATTGATTTGTAAATCAATGGAAATTTACAATTATGGTTCGCTGGGAGCAGCTCAGACATGCTTTCGTTTTCATGATATGTTTTTTTTTTGATGAATTCTATATTAAACACCCTCATGCAATTGACAATACACATGAACAAACAAAATGGTACCATTTTCTATATCTTATGAAAACAGATATATATTGGCCAACTGCGTAATAAAGAAAAGGGAAACATTAAGAAGAAATTTTGTTTTTGAATTCTTCCTGAAAAATAGAATTAGAGAATTAAATATCATGAATATAAAGAGAGCTTTAATTATTTTTGAATTTTTAATCAGATTTTTTATGTGGGAAATCGAATAATATTTTTGCAATTTAAAATCTATTAAAATAGTAAAAATAACGAAAGAATTTTGAAGTTATATTTGTCAATGACTAGTTTAAACTAGATTATTGCACAAAAGAAGCTAGAACAGTTCAGAATGATTTTTATTTATCACAATCCAAAAAACTGTGAAGATTTTTGAGCAAAAAAATAATAATTAATGCGATACTAATTGAACCATGACACGCACGCACGCACACGCAAACACACACACAATACACCGATGCAGATTTCATCGCCTCTTACATTATATGAGGAATAACAAGTAATAACAGCAACAATAAGCAATAACTCCAGAGAAAGGGTAAAAGCAATCCTGATATGCTTCATAGTCATCATTCTGGAAATTTTCTGTAAGCTGAATGGATTACAGGATCTAACGAAAAAAAAAAAGTATTTTCAAAGTGCTTTCAAATGCTTTAAAAAATATTTTATGCAAAAAAAAAAAAAAAAAGAAGAACTTCACAGATTTGCTAATAAGTATAATTATGAATAATAAAATAAAAAATAAACCAGTAGATGGATAAATCAAGATAATACTGTATAATAGTACACGGCATTAGCCGTTAATCGCGAAGCTCTACAATTTATCTATCAACTCGTGACTGATAGGTCACTTTTTAGCCAGAGGATTGTCAAGGGCTGTGACGATACCAAAGATGTTAAAGCTTTTTCTTAGATTGGCTCGTAGCTTCGAGATGACCTGAACTTTTCAAGATGCCTCTAGAAGTTTTTAAAGCATTCTTTTCCCTCCGATCCTCCATTTGGCATTGAGGTTAACCTGGGTAACCATTTCCGTAAAAATAGTAAAGACATTATCACACACTAAAAGAGACCTATCACAATTATAGAAAGAAATATAATGATTCAAAACATAAGGCAATTTTAAAAATAAATTGCTAATAAATGTATGCTAGAAGAATGTTCATATATATTTGCAAAAGTCAGTTTCTATTTATTTATTATTTTTTATGGGAAATTGAATATTAACATATATTTATGCAAGTAGTTGAGTACGAATCAATCTTTTCAATGACTGGATGGTTATATTACTTAAAAAAATAACAGAAAATTATTATGTGTAAATATGTGTTTTTTATGCAAGTAGTGTAAGCAGAATTTTGTGTTTTTTTTAAAGAATTTTTTTTTTGCTTGGTAAAGCATGATGTCAATTTATTTGAAGTACACATGTTTGAATTTTTGTTACATATTTTGACCATTTCAAGTAGCAAATTTGTATAAAATTGAGTTTAAATACAATCGAAATGAAGCTATATATATATATATATATATATATATATATATATATATATATATATATATATATA
>JAPMOQ010023642.1:12849275-12866709 GCA_026543055.1 Argiope trifasciata | reverse complement strand
ATATATATATATATATATATATATATATATATATATATATATATATAATTTTTTAGGTGAACGATTTACCTTTCGTGCAGCTTAGTGAGCGTTGAATCCATTGAAGGTCAAACGTTCTCCAGATGGAATGGAATGGAAGTGCAGAGAAATGAGAGCAATGCAGATGCCTCTCTCTTCTTCTGAATGCGGTTCAAAATAGTGGGATTCATTCGAAAATAGCCTACGTGTTGTCTAAAGAATGTGAAGCTAATTTTACTTCATATAAACTAATTAATAGTCCTGTTTAGAAGTTAAATGGCCAATAAGGAGAAAGGAATCACAATTACATCTTTAATTCATGTAATGCTTTAATATACCAGTAGATAATATTGTTTGTACAGAAATAAAGAATGTTTAGAAATCTTATAAATAAGAAGAGTAAGTATTTCCTTTTATAATCAAATACATTTTCAGATTAAGAAAATGATAAACAATCAACATACGAACTTACGTGAGTTTTATTTTATACTTATTTTATTTACTTGAAAGATAAGGTGTTTTTCCCCCATTTTGCGGGTTTCTTATTCTATAAATCTGATAGAAATATGTATCTAATCAATGTTAAATAGAATAAAAAGTTTTTAAAGGAACATGCTTCAATTTATATCTGGATTATAGGGATTGTTCTCGTAAATTATAACGATGCCATTTGCAGCCTTATGATTTTATTTTGCACCAGAGTGCTCAAAATTTCTAAAATTACATAAAAGGCAAACCTAAATCCTTATATGAAAGTAGAAAAAAAATACATGCAATTGAAAAAGATATTTTTATGTTACGCTTTAGATTTTGAGAATGTTTTTTAACTAATTTTTTAACTCTTAAAAGTGTGTGTTACGATATGCTTAAATTTTTCATCATTATTTTTTCAATTGGTACCAAAAATAATTATTAATCACCCTACATATTTTTTATTTAAATCGAAATGTCCTCAAATTTTTTTTCTAGTACAGGATAGTAGTAGTTTCTAAATCAGATACAAACACAAAATATCAAATTACTCACATTTATTACACAAAATATCTGAAAAAAAAAGATGAATGTAAATTCTAAAATGAGATTGTTCCATAAAAATAATTCAAAAGTTATACGAGAAGGAAGAAAACAAACTATTGTTTACTCAGTAGTGTTAATAGAATTATTTATTCACATTTAGTATTATAGATTCCTTAATTCTAAGCTTTTTTTAATTTGTGAGCTATATTGTTCATTTATTATTATTTTATTATTAAAAGGCAGCTGTGCATGTGCCATTTAAAAGTATGTTTTATAAATAATCGCACATTCAACAAACTACTTGGAAGTATTTCATTAAACTTTTATTAGTTTGGGGAGGAAAGTGTTTGCTTTCAAAAGGCAATCAGTTTTAAATAATAATAATAATCTGTTAATACTATTGTTGTGCTGTATTTTTTCAGTAATAAACATACAAATACAGTTTTTTATAAAACCAAACAATATTTCTGATTTGTATACACAACGAAGGATTGAGAATATTCAAATTGTTCCCAATAAAAACTAAAAATTTAATTAAGTGCTATTATTCACGATGAAGATGTTTACCAGCTTAATAAAACTTCGTCAACTGCAAATTGCCAATGAGGTCAGATATTTTAATAAGCTTAATAACTTAATCGGCGTAGAAGCACGAAATCGTAATTCGAGGATGGCATCATTGAACTTCATAGAAAAAATTTTCAATGGAAAATTCTTAGAAATGCAACAATAAAGCAAGCAACATAAAATCGTATGCAATGACAACTTTAAACAGAATTGCTGATGTCCATTTAAAATTGCATTTTTTTAAAAATATATTTTTTGATAATAATTTTTAAAGAAAGGAAGCCACACTGAAAATTTTAATGTGACATTAAAATTTGCTTTAACTTCGATATATCTGACATTTATGGTAATATTTATAATAAAACTAAAATTTCTTTTTATTTGAGCTATTTGATGTTTTCATCATTTCTAATTTACCTCGAATACTGCTTTGTCGCTAAAAGGCTGCTGAAATACCATTAAACTACTCCATTCAGCAGTTAATGGATGGGCTTCCGAAGCATTGTGTTCATCAATTCCTCTTCTTTTTCATCCTCCTATTGAGCTGGTTTGCTTTTTGTTCAACAAGGCAAAAATAGACTGATCAGAAAGAGATTTAAAAAGCGGCTGTAATTGTATTGCAAAAATTCCATGAATTCATGAATTTAAAAAACCTTGTGGATAAACTGAATTTTGTTTAAAAAAAACAGTTGGAATTAGTATGCCAGGCATTCAAAATGCTTTATTTTCATTGAATACTAACATAATGAAAATAGATTGAAACATGCTATTTTTTAAATATTTATTTTTTGTGCTAGTTGAGATAATAGTTAATGTATTTATTAATAGCTTAAGAGATATACACTTTAGCATTTTTAAATTAATTCTTTCAACTATCTTCGTATTATGAAGAAACCTATTAATAGAAAAATTAGATAAATCAACTAACGTGTCTTTACCTATTAAGATATATCTGTATTCATATGAAATAAATATGTTTTGCTGTTTCTAATTAATTTCAACATTAATACAGAATCAAAAAATATTTAGAAGATACGATGTTTATTTATAAATCCAAATTTTCAATGATTCATTTTAGCAAACCAACATTCTTTGAATTGCTGCTTTATATATTAGAAAAGAAATGAATTTCAAAAAAATATGTATGGATTTCCTTACTTAAGCTATTTCTGAGATTCTTTATTTACAGCTTGTCAATATTACTAATTTTAAACAACCAGTATTTTATTTACTATATCTTTAAAAATCTGAAATTAACATTATTTCTTCCTCGGTTTATTAGAGTCTGGTTTAGCCAGAATAATCTAGATTTTCCACTCATTTGTCCCATCCATAAATAAAATGCCCATGGTTGTCCCGTTTCTAATTTACCTTTAAATGGTTCATACTTTAAAAATTACAAGCTAATTAAATCTAATCACATTAATACTTCTTTCCAATTTTTACTAAGCATGGAATTCTATTTTAGCGATTAATGACAGTTCAGTATCGTAATTCTTTTAAGTACATTATTAAATCTCTTTTGTGAAACTTGAATTAACTAATGTCTGTATTAAGGTGACAGGTATCCAGTCCACACTTATAGCGGTGTAACTTGGGTGGGGTTGCCAGGGCAGTGTCCGGGCGCTACTATCAAGGTGAGAAAAATTATGGAATAAATTAGTTTTGGTTAAATAAGCACTACTTTTTTTAATTCTCATTTCCCAAAATTAAAATAAAACACATTAAAAACTAAAACTTTTTCCTAACATTTTAATATCTCGATACATTGTTATCTTGAAAATTCCTACATTCAAATCATTATTTGAATTTCGCACTCAAATATTTTATCTGGCACTATCAAACAATCCATGACTAGTAAGTAAAGGTAGATACATAATATAAGCAAATTACGCGAGTAATAGCAGGTAAAATTAGATTCAATGTGAAATAGGATTCATAAATCAATGCAGAACGTTATATTTTTATTCACTAAACATTTCTGGCAATCAGAAAACACCCACCCACGATTATTGTTTTGAAATGGCGAAGAGAATGTTTAGAATTGCTTGTATTAAATTAAACGAGAGCAGCTGGGATAAATTTTAGTCATAATAAAAGTGCCAAGTACAGAAATTATGAGAAAAATAAATAGATAAATAAAACCTTTGACCTGATGATGCATAAACTAAAAAATTATAAATCGGATGTTTTTGCTATTTTTTGCAGATTGAATAAATTTATTTCTTTTTCAGTTCGAATAAAGATAATCAAGAAAGAAATTAAAAACTTTTTTTTGTCCATAATATTTGCATTGGATTTGAAAATATTGGAGTTATAACTGTGATTACATGTCTGGTAGAGTTTAAAATCTTAAACTAATAGTAACTTAATTTCTACAGAATATTTGATATTGTAAGATTAATAGAACAATTTCTCTTCAGTTATATTATCACACTGAAATCCAGGATGGACATAAATTTCATAAAAATATAAAACATTTTTATGTACAGTAAAGCCTCCTTATTCGCGCTTCCTTCATTCGCGTTTTCACTATTCGCGGATTAAAAAAATGCGACCCAATTCCTATATTCGCAGCTAAAAATTTCTTTATTCGCGGATCTTATAAGTACATACATAATAATAAAAGGATTCCAAAAGGTATCCAACCCAATATCATTTGTAAATGCCATCAAATGGACTAATAAAAAAAGTAAAAAATATCTTATTACAACTTTGTCTAAAGTATGTTGTTAAATGTAAACTGCAAACATAGCCGAAATCGCGAATGGAATAAGACGAGATGGGTTCGAACAGATAGAATCAAGTGACAAGAATGCTTGAATAGCAAGATGAAGATATGACTGAAACCGACTTGGAGGAAATGTTAAATTCACAGCCCATTGAAGAAGAGGCTTCAACAAGCACTGGAAACATGACATTTAATTTGAAAAATCTTAGTGAAGGTTTAAGAATGAAGAATGATCTATGGGATTTCTTTATGAACATTGATCCGTCTATGGAACGAAGTCTTATTTTTAAGAGGCAAATTGCTAATGAGACTGATCTCCTATAATCCCATATATGTAAATTTCCATTCCGTATTGACGGTTTCTGTATTTGCAGCATATTTATGGAACGTATACCCCGCTAATAAAGAGCGTTTACTGTACTGAAATTTCGTTCTGAATAGTTTATTATTATTTTTTGTCTTCTTAAAATTGTAGAATTATAATGTTGTAGTCTCCATTTAACTTTAAAGTAATAATACTGAATTAAAAAATGATTTAAGTTAATTTCTTTATTATTCAACATAAAAAACAAATATTTAATTAAAATTTAACCCTTTATTTACTGACGATACTTGGAAAGTACCATTCCAAAGAACACGGATAATATAACCCAAATAACATGAAGTTAATATAAGATAAAAGTAGGAGTGAAAAATATTTAATCAATAATTAAATTAATTAAATTATTTCTGTTAATTACATTTTTTTCTTGAGTTCCCTGGGATTATTCTGCAAAGGAAATTAAACTACTAGTGAAAAAATGAAATTGAAATATTGATGACAACATAATTCGGTAAATTAAAAGTTAATGCACATTTTTTATATATATATATTCAATGTCTGCTGCGCTGATTGCTGAGTTATTTTCTGGAATAACTCAGCCGGTAAAGAGTCGGCATCGATTGTTGAGTTATTTTCTTTAATTTAATTTGATGAAAAGCGTTTCCTAATTCTTGATGTAAGTTTTAATAAGTAATAACATCTAATGTACCTTTCGGTTTGTCCGTCATTATATTTTAAAAACATAATTTCAAACCGTTTAATACATTTTAACAATATTTTTGTTAATAATTGCTATATCAACCAATTTTGATAAATTTAAATTGCCTGAATAATTAATATATATTTTTCGGATGATAGACTACATGAATTCAAAATTGTTTTATACATAATTATTTAAGTTTAGATTAAATTTTCTCTCCCCTCGACGCAACGCGTTTAGGGAGGATCAGGAATACAGTTTTAGAGAAGAAATGAGAGAGGCGATGTTTTGATATTTGTCCCGGGTTCCAGTTTAAGTAGGAACGATTCCACAAACATATAACTTTTGAGAAAAGGGGGGGGGGCACTTTTACCTATCTAATTTCTAGACGGGTTTCTTGATTTAACTTAAGCATATATCTCCACTTTAGCATCATGAATATAGTTTTTGACTAAACATCGTATATCGAGCCTATTAATCGTGAACATTAATAAGTAAAGAAACTACTTGTTTCTATTTTGTGATAAATATTACAGAAAATAATTTCGCTCTAAAGATAGTTTCCTTTGATATTTTTGATGGGAATATTGTTCAGTGCCTTCAAATGTGAGCCGTTCTGTTGTACAAACCGTGTGAAGGACTGCAGCATACAGTTTCTTTTTCACCACAGTTCAATCAAATTGAACTGCCATTACACTGAAAGCAGTCACAATGAACCCCGAAAGTTAGAAAAGGTAGTGCCAAAAGAAGAGGTCGATCTTGCTTTGACTAGTCGTTTTAGGGCTTAACGAAATTTAGCACGTTAGCGTAAATGTTGGTCGCTTTGGCGGAGCGGATTCTTGCAGCTGAGTTCTGAAGCCGGTTTTTTGGTTGAGGAAACCCTTCAGGCAAGGCAAGGGGAGCAAGAGAGTTTATGTTTTCATTCATTCGCTTCCTAGTTGGCTCTGAGGTCGCCGTCTAAAGAACTAGCTGGTTATTAAAGGTCTCTGTAACGGCTGTCGGATAGCTATATCGAGCAATGTGCGTACTTCGGACTCCTTGTTTTGGAGTGAGAAAAATGACAGGTCAGTTTGTTTTTACATTTTTTTTATTCGCTTGGTATTTTTTCATTTGAAAGTACATTTTGTTCATAAAATGGATTAGGTTCGTTTGCAATAAATGAGTGCACAAAAATTGGATATGCTTGTGTATGGGATTGAAAAGATGTGATTCTTACGATAATTGTTTATGCTTGTCAATGTGGATACCGATTGTGGATCTTCAGCTCGAATGTTCAAGGTTGAATAAGTATGCAAAGCAAACTTGTAGTGAAAGAATAAAATAAATAAAGAGGTTGAAATATTAGCTGTAATATAGGTGAGAAAAGAAAATGTTATTTTCTGGATACTATATCTGAAATTAGTTTTTTGCTCATTTTACGAACTATAAATTATTGTGATTCCGAAATGCTTTACATCGATTTTATTTAATTTATTCACATTAGGATTATGCTAAAATTCTGCGTTAAAATGTAATTAATGGATTTGGTTCAATGACTATTTAAGATGAAAAAAAGCGGATTGTCTGAAGAACTGTAGGTGGTTGGTGCATAGACCATTACTTCAAAGTAAAGCAGCTAGATCTCACTTTTTTTAAAAATAAATTTAAATGCAAGTAAAAAAAAAAAACCGAACAGGATTACACTAAAATAAATTACAACTATTTTTATTTGTTTCATCAATCAGGATGTTGTATTTTAAATATTTGTGTTTTAGTAAACACAAAAAATTTCCTCATTATTTGGTATTTAATTGGAAATAAAAGATTTTCATTATGAAACTTAGTTAAGTTTCTCTTTAAAAATACAGAGCAGGTTTTGAAAATTTTTAATAAATTGGATGCTAAAATACTATAATTAAAAAGTTAAATCAATATTTAATAAGTATTATCGTCATTCATGAATGACGAGTAGCTCAAAATTTTTATCATTTATTAACAGTAATTAAAATTTAAACATTAGCTACTGCCTTTTCTATAATTGCTGTTATTTTATTGAAGGTTAAAAAATTGTAACTGAAAGCAATTAAATGGAAATATTTGTCATATATCCAGTGCCAGATTTCCACGCAGTTGGTGGAGGCGGTCGCCTCGTATCTCGAGGTATATATAGGGGCCTGAAAATCTACTTTAACATGTATCATACTTATAAGCCGAAGGCAAATTTAATTGTTCATGTCTATCCTACGATCTAATTCATAGAATTTGAACTGCCACTTTTTCTTTGAAGAAAAAGTGTGAATGAAAAAATAAAGTGTTAAGTAAAATTCTTGCGGAATCAAAACGCTGAGTCTGCAAATTCTTTTCTTAAAGTTTATGAGTTCAGAATATTTTCGCATCATATCTCTTTCCAATTCGCACACCTATAGCATGTTTACCAGAGTATGGATAGACAATCTTAATATATATAAATTGAACTATTTCCTTGAAATCATGATGAATGAAAATCACTAAAGAACTTAATGACTGTTGCTTTAAATTATATGAATATTATAAAATACATGATTCGTTTGTCTAGAAGCAATAAAAAGCGATTGAGTACATAGAATAGTTCAATAAAAGAGATAATATATGTAGAAATAAAAAGTAAAAGCTATAAATGCATTAGGAACTGTCTTTCAATACATAAATATATCTCAAAACAAATATTAAGATAAAGTTAAAATTTAAATATGTTTATTTTGCTGCTTTTTTGGTGGTCAAAAACAGAGTTTACAGTGCTGGGGCCACAAAGTATATCAGCGCCTGTGGTTGCATATTTTCGAAAACCGCCACTGCATATACCGTTGATGAGACTAAAAAAAAAAAAAACCAAGTAAAAGAATAGTTAATTATTCAAAATGCATTAAACATATGAGACCTTATTACCAAATATCATGCAAATTAATCAGAAATTAAGAAACATTTGGGAACGAGAAAAGTCAGGACATTTTGCTTTTCAAGATTTTGAAAACTGCTGGATTGAGAAGAAGTGTTGGAAAAAAAATGAATTTATAACATTTTAAGTAGGATATTCCAGTTTTGTAAACTAGAAGAACAAATAATCTTCCAGCTGATGACAGAAAGTGCTTTTTATTCAAACGTATCATGGAAGCAAATTACCCATAGCATGTGTAAAAATGTTCCACTTGGTGACATCAAGTGAAAGTGGTTAAAAAAACTATTTGGTACTCATCAGTCTTCTAAGCGTCCATGGAAATAGAGTATTTCCTGTTGTTCATGGATTGTTGCGTATCATGAGTGTCTGAAGTGCGACAAGTTAAGGCTCATTTTATACTCTACTGATTTACCATGTCTTCGTAGACTTTTGCTCTCTCATAAGTTTATTTCTCTTAAAATTCAATTTGTGATTATTTTAAAGAACCTTCTATAGGAAAATATAGAAAACCTGTTTTAGACAAGAGTTTTAACTTTATTATCCAATTTCAATCAAGCACATTAGGCATGAAAGTCAATAACTGTTTTACACTCTTTTGAATCTTTTAAGTAATCAGAGTTTGTCATTGTCTAACTTTGTTACCTTTTGAAGAAAAGTTAGCTTTACTAAAAAGGAAATTTCATTATAATTATTCGTATATCTTAAAGAAACTACATAGTCATAAAGTTTATCTCTACATAGTTTTCATGTCTATTTAAAAATATGTTATGCAGTTACTGTTGCAATTTTGTAACTTAATTTTCGTGATGAGTCATTTTGTTGATTTATCTGACTGATAAACAATCTCGATGATTCTATGTACAGGGGTGTAATCTTGTTCATGTGCTGCCCTTTTCAATCAAATGTAGAATGAAAAATCCTCATTTTTGCAAATGAAAATTGATTTTCATAATTTATAGGTGAATTTTTGCAAATAGTATCTCTACTATTTTCAAATTTTAGATTTACGTCATGGTATACCATAAATCTATTTGCGAACATGCTCATGCTTTCATTTGCTACTATTGTAATGATAAATTTAAGAGAATAAATATATGTCCTGTATAATTAAAAAAAATCAATCATAGTGACACGATAGCGACGAAACTACTCAACTTTTACTACTTTAAGATTTTTAATTTTATATAAAATTACGACATTAGTAAGCTTGTAGAAACAATTTTTAGCTTATTACCGGTACCTTACTTTAAACATTACTGTGAAATTCGTAATGGCAGCGAAATTTGATCAATATTTATCATCTATCTATCGAATTCTTACACTTCCTTATTAGTTGGAGGGAGAATAACTCCTAAACTGAAGAAATTTTTGATTGTCGAAAGTGAAACAAGTTCCGTTTACCATTTACAATATTTTGTATTGGAATTTTTTGGTTCAGGCTAGAAGCATAAATATTTTAGTTGATACAGGTTTGATTTCAGTGACCATTTTCCCCAACTTAGGCGAATAATGTAAAATTTAGATGTAAATATTTTGTTGTGAAATAAATATGCCTCGTTTCCTTTCTTTCAATAAGTTATAATTTGCTCTCAACAACATCTGTGGTGCAGTTACAAATAATTCAAAATATTGAAATCGTGCTTAAGATTAATTTCTGATATTTATTATTGCCTCTGAAACATGAGTGGAACAAGGAAAATTGCTAAACGAAGTTTATTTGACGGGCATTGAAGAAAAAATGAAAATCATTCATTATAAAACGCTTAGATTTGTATTTCAAAGGATGCATCCTGAATTAAAAACTATACTGCTGGATTTTGTCCCGTTGCCCACACAACGAAATTTTTTTTATAAAAATAGATAATAATCCGTCGTGGAATTCAGTACCTACTTAGACTAAACATTTCCAAAGGCAGTCAGGTCGTTGGAAATGTTTTAAGATTTATTTCGAATCGGCGTCGCTGTAGGACGTCAGCAAATTCTCGACAATATACACTCAAAAGTAAAGCAAAAGCTGTCACTATGCTAATTAGTTGCATATATTATTTGGAAATAGATGTTCAATCACATACTTGAATTTAACTTTAATCTATTGGCAAATAAATGGCTACTTAAGTACAAAAAAATACTTAACATGTTTGAGGCCGTAAGTTAAACTGTTTTGAAAAGAAATAAAGTTTTATTCGGAGCATTTTTCTAAACTTTTAAATCTAATAAATACAATAATCGTTACTGCTTTCAACACTGATGGCTCTTATATATATATATATATATAAAGACTTTTTGTAACGTTTCGAATTAATCTGTTTTTAAAATTACTGTTTATTTATTCATTATTATTTCAGCTGAATGCAATACAGTTAAAATGTATAAAAATTATAAGCTTTATTTGCTGAACTTACTCCTTTCACATCAGTGTATTATGTTCTAACCGACTTTGTGTTTCAGACTTTAAAAAAGAAGCTACATTAAAAATAAAATAAATGTTTTCCACGTAGATTAAGAAAACTACAAAAACAACTATCACTTTTTTTTGTTGCTCGAATCCAATGTAACTTACATCTCCTGCTTTTTGCAACTAATTAGAATGCATCAATGCGACTTCTTATCTGGCTTAGTTTTTCCCCAACTTCAAAAAAAAGTTACATAGCTTGGACTTAATGACAACAAATACAGAGTTGGAGATGAATGAACTGATCAATGAGCATGGTGTACTTTGATCGATCGCATTTATTTCGAAATAACTGTTTTTATCTGTTTTCGCATCTTTATTTTTTAGCTTTCATCATTACTACTCAGTTTTCTTTTTTTACAATTAGGATATGCAAAATGATATGACTATTTGGCAAAATAATGACTATTTACCGGTTATTCAATTTGTTTTTAATTCTTTCATACTATTGGAAAAATTTTATTATAAGGTAAAAGACAAAAAAAAAAAATCCGAAATTTTTCTGGAACTTCTTTTATGTTTAGCACTTTATTTTCAGAGGGGATTATTTACACATAAAATGTGTTTATTTAGATGAAAAGAAAAAGTGCTTTGTGTAAGCATTTGCCTGGCAATTTCTATATTTCTTGCATGTTTCTTTAGCTTCATATTTAATATTCATCAAACAGATCAAAGATTAAGAATCTAAATCTGAAAAAAAAATTAAAAGCCGAACTTATTCCTAAGTCATTATTAATGCATGTCTTACTAAGAATATTTTTAAAGCAATTTGTTTATTTCTAACATCTATTTTAGAGTTCCTTCCATTAGAGTTCATATTAATATTTATTGTGCTTCCACCTGAAGTTATTCCGATACTTATTTTTTATTTGTCAACTTAAATAAATGTTACATAAGGTTTAAATATTTCACCATATCTTTTCAAATTACACATATTTATAATTCACAATACTCATTTTATGGCTACTACTTTCTGCTCAGCACTAACCACTTTGCATTTGTTTACGACAAAATCGCTCATAAGTTATTTCACGCAATTTTACTGGCAGTTAGATTTGTTTAATTGAATAATCCAGTACTATCCCATCAATGAATTAAATCATTCTAAAAATACATTTGCATAAAATAGCAAAACGCTTGGTTATAAAATCCTTAATTTATTTTCATAAACGTTATATTGAGTTGCAATTGGTCATTGGCAAGTTAAATGGTTCCGAAAAAGGAATCGGATATCAAATCTTATATTAATATCTTTGCTTTGTTTCTTAGTTTAGGAGAATGCAGATCTTAGTTTAATTCTATTATTTTATATGGCTTTTAAATGAGAAATTACCATCCCTGTCATACTAAAATCGTATCAGTTCGTATCGTTGAAAACTCTTTATTCTTTCATTATTATTTCACTTCAGAGTGTCACGCACTGGTGAATTTGCGTCACCTTTAAGATACGATGTCTCTAAAGTTTCATCAATTTTGTCACGCTTTGAGATATAGTGTTGTGTCACGTTAAGATAAAAGTCTAGGATTTTTTATTTTTACTTTTTCCTCTTTGGTATCATTTCCCCGTGCCTTGTTTGGCAGTGGATATCTATCAAGTTCATGCAGTCTTAAGTATTACTCTATAGCTGCCCCCCAAAGTCTTAAGGAGTTCTTCGACAGGAAGCTCTGAAACAACAGAGAGATTAACATTAAAAGAAAAATGATGTTAGGATTTAAGCAATTCAGTACAGTTGTTATGAGAGACTTACATTGGCCAACCTGGGAAATTTTTTACTAAGGGCCGATACTTGCTGAAAAAATTAATATATTTGTCTAGCGAAAAAATTAAACATAAGGAAATGTTTATAAAATAATTTGTTTTATGTAAATTGAAAATTCCGACCATTTTCATATAATGCCTAGTTTCACTGTAATATTTCTGCTTTTTCAACGTGGTATTAAAATATGATGTTGTTACTTATGGCATTTTACAAGTCCACTGACAGAAAGATTTAAGCCGAAATGAGAGTCTCTTGTTTATTCAGTAACGCCAACTAGGGCCAAGAGTACGACTTGACTATTTCATGCTTTATATTCGCTTTCACTACACCTTTTTACATAGGAACACATTCATACAACTAACAGATAGAACACAGAACAACCATGCCCGAACTGGGATTCAAACCCGTAGACCCAGATCACGGGGAAAACACGCTACCTCTATGCCAGGACACCGGCGAAATATGTTATATAGATAAGGATAAAAAAAATGATGTTGTTCATGTTCGGTGCACTTCAAACAGTTTGAAAATGTTCAGGTTTAGGAGAAGGTAAAAGATTTTCCGGCTTTTCGAGGATTCAGGTCCGAAAATGTTCATTATAAGACTAAAAGTTATTATGATGAGATATATTTTGTTCAGAAAATAGCATTTCTAAATGCATGCGGTCTTTTATGAAAAAGAACTACGGATGGAAATCCGCATATTAAATATATTTTGTTTAGCAAAATACTAAAAACATATATCGCTTGAAGGCTTTTGTTTTTTTAAATTTACTTTTTAGTTAAATAAAATTTAATTCTTGAATAATTATTACAATCTAAGCGCTTATGTTTTCTTTTTTTCCGTTCATGAATTTCTTTCAATTGGATTAATTATAATTAAAGACATAAATTATGATTAAAAAACATCATTGCCTTTCTATTAATTAGAAAAAAAAATTATTTCTTTTTTAATTTTCTCTATTTGCAATGCATTGTTGCGATCGTCAGTAGCATGTGTGTGAATTTTACAAATTATTTAGAGTTTTTATACTATCTTAATAGCAAATTTTGGTAAAACTGTCCATATAAAATTATTTTTTGTTCGGAAGAATTAATGAAAGGAAATATCGACTTTATTAGTGCGACCCTCCCGCCAAAAAAGAAAAGATTGTATTGATTTATAGTTAATAAAGAAAGCCCTAATCAAATTATTTTTATGACTACAATGCACAGATGCCATTTAGTGTGTTTATATGTAAATTTTGCACAGTTTAAATCAAGTTCTTCGTTTCCATTATCTGCTTAGTATTTACCGGTTCTCTTGATTCTATAGACATACTTACAGATCTCCACTGGACTCATTTAAAACGGCACATTTCAACTGTTAATTACTTATTTTTTAATTACTCAATTTATCAAATTATGTTTTGTGAAGTAAATGAGTGAGTCGACTTTTTTAAACTTATTTTTAGAATACACTGACTTACAATGTCGTACAAACAATATTTCTGTTAAAAATATTATCTACGAAGAATATAAATGCTAATTATTACTAATTTTGTAGTTAAAATAATTACTTGTAAAATTAACAATTGATGATCTTACACTTTTTATGTGTTGATTAATATTTAAATTAAAATTATAATTTATTCATTCATTTTTTTAGATATTCCGATTTCCTAATTATTTTACCGAATATAGCATGTTGATTTCGCAAAAACTTGGCACTATTTTGTTTTTCTTCACGATTGTATTTAAGTTGATTAATTTTAATCAAAATCTTTTTATTTAAAATCCAGTCTTAATACTATATTTGCAACTAAACGTATTTTTCCAGGCATATGTTTAAATTTAAAACATAACTGATAAATTTTCGTTCGTCATCCAGTTAAAAAAAAATTTGTAAATGATAAAATAGGGTGACATAAAAATATAAAATTTGCCACTCATAATGTGAAATAATTTATTTATGAGCGATTTCCGTTTGCTGCTTTAATAGTAAATGGTTTTATTTACTTTGTCTAGAATTTCAAATGACAGTCGAATAAATAAATATAGTTAATATGCGATGCGAATAAAGTACATGTATTTGAATTTGTTCTTTCACATCAAAGATCGCATTTTAAGAATATTGGTATTAAAAAATTACTCTTATTAGCAATTTACAAGAGATTGCTGCAATTGCTAAAATTCAGAAATTAAAAAGATTACAATTAACAAAAAGGTGACTTTTAATAAAAAAAATGTACAATTATTTTATCCAGCGTATAAATTTTTCAGTTTATCAGCATCACGGTTGGATAACGATGTTAGGAATATATTTTCATAGTAATGATGGTAACCATGGCGAAAAACGTTATTTCTTTCATTCTTTTACTTTTTATATTTTAGTGAAAACATTTTTGATTCGCTCCACCTTTTTCAAGATGAATCGAAATCAGTCAACCTTAGAGATATTTTTTTTTTCCTTAACATGTATTACTTTTACTCATCATGAGGCGTTAAATAAAGTAAAAAATCATTTTATGAAATATTTCTTTTGCGAATTTGTCTTCATTCATATCAGAAAGTTAAATGATTTAACGATTGCATTTTGAAACTATTTTGAAATGGTTTTTACATAATATTTTATGAATAAATAATTATAGTTTGTTATTATTTTGATTTCTCAAAGGGTCTGGGAACAGATAATTTTACTACGAGTAGTTCCTTTTTCTTTCTTTATTGAATCAGCTGCTTTAAATTTAAATTAACTTTAAAAAAATTCATTTAGTACGATATGAAAAAGTAAAAGTTAATTTTTTAATTCCTTTTTCACAAACCGATATACGTTTACTAATTAAGTGATGTACCTTTTGTATGTTATTTAACATATACTGAAACTGTAAAACTGAAACATTTCCTACTATATACTTTAATATTATGTAGAATTGACGTACAGAAAATGTGTTAAGATAATAATTTTTTCAGGGAAAAAGGCATTAACATTTATAATAACAGCTTTTAATAATATTTGTACCGGAGTTCTGGCATAGGGGTAGTGCGGCTTCTCTGTGATCTGGGCATATTAGGGTCGAGTCCCGGTTTGGCATTGTTCTTCATCTTGAGATGTGTGAATGCGTCCCCCCCCCTGTGAAAAGAGGTTGTGCAAACGAATGTGACCCGTGAGTAGTTAAGATGTACTCTTGGCCCTAGGTGGCGCTACTAAAATAAGAGACGCATCTTGGTCTAAAATTGCTAACATCAGCGAGCTTGTCCATCTCAAGTCGCATTAGATACAACAACAATATTTGTTTTCATAGCTTTGATAAAAATTTACTTTTTTAAAATTATTTTATTCATAAATAAGAAAAATTATCAATACTACAAGGAACAAGTGGAATGAAGCAAAACTTTCTTTCTTTTTTTTTAAAATAAAAAGAGGATTTTTTTTTTTTATTTCTGTGAAATATTAAGAGTTAGGCATTTAAAATATTTTCATTGAATGCATAAGTAGCATATGAAATATTCAGAATACCATTTTTATTTTACAAATTAGGTTTTATTAAGAAATCATAAGGTTTCATTAAGAAACAATATAATTTAATATGATTAAAAATATAACGATTAATATGAATATTATGAACCGTTTGTGTATCTTTTCTTTCTTTCTTTTTTTTATTAAAAAAAAAAAGGCTCAGCTGAACTTATAGCATGCTGTTGGAATTTAGCATTTGTTTCCCAGGAATTACATTTTTTTTTCTACACACTCAACTATAAATCTGTAACTCGTCTTGGAAACTTGGTGGTCGTGCTCATTATTGATTGTTGCCGAATAAAGTTGGATAATAAATGTTAAGATTCGGCAATAACAAATGAAAACAAAATTTTTAAGCCATTCGTCACTCTCATTTAATCATATAACGCATTTTGATAGTTTGAATTTTTCAAATTTCTTCTTTAAAATGCACATATTTCATAATTTTTATAATAAATGTCTTTTTTTATTTTCCATATTCAAACCTCTTTTGTTAAATTTACAGTCAATGATTTAATGTGATATTAATAATCAACATAGTAAAAATTTTTAATTCCAAATGTATCAATAAAGAATAAAGACAGATTAATTTTTATTTGTTCACGGATGATCTATTTTCTATGTAGTTCCAACAGAAAAGGAATTCCTACGTTAGATATAATAATTTAATTTCACAAATTGTTTGCAACAACTTATCAGTTGCAAATGCAGCGAAATCAGATCTCTAATTATAATGGAAAATGAGAACTTTGGAAACATTTTTGCAGTTCTCGAACTCAAATGAAGATTATAAATAGAAGAGCCAAATGCTGTTTCAAAAGTTGCCTTTTCCATCAAAACATAAGAATTTATATCTTATTTTTACTGTCATAAAATTCTGAACATTTCTCCTCTTTTTAAACAGAAAAGTTTTTCTAAAAGTGAATAACGTTTTAACAGCTATGCGACTTTCTCAGCTGAAAGTAAAACTCTGTACGAAATAGATGGATTTTCCACATTTTAATGTTAAAAATGAACATTTTATTTCATTTAAAAAAAGATTGTTCTCGTACAAATTTTCCTTTTAAAACCTTAGTCTTTTTTAATGATGCTTAGTCTTAATGATGCTTCCCGCTGACAGAAGGAATGAAAATTAATATTTTCATGTCTGCCTCTAATCTGACAACATTTTGCATTGATTAATTTCTTTGTAAAAAGACCGATAATCTTATTTAGAAATATGTTAATTAGCTATTCATTCACTAATTAGTTTTTATGTATTTGTACATCCACTAGTTTAACTCTAAATTTGTAAATAAAATAAAACAAGAAAAAGGAGAAATTCATAAGAGCATATAATGAGTGTTTAGCATTTAATAATCGTGATGCTTGATTTGAAAAAGTCTAACTTAAAGTTATTTTCTTTTCTTCCTTACAATAAAATAATGTAAGGCTCTAGGTTTCATAATATTATAT
>JAPMOQ010023642.1:12680684-12839493 GCA_026543055.1 Argiope trifasciata | reverse complement strand
TTTTAGTAGATTTTACTTTAAAAAAGCTTTCTTTTTCATTGATTAACGAATGTTCAACTGAAACGGAATATTTGTGGAATATCATTTTTCATAATATAACAGATATATGCTCTTAAGTAAAAGCTCTAAAAAAGGGTGTTAAGTACTGTAAGAATTAGAAGCTAAAATGAAATGTTATTTTTTCATTGAATATGTAGTTAACCTTGTTTTTTAATAAACAATTCTTTCAAATTGATATGTATATCTGTTGCATCTTCCTTTGTGTAATATGAAAGATATACATTCTGAAACAAAGATGCTGAAAAAATTGTGGTCATATATCTATTAGCTATAAAAGTAAAATTTAAAATCGCAGGGTTATTTTTTGTTCAAGTGTTTTTGAAAAAGTTTTTGATTATGATTTTTTCTGAGTTGAGGGGTTCTTGAAAGTAATCGTTTTGCTAAATTTTTTAAAATTTGTATTAAAATTTTGTAGAAAAGTAAATAAAATAATCAACTAAAAATAACTAAATAAATTATTTTTGTGTATTAATTATTAATGCAAATTTGTTATGCTGTGGATATTCTTTTTAAAGTTTTAGGTATATTTCTTTCTAATCTTTTTCCGTTTTATTTTTATTGTTTATTGATTCCCCATATTTTCTTGTTGATTTAAAATTCTTGAAGAGGATACAAAACAAAACTTGATGAAATAGTATATTGTTTGCGAAACTGAAAACGTATTCACTATTTTAATCGAGTTGATGTTTATGGGCCAAAAATTAATTTGACTCTTTTACATATATGTAGAATTTTTATGAGAGAAACGAAAATATGTAAAAAGTGAAGATTTGGTGCATCGCATTTCCATTTTTTTTTTTAAAGATTTTTTCATAAAATGAGTAATTCTTTTTGTTTGTGATACCAAAAAATTTGGATATATTCTCAAAAACTTAATTTTCAGTGTTTGCCAGAAATAATTTTTATCAGATTTGAAAATACTGATTCTGAAATGCCTTAAATTTTTTTAAAAATTAAAATAAGCTTCAACTTTTCACAAAAGGAAGATTTCATTTTTAATACTATGATTCCATTTTCATGTTCCATAGACGCTTCTGTTGGAAATTTTGTTTCCTTTTGAAACTATAAAACGTAATAAATAAAAAAATTAATTCCTTTATTGGTATATTAAAAGGAGGAATAACATTTTCATCGAAAATCGAGAGATCAAAACAACAATTATAAAAGCATGAAATGCAGTAAAAAATACTCAAATGTGTATAATTTATTTTAATTTTATATATTGCATTTTTCGTATTTTTTTGTTTTTGTTTATCATGATATTCATTACGGCTTTGTGTTCTATTGCTTTTTGAATCTCACTCTTATACTATTTTTGTTTTAATCTACAGGATTTTGCTAAAAATATTATTTTTCTTTTTTAATGCATTGTCAAACGCATTTTTTATTTTTTATTTCTGGTTTTAAAACTATATTTTTAATGATACTCATTGTGATTTAGAAACAACTTAAAATGAATTGTATTAGTAATATTCTTGTTCCCAAGCTGTTTTTCTTTTCAATTTCCCTGTTTTTATAATCTTAATTTATTAATCAAAACATACTAAAAATATGGATGCCAAAAACAAAGCCTTAAAAACACGAGATTCTAGCATAAATTCTCTCTTTGAATTGGAATTTTAATCATATGAATAATATATTTTAACTTTCAATGATTATCCAAGAATTTCTTTCTAATGATTGCACTGCTTCTTAAAAAAATAAAACTGCTTGATTTTCGATTTTAAAAAAAGCTTTTTTTCAAAAAGTTTTAAATGCTCTAATAAAACTAGTTTAATATATTTTTAAATTTTTTTAATCAATTTTTAATCTTTAATATTATTCTTGCTTGATTAAAAAATATTTTGCAATCTAAAGAAATATTATCCTTCGAATTAATACTTGTGAAATCAAATTTTTGCTAAATATATTGTGATTTGTAATTAATCTAAAATTATCAAAATATCCCAATATCATTGGCAAACAAAGATTATACAAAATTTTAGATTTTGTACAAGAGGAAACTGTAGTACATGAGGCAATGAGGGAAAAATTAATTACAAAATTTCATCGTTATAAATATGGAACATGCGAAATTACGAGTTTAAAAAGAGTCATAAAGGGAAAGGAAAATTTTGATTTAATAAAAAATTTATTCAAACGCTAGCGCTTTCAGAAAGTTTGCAATTATTTTTAGGAGGGATTTTAGCAATCTGTTAAGTTAGAACTCATGACTATTTTTGACGCATAACCAGAGACAAAAGAACCCTTTTGTCATTTTTTGACGTAACTGGTCGAGAAGAAATGATGGAAAAAAAATTCTTCAATATTATTTTTTAAATGTGTGGTATATTTTTGGTAAATTTTTAAAGGCATTTTTCGTGAGAGTTTTTTAGCGTTTCTGATGTATTACTTAGCTAACTTTCTTTAATTTTAATAAAATTTTGGTTTTAAAAGGTTTTTTTATAGGAGCCGACGTTTCTTTGTCAAAGCAAAAGAGATTCTTTATTGTTCTTTTGTTCCTACTTAATTTTCACTTGCAAGTTTTAAAGAGATACTAACATTTTATTGTTTGCTCTTATTGCGAAATAAATTATTTAAACCTAAATAAAAATAAGATGTCCCATTAATGTCTGATGATATATCTAATTATTTGCTTATCATTTAAAATTTGATTTAGTCAAATCCATCGAATAATTTACTCGCAAATAGTATGATTGCAAAATTATAAATAATTTGAAATTTCTTTATTGCTGATTTAGAAATTAAAATATTAGCTAGTGTATTTTTCAAATATCTACACATGCTTAATAAATTAAGGAAATGGCAATGTAATTGAAGGTTTAAATGTGAAGAACAATATAAAGCATAGAGACTAATTAGAGGAGAGAAAAAAAATTTAAGTAATTATTTTTTTTCTGAACCCCCCCCCCCCAGCAAATGGTTGATTGAATCTATTAATATTGCTTATATAAATTCTACTTTTGCATAGATTTCGTCTAAAAATAAATGACAACTTCTACCAAAATGATAACAATTATATAGAGAAAGTTGTGTTATTTTGAACTCTGTAAATTATTGCTAGAATTAAATCTACAAACTTATTAACTAATTGCAGCTTCAAAAATTATAGAAATAAATAATAAACACTTTTATCTTGCACAATTTACGGCAGTAGTTTAATAATCGTTTAAATGCATGGAAATTGTTCAAACCGTAAAAGGATTTCTGATAAAATTAAAATAGAATAAAAATTAATAGGAAACATTTTTATTTCTTTCTGAAGAAATTAGTCATTTTTATTTACTTATCTAAATATGCTAGTTAATGTTGAGGATTTATGAATATGTCAACCTTTACATTTTGACGAATTTTGAAATACGCAACAAATGTAAATTTCATTGATCTTAAATTTGCGATCCGCGTCTTGTAAGTAGATGAACGAAATGGTTAACAGTAAACAGTTACAAGTTGTCCAATAGGAAATTGTATCTATACATTTACTCTTGCAGAGGAGGAAAACAAAGTATGATCCATTTTTTACATGAGTATGTCATGACCTTGAATAGATGAATGGATAAGCAGTTTGTACGATGGTTTCGATTTGTATCATTGTCATTGCCGGTTCTTTGATGAACAGGTTTAAGTAAGCAGCTTTGTAATGTTAGAATTTTTTTCCCCTTTTTTTTAAGGAAGCAGCAGCTATTACTGAACTGATCCTTTTTTTGGGGGGTGCTGAAAACAAAAATTTAGAGTACAGTTCTTAAATTAACTCATTTTTTATGTGAAAAGAATTAATTGTTATTTTTATTTCATTAATTCAATCAAAGTGGTTTCAAACAAGCATAAGAAAGCAAAGAAAAACGTGATTGCATTTAATAAATCAGTTATTTATCATATGTAACTGATGAAGAATTTTAATTTCTTTTGTAACAAAAAAATAAACCCCCCTCATATTGGTAATTATTTATAGATTCAGGGCTGTTCGAATTATATATATGCTAGGAACAATGCTAGAAACTTTTTTGGATTTTAATTTAAGGCCTATAATTTCGTTCAAAATCTGCCTATTTCAAAATGTTGTGCATTTTCTCCCGTGCTTTCAGACCAAATATATTATCAGAAGTCAAACCGACAACTATGCATTGATAATCACGATGCATAAAGGAAATTTATCTCAATTATCTTCTTCCATGAAAAATTCAATAAAAATACAAAAAAGAAAACCCTTTACTGAATTACCTTTGATAATATTTCCATAGCTATGAATTTGTACAAAATAGAAGAAAGATTTAGACTGACAGCCTAGGGAAATAGAAAATTAAGTAATAAATAAATATGTGACTGTTATAATACACAAAAAGAGAACAGAAAAAACACAACCATCATCATATTTCAGTTGACAACTTTATTGTAAAGAAAAAAATGATGATTATTGTTATTTTATTTTATGCAATCACTTGTTTCTGTTTCGATTCCACATCTTATACCTATTAAATCTTTCAGAAAAAAAGTTGGAAAATTTCAAAATTACTGACTTGAAATATAAAATATTTCAAATATCGGATAAAATGCATGTCAAATTTTACGCAATATTTTCCATATTTTAATTCTATTTTAGATCAATTTTTAATTACATCAGTTTCATTTTCAATTTCCGTAATTTCCTTTAACGTCGATTAGATCTGAGAATGGGAAGACTACTATGTGACTCTTGATTAAAAGTTTGTAGACTTCTGGAAGTCATAAAAGTGAGGGAAAGGGGGGAAAAATCTTTATTCAATTTGTGTGCAGATTTTACTTTTTTTTCTCTTTTGATCTCTCCTTTCCATCTGTATTTCAGATTAGAGTCGTTCAACAGAATAGAGAAGGGAAAGAATAAAAGGAAAAAGAAATAAAAGTGAAAAACTCGCTTTCCTCAACAAATTGACTCCATTTCAGGCTTCCGCTGGAAGGACAGCAAATAAAACATCTCTTACCCTTGAGCAAAAGCTGAAATTTGTATGGACGTTATCAATTCTATAAAAATGAAATGGAAACTGAAATTAGTCATTTCATAATGCACGGCCATCCTCCGGCAACAACAGTTGTACGTGAGTTAGACTATCTAATGTGTATCTCTTAGCATTTCATTTCTTTGTCTTGATCGGTCAATGAACTCGACCACTGTCAGTGAGCAGTGATAACTGCTTGCTAATCGCTCGCTGTCATCTGCTGTAGGATTGTGCCTCCCTCATTTAGTTACGGTATTGCAAAGCTATACATTATAATAGCATTTAACGCCTCAAATTGATGTTTCAATCTTTGAATGTTAAAGGCTATTGGAAAAATGTGCTCGCTATTTATATAGTGATGATAAATTTAATTTGAGATCATGAAAAGGTTTGCATACATAATTTAACTTTTCAGAAACAGATATTTAAATAAAAATATCAGGATACAAGATCTTAAAAAATGTCTAAGATAAATATGTGGTAATGCAATAGATTATAGTGGCGTCAGCTAATTAAAAACTTATCTGATTTTATTAGGTAAAATTTTATTTTCATTTTTAAATTTTTATGCATGTATAATATAGAGGAAGTAATGTAAGGTCAAGAACTCGAGAGTTTGACAAATCTCAATATTTCAGACCTACCCGAGTTCGAAGAGCAAATTTTTAACACAGTGTTTATCAATTGACCTGACTGTGAACACCAGAACTTAAAAGCGATTTGAGCCAGACAGCTAGAATATTTTGTTAAATTTTAAACAAAATCCATTTACAGATAGTCTGGTTGTCTGACTGCTCGAATGCAGATGAACTCGATAACTACGAAATGCAAAACACTAGGTAGATAAAATTTGGTAAGCAGTTTTAGCATCTAAAACACAGGTACTTAGAAAATTTTGGACCAAATCTATCAAATGATTGACCATCTGCCGTTCTGCACTATCGCATGCATGTAAACGTAATAACTCATAAAAGCTATGACTTTTGAGAGCTGAAAAACATTCATTTATGTATCCAGCCTCTAGTGCTATAAATATGTATTGGGTTGTTCGGAAAGTCATTTCGTTTTTTTTTGTCAAAATGAAAAGAAATTTTCGTTTAATGAATAAATTATTTATTAAATTATAAAATTGCCATTCTGGTCTAATACCTTTTGTCATATTTTTGGTAATAACACGATTACACGCTCATAAAAGTTTTGGTTTTTGCTGTAAAAAAAACTGATCGAGGTGGTTTTTGGCCTCCTCATTTGAAGGAAAAATTTTGCAAATCAGTTCTGGTACTGATGTACTGTTAACACATCTTCTCCACACATATTGGCTAATTTATTTCTGGCTTGACAGCATTTTTACCTTTTATAGAAAAAAATGACGAAAGAAAAAAATGACGAAAAAAGAAAAGAAAAAAATGACGAAAAAAGAAAAGAAAAAAATGACGAAAATGCTGTTTATTGCTCTCCATATTTAAAAGGGCACCATCCAAAAACAACTGCGAAGAATCAGCTGCACTTTTTCACACTCAAGCCTTGCTATATCAGCTCTTAAAACATAAAATGATTTTGCGGTTTAAGTATGAAATTGGGTGCGAAAAATACAATTAAATCCTCTGTCGGGAAAAAACGAAATTACTTTCCGAACAACCTAATATGTTTGAGTGAATACTGAATTTTAATTTGTACTCGCGTGGGGTGGACATATTTTAAGGATCTAAAAAACCCGTTATTTTATTAATGTTATTTTGTATACTTTTAGTGAATTTTGAAAGATAGCAATTCAAAATCATTAAAATAATACGTGTTCTTACCCTAATGAAATTTTCATTTATATTACTTAGTTTCTGTTTCTTTTAAAAATTTCATTAAATCTAGGAACATTTTAGAATTTTTCTTAAGCTTCCAAATTCGAAAAAAAAAAAAAAAAAATCAGCTTTTAATAACTTCTTAGTTTTAATCATGTGCTGCATGCACAAAATCCACTTTTTACCAATGCCTCATAATAGTCAGGAAAATAGTTATGAATTCCATTTTCATTTATTGCCTGGCAATTTTTGTAGATCTTATTAAAAGCTAATGTTTTCTTAAAAAAAAAAAAGAAAAAAAAAAAAAGAAATCTTGCCGAATTTAAGAAAGAGAAGGTTGAAGTTCTGTTACAAAGCTTTAATTTCCTTTCCAACGAAATTTATTAATTTTTTTTACTGATTGATTGCTTATTTTAAATTATTCATTTTCTTCTTCCTATCACTTGCAGGTATAGTTGAAAATTTAATGAAAATTATTATTATTTCTGAAGTACCTATTTTTTTACTCTCTTCTTCCATGAATTGTCTTGTATAGTTTACGTCTGAATACTTCTAGCTTTACAATTGATTACATCAAGGTTAAACGGTTATTCTTTCCTTTATGAAAGACAAAACGTTGTTTTCATAAAATCGTAGCTTGTGTTAATGACCGCAACTATCAGAAAGCTTTTAAAACAAAACTCCCTTAAATATAGAACGCTAGAAAGTGCGATTCTTGTCATTACAAGCGCTAGTTTAAAAAATCGTAGTTGTGAAGGAATCAAATTAGTCTTATTTCAGCTACAGTTATTTGTTGTTAGATTTTAGTTGCTCATTAGCCTTTTGAAACATCTGTTGGTATCGAAGTGTATTTATCATTCTCACAACATTACCTGGAAGTGATTTGAATGACAAAGGATGCTGTCTTTATTCTTGTCTCCATTTGCGGTTACTTTTCATCAGATAAATACAGTTTTGATTATCATTCATTATCATCCAAGCATATTTATCTGTAAGCGCCACCAATGTTTCCGAAATAGAAACTGACCAAAAAGCAATCAGTGAGTATTTTTTACGTTATAAAGTTACGTTTTATTTACAGAAGTTTGCTGATCTGAATATAATAAAAATGATAAAGCTATCATTCAAATGATGAGTTATTATCTCTTGACAACCAGTACCATCGAATGATTCGGTAAGATCGACGTGATGTTTCGGATTCAGTATAACAAAGAACGGATTCTTTAGAACAGTAATTAGCAATTTCGCTTAATCAGGTCATAAAACGTGTCCTACTTCGTTAGCGTTAGTTACTGTTTCGAATACCGTGTGCTTGGTGTTTGTTGTAGACATTCAATCTTTTAACGTTAATTGCGTTCGTAATATACTTGTATAAGAACGTATAAAATGTTTCTTGTAATTGCATATTTTTGCGTTGTCAATGCAGGAATTAAGATTTATAAAAATTTCTTTTTTATTTGGTTAGGTCTTTTGGAATTATTCCCATTTTAAAATTTACTTAGTGCTATATCACCATTTGTGAATCCTTTTTAAAAAAATTCCTACATATTAATTAAAATTAAATGTAAAATCAGACATAAATCTTTGTTTACTGTTAAATTGGTTTAGTTTCATTTTATTCTGTTACAAAGTATTACATGATAAAATAATCAAATAAAGAATAGCAATGGTTTTTGTTTTACAATTTTTTAAGAATAAAAAAATATTTTATAATTTTTTTTCCCTAAGTATTGAAAAAAGAACATTTTTCACAAACTCTATTATTAATAATAATAATAATGTTTCATTATCATATAGAGTAACAAAGGCTGAAATTTTTTTTTCATGAGAAGGCTGTTGAATTTGTCAATTTTCTTGTTTTTTTTTAATGCTAGAAGGCTTTAAAATACTAAAACAATTCGATAGTTTTTCGAAGAATTTTAAATTATAATAAAATGATTTGAACTCAGTCAAATATTTGGTCTATTTGAGGTTGGTTGATTTTCATTATGGTTAAAACCTCATTGTTTTTTTTTCCTCGTCTTTTCTTGTTTAATAATTGATTTAAGACGTTTACCTTTTTAAATTATTAGATACTCATATTATGCACTTGTATAGGTATGTAAATAAGCTATTTTAACATACTTTGACTCATAGATTCAATTTCAGTATATTATAAAAATAAATGTCCTTTTTTGTGCTGATTTCTTTCTTTAATTGTAAGAATAAATAAGCTTTTCTTTGCTGATAAGTTTTTTTTCTTGTTGTACAAATTCTGTACTTATCTGGTAAACATTAAAATAGATAGCTATTTTTTAACTGATGCATTGAATTTGTTTATCATTTTTTTCTTTTACTAATTATAAAGATATGTTTAATCATTTTTGATTTTCGTCATTTGCTTAATCTGTATAGCATTAAAATTTCACATGTTTTAATGCTTGTTACAACTAAATTTTCTATCAGTATAATTTATTTGAAATTCAGTTTCTGGAAAAAGGAATTTTGATACCTGCTACCTTTTATTGGCTAATGAAAATTAAATTTGTAAATTTGATTTTCATTCAAATTTTAAATAAACTGGGAGAATTTTTTTTTATGTTTAAAAAATGGCATGCTGAAAATATTTTTGATAGTATGTCTCATAGAAACAAAACTTTCTACAAGCAAAAGAAATTTTTAACTGTCGGAAGTCAACTTAAGTTAAAAGTTAGATTTCCATTAATTGAATAAATATAATTTTGAATAATTTGAGAATAAGTAACACGTATACAACTAATCAAAATAATGGTGGCTTTAAAATAGAAATACATTGAAAAACTTATATTGAAAAACAAATATTGAAAGCGTAATCTTTTTGAATTATTAATTAAATATTCATAAAATTTATTTGAAATTTAAACTGAGAAATACTATGCTGAAATAATTCTTTTTGTCATCATCGAATATATTTGATTAAAAGAGAATAAACCTCACAATTATACATCTAAAACTATTTATTTTTAGCAAAATAATGAGTGTAAGTTTTTTTAAAAATCCCTTTAGAATAGAAATCTAACGCACTTTTTGCAAATTTCTTGAAAACGACTCATTGTTTTTTAAAGTGATATTTGAAAGTTTTTGGTGTGTTTGTGCAAATTGTGGAAGCAATTAGATAACGAACTTGAAATATTTCATTTAATAATGTAAAATATTTAAATTTTCGATGCTTTTCATCTTATATCAACAGTTGTCTCATATTAAGAGCTTTCAAAATGAATAATTTTGTTTAAAATATCTAAGAACATGTCATGATGACGCACGGAAAATATTGGAGACACGTTTTTGTTTATATAGGTTTCTAAAACCTTAATTGATGTTTAGTTGATTTAGTCTAATACTTGAAAACAAAATACATGCCGATAAGAAATAGAAAGCCTGTAAAAAGTGATTATGATTCATTGAGGTTTTGGAATGCTGTTTACAAAACCCGAGAGGCAAAAGACCGGTTCCCAGAAACAAATATTTAGGGTAAGACTTCTATAGGTTTTGATAGGGTCAACTAAGTGTTTGTAAATGTATTGGGGTAATTTTTTTTTAACTTCTTGCTTTTTCCTTGTAAACAAGAAATTTTTAGCTTTGCAATATCCTGTATTGGTGAAATTTAAGGATATGTATAGCATCCTTTAATATTTGTTAAGATGTAGAAGGGCAGAGAGTCCAACGACAGGAAACTGCTCTGATTGCTTCTTGAAACTGGTTTGTGTTCAGGATATCGATTTTTCGAGAATATAATCACTGAATTGGAGCACAAGTAATGAATTCATTCTGATCCGAAAAATTACCATCAACACGTTTTCACCATGTAGTCAATTCAGATAAAATGATCTACAATTACACTCCCTGAAGTTATTAATTACCTGAAGCTCTTAGGCATAATCGCCTGAGAATATCTAAGCTACACATGCATCCTTCTTCCTGAACAAGATTCTTGATGATACGTATCTAGAAAATGCAAGAATATAGGATGAGTAGAAGTTTGTATCAAAATTGTCGTAGAAGTTATTATCTCACATTGCTCAACCGATTTTTTTTTTAAACTTTTTTTCCCCTCAAAAAAAGAGGCATTTTTGTAATTGAGAATCAAAAGTTTTTCAAACGACATATACTAAAAATAAATAAATGCAAAAATCCAATTATATATATATATATATATATATATATATATATATATATAATTATTTTTATATAAAAACACAAGCACCAAAAAAACTTATGCATCAATTAAATATTATGCAGAAAACATTTTTGAGTTTAATAAGTTTAGAAGGTCTTTATTTGATCGAAATTGATGTAGAAGTGTTCCATTCTTTTCGTGTTTCATCTACCGAAATATAAAACATTTATAGTTTATTATTCCCTTTGAGAACTTCAAACCTTATAATTCTAGTTTCTGAATTCGGCTTCGAAAGTAAGATATATTTAAACACATTATTCCTACTACATAAATTATCATATGATAAAGAAAAAAGAGCGATGAATAATATATCAATAATGGAAAGATAATGGCAATTGCATTTGAAAGACTTAACAAAAAATTATGTGCAATATTTCTCATTCGCATAGAAAAAAAAAAAAAAAGACGTATTTATTGCAGAAAATTTTGGTTACGAATTAATGCTACATCAAGCATTGATTTATACATTTATACCTGTATCACAACAATACTGACTTCTCGAGATTCAAGTTTAACTTATTTAATATTTGACTTGTAAAATTGCTTATTTTCAATATTTTTGAATTAAAGATCGAATGAGTAAGAAATTTTAATTAATGAAATAATTAACGTTTTTAAATAAATAATTTCTTATCAAAGATGAAAGCTGAAATAAAATATTTTTCATGCTTACTTACGCGCATTTATAAAGTAATAGCGTTTGTTGAAAACTAAAAATAAGTTGAATAATAAACAATCTAAACTAAAAACAATTTGTCTAATTTAAATACTTCTTGAGTATCTTAATTTAAAAAAGAACGATTTGTCATAGTAAATTTTTAACATTTTGGCAATAAGAAAAGGTTTCAGTAAACATAGTGTAGAAAATAAATTTTGGTGATTGAATAAAATTTTAAAATTATTTTATCTGCAGTCCAACTACTGATTTATGAATTCTATAGATAATTTTTGTTTAAAAAAAATCATGTGTGGAAAAATTAATTAAGCATATAAAATATTTCCCTAATTTTTAATTGCAAAATTGATAAATAAATAAAAAGAATTAAATATTTATTTTATTTAAAAAATTCCTCACTTTGTTAAAATAATTTTTTGATATTTCGACAAAAAGAAAAAGGATGCGGCAAACATTTCGCTGCCGAAAATGAAAAATTTCTACGTTTTCTAATCCCTCTACTACAGCATTTCGGCAATACCTCAGTTGCCCGATTGTGGAGTGTTAGGCCAGCTCGGTCAAGATTCTAACTTAGGGATGACCTAGGCAAAGTGAATATCGAGCAAGGCTCGACCTTGGTCGTTGAAATGATGATAATGAGGGACAGTCCAAACTGGTTGGCGTTTTCTTCCTCCTGTGGGGGTAACCCCGATGCTAGAGATATGGGTCATTCTGGTTTCCTGTCCGCCATAGTTTGCGTGTTTTTAATGGCGTCCCCTATGAGCCACGCACACTTACGCTATTGAATGATGTATCAACTAACGATGCCTCAAAAGAAAGAGGCAGAAACTTTAATGTAAGAGACATTGTTCTAAAAATGTGATGATTGTTTACTGTCATGAAAACTTTACTCATCAATTTTGGAATGTTTTTTTAAACATTTATTTTTGATTAAGCTTGATCAAAACTGATATACCACTATAGTTACTGTGTTTATCTTAAAGCCTTTTCAGAAGAATGAAAATCGTAAAAAGGAATTCTTAAAATTACACGGCAAAAAGAAGTTATTGGTTATAAAATATAATTCTAAGTTTGCAAGCGAATATATTGCATTTTTTTCACGTCGTTAAATGATAGAAGCTATTTCGAGATTATAACAATAGATTTGTTTCATAATTATAAAAATATTTGAGACAAAATATTCTTCACTAATTTTAAATCCTTATATTTTTGGGTGGTTTATATATATATTTTGGTTGAACAGCATCAACTGTAATTTCATTTTTTAATCTATTTTAATTCATAATTTGTTAAATACTATATAATGATGCGAACTTTAATATTTTGCTTTAGAGTTCGCAAAAGCTTAAAGCTCCTTAGCTGGTTAAGAACTCGAACTATGCTTGAGAAAGCTGGCTTTTTGCATTGTTTTGTCAATGATAATTGAAATTTAGGGAGCACGAAAAATATCGAAAGCCAGGATCACTTTTGTAATTTACAATATGTGCTGCTATGTAATTTTAAGTTATAGAAAATGATATTTGGAGTTAAACCACTTTCGTTTTGAATACAGAGTTTGATTTCATGTAATACCGATTGTTGTTGTTTAAAAATAAATTCTATTAAATTATACGAGTAATTTTTAAATGCTCAGCTCCATAATAGGGATTATTTTCGCTTAATTAACAATATTGCCTATACTGTTTTGTGTGCCTCCCCCCTTTCCTCTAATGAGAGGAAAATATTTTTTAAAAAATGGCTTTTTTCTTTCACGACTATAATGAATATTTTTGATCTGACACCCATAGCTGGTATGAGAATGAGACCGTATGTTCATGTTAGATGAGGGAAAGAATGAAATATATTCATGATTGGTGTCGAATATTTAATTATTATTTTCTCCTGTGATTGTGGAAAATTGAGATTGGAAGTTGCATGATTTGAATGTCGATTTTTTGTACGTAATGGTACACCGTATACTTTTTTCCGTAATATTAATAGTTGATATATTGTTCCTATAAGATTTTTCAGTATTCTTAATTGAAAAAAACTGCGAAAGTTGTTCTAGCTTAGAAATTTAATAAGAATTAAATTTTAGCAAAAGTAAAGAAATGCAGAAATATTCTAATATCTTTTTTGTTGATATATATTTTACAGTTTTTTTCTGACTATTTTAAAATGAAAATGCAATCAGCATTAAGAAGTACATGCACAGCTTTATTTGTATTGAAATGAAAAGTATATGTTCCATTAGCATTCATTTTTTAACATTGTACACATTACAGTTATTCCAATATAAATGCGTCAAGCAAATTCTTTAAATTTACGTATTGTAAGTTTTTATGCTATAAAATGAAATATTAAATTACTGTTCTCTTTCATGGTTATCTAAAACTGTCTGACTTACAAACTGATCTGGGTAAAAACCGGTTCAGTGATTACAATCGCAATTAACGGTCAAAAAACTTTTATAATCTACATCCGGCTAAATCAGCGTATGTTAGAATCAAAATATTTGCGATATCTTAGAAATTTCTGAACTATTTTCAAAACATATGTTTGTTCTTTCTGTAACACAAGACTAATTTATCTAGTTCATGGCAACTTTTGAATACTTTCTCACTTTCTTTCTCTAACTATTCATTAATGCTTATGTGAAACTTGCTAAATTATAAACTTTTGCTAAAGTTTCTTTCTAATAAATTTTCTATAAAAAGTATAAATGAAATAAAGGTACAAAGCAAAGTGTATTAAAATGTTTTATAAGCAGCGAGGCATAGGATAAAGGGTAGTTTTAAACGGATAACAAAATAAATAACAGCATTAAATTGTAATGGTTTTTACCAATGACATAAATATTGTTTTTTAACCCATGCCTTTAAGTATACAGCACAGAATGTTAATAACCTGTTTTTACTGAGGGAATGTTTGCATTTATTAAAAGCACAAATTCTTAGCTGATTGGCGCATTTTAATTGTCCCACAAAATACTGCATTGGAGGTGGTTTTTATCCCTGATCTTGGCCGCAGACTTTAGATACCATCACAAGTCGTCGCTCGCATGAATAGCCAGTGATGGCATTGTATGTGACTTAGAGCTTCTTAATTAGACAATAGCGTGCGAAAGGATAATAATCTAATCTGCAGACAAGTAATCTTCTTACTAGAGATCGCGTGTGCGTATAATATTGAGGTAAGGCTTTAAGACAGCCACCGTCAAATTTCTTTTTGCAGAAAACATGCTATGTCACAAATTTCTTAAGTAAAAAGCGTAAAAAATCAAAAATTCTAAAATATTTTGTGTTAGTTATCCAATGCCAGGTATATATAATTGGATAGTATCAATGCACATGGATGAAAAAATAAATAAATAATACAAAATATATAAAGTAATAGTTGTTTAAGATTGGTAATGAAAATGCTTTGATGCCACAGTAATATAACACGAATCCACTTTTTATGACTCAAAGCAGATTAACTATTATTTTTTAATAACATGTGTTTTTGTTCTATAATTTTGACGCAGAAAAAAGTTTTACGACTTCTCACCTTCCAGCGTTTTTAATTAATTGTCTTTTAGTAATAATTTAAAATGAAAAAGTCTGACATTTCAAATAAATCTTTTCTTATCTATAACCTTGCTTAATCATTTTCTTACGTGAACCAAATAATTAAAGTTGTACGGCATTGCTGACTTATTGGATGTTTAATCTGTGACTTTTGGTGTATGTTAGGTAAAAAGTTGACAGCTGCCGCCCATTTAATAAGGTGGTTTACGCATAATATTGCCAAGCCATAGGAGTACGATTCTATTCCCAATTGAGGCTTGACGAGTATTGTATATCAAAAAGAAGTTCACAATGTATAGTAAATTTTTTGGAAGTATATTAGTTTTTCTTAGGGCATACGAATAAACCAAAGTTAGCTGTGATTCATCAGAACTAAAAAAAAAAAAAACATATTTTAACCATGACATTATTTCAATTTATTTATTTAAATAGCTCTTTGTATTATCCATTGTAATCTTTTTCCTGTCTTAACTTGAAGAAAAAGAAAATTTACATCACATCATATGCTAATCTCAAGGTTTCATTTACTTTGATCAAATTTTCAATTATCTTGAACCTGTAATGATGATCCTCTCTCCCATTTTGCATTTGAATTAATTACGCTTATATATTTTCATATTAGGGACGAAGGTTCGTTAATTATGGAGACAATTGCTTCTGTGAATCTCCCGTGTATTTTTTTTCATTGTTTAAATTTTAAAATAGCTGGACATTGAGTAATAAATAATTGAGAATATTCATGAAATTTAATTGTAATAAGTTATTCGATTTTATATAATTTTTATATATTAATGTTTAATTTATTTATTAATTATCCTCTTAAGTATATTTTTTTTGTAGCTACTATGAAAAAGAAGGAAATTTTACGGTTCGTACAAAATGTCATCGTACAGATGAGATATTTAATATTAGAAATATATTTTGATGAAGCTTAGTCTGATCCTTTTTTGTTATTTATTAGAATTCATGTAACACCTTCAAAATAACAGAACATATCAAGGTGATTTGGCGCGATTTATGGATGTCCAACTTAGAAATAATTAATGTATTGTTTATAAATATTTTCCTTGCGTGAGCTCGAACGTTACCTATTCAATTAAAAGATTCAGATTAAATTTATTGTTCCCGTCTTCATTTATGAAATTTCCCATTCCTTGAAATAATCAGCGATATTCTCCCCGCTGTTTTTAAAATGATTATTTTAGAAATACGAAATTTTCTTATAATAATCTCATCTTAATTAACCGTATAATGCAAGCATCACTGTCTGTTTCATGTTTTGGTGCCTCTGAATAATACATAAGTTTAGCATTCCTGTATGATGGCATCTGAGTATGTATAGACTTAGTCATTTTTACTCTACTCTTTCAGAAGTAGTTAAACTTGGCAAAGTATATCAGTTGCATTCCTCTCTAAGAGATCCATTGAAATGGTTTAAATGGAAGTAAAATGCTTCAACTTTGTTAATCATCGGGTGAAGGTTAAAATAGTTTTGACTAAACATGTTAAACAAACAATATGCGATTAAACTAAATTAATTAATTAAAATTGTACCAGCATAAGTTGTTTATTGTAAAAATATATAAAAAGAAACGAGAGTGTTATAAAGGTATTGTAAAAAACATATATGAAATAATTTTTTAAATGACTTAAAATACCTATAAAATGTCAGAAAGTAATACCATCTATTAACAAACTCTTTTCACAAAAATTTTGAAGACAACGGACTATCTTAAATTGTTACTATGGTGCCATCGAAATTAAAATATAATTTGTATTTTATCGGAATTCCACGTGCGAAGTCAATTATTTTTAAATTAATATAGCTAAAGCGGAAATAGCAATATATTTTACCACATATTTCATTTTTCTTAACTATTATTTGAAACAGTATATTCACCAATGGGATTAGAAATCATCCAATATACATCAAAGCACTTTTATATAGAGCATGTAATAATAAATAAAGAAAAACTAAAAATTTAACATAACAGTTTTTTAAAATTGTTTCGCTTTTTTAATCCAGTGGGATTTTTTTTTTGAAAAAAACGTATTTAGTTATTAATATTTATAACAAATTATTATAACTATTATGAAATCTTAATTAATTATAAGATTTTGTCATTCGGATGGAATCAAAATTTAATTAATAGCTGATTAACTCATGATTAAATTATGATAACATTTAAATGGTGGATTATCATCCAGAGAATAAAAGTACACATAGTTTTAAAATTCTAGCTGATAAGGAAGTGATATAAAACTCATTTGAAAAGTACTATCTTTGGAAACTTGAAGTAAGTCAAATTGAATAAAAGAGTATAAAAAACATTCGCTAAGTAGAATTTTTAGAAATCCAACTTCCAAAGTAACTTTCCTACATATTCAAATCTTAATTTTAAAAATTTCCTTTCAGTACGTATTTATATTTCTTTGATAGTAAAATTTTTTATTTGTTTGATGTTCTTATCGAATATATTTTTAAATATTGAAGCACCTAAAAGTAATATAAGTGGTTTTATGATTAAATAACCATTTTAAAAATATGCAATTAAGTGGAAAATCATGGTATGTTACATCTCAGAGTAAAAGGCTTTAAACAAAATTAAAATATAATTGTTTTTTAACAATTATAACAATGCTTTCAGTATGTTAGCAGTTTACTGTGTTAAATTGGATGTTATCCTAGATAAGTGCTCCTCTTTCACTGAACTTCTTCAACTGAATTACAGTTTCAACCAGATGCATCTTAAGTATTCTTAACTATCAATTATTTATTGACACCGAATTGCTTTTTTATGTTGAATCACAAATATAAGATGAAAATTTGCACGTCAGGAAAAATGATCCAATCTTATCATGAGGAAGTTGAAGGAATTGTTAATTATGTCGACTGCTGTGCTCTCCTGGTAGAATTATTTAAATATTTTTCTTACATAATTTTCTCTGGAACGCTAGAAAAGTGGTTAGTGACTTAGAATTCATGGGAGTAAGACTTCACAAGTTTTTTTACGTGTCTTTATTATTTCAAGAAAAGTTGCCAAATCATTCGTTTGTTAATTTGTATACGTTAAGCCATCAATAATTTCGAATGATGTAAAAACTGGTTTGTAAATGACATTTTAAATAAATTTTATGCTTAATATTCAATAGGGATTTTAAAAAATCAATGAATGTATTTCAAATACGGAAATCTTCTAGAATTAAAAAAAGCAATAGATAAATAAGCTTTAAAAAATTTCTGCACACATGTTTATAGAGCTTCTTTCATAGTTATTCTCTTTTTATCAGTTTTTTTCCTTTATTTCATGATTTTATTTATTAAGCCAATTAAACTGTAAGAAAAAAATTTCAGTTCTTTCACACAAACTAAATGAAATAGTTTAATTTTATATGAAAAGTTTGATACAAATTAATAATTATTACTAAAGATATTAAGCAAACATACATTCTTTATACATTTCATAATATTTTTAAATTTCCTTTTCTTGGGAAATTTTAATTAAAAAAAAAAACATTTGCTAAAAACCACTGTAAAGTCCAAGATAATTTTTTTCCTTTCCCAAAATGCGGTTAAAGTTTAAAAAGTATTTTGTTTTTTTATTTTTTCAGCTGAAGTTAATTTTATATTTAATTGTGTTGAAATTCTTTTTGGTATAACATGATCTACTTGCATGTTAATACTATTTATTTTAAATTTTCTTTTTCTCTTTTGTAGCTGAGTGATAAGGAAATCCATGGGTAATTCGCATTCGCAATCTGTATCTCGCTTTACTCCATCACTTTTGAACGGTCATCAGAAGGAAGGACGAGGTAAGAAACTCAGCGTTGCCAAATTTGCCAGCCCTGAAAATCGCGTTCTCCCAGCCCCTACCAATGGATCACAAAGATTACGTAGTACAGACAATGGAAATATTCTTCAGAACGGTGGAACGATCAGTGGAAGAAAGGTGCCCGCGTCCACGCCGGAAACGGAATTCGTTCAACTCCTCCAGAAAAAATGCCACTCCTTACAGCCTACAACCGAGAAGACATCCTTCCAAACAATGTACGGTCATCGGAAATCGCACAGTGACCCGGACATTGTCCGGATGATGATGAACGAAAATGACAACGATTCTGAAGAAGAGGAATCAGATCCAGATGACAGAGGCGACCAAGAAGGAAATTTTTGCAAACGGAGTATTATCGCAGTGAGTCCTAGCAAAGCAAAAATTAAATCGAGAAAGAAAAAGCGTGCACCTGAACCTCCACAATCCAACACTTTGCCCAGAACTTTAGGTAGATCACCGTCTCATTACAAAGAGGAAACTCAGAGACCTAACAGTTCCCATTCTCATTATGATAGCAATGATACACCAAGAAGACCTCTACCTCCGATTCCTCCAGAAGAAATGCCACCTCCACCACCACCACCTCCTCCTGATTACAACAGAGGTAATGATGATACCAGAAATTCTAGAGCTCAGAGCAAAAGTTATGAAAAAAACCGACGTACTGTAGATAAATGGAAATTTACAAAGCAACCTCCAGAGAATGCTGTGGACAAATTTCCTAGACAGAGATGCAAATCTCTAGACAGATGTGAAGAACAAAGGTTAAGAGAGTGTGCAGAAAACAGAAATGATAGATGCTATAGAAATAATAGCTTACGCCGTGCCAACCATGTGTCTGATGGATACAACGCGTCTCGCAATGGAAATGAAACTAAATTAATTGGTCCGGCTTTGAAAGATGCCATTGCTGAGGCCGCCAAGAAAAGATGCGAAAGATTAGAAAGAGGGCAAGAATGTCGCAATTCCTCTTTTAAATTATCTATGAAACATCCAAGAGATATCACTGCGTTTAAAGATCAAGGGCGGAATGAAACTATTGCAGTGGATAGTACTCCACCACATAATCATAGAGCTCCTCCTCCTCCGTATAATCATAGAAATTCTCCGGATCAACAGAATATCAGGTATGATAAGTATGGACAAGGTCCAGAGAGATCAAGTACAGAGCATTTAAATTCTCAAAATTTTATAAGGAAAGCACCAATTTATAAAAGGACTTCCGACAGCTGGAAGGAATATCGCATTGAATGTTCAGCCAGGAGTTATGAACGGCAAGTACAAACAGAACTGAAATCTCATAATGATAGTGAAATAATATATCCTGAGCCTGGTAGCAGACTTAGTAAATGGGACTCAATTATACAAGAACCAATTCCAACAATGCTTCCAGAAGGAGCTGTTTCAGTTTCTTCAGCCTCTGAGGAAGAAATGGAAATAGATCTTCAACTTCGTCCAACATTACCACGAAGGCCTGTAGAATTATCACGGTTTTCACCAACTGATGTATGGAAATCTATAAATTTAGATTTTTTCAAATCTCATCAGCAGAGATCGGACGTTAGCAGTGATGATGCTGATGACATAATGGAAGAAAAGATATGTCGAATAAATAGACCTGTTGCGCCTAGAAGACTTATTCAAGATCGTAGTGGTGATTCAGGTATCTCACCAGATGCAGGAAGTCCAATGCTAATTAACGAAAGTTATGATGCGCTTTTGATGAATAATAACGTTATGTGCAATACTCCATCAGCACCATTGTTAGTCGAGGAAACTAACGCTTTGTGGATTCCTCAGCATGATCTTGCTGATGATAGCGAATGTGGAACTGATGATTCACCAGTAGAAAATAAAAATTCACCTAGCACGAACAAAATTAGTGCGCAAGCAAAATTTTCAATGCCAAACTTAATGTTCCCTTCTAGATCACTACCAAGGACTGACCAAAGAAATTGCATTGATGAACAGATAGTTACCGATAAAGAAAAAAGCAGAAGCAAAGGAAGGAGAAAGAAAAGTTATAAAAATGCAGAAGGTCAACATTTTAACAGCCTGAGAAATTTGAAGAAGGCTTTAGGTTTACGGTTAAAAGCTCCTGTGGATGAAAGCAAAGGTTTAGATCCTAATTGGTCTTTAAGTCGAAGTCTCCCTAATTTTATTAATAACTTAAATGTGGAAAGTAATGCCAAAACTGAGAATGAATCGCCCGAATTGTATATATTAGATCATATCCGAAGAAGCAATTCTGAATCGAAAGCTGTTCATCAAGAACGAATGCGAAACAAGTTAACAACAGCTTACAGCAGCAATAATATTAACACTGAATGGAGAAAATCTTTTCCATATCAATCTACTGAAGGTCATGTTATTTATCTTCCAGAATACAGGACAAATACCACACCTCCAAAACCAAAAACGCCGCCTGTTGAAGATATTCATGTTAATACAGACAGTGAATTAGTTATCAAAAAACCAAGTGGTCGGAAGAAATTTTCTTATCAAAGCACCGTTAGACAGGAAGAAAAAAAGAAATTGGAGGAAAAGTTAGCTCGAGAGGCAGAGGCAAGAGAGCGAAAAAGACAGCAAGAAATTGAATGGATGAACAAAGTAGAGGAAGAATTTCGAAAACAAAGAGATAAAGAGAAAATTAATATCAGACATCAGTTACGTATATTAAATTTACAAGAGAAGTCTCAGTCAAATGAGACTGGGTTCAACAAATCACCGAAAAATGATATTACTGAATTCGCTGATAATTTACAGAAAATTAAACCAAATGTTCAATATGGTGGTTTTCCGGAACCAGGTGATGGAAAAGTGCAATCTTTTAGAAACGGGCAAGATGTTATGGAAGAATCCAATAAATGGCAGCAACCAACTGGTATGAAAAAATGGTTGAAACGTCAGAGTAGGGATTACCAAGGTTTGAGTCCGACTAGACCTGAGCCTGAAGGAGGACGGTCCTCCAGCGATGACTGCAAACAGATGGACGGAAAAAATCATGACTCATCAGAAAGATCGAGTGCTCATAACAACTTTTATAAAAGCGGAAGGTAAAAATGATGTCTTTATGAATTGACTTCCAAAAATTTTGGAAAATTTGTATTATTAAACCAAGTTTAATAGCTTTAATTTTGATAAACTAATTTTTTCCTAATTTTAAGTGGCTCTCGCCGTCTTGAAGTTAACGTTGTGTCTTGATTACCCCTTACTTACAAAATTTATGATTAGAAACATTGATTTATCATTAAACTTTTTCAGACCTTGAATAAATTCAGCAAATAATGCAGGGTGCGCCAGAGAAACTCACTTATTTGAAAAAACTTCCGAGCGGTGAGTTGGGTGGGTAGAGAGGTGATATGTAGTACTACTGGAGAGGGAAGTCCCCAAGTTTGTTTCTTCCTCTAGTCAGGTGCCATCATGCTCTGGTCTAGAAAACAGCGCGCCTTCGCCGTCGAGAGCTTCTTTTCTAACGGTCACTCACTTGTTGCTACGCAACGTGCCTTCCGCGCTAAGTTTGAAATTCCTGCTCACAGACCCGTTCCTGGCCGTAATTCGATTTTATCGTGTTTTAACTCATTTCGCGAGTGTCTCTAAACCCAGAAATGGACATCAACGGACCACCAGAACTCCGGAAAATGTCGAAAGAGTGAGGCAGTCAGTTCTGCGTTTGGCTCTCAAAAACGCAGCTACTCTGGAAATTTGTGACAACACTTTTCAACGAATTCTCCATCAAGACTTTCTATTTTATCCTTATAAATTGGTTGTTGTGCAAGAATTAACTGAACGCGATTTTGTTGCCCGTCAAAATGCATGTGAAATGCTGCTTAACAACTTGCCTAAAGACGCGGTCGTTTTTTTTCAGCGAGGCTCACTTTGAAATCCCTGGTCTATGTTGATCGACCATGGAAAATAGTTCACCTCAAGAACAAAATTCGCGATGCCACTGCCAACATACCGATTGATATGCTGCAAAGAGTGGGCACGAACTTCAAAAATCGACTTAATCAGTATATGCGCAATGGGGTTCACCATTTAACTGATGTCATTTTTAAAAACTGTATGGGAAAAAAATTGGGATATTGTATTTTCAAATAAAAAAAGAAATAAAACAATAAGTGAAGTACTTTTGTTTTTATTGACCTTTCAAATAAGTTTCTCTGGTGCGCCCTGTATAATGCCGATAAATTTTAAGTATAATAAGTATCTATTTTAGAAACATTTTTTAGAATAACTGAATATTTATCTGTTACGTATAATATTATGGGATGTTCTTTGTTGGGTTTTTGTTCGATTAATTCCTTTCGAATTTGATGCCTGAGTTATTAGAAGTCCAAATAGCTGTTTTGCCATTTTTGAGAAACTATCTAAAGTATTTGCATTTTAGAATATTCTGATTTTTTCAAAGAAATTAATTTTTTTTATTGAATGCAAATTTAGATATTATACTGGTCTACTTTTATCAACTACTTGTCAGAATTTTATGTGAATTAAAGAATTCATCACTTTAATAATTTAGAAGTAAGTAGTTGTTAGGCATTTTGTTATTCATTTCCATAACAAAAACTCAAAAAAGTCATAGGAAAATCCATCCTAATTTTTCTTAAAATAATTCTTAAAAAGGGATTGGTGTTTTAAAAGTTTTTTTTAATTCATATGAGCTAGGTATTAAAATGAAATTATTTAAATTTAGCCATTTCTTATAAATTGATAAAATGATTATTCTAATTATTGAGTAATATTTTGAGTATTTTGAAACAAATGACATTTATTATATCAAAATATGACACTATGTTTCGATTACATATGTATTTCAATGCTTTTCTCTCTTTCCTTAAGTTTATTTTTTGTAATCATTATTATTGACAAATAAGCATTAGGGACCCTTAAGGAATGCAAGTCATAAAGACTAAGTGATACAAGTCTCTTTTATTCTTCCTAACTTTTAACATCACATTTATTTTTAATCATTTTAATATAATTCATTTTCTAAGCAATTTTAATAAGCACATTTTAACTAAATGAAAAAACAAAATAATTAATTTCTTATTATTTAAGAAAGATCTGGTTTCAGTATATCGCGTATAAAATGTGCACAATTAAAGTTGCAAAGTAATTTTTAAAATGATGTTGGAAAACAATGAAAAAAAAATTTTATACTGAAATAATAATTATAGAATCTAACTTTTTTTTTCAGTTACAAAGCTCTAAATGGTTTTAGAAATATAAAATAACATAAAATTTACAAATGATAATTAATTCGAAATGTTATTAAAATAATATTACAAAATTTTAAAAAATCATTTTTATTTCAATGTGATTTACTCGCACACTCTTTTTAATGATGTGAAAACACAAAATTAAGTAATTTTGAAGAGATTACAACAAAATATGGAAAGCCTGGGGGGCTTTTAAAATTGTTGAGCCCCTAGACAACTGCTTACATTGACCATTTAATAGTCCGACTCTGACAATAAATATTTTAATAAACAGTTTTATTTGAGCTATATTGATAAAAACTAATTTCTTGTGGTTTATGTTACAGGCCTAAGTGCATTCATGGAAGTGAATCTCATTGTAGCCTTTGCCACAATAATTTCGTCTCCAAAGCGTATGAGCTTTCAAGAAAAGAAAGCCAGAAAGTGTCTCCATCAAATGATACCAAATTGTCTTCTATTTCCAAGTCGATGATTTTGAAGGCAGTTGAATCACAGAAATGCATTAGAGATCAGGTATGATAAATGCGGTGAATTTTCATCAAATCAGAATTTGAAAACAGCTCTATTCATCTGTATTGATTTTTACTATGTAGTAGAATAAAATTCCCTTAATCGACTTTGTGACGCTAGAATTCCATTTATTACACACATTTCTTTCAACTCTAACCTATTTTTTTATGTACTTTTCTATATTCTGTAATGTGTCTCTGATATTTTATCTAATAACAAAATTAAAATACGGAATTTTGTCCAGATTACTATATTGGAAATCAATTTATATATATGCAAAAAAAGCTTTGAATAAACAGGCGATGAATTCTTTAACTATTTTTACTCTACATAATTTCAAGGAAATGGCCCAATATTTATACTTCACCATGATTTGTTTTTCCAAGCCATTGCGAGCACAGTGAAGAGAATGTGAGAAAATACCTTGAGCGTATATAGTTTTCGAAAAAAATTTGTCATCAGAATGTTTAAGTTTCAATTGGAAAATAATTGCTTGCTGGCTCTGCTCAGAAGTTAAAGTTAAATAAAACCGAATTCGAATGATTAGGAAATATTTTTAGAGGGTTGATTAATATGAAATTATTGCACATATTTATTAAACATGGATAAATGGCATTGACCTAAAAAAAATAGGAAACATTAGAGTTCGTTTAGTTAGTGACGATCCCCCTTCCTTTTTTATGAAATAACAGATCTTTTTCTGACCATTTATCCACTCCCTTACTTAAATCCCTCATCTCCGCGACTATCGAGGCTGACCTGCGATATTAAGCTCCTTTGCCAGAATTGGAATGGCATCTCTCATTTGGTGACCATTAGAATCTTAATATCAGAATAAAGACGCGCAATTTATCAGTCATAAATAAATAATTATTATATTAAAATTTGAAAGTTGCATAAAATTTAGATAAAGGTTTCATTTAGTTTACATTCTGCAGATAATCACATTTTGAGAAAAAATTACGAGTATATTAACGAGATAAATAACAATTTCGGGAACTATGAAATGCTGCGATATTCTCGAAATTTGATTTCTAGTGTTCTTTTCTCTTATTTTGTTGTAAGAAATAATGAAACTTCCATACTGATAAAAATAAAAAATTTATATAAAAAAAAATTTACACTGCTAACAATAATGCTTTATGTAAAATGCTGAAGCATTTAATTACCATTGTCAGCGTTGCTCCATTGACAATATATGTTTTTTATATTATCCTTCAATGATGGTTGGACAAAAGTGTGAACAAATCTCACTAAGGGAAGATATCCATTTTAAGGCATCTTTGTATCAAACATTCGAAAAATGTAGTTTGAGACACTAAATCATTGAATGATGTGCCTGAATTTAACAGATTCAGCTTATTATGAATAGACTGTTCTTGCCCATAAATAAATGAATTTAAGAAGATAACATAATTTTTTAGGCAATATAGCAATTTTTAGATATTTTTAAATCTAATTTTTTTAATAAAACAAGAAATGGTCTGAATGTTTTAATACGAATGAAATTAAGTTTTCCTTTTTTTCCATTTTTAGTCTTCTCTATCTGCTCTTAATTATTATTTGTATTTTATTTTTCATATAACAGTTTTTTAAAAGTCTATAGTTTATAAATCGTATAAATCTCGAATTTTAAGCGAACAAAGAGCAGCCATCCATTACATTTTCTAATGAAAATATAAAACATTTTAGGGTATCCGACTACGTTAAAAACACTGGTTATCGACCATATTGGTGAACTGTTTTTTTAATTGTTATTTCTTGTAATTCAGACTTTCCTCTTTCCAAAACAGTTTAATTTTTTCTAGGAAAAGGAAGGCCTGATCTACCATCCAAGGAAATTTTAAGCAATACATATTTTTCAGCTAAAATTTGAAATTTTCTCAAAACTTTAATATTTATAAAAATTATCCACTGTTACCAGGATATCTCAAAAACTAATAGAGGCATTTACATAAGAATTTCAGTTTTGTGTTTTAAATGATACGGGCAATGAAACGAACCAAAATTTCTGTTGGTGGTGATATACTTTTTCATTAATAGGTGCTTTTAGAAAAATTAAGGTACAAATTTATGAAAAAAATGCATATATACGCATATAATTCTCCATAACTTCTTAGCATCACAAAAAGTTTCTAAGATTTTGGCTCATTTCGCTCATCATAATATTCTATAACTTGTGAGCAAAGAAAAATACGATTACTGGAACACGTTTTTGGGTAGAATGGCAACCGTTTTGGTTAAATTTCATTAAAATTTACTACAAATTTTCCTATTTATCAAAATATATTGTATTTACAAATATTTTTTTTGCATTTATAGAGTTTATAATTGAAAATACATATAAAAACCATAAATAGTTTTAAAAAAATCCAATTTTTCAAAAATCCTTCGAATGTAGTCGGATACCTTAATCAAAATAATGAGGTAACGATGCTTTAAAGTTCTAATATTTTTATTTATATTGTATCTGGAGTTACTTAATTCTTTTCTCGTGTGTGACAGATCACTAAAGGTTTTTATAAACTTAATAAAATTCTTTTCCGTTAGTTTTTTTTTCTTCTCATTTTGAATAGCTATTTCTTTATGAATTTTTTTTATATAAAAACATGAATTTAATTGAACTGTTAATTTCACTTTGAAAGCAACGTTTTCTACTTAATATAAATTGATGTGTATGCATTTGTTTTCAGTTGCATTCTAACAAACAGAATATACAAGATAGCGGAATCAAACAGAATGGCACAGGTCTAGCATCAGATCTGAATGAGACCAACTTTCTCGAGGACTCGATGGAAGAATATGAACTGCATACGAAGCTCTGCAGAACAAACAGCGGTCGCACTTTTGAATCTCATTCCTACTACGCCATAGAAAGAAGAAAAGAAGATTCACAAGATTATGATCCCGTTCGAAAGATGGACTCTGAAAGAGGATCTTCAAATCTCTTTTCTACTTCTCATTTTCAAAAGGAACTAAAAGAAAATGTTCGTAAAAAGGCAAGAGATTTTGAGAAAAGGACCCGAAAATTTCAATCTTGTGATTACGACAGCGACGACAGTGGAAGTGATATTAGAGAAGTACGCCACCAAAGACCACAAAATGGCAGAAATCAAAGGAAGAAATCTTCAGGAGAATCGAGGGAACCTTCCTTTTCAAGAAATCATCCTCACAGAAATGCAGCGAGGGTGAAATCACAAATGAATGGGCATATTCCAAATGGAAGGTTGCCTGCTTATTCTAAGAGTCCTAACAACCGTGCCATAATGACTCAGCAAAGAATTCCCAGTAAGTAAGATTCATATTTTAAAGTAAAATTTAAAAAATAAATTGCAATCAATATTATGAAACATTAAATTTTAAACTTAATGGCTTAATTTTCATTAAACTAATTGTTCTGATTTAAAACACATCAATAATACTTAACATCAGAGAAAGTTAAAATATTTTTCAATTATATTTCAAATTACGCCTTAAGTAAACTAAAAAACATCGCGGAATTTATTTGGAAACGAATCAATTGTATTTATATGTGTTGTTTAGCTGTTTTAAAATATTTTTTCTGCCTTCATTTACTAATAAAATGGTAATTTGTTTCTTTGTACAAAATCATATCCCATTCTTTTTACTATAATTATTAAGTTTTATGAGTATCACTGAATTCATGCTCAATATTCTTTTTTGACAAATTTAATTGTTCTTGTACCAATAATGTCTGAAGCTTTTGCTGCAAACTACAAGGAGAACTTATGAACAGCGATTTCAGTCTTCTAAAAAGTTTTGAACTTTATTTAACTGCGTAACCAAATACATTTTACATACCTTGAAAATTGCGCGTTCACATGTTTTAGTTTCAATATTAAATGTTTGAATTTCTCAAGTTAATCTTTTATTTTCAGCGATGTTGCTTTTTTCAGGAAAAATGTCTTCGTATCTTTTTATAAGAATTTTTGAAGTGTATACAAAGTAAAGACAAACTTTGCCAATGAAAAACTAAATGATAATTATATTTTCACCAAAACATGAATTTTTTTAGATGTAAAATTGAAGTAAATATTTAACCATTGTCTAAATTGTCTAAAATTAAGTTCACTTTTATACGAAGGTATCAATATCTACTCATTGCAAGTATCTTGAAAGATTATTCATTACTACTCTACGAAAAGAAAAGATAATTTATACAAAAACTACTCAGAAATGTGTGATATATGATGTAGTTTTATTTGTCTTATAATCCTTACTTCTATCAGCAAATACATAAATGTGTGATGCAAAGTACTTGTTTGGATCAAATCCTCTTTTACATCTGATATTTACTCAAGTTGTGTAAAAAAAAGTAGATTGACGGAAGAAATATTTTCAGAACATTGACTACATTGACTAGACTGTATTCAAAGTTTTTTCTTCCCTTTTGTTTGTTTCAGTAAATGTATTAGAATGCCACAAATGTTTATAAATGAACCATTTAATACTTTTCCTATTACTCTACCTAACCTCTACCTTTTCCTATAACTCTAAACAGTGATAATCTTGATATTAAATAAAATAAATTTATTTAAATTCAAGTTTTGAAGCTGATGCACACAGACATAACAGAGACAAAAAAAAATTTATATAAGAATTGCTTTCCAAGTTTTTATGTATTAAATCTTTTTTATTTTTCTTTGCAGCTTGCTAGGAGTGTATCCTTATGAACAACTATGTACAAAAGTTATAGTTGGTGGCAAAAAGTTTCAACATACGAACTGCTCCATTTTACTCATATATTGAAGAACAAACATTAAAAGATAAATATAATGCTCTGTTTTTGAAATTATTTAAGTGTATTTGAATGAAAATAACTATATTTCTGTGTGAATGTTGGTGCTTCAAACTCGTCCTTCCTGTTATGACATATTTTATCGAAACGCAAATAATATCACATGTTGAGCTGTGCGTCCTTTCTTTTACAGAAGCAAAATTTACCAATTCTTAATTTGTAGAAAAATATGAAATTTTATTAATTATTATTTCTTGGTGTATCACTTGCGTAGATTATAAACAATTTTTCAATTTCAGTGCAATATTTAAATAAAGTAATATATACGTATATATATTGAACTGATATATTTCGGTGCAATATTTAAATAAAGTAATACTATATAATATATATATTGAACTGATAAATGGAATGTTTTCAAATCATTGATTGCATTGACCTCACTATATTAATTTTTTTTTCTTCCTTAATTTTGTTTAGTAATTGATTGAGAATATCATAAACGGTTGATTCATAAATATATCGTTATAATTGAATATAATTAAGTATATATGGGTGGAAATATTTGTATATTTCTGTTTTAATATTGGTACTTCAAATTCATCCTTCATATTATGACTTATTCTATCGACACACAAACATTTTTTCTTGTTGAATTGTAATCTTTTCTTTAATGAATCAAAAATTCTCATTTTATAATTTGAATGAAAATAAAATAAAAATGTTATTAATTGGTGTTTCTTGGTATATCACTTGTATAGATAATAAACAACGTTTGAATTTCGTGGAAATATTTAAATAAAGTAATATATTTTTATTGAACTTTGTGTGTAGTTATTTTTAAAAGTTTATGAGCAAATTATTGTTGAATGGAACTTGATGGGAAGATAAAATAAAGTATTATCATGGACTTAATGAATTAAAAGTGGCTTACAGATTTTCTAAAAAGTAAGAAAACAATTTGAAGATTTTGATATTATTGATGTATTTAAAACTGAAGCATTTCAACTGGTTTTAAATTTCAAGACATTTTGTTCAACGAAGTGTTAAACATGAACCATTCTAAAAACTAGTTTGATTTAGAATGGTTCATGTTTATAAAATAAATATGATATAATAAAAAATAATAATAGAATTAAAAATTTTTTAATTCTATTATAAAAAATAATAGAATAAAAAATAATCACCACTGAAAACATCTTAATTACAGCTTTCAGTATTTTTATAAATTTATTTTCCATCTGTGCACAAGAACAATAAGCCTTTCTCATTTTTCAATATTTAAAAGTTATTTTTTTCTTTGTTTGCGCATTCCTTAACTCTTTATAGGATATAATTCTGGGGCACTGACAAATCAAAAAATTTTAGGAATATATCTTAATAAACTGATGATGTAAATACTAAAAGATCAAAAGTTCGTTGACTTGCCATTTAATTTATGAAATAAAAGATGGTAAATATATTTATCAGAGATCGTTCGGGAGAGACTAAAAGCAGTACTTAAAATTGGGCATTATGGTCAAAAATATCATCTAATGTTCATTGGTAAATATACTCGCCTCTCAGTTGTAGGTAACAATTTTGTACAATTTTTTAGTTAGAAATGATAGAATTGCTCAGAATTCAAATTCAGAATTGTCTTTAATCAAAGTTTCAAGATCATTTTGTATTTGTTGGCTGGGAGAATTGCTACATTGCATAAAAATTGCTGCAACCTGATGCAATTTTATTAATAACATCTTAGCCACGTTTTGATCTAAGAAATAAACTAATATGTCATAAAGTATTCAAATAATCAATATATCAAAAATGAAGTCAAAATAAGTATAAAATCATTAACAGAAAGATTCCGAATTTTGAGAAATGCCAACTGCAACAATTATTGTTCATTTAAAAAATGAATATTGAATTTAAATTTAATAAATTAAATAACAAAAAATGATAATTTAATTATTAGAATATCTCTAGCATAAGGAACACTACACAGGGGTGTCGAAATTTAATGACAAATGCTGGAACTTAATGTCGCAACGAAGACCCTTGCATTGTGAACGAGTGGTGGTTAACATATTTACCACTTTTGAATTTAAATGATATTTAATTATAGATTTAGTGTATTTCTGAGCTATTAAGATAGTTCAATCGAATTTTAAGCATCTGATTACATTATTTATCATTTTAAAATACCTCTATAGCCCTCATAAAAAATCTTATAGAGGCGTAAGAATATATACCAGAAAACTATAAAGAGCTGAAGAGAAAAAAAAATGTAATTTAAACAGCTTTTCCGCAGATTTGTTTGGACGTTGTGGTTTGAAAATCTTCACATTTTTTAGAATAGAATATTATTTGTAAAGCATTCTAATAAATAACGTGATGCATGAAAATAAAAGCAATATTGAGCGAGCAGATGTGGTTTAGAAGATTCTTAGCGTTCTTCCTTGCGATAAAATGAGACAACCCCCCCCCCCCTCCTAAACTAAGATTAACCTTGATTGCACGATCGTTTTCAGGCAACAGTTATTACACACAAAAATATTTAAAAGAATATCGCAGACAGAAATATAGAATTGTTCAGAAATAAATATATAAAAATAAATTAATTTTTTTTAAGTGACTGTTTCAATTCTTATTTTTTTAATTCAATATATGGAATTGAACTTAATTCTGATACTGACGCATATGAAAAGTCAAATGTAATGTTTTCGATAATTTTAATAAACATGCGATGTCTTTAGTGCTAATTTAACTCTTTATTTACTGATGGTACTTAAAAGTACCGTTTAAATCTAACATATCTTTACTATATGACTATTTTTGCTGATTGTATTCTAAAGAAAACGGATAAACTAACCCAAATAGCATGAAATTAATATAAGCTGAAAGTAAGAGTTAAAAAGTTTAATTAATAATTAAATTAATTAAGATATTTATGTTAATTACATTTTTTTCTTGTGTTCCCTGGGATTATTCTGCAGGAAAACTAAACTACTGGTGCAAAAATGAAGTTGAAAAACTGATTGCAACATAATTCGGTAAATAAAGGGTTGAGTGGAAACAAATCTGTTTCCAAATCATTTTCTAATAATCGGTTCATTCAACATTGAAACGATAAAATTTCTGCTCCTCATTTACTTATCATAGTTTTAGCAAAAGTCAATAACTGAGTTTTAGTGCATGTATAATCCCACATCATTGATTTCAATGAGATTTTTCAATATTAAGCATCTTAAATTAAATAAATAATAAAACCATCTTTTAAATTGACAGATATAAGATGCAGAATTAAATTCGACTTCTATTTTGTTGGTTTTAAAATTATTTCCGATTTCTTCCTTTCATATTTTTTTCTCAGATGTAAGGAGAAACTCGGAAAAGAACCGAATGTACTTTTTCCGATCTACTCATGTTTTAATTTGAATAAACTCTCGCACATGCACATAAAATTAGTAACCGTAATTCGTTGAACAAACACACAAAAATTAGCAATATCTTGCTTAGTTGTAAAGGATCTTATCTAAACACAATTTTTAAAACACGCTTTTGTTGGTCAAATTGTAGTGTATCTACTTTTGAATCTTAAGATACATGGTTTCTGAAACTCACTAGTAAGTGAGGATAATGGTACAAAATCAGATTTAAGTTTAATTAATGATGAGCCAATAGTTAAATTTTAAAATTATCAAAATAATATATTGTTATCGAGAAAAACGAAGGAATTTTCAATTCTCTAGTACATCAGAAAATAAATGAAAAATCGATTTTAAAATTTTATATTTGCCACATGAAACGTTAATTTTTTTTTTCAAAAAAGTCTTCTTGATTGAGAAATTAAGGATTTTAAGTAATATTGATAGAAGGTATCCGTTACTTGTTAAGATTTTTTGCTTTGAAGCTGATAAACATTATGCATTTTATGGGAAATAATAAAATAAACAGAAAACCTGCTTTATACGTAACATTATTTAGGGATTTAACAAAGAGGATATGAATAAGATTCTAATAAGGTCTTTCTTAATAGAATTTATTCGAGCTTACACAACGTGTCTATTGTTTTTTTTAACCAAAATTTTCTGCACATAGCCCGCGAGATATTTGTTTAAAAAAATTAAAATCGTCACTGCGGATACTCTGCCGAAATTATTTTCTGAATATCAGGCATTACGAACTTCCTATGAATTTTCGCTCTCTAGACGTTTTCGACTGGCGGTACAGATTATCTCCTTATTATTATTTTTTTTGTCAGGGTTAAAAATAGCATCTGTGAGTTATAACGCCACTGAGAATTATAGACTGGAAGTTACGGTAGTAAACAGATTACAAAAATAAGTGAATCAAATAAAGTTTACATTCTACAAAAAATAATAAACTAGAACAATATTATTGTAATATTATATAAAACGTCGGAATTAAAAAATCATATAGCCAGCACAATAATACAAAGTGTGAACTATCTCTTAAAATTGCACAACTGACCTCGGATATCATAATAACATATAATATTCATAATTTCAAATCCTTGAGAAAATTTAAGCAGCATAATTTTGCACAAAGAAAAAAGAAGATAAAGAAATGTTGTGAACTATTTTTTGAGATTTATAAACAATTTTAATTATCTATAGATACAGATAGTTAAATAATTTAATAAATCACAATGTGAAGTCTGGATTTTCAGTAAATTTTTTTCAGATGCGTGAGAATCTTCAAATGTTTATTAATTTTGAAAAATCTTCTTATGTTTATCTATAATTAAAGCTTCTAGACTTTAATCAATTTCTATGAAAATAAAATTTAAAAAAATGACCTTTCTCTTTATAACATTGTACCTGAAATTTTTGTAGGGAGGATTCAAAATAAATTTGTGCATGTTTTCGTGTCAATAAAAGAATTTGTAATGAATAGAATATTTTTCTTTTAAATTTTTATTACTTGCACATCACATAACTAATTGAAAAAGTTAGGGTTTATTGCAGGAATTATTTTCAATTCCGATAAACCAGGATCATTTGATTTACGTCTAGTATGCTTCTGATAAAATTTTAAATGCATTATACATCCTGCAGGAGGACAAACGATGTAGCGTTACATCACTATGAAAGAGGAAGTGCAGCTAGAGTCAGACGACATACACTATTCCATCCATTCATATATATACATGAATCATGCAAATTAGATCTAATAGTAATATTTTTTTGAAAAGTATTGGTACTAGTTAAAAAAAGAGTTGAATTTTGTCTTAAAAAAGTGCAATTAACGTATAAAATATTGAAAATTTCGTCCATGATCCTTATGCTGAAATAGTGCTCTGGCTCAATTTTTTTTCTTTCTAATTTAAAAATTCTGAATGCCTAGAATCATCCATTCTAAGGAAAAAAATTACATAAATACGTGCTCGCTTCTTTTAAAATAAATCAGACCTTTGTGTTGTTTGAAGCTTTATACATATTTTTTAAAGAAAAATGGGATAAGGAATGAATTATTTAAAGAAATTCTTAAACCTAAAAGCACTCGGCTATATTTTCATTCTCGCGGTGTGAACAATCCTACTAGTTTAGATTTCTCACAATAAGCACAATAAATTCTTTCATCCGTTTAACGGTTAATACTTCCTGAGGATTATGAAATGAATGAAAAAAAATCTTATCTGCTGGTTTCACCTTTTGTAAATAACAAAGACAAGATTAGGAAACTCCAAAAGTTTTCTTTTCAGACGAAAAAAAATGAGATTGATTTAGATAAGAAGAGTTGATAATGATTAGTTCTCCGTGGCAAAAGTAAACGTTCGAGTATCTACATCAAATAATGAAGTGAGACTTTATAAGGTGGATTAAGTTCATGGTCGAAAGGGCAGAACGAACTTCAAAACCATAAGCGTCGCTTGCAATTCCCGTGTTGTCTGATCTCTTCAAAACTGTTCGATATAGTTAATTTAGGCTTTTTTAAGTACAGCGATTGGAAATGGTATAGTGAGACTTATTTTTTAACTATAGGTTTCCAGAACATATTATTTAGACTTATTACTATAAAGAAAATAAAAATAAAAATTTTAGCTGTGTAAAAAGCTGATTCAATCTTAATGGAAATTCATGCGATTTACATTTTGGCAACTTATTTGTTTGTCACGTGTTAGATGAGCGGATAAATGTATAATATTTAATCATATTATTCATTAATGAATTGTTTATTTGAACTGAAATATTAAAAATATTTTTTTCTTCATAGATGCAATATTTTTACTGATAGAAACAGTGTGATCAAGGAGTGCACTCAAATGGTAATATATGGTTTCATATTTAGCATAGCGTTGAAAAATAACAAGAGGACAAAAGAACTAAAAATAAGAAAAAAAAACATTCCTAAGATTGAGAGTTTTTTTAAATAGATCTAGGTAATTTGTCTTCTTGGATACATTAGAAATAGTAGATACATTTAACTGAGAACATTTCAATTAATAAAAATAACTATTGGCGCCCTTCAGTATATTTGACCAAATTCGGCTCAAATAAATTTTGGAGTTTGGGGATGTATACATTTAAGCGACATTTTTTGAAATTTTAATTATAATTAATTAATTCATTTCCCCCCGGAAACTAGGGAATATTATTATACAAAAATGTTTTTAACAAACTTCTAAATTTTAAAAGATTGTCTTTTAAACTATGCCAATTTTGAAATCTTTCAATTTTTTCCTGAATAATAACAATTTAATAAAAACATTTTTCTACATAATTGTTAACATTATTATTTAATTACATTTAAATTCAAATCGTTTTCATGGTATTATCAATATTTATCGCGTGATTTTATTTCATTGTTGAAAGTCGAAGAAGAAAGATTTTGTTTCCGTATTCCACAGTTTTACATGCGGAATACAGAAGTAATGCACCAGTATTACGAAACACAACTAGAAAATATGTCATCCATGTAGTTAAGTTTTAAATGGCATTATAATGTCTCGAGACTCGATTTCGTTTGAAATATTCACTTACAATATAAACAGACTAAATGGAGGGCTAACATGTCTTAAATGTTTGTCACAATTTTGTCCTTAAAAATATTTTGTTGAGAGTTCATGGAAATCAAATAAAATATAAAATATTTCTCTAAAATTAAACGCAGTCAATGTCAAAGATGAACCAGTTGGCTGAGAAAGGTGGGTAATTCTTTATTTAAATAAATTGATATATTCAGTTCTGTAAATTCTTCTCTTTACAAATCATTTTTATGTTAATTACCAATTTTATGTTAATAAATATCTTCTTATGCTGTATCTAGCACAATTTAATGCGAATTTTATGAGTGAATGTATTTGGATGCGTAAAATACAAATAATAAAGAATTAGTTTAGCTATAGTTGTATTTAACCAACATATCTGTTATAACTGAAGGGAACAACAAAAAATATTTAAGAATTTGATCAATTAAATCGTCATTTCAAATCTGACAAAAACTCTGAAACCATAAAAAATTAAACAAAAGCAAGTGATAATAATATTATGCTTTAAATGCGACGATTCAATTCTTAATTTTTGAATGTTTCATTCTGCTCTTTGATCAGACATTTTGACAGTCCCATTTTGCCTTAATCTTTTAATCAGAATAAATACTAAAATTTCAGCCCTCCATTCCATTTATTTACAAAAATCTTTAAACCTTTTTGCTTGTCAAGATAACCACTATTTATGCTAATGAGGTCACCTGCGTTACACAGACAAAGAGAGGTAAGTAATTTTTCATGGCTTATAGAGTAAAGTAACACATATGCGAGTTACACACCTATGACAACAAGAAAAATTACTCTGAGTAGTATAAATGCGACACATCACTTTGATAGTTGGTAGGGATCATCTACCTAAACCACCAAAATTAAAATTCAATTAGAAATGAAACTTTTTCAAGTTTTTTTGTGATAGTAACTAAAATTAATGCAATAAAGTTAATTATTTTATTGGGGTTAATTAGTATTACAGTATTTATATTTTCAAAAATAAGTAAAAAAAAACATCAAAGGAAGTGAATAGAGAATTTTTTTTAAATACGGTTACCATAAGTGAATATCTTGTTTTATAGTTTTCTAAAAGTGTATTATATAAAAATATTTGTTTTTTACCATATGATTTAAAATATAAAATCAATGTTTTCAATGAGTTCAGAATTTCACGAGCACTCCTATTCGAATTAATGAATAATTTTATTTTGTTATTCAAATAATCGTCTGCATTGTAAGACTAATTAACAACGTAAAATAAATATATCAGCTATAGCATTAATATTCAGTTATAGTATTAATTAGTAAACATAATTAATCGACAGTTTCTGGCCCTTGAAAGATGACAAAAAACTTATTCTTTTATGCTTACAAAGAAGAATAATTTGTAATTGTTACAGCTTGCCTTTTTATTCTTAAAATCGTGATTAAGTTAAAAATATGATTACGATCTCCTAATAATGTTGGAATAGAAGTGTCTTCAGAATATATTGATCAGTGATCACTAAATGCAGTGTAAGAAATTGAAATTTTATTTGAAGGTTAATAATCATGATGAAAATGTTGAACAGAAGTAAGATATATATATAGTTTTTATTGTTAAAGCAGCCTTGTCAAAACTTCAAACCATTTCATTTGCTACTTCATCTCAAGCATACATTTGAATGTCTCCGTCTCATTTATTTAATTCCAGTTCAACGAGCTGTAGTTCGAGTAAAAAATCGCAGAGAAAGAGTATTTTTTCTTTCACCTACGAGGAGGAGTGCTTCCGTTTCGAAACATTAAACAATGAAATCGAAACTTCAAGTGAGAAAGGATATGCATTGCGACGAAAGTTTAGCAGTTTATACAACTGAAAATAAAAAAGTCAAAGAAGACGTAGACGAAATGGTAGTTCAATTACTTAGGAATCAATTAAAGTCGTGATTTTAATTAAAGATGAAAAAAAATTCCCTGAAAAATAATGCACGCATTACGGCCATATAATGGATCAGCATCATGTAATATTAAAAAAGAAAATGGATGATTATTTAATTTTTGGAACTGAGGAGTATAAAAATAAATGTCTATCTCGATCATGTTGTGATTTCCTAGAAATTATTTAATTGCATTGATATGCATAGCATAAACAAGATTTTGTGAATCTATGGGATTTTATTTATCATATATCGTATGAAATCAAAAATAAATTTGCTGCAAACTTTTATTTTAATAACTTTGTCGAGTTTTTTAAAGGAAGGATTTTTGTTGCAAAAGATGTAAAGGTGTATGAATCGCTTGCTTCATTTTAAGCAGTTTTCAAGTTGACGAACATGTCAGAAAATTTAGTGACCATTTTTTAAATATTTTTTTTTGTTTGAAGAAATAGTATATTTTTTACTGAAAAGCTAATTTTCTCACTTAAATAATACGCATGATTATCGGCTGGCCTCTGGCATATTTAAAACAATTGTCTTTTCAGTAATTCATTATTATGAAAGTCTTTGATTAAAACTGTCCTAAATAGTTAAAGCTTCATAATAAATGATATATATATATATATATATATATATATATATATATATATATAATTGCTATATGTTAGCTTCACGGCTGACGTAATTTTGACTGCTGAGTTTTGAAGAAATGTCTTCCATTCTTCAAAATTATGCCAGTAGGTTTAAATGAAAATTTTCTAAAATAGAACCATGTCAGGCAAGTTATCTTCTGAACTGTCAAAATTTTATCTTTTTGTTCTGGTAAAGTAAATATAACATATTTTCTATCTGTATTTTTATTAAAGGGGATATGATGTCTTGTTATGACAAAATTATAGTGTCTTTTATAATAGGTAACATTCTTAATATTTACAAAAGAGTTTTTCAGGATTATCGTTTATCTCTAAAAAGATTATTCTTATCAAAAGTGTGAATTACGATGAACAATTTTGCGAATCGTTTTCAGTGTTTAGAATTCAAAAGGTATCCTGCATAGAAGAAAGTTAAGTTAAATCTAAATTCATCATCAAACAAATTCGGCCTGACTTGGAATGCTAATAGAGCAAACTTCATGATGAAATTATTTAGTTTGCTGCCTATTTTGCTATCAAGTACGTAGAATAATTTTTTTTAATTGATGAATGTTGGATGTAAAAAATATAGCATTTGAGTATTTGTAGAAGCTTAAACAAAGTATTATTGTTAAAATTGATTAATTTAAAGTTGGCTGTATTTAGTAAACCAGTTTATATATTTAAAATTTATTATACTGATTTTGTCTATTTATAATCATTATTTATAATTTATCAGAAATCAATATATTTTGCCTAAACTTTTGAAATGATAAAATTTTCTTTAACGGATGAGTCTGCGTTCTGTGTGCATTCGTCTCTTCATAAAGACAATTTCGATCGAAAATCCTTTTTGATCTTAATAAATAGCTACTAGAAGGTCGATGGATTAGGAATAAATTGATACCTGAATGCGATCAGATTAATTTTTCTTGATTATGAATAATTACATTAAGAATTTATATTTAATAACATTTCGTTTTGTAGCAACATGAAAGCACTTTGGGGAAGCATCTACAAATTTTAAATAATAATCAAAATACGTGGGTGACACTTGAGTCGATGATAACTGCCCAAGTTTTCACATAGCTTGGCTTGATGTTATTTTACTGAAGCTTGAAGCTGAACGGGAGGATTTTACGACGATATTGTAAATTCAGTCAGATGATGAGAACGATACTTGAGCTTATACCTTTTAACCACACATCAATATTACCTAACGGAATTTGTTTAGATTTTGATATATTTGCAACGTGCTTTGGACAGATCGTCCTTGGAATTGGATTTAGAGCTGACGACTCTCTAAACACGAAGACGAGACCTTAGTTTTCTTCCTTCCATTCCTTTTCCAAGACCCTAAACCCACATTATCAGAAAAATCTTGACACTTGACTGTATTACCGTTCACCAAATCCTGATTGAACGATAATAGAAAGAACCACCTACTTTCTTACCTACATCTTTCATAAAATCAGATCTCGTATTCATAATTCCTCGATCCTGAGCCCAAGATTTTCACAAAACACTCCACAACTTCTTCAGTATGATATAGGGCCACAATAACTTAGTGGTGAGGTCGCGAGCAGGAGGGTTCTGGGTTCCGAACTGAATTCCACTGAATACCCGCTTGATAAACCTCGCAAGACCACCCTCTGATATAATCAGAAAGTTTAAGGGGGGAGAACTCTAATAGCGTTTTCGTCATTTAACAGCAATTAAAAATGGGGATGTCCGTTCCAGATCTGCCCTTGAGTTATTTCTAAGCAGAGCTGTAACATGTTTAAACAAAATTTGTTTATTACATTTATTTTAGGAGCTCACAGAATAAGAAGAGATCATCTGTGCCGTTTATGATAAATTTTTTCTTAACTGAATTTATTGTATATTCTAATAAATTAACGATTCGAGACTTGTTTTCTCAATGATATTGTAAAATCCTTTCTTATCCCGCATTTGTGCATTCCAAAAACTCAACAGTTTTTTACTCAAAGGGTAGAGACAATTTGTATAGTAAAAATTATGACTAAGTTTAAAGGCACAGTTCATTTAATTCAAAACTAGTCAAGGTTGTTTTTTAATCGTTGAAGTTGCTTTGTCAAGAACAATAGATATAAAATTCATTGTCGGGTGCAAATCTCCAGCATTCCAGTTTCAAGTGAGTTGATGCTCCATTATCCGTGAAAATCAAAGCATACATTCACAGAGAAAATCGATATGTGAGCATAAGAGATTTGCATAAGAGATTGATTTTATCTTTCGATTAACACTGACGATGAAATTTTTTGTATTATTTTGGATATAATTTTTTTCCGGATTGAGATAGATGTGTTGAAATTTTTCTCTTAGCATTCCACTGCTACTTTTAATTGTTTCCGCAATCTAAATGATGTTTGAAAAGGCCTAGAAGTATTTTCATTTTCAGATAATTAAGTATGGAGCGGAAAAAATCGAAGTCAAAGATTAAAACTCGGTTTAATTAAATTAATTTAAATAAAATGTTTGAATACTTCTTAGACAAGAAGAGAAATTCTACACGTTCGGGAATGAGTGCGATGTAATTTAAACATGGGAGGGGGGTAACTTTTTGCAAAAATTGGGAATTTTTTTCTCAACTGTGTATTTATGATATTGTAATTTTTTTTTAAATAAATGACATTTTAAACTCTAATGATATAGATTTTTCTTAAACTTAAAATTACTGAAGAAAATCTTGGTTCAAAGCCTCTTTCAATGATAGTAATAAAGTATTTTTCTAATCTTATTAGATGAAAGAGAATTCCGATATTCTGCAGTGGCGGATGTTTTGCGCTTGCAAAGGGAGAAAAAAGGCCATCTGTAGAATGACATCCCTCTTTAAATAAATGCACGGAAGAGTAACTGCTATGAGATATTATAAAAAAAATATTTGCCTTGAATATTGGTTTTGCTTCAAAGAATTTTTTAAACTTGTGAAGAAAACATGGAGTCCTTAATATCGGCTTTCATTTCATATATATCTGTAAATGTTAAAAATAATTCAGCAATATAAAGAGGTCATTTCCCGATTTTAGCAAGTATAATAAGGAGAAATCGAAGGAAGAATACGAAAGAGTAATTTTTTTTAATATAAGAAATAATAAAGTTGGAAATTTAATATACAACAAATTAAGTATTTTTTTTAAAGGAATGAGTGTAGATGCAAATTATATTTTTCAATACCAATACTTAAAATATTTTTGACATGGATTTTTAAAATTTACCGATAAAAAATATACGAAATATGGTATATAATGAAGCATTGTTTTTTTTACCTACAGTAAATAGTAAAGTTTGAAATTTTATATGGAGCAATTTAGAACCTAACATTTCTTAAATATCAAAAATAATTCTGACAGGAATTTTTAGACCTATCAATAAAATAATAAATAATAATACTAATATATATATAACAGGAATATATGAATTATAATATTGAAATATAAAGATATAAGCTCTTTTGCTATAAAATTTCTGAAGTAACACTACTTAAACAAATGTGACTTTCATGTGGCTTAATCATACTTGTTTTGTTAATCAAAGTTATGCAGAGATATTTTTAAATAGTTTTTATTATTTATAACATTATTATTTTGTCTAGGGTTTTTATCTGGGACAAGAAAAGAAAAATATCATTGCCAGGCTGATTGAATAACTAAGAAAAATAATCGTTTAAAATAAAAATGCTACATTTTTCGATATTTTATAAAGCGTTTTAAGTTTCAGACATGCAGTACCTCCTTTTATTTGCGCAAGATGTAGCAATACATTTTTCAGTAGTATACACGTAGTGAATGTAGGTCAATGGAAATAGTTCGCCGGAACAAAATTCTTCATTTTTGATCCGAAGACATTAATTATTTTCTTAACTATAGGCTGTCAAAATCAAGATGAGGAACTAGTTCATGAATATGTAACAGGGAGAAATAGCGAGTAATGGCTCATGGGCAGGATGTTCGGTTGAAGCTATCAATGACTACGCTGTTTTCCCCCCCTTATTTTATTGATGTAGATTTTGAAGGCGACCAGGTTTTAATGTCCCCCCCCCTAGATTTCTACTAAAGAAAGCATCTTTCAAAATTTTAGAATATTTTTTAATTCTCTAATTATATAAATTTACGCATATCTTTGCTTATCAATTGATTTTTCTTTTTTGCATGTTTGAATTTCTCCCCCAGAAATGACTATAGTAAATGTTTTCCTCTAGAAGCATTTAAATGGAAAATGCTTCCATACAACTATTGAAATAAAGTGGTTTTTTTTAAAATTTATGTGCATAAAACGTCAGAATCTTCTATTACAAGAATAATTTGAAATTTTCAAAATGGATTTAAGATAGGCTCAATGTTTTTAGAAAAAAAAGGGGGGGGGGATGGAATTGTTTCAAAAAGTATTTTTGAGAGAATACAGGAATCTTCATATTTGCAAAGAATCCGCATTGTTTTAAAGTTTTCTTAAAGTTTTTCTTATCAGAAATTTAAGTTAAAAGAAATGATAATGTTATAAGACATGGTTTTTCAATAATATTCCAGCAGCAAAATAACTCTTTAGTAAAATTGTGCGACACGCTTTTAATGATTTATTTTTTTAATAATGGAAGCGAATGTGAGATGTCTAAATTTTGTTACCATAAATAGCTATTTAATCACAATTTTACCAGTTCTATTTTATGAATTATAAATAAATAGTTATCCTTCATATAGCGATTTTTCCATGAAAAACTGAAATAACACTATTTATACAGTATTACTGAATTAAAACACACACCCTAAAATAAGCAATATGCAATCGTTGCTCGAGTGACCAGAGCATTTGTAATGAAAGGGAGGGGAGGGGGAGTTTTTAAAATGCGTGGATCAGAAACACCTGGCACTGTTTTGATTTGGGGAGTGAGGAGGTTATAAGGGGAGTTATTGTATCGAGGGAGGATATTGTATAAGCCATTCGATGAACTTCGAAATTTCCCTGAATGCAAGAGCAGATGTTGTTATCACTATCAATCGTTTGCTATTTATTTTACGTCATTAGCGAAGCAAAATTATAATCTCTAACGATTTTTATTTAGTTTTTAATATTTCTCAACACAAGTCAACAGCAGGTGCATTATGCTACATCTGTTCCTTTTAAAATCGAATCGTATTTTGTTCGCAAATTCCGAATCAAGAGGGTCAATTTTAATATTTAACATAGAAAAGCGAAGGCGATATTCTGTATTAAAAAAAAACTAATACTTAAAAGAAGAATGTCAGTCTACCTAGAGTTGCCAATTTTCGGAAGCTAGAAATATGCCTTTATTTCAATGCTTTCAGATCCGTTATTTCAAATTTTAGTAATTATTTAAATAACTGTCAAATTTTGGCTTTTTTCAGATATTTTTTTGTCAACGACATCTTCAGAAACAATGCGCTTTTATTTTTGCACCATTTTAAAGTGCAGAAATTAATTTTTCCAGAGATGTATAAAATTAAATGCTCTCTAATCTATTTTTTATAATTATAATAATTTGCTATCAAGGTAATTTAAGTGAATACTGTTACATATTCTTCACAGGAAATGGAAAGGAGAAAAATAAACAAAAAGGGTGTAAAGAAAAGGCCAATAATAGAAATTTTATGGTTCACTAGCAGAAAGAGTTGTCTTTTCCTCAGAATATTTTTTACAATGATTTTTTTTTTTAAACTTGAAACACTTTCAGATACTTTAAAATGCGAAAAGTATTTTTTCCATTGATATTTAACTTAATTCCATGTGGCTTTTTGTGAGATTTTTATATGAAATTTTTTAATCCTATTTTAAAATATATACTGAATCAATCCTTCAACACATTCAATTCGAATGCTACAAATGCAATAATATAGTTAAAGTTATAGAGATTATTACATTTCTTACTTCAAATAATATTTTTTATAAAATTTTTATGCCATTTTTATTTGAAATTAAATGCATTTAAAATGTTTGAATAATATAACAAGATATTTAAATCAATAATTAACGAATAGCAGTGGATAACTATATTCATTTGCAGTTTTGTCATTATTATATTTAATTTACCGATTATCTCTTTCAACTAATGAAGTTTTTTGAATCGCAAAGAGTCTGTCTGATTTTCATTTTGTTTTCTTTTCTCCGTTTCTTTCTTTCTTCTTCTTCATCTTTTTTTTTTACACTTCAACCTCAACATTTTAATTTTGAAACTAATTGTTTCATTTAAAAATATTATCTTACTATTCTTTTTTGTTTAAAAATGTTTTGTTATGTCACAAACATAAAAAAAAAGAGAAATGTATCAAATAATCAAGTTGCACTGATTGAAAAAGAACTCGCACGGTATACAAAAAAAAAAAAAAAAAAAAAAAAGTACAATAAAAAAAAAAAAAAAAATAGGGTAAAAAAAAAAACGAGGACGGTAAAAAAAAAAAAAAAAAAAAAAAAAAAGTACAATAGTAAAAAAAATAAAACTTGGCGTTCATCCGGGGTGGGGTGGGGTTGTTGCGGCGTAATCGGGTTTGCCAGAGGGTAGACAATTTCGCCCTTGGCAATTTGAACATCTTTGGATATTAAACGCTTTATCTGGCTAATAGAATTTTTTATTATTTTTTTAATCTTCACTTTTTATCCATCGTTTTTAACAAAAATATCAGCTTATTACTTTCAGAATTTCGACAAAAAATTACTTCCCGGTATAGCTTAAATTTCTAATTTTAAAAAGTACAAAAATAACTATTTTAGGCATTATCCGAATTTTATAGTTAAAAAGGTTTGCGCACTAACTGGTCGTGGAATATGGATAGTAAGCAATATTCTTTGCAATTAATTTTTAAAAATTAAATTGGAGTAATTTTTTGAAGTGAAGGATTTTTTCTTGAATTGTATTGTTTCCTCTTATATTATATATATATCTTTTAAGATGTTAATTTTTTCTTTTAAGATGAACAAATTTGTTATATTTTTTTAAACGGTTGAGGAAGAGATGTAATTCAAAATATGTCATTGTTTTATATTTACATCAATTTATAAAACAATCAATATTTCACAAACACACACACACAAAACCTAAAAAAATCTCTAATATTCATGATAAATTCAATTCTTTCCCACTTGATGTATATCAAATGAACCTCACTTTCCTGTCCTAAACATTTTGCATTTGTGACTTGTCATGCCTCCTTATAAACCTTGTAATAAATTTTTATCGACATACCTAGCTTGACTGCTTATGTAACGGTAGCATTATTTCATTATCTTAAAACTCATACTGAAAAAAAATATTATATATTTGTACCAATATAGATAACAAGGATCTCACTTAGTTTTTAAGAAGTTTGTTATTTTTTACAACTATAGTATTTAGCATAGCTTCAAGTGACGACTCTTGTTCTATAAATGAAGAAATTAACATTGGGCAAGGACAAACCGCCATCATATCTAGCCCAGGATTTGAAAATTTTCATTATCCCACTGATTCCTTGTGTTCTTGGGTTATAAATGGTGTTTCTGGATCGGATCGAGTAAGTATAGACTCTTTTATGATGAGTTTTTAAAAATAATTGCAGTTTATTCTGATTAATATCATGAAGAAGTCTAATTTGATAGAAATAAAAATAAAAATGAAATCAAGTAAAACTGCATAAAGGCCCAGAAATATTAGAAAAATAAAGGTCCACCTTTTTTGAAGCTTTCAAAAACTTTGCATTGTAAATGTTGTCATGAAATAATGAAGAAAAAATTTTATATATTCAAAACGCAGAAAAATTCTTTCACAAAAATTCGATAAGTATTAAATATTGATATATTTAATTGATATAGGCATTTGATATAAGGTTGTAAGGTTATAACTCTTGCATTAAAATAAATCTAAAAAAATGAAAAACTAGATTAATTTATGTTAACATTTGGAAAATCGTGTAATTCTAACGGTTGAAGTTATAAATTACAGAAATTAGTTTCAAAAGTAAATTTATGAATTTATTATATGTCTTTCTTCCTAATTTTTCTTCTTTTTAGTGAAATATTTAAAATAATTTATATTTATTTTCAAAAAGTGAAATACATTCATAAACGGAATTTCAACAATAAATTCGGAAATGTACAGAAATATAGTCAATTTTTAATTAATTATGATACTCATTTTACTTCCGTTTGTATGGCACTTGTTGTATATACAGGGAATATACTTATTGCAACGAGGCTTCAGAAATTCGAATTTGATAGGAAAAAAACAAAAATTCCAATTATTCAAAAAATTCGATTAAACAAATCTGAGTTCCGTTAATGTGTTAAAAAGGAAATTCAAAATACCATAGATATATTAGAATTACCAAAAAGAACAAGTATCGTTTTGAATTTTTGAAATACAAAAGAAAATATCGTTTAAAATATCTTTAACCCTTAACGCTCCGAACAGTAATTCGATACATAAATATTTTTCGAATAAGGGGATATGTTTATTGCTCCGAAAAATTAATGTACATTAATTTTTAGGCTGAGTTTTCCCGGTAATTAATCAACATATTTTTAACATTCTTAATTATTTTTACCAGTCAAAATTTAAGAAAATAATTAAATAAAACGACTATATGATGCACTGCTTTGAATGGTGTCTGAGAGAAGACATCGAAGTGCTAAGGGTTAAAATTTTGAAACAAAACATGGAAACTGAATCTCAGTAATGCATAATACGAAACATTCCGTCTTTATCAATCTTTTCGATCACATATGTTGTACAATATATACAGAGTATAAGAAGTATGCTTGCATGAAATGCGCCCAGGGTTTTCAATAAAAGAGTGCTCCCTCCAACTCACTTTTTAACACTATAATCTGCATATTTATTACTAAGCGAAATCTTAAGGCCAGCTTAACGATGAAAAACTATATTACTTATAACTGTTAATGACAGAAATTACAGTTTAGAGCAAATAATAATACATAAGTTCTTTTTGAACTAATATTACATGTTGTTACGAAGTAAACACCTTCGGTGACTAGCTAGTTCTCTCATCAAATTATCTACATTGTTTTCATAATACTAACTAATTTCAGTACACACAGAATTGTACAGATATTTGAACTAAATTTTGATAAATAGAAAATGAATATATTTTCAATTTTGAATCATATTTAACTTATAAAAGCGTCAAATAGAATGATTTGCTAAAGAATGCAATTTAATTTAGAAAATATATTACTGGTAAAGCATGTTATTTTACAATAACTTAGAAACTTTATACTTTAATAGATACTTATAAAGATTGTGTTTAAACAAACACACGGTTGAGTAACAAATAAATTGATATAGATGCCTTTACTACGAAAAAAAAAAAAAAATACCATCACATGAAATGTTCTACTAAACATATTCAGAAAAAAGTGATAGAAACAAACTATTAAATTCCACACGACTCATCTACATACTAAATGAGTGGTATGCCAAACCCAATTCTCTAATATAAATTATCTTATTCTTCTGTCAACAACACAAAAAGAAAGAAACATTTATAAGCTATGAAATATCTAAATAATATATAATCTAGTTATATGTGATAAACGAAGAGCATAATTTAATAGTTAGGTATTTTAAATTTTAATAGGAGAAAAATTTTCATTTTTATTAAGAAATCCATCTTAAAACATATCAATAGTTTTAGAAATTGTAAGAGCCTTATAAGTAATTCATTCACATCGAATAACTAAGACATAACTAATCAAATCCGGGAAGAAAAATTATCTTAAATAAAAATTATTAAAAAATCTAAAAATTATAAAGTGAAATATAAACTAACATTCATATACTATAAAAATCACGTATTACCTTTTCCAAGCTAAAGAAAAAAGAAAAATTCTTCAAAAAAATTCAAAAAAAAAAAAAAACATCTGTGAGATAATGCATTTTTTACAGGAAAACAAACAAACAAACAAACAAACGAACGATATAAGATTGCTGAAATCATGAAATGAATTTGACAATGAAAACAACTGCCCCCCCCCAAATACTGAGATATAAGTATTTTTAAAAGATTTGAATGGTTTTTTCCTTTCGCAGATGAGAGCATTAGATATCAGAAATGTAAAGCTATTCATTATTTCTTTTTTCAGAAACTTAGATTGAGTTGGTTGTAAAATACATCATATTCCGTAAGTTCTGAACCACTTTAATAAAACCATTAAAAATTCGATAATTATAGAAAATAAAAGGGTAAAAATAATATCTTAATGCACCAAATTGATTCCTTAATTTTGCCCTATCTGGTAATGACATCCTGAGCATTTACCCTGCTTCCCTGTCTCTTGTTACGCCACTACCAGATGACGTCAGTAGAGCCACAGTAGATGAAAAACATATTCAATATGATTCTACTCAAAATATTAAAATAGCATGAGCATCCCCCAAGAAATAAAAAATTACGTATTTTCATTATTATTTTTTCCCCGACTGAAAGACGAAAATCCGACGAACAATTGAATGGATGTGCCCTTCAACACTGTAGTACCCCCTCTAAAAACACCTAAAGCAAGGATATGCCATGACAAGCTGTCCCACTATTCAATAAGTAGGGGAGGATTAAGACTCCTAGGAATCCTTAGGCACTACAAATCTCAGAGCAATTTTTTCCGTACAAGCTTTCAAAACCAGACCTTTTTTTACCGATTTAAATCTTTATATAAATACCTTTATGCAACATACATTGATAAGCTGAAACTGGGAATTTTTAATAATAGATCACTTGATAAGTATTGGGTGTCTATATGGCGCGTATAAAAATGAGCAACTGAAATTTAAAAGTAATTTTAAACAAAAGAGCAATGAAAGGAAAATGACCAGCTTCTGAATAACATCTAACAGTAAAATCAGATATTTTTAAAAAATTATAATGTACTATACTTTTTTAGAATTTTAAAATATCATAATATAAAACTTGCAAATGGCAATTAATCAGAAATGTTATTACAATAATTTTCCAAAATTAACTTAAACAATACTTGAATTCAGTTTCAATAATTTCGAATGCTCGACTTTTATAATTAAATAACTAAAAATTCATCAAAAAAAATCTTGAGGTCTCAGTGTCTTTAATGTTCTGTTATTATATCACTCATACAAGCTGATGACTGGTCAGAGGTTGTTAACCTCTGAAGCAGCAACATATTCAATTCAAAGTATTTAGATCGCGATAGTTCAAATAACTAATCAAACGGTAACAGCAAAAGCGATTTCATTAAACGATTTTGTATTAGATTTATTTATTTAAAAAGTGGTACAATTAGATTTTAATTTTCACTTACTGTTTAGAGTATGCATATAGATATGATTAATTTTTTCTTTAATAGAGATGGTATTAAGAATACATCGTCTTTCTTTTACGACTTAGCTATTTTTAGCGATAAATCGACATTATAATAAAGCAGAATCAGCAAGAGAAATAGTTACTAATTAAAAATAAAAATAATTAATTTTAGAATAAATTAAACCTAATTTTGATAAACAATAAACCCATGTTTTAAACAAATATTATTTTCATAATTTCTCATGCTAGTAAGCATACAAGAAAGTAGCAGATGTTAAATAATGTGTCATTATAACGCGATAAACTGCATTTTCGGATATAATTTAATTTCCTCGCGCCGTTAAAATATTTAATGATTACAACAATATAATTTTCTTTGTAGTTGAATAAAAACTAAAAAAACGCAAGTGAAATTGTAACAGATGTATCGCAACACTTGCGTAAACATTTTTACGTTATCGCCGAAATTGAATAACTACAGGCATATGGCGGAAACCAACCACGGTAGCTCTCCTGCCCTCCATCTTGAATCAAGTATCAACAGGTCAGCAACAAGGAGTCGGAAAATCCTCCCCCCAAAAAGAAAACAAGCAAAACTAGAGGGAGAAATGCGGTATCGTCTTCTCCGGGATCGATTGATGTACGAACCAATCAGGCAGCGGAGAATCTGAGCATTTACTAGTTGCTAGATTTGGCATAAATCGCTCAAAATGGCACCCACATCGGAATAGCTAAAAATGGTGGCTCGGATCTCGTATTTCGATTTGCAAAAATCCATATTTTTTTATCCCAAAATTCTTTTACTTGATATTATCTCTAACTGTATAAATAATATTAGAAATACTTGTAAATACTAGAGTATAAAATTAGTTTTCAATATCCATCGAATATCTATAACACATATTGATAAAAAGCTCGATTATAAATGACCCAGCTTATGAAACTTAAAGGAAACATAAAATATTAGAGAATAAATTATTTATATTTAACAATGCATCTGATCTTCCTCTTAGAACTTTAAACAAGCAGTTCTTGTATTCGTATAGTATATAAATTTATTCCGTGTATCTCGGAAACGGTTTTACGAATTTTGATCTAATTTCATATTTAAACAAGGATTTACTTTCTATCTTTATAGGAATCATAGCTGAAAGAAAAACACACACACCTTGATTTTACATACCTCCCCCCACTTTTTAAATAATAATAATAATTGTCAGATCTTTTTCTCTGCCTTCTCTTATGTTGACAATATCATGTAGCTAGCGCCATCTCGTAAATTTTTATGCTACTACCATTCTTGCCTTAGGATGATACTCTATTGATACCACAAAATTTTGCGAGTTGGCGCTGATGGATGTGAGGCGATACAAGATTGAAACATATGCATAAGTAATCGGTATATGATTCGTATCTGAATATATATCTGAAAAGCCTATTATTAAAAAAATAAAACAAAACAAAAAAACAATCCTTGTTTTTGTAGATATATTTTTTTAAATTTTAAAGAAGGTAATTTTTTTTTTTAATGTTTTAACACAATTGTTAAACGTACTTTTTTTTTTTTTGACAGAGGCTGCTTATCGAATTTCTTCTTATTTCGATTTGGCCGTCATATAACTGTTTATTTGATGGAGTAATTCTATTTGATGGTAATACTACAGCCGACCCAATACTGGGGAAATTTTGTACCGGTACGCCAATATTTAATTTAACTACAAGTGGACCCCAACTTCATGCTATATTTTACAGTAGTGATCTAGCCATGTATCCATTTAGAGGATTTCAGTTACGGATCACAGATATGGATCCAGAAGGTAAATAATCGTCTTTTGGTTAAGTTAAAAATTTAAAAAAAAAAAAAAAAACTGTTTTCGTTCAGTAGTTTTTGTCTCATGACAAAGTCAGTCTTTTAACACGTAACAATTATAAATCATTAGTAAATTAATTTAAACTTTTCTTAAGAATATAATACCATGAGAATTTTTACTATAGAAGATTAAATCTGAAATAATCAATGCTCAACAGAAAACAACTTTTACATTTCAAAGAAACATCTTTTTGTCCTCAATTTTTAATTCTTTGAACATATGTGCATTCGTAATTAAAAAGAAAGAAAAGAAAATTAAAAAAAAAAAAATAGTTAAGTGAGTTATCGCTTGTGATTTTTTTTTTAGAGTCCGCATTAATTTTCTTTTTCAATTCCTACTATTAGTTCACACTCTGCCTATATATATTTATTTATACATCTTGATTAAATTTTCAATCATTAATAAAATACTTTTTATTCACCCACTAAAGTTTAAATAGATTTTTTTTTTAACTTGTAGTGGTTGACACTTAATGTTAAAATTTTTTTTCAAATATTCATTCGTTAGTTAAATTTAATAATTAAATTTATTTTTAATAATAATAGAGTTTTGGCAGTTTTTAATGAAAGTTCAGATCAAAAGGTAGTTGCTCAATCAGTAAAATGCACGGATTTCAGTACTTTTCACCCGAAGGTGAAGAATGCGAGTTGAATTCTTTCAAAAATCAATAATTTTTTGATAATTATTTAATATAAAGTAACTAAAATAAAATTTTTCTTTGTTAACCTAAGCAGGAATTTAATTAAAAAAAATATTACTTGTTTCGTTTGAAACTAGCCAAATTTTTTTAAAGAATATCAAATTATCAAATGAAAAATGTAACAGCATTACTTATATGAATTGATTTCTAACGTCTTATTAAAAAAATCCTTACCTGTTTAAAATTTAATAAAATCCGATATTCTTAATTGCTGCTTTATAAATTCATATTTATATGACATGTTTTCTGGCCATCTTTGAGAATTTTGAAATAAGAAGTTGAAATGTCTTGGCCTTTTAACAATATTGAATTATTTCTAAGATTTAATAAGTGAAATTAAGCTGAAAAAATAATTATTATCATATATTACTCACATATTAGTAATATTTTTAAAAATATGTTTGGCGTAATAATGGAGCATTTATTACATATTTTTACTTTCAAATCTGAGTGAAAAAAGAAACACAGAAACAAAAATATTTTGAAGAATAAGCCACATAATAGTTACAGATAATAGGAACTACCTTCCGCCCACCAACACACACACACACACACACAAAGACATGCACTAACGGTTAAAAGTTCAATAGAATGCTTTTTAAACAACAATCTCGAATTAAGCGCAGCTCCTAAGTCTTTCAATTTGTAAAAGAGTAAGTGAAATGGTTTTTATTTGATTTGGTTTTTCTACTTTGTCAATTATAATAGAGTAAACAGTAAAACAAGAAAAGTGAATACATACATTTTTATTTTTAATGAACTTGAAATAAACAGAAAATCAAATTGGCGAATTATTTTTTCACTTTTCACTGGAAAACTTTATTAAAACACACAAAATTTAAAATTCATTATAAAACTATTAATTATTTATTAGCTGAAAGATAAGCTGTTTTGAATCAAGATAAACAAGCAACAATTGTGAAAACATTTGAGATAAATTAATTTTTTAGAAAAGAAAACTAAAATATCTTTGAAAAGAAGAAATTTTTATTTCAAATATTTTTTTAAAGCTTATTTACGTAGTTAAATGAAAAAACAAATCATAAAATATTTTTCCACAAGATGAAAAATGAATGCTTGCAAATTGGATCTGATTTTAAATTAATTTATATGCCCTTATCAAACAAAGAAATGCATAGAGCGTAATGAATGAATTATAATCAGTAGAGTAAAAATATTAACTTAAAGCTGAAAGACACCTGCTTAAAATCTTAGAGCCCAATAATTCTGCTTTACATTAAATTAAAAAATTATTCATTGATATTAATTAGTCAGTTTCAGATCTATTTCTTCAAATAAGATGATAGGATATTTCTTAAAATTAATCTTTATTACTGAGTAAAATATACAATGCACTTAACATCTTATCATGGTTCAAAATTATGAGGATCGTCCTAAAACTGTTCTAATGTTTTATTGAAAAAAAAAAAGGTCATTAATACAATTAAATTAACTGAGAAAGAGAAATATCATCTGAAATTTAAATGTGAGCAAAACTCGAATTTCTGCCTTTTGAAGACTGGGAAATACAGAAAAACAACAACAACAACAACAACAACAAAAAAAAAAAGCTATTGTTGAAATATAAATTGAAAAACTATAAAAGAAAGTTCTCAACATAAATTTATTGATTATGTAACGTTTCTTTGAATATTTTGTACGGTTACTTTAAAAACTAGGGACGAGATATGGAAAGGACGGAAAATTGAATTCTGAATATGAAAGAAGCTGTCGAAGAGGTTCATTTTAAAGAGTTATTCAATTTAAAATTGACCGCTTATATTCACAATAACAATTTTATTCTTATTCTGAACTAGCCGCCTTTGGCGACCAGCTGGTTCGCCATGTGTAAAGCGTTCTAAAATTTTCAATTAAATCACATATTCATTAGCCTTGAAGTAATTACGGGCATTTATTGACCTGAAATTAATATTTTCTTTAAGATGATGGGTGGAAAGTTCTAAAAGTACGCCTTTTCCTAATAATATTCTTTAATTTTATAAATCAGTCAGTTTTAACCATCGGTTATGCTTCCAAAATATTAAAAAAAAATTTCGATGATGTTGCCAAAATATTAAATATGTTTTTTTAAAGAAAGCCAGAAAGGGAAAAAAGTATTAAATTAATGATACAGATATTGCAAACGATTACATAAATATGCCATTAAGTCAGTATTTCAATGCATATCTTGTCTAAATTCAATCAGGTTTACTGTAAATAAAGATGATTTATGGAATAAATGATTTAGATATTGCAAACGATTAAAGAAACCTTTGCTTTGCATTTATTTTTTTAGAAAATATCTCATTTTATGTTTTTTTTTATTTTATCCAGTCACGTGCTGAAAGTTGTATTGCTTTAGAATTATTTGCGATGATAATTTTTTTTTATTTGAACTTTCGGCATTCTTTTATTTTATCTAGTCACGTGCTAAAAAAGCGGTTAAAATATTTCTTTAAAAATTCATTAAAAATAGAAGCGTAAGTTATACATTAAAAACACTGATACCATTAGAAGGATAATTTTTTAATCTTTAAATTGATGTAAAAACCATGTTTATGCGATCATATTTTCGGAAGTTATAGCGGAAAAACGTCAAAATTTCGCTTAAATTTTAATTAATTCAAATTGTAATTAAAAATTCGAAAAAAGGGCTCCGAGGTGCACATTCCGGACCTCCAAGGTATACATGTACCAAATTTGGTAGTTGTAGATCCGACGGTCTGGCCTGTAGAGCGCCAACACACACACACACACACACACACACACACACACACACACACACACATTGAGCTTTATTATAAGTATAGATATAGACCAATATACACATTGAATAAAAAATCTTTGATTACAGACCATACAGTTCCCTCTAAAATTATTCTCTTGGTGTAATCTCCCCCCACCCCTGCATTAATAAAACAGTATGGACCCTATCTTGTGTACAGGTAGGGTTAAATTGCAAAAGCAGGGATAAAAATCCTACATTATATAATCATCTCAGATGCTGCTTTTTTTTGTTTGCTTGTTTTGTTCAAAATTTTCGTATTAAACTGGAAATGCATATGTAATACAGTTTCTTCAACAATCAGTGCTAGCGGGCATTTAGATCGAATAGACAATTATTTGGATGTAATTTGTCTTACATAAGGTAACGTATGTTGAAATAAGGAAGACAGTAGAGAATATCAACTCTGTGTTTAATTAAATTCTCTTTCGCCTGTCGCGAGTTTGCAGCTTTCAATTTATAGTGCCATCCATGTGAAAAATTGGGAAACTTGGTTCTCCATAAATCGAAACAATTATTATTGATTGCGTAACCGATCACGTACAATGAAACAATTTTGGGAAAATAGAACGTCAGAATTTTTTTTTTTTGCATGATTTTAAGAAAATAGCTATATTGCATAATATTTGAAGGTGGTTCGTTATTATATGACTAAGTTCATTTCAGGCGGAATATTTGAAATCAAATAAATTCTTTCAAATTGATGTTTTCATCCTGAACATTAAAAATTAAATCAAAATAATTCAATGCATCTAGATATAAAGCATATATTTACTGGAAGTTGGGGGATGGTTTAAAGCCTGTTTGCTCCGAACACTGTTTACTCTCAGATAATTATAGCTCAGACATTCAAAAAAATATTTCACCCTTCATGCTCAAACTGTTCCGTATAATACTTCTCTCTCTCTCACACACACACACACACACAAAAAAAAACAAACCCAACCGATTTCCAGACACTGTAATCAAAATTACTCTTCTTTTAAATTGTTTTTGAGCAAAGGGAATGCACCGACGCGGAACAGAACTACTAAATTTTCCGAGAATAAAGAAAAGTTAAAAGTTTTGCTAGAAAAGCATTAACCAAAACTGACCGAAAATAAAAACGACGGGTTAATCTTTACTTTAAAATCTTCTCTGACTTGATGTTACTTAAATCTGTGAGTGTATCATTATCCACGAATTGGAAATAAGTATTAATTGGAGGTAAATATAGATTAGATTTTGTTCTCATAGGCACTCCTGAAAAGAAAGAAATTTACTTTAATTTGTTCACATGTTACCTGAAACAATAACTTTCAACAATTTCCGTTTCTTTTGAATTTTATATAAACGCACAGTTTGATCACTAGAGCATGACGATTTTAATGTTAGTGGAAATAAATGATCTTGGGGAGAAACCGATGAACGGTGTCGAATCTAAATTTTAACATATAATTACAAATAAATAAAAAAATTAAGAACAAAGGACTAAGTGAAAATTTGTTCGTCGAACGCTTTACTTTTCTCGAGAAGCCTAGCTTTGATTTTAGCTTTACATAATCGCAAATTAATACTTCTAACTTTACAAATGTATATAATTTTGTTGTGAGTGCAAACATCGGAATTTGAGAGCCCATTTTTAGGGGTTCATTCAGAATGAGATCGTCAGAGCGTGAAGGCTGACAGCTTAGTTTGAATAAATAAAGGCTTAAATTAAATTTGTGATAGATTTCTTGGAAGTCCTTGAAGTAAATGGGAACTAAAGTTTTTAAGTTGACCCAGAGAAAGGAAGAAAAATAAATCTTACACTTCAATTTCATTTACAGTAATCGAAAAGGGATTGATGCACTATACTTGAATAAAATGTTAATTAATTACGTAATAATGTCAAAAACTGTCTATTTAAATTTATTTTAATAAAGCCCTTATAATTAATGAAGTCCAAAGTTCACCATTTATCGTTCTCTCCAAAATTGGTATCCACAAGTAAAGCTGATAACATAAAATGATAATTATTATTTTATTTGGCAGATATTAATTATTAATTAAAGCAAAAAATGTAAAATATTAAAATAATTTGTTAATAAGAATGGGATGGGATGTTAAAAGCATTATTATTTTTTTTTTATTTTGTGTAATGAAAGAATACTAATTTAACTCCATTTGATAACATTGTAATGAAATACTTTTTTAGCCATTTTGGAAAGTGTCAGCTAAATGTAGCAGAATTAATGTGCATGTACTTTTGAGTTTGTGACAAGAACAACAACAAAAAAATATGCCATTTAACAAGCACATACTAATGATTAGTGATTAAATAATATGAGGCGATGGATATAATATATTAAATACAATGGATATAAAAATATACCTTCACAAAATTTTCCATGAGCATTTGGTATCCGATCTCTTCACTACTCTTTGTATACATGATTTTAATGCTTGCAATATTCGTTGTATTCTATACAATTCAAGATTAATCTTCATAAAGCATCTATTAAAATTCTTTGAATAGGACTTTAAATAGTAGATTATTTTTTGTTAATGCATATTACTCAGTAGGAAATCAAAAAATTCACACTGATACTATTGAATCTAATTGAAAAGAGGGAAATAATGTTGAAGAACAGCAGTGTGAGCTTATCTTATCCATGTTACCTAGGGCGAAATTCCCCCTCCCTAGTCTAGTGATCCCTTTTGATCCCCCCTTTTTTTGTCTCCTTTTTGTTCAATAACCCCCAAAGAGGGAGCCGAAATGAAGGGTACATTTTTTTTTTTTTTGCTGTCTCTTTGTAATGTGAGCTTTGGCTATCTCAATATATGCAACCTTGTAATTTAATACAGTCCATTATTCTCCATGTGATTTCGGCTTACCATTAAGAATAATAGCCATTCAGTGTTTTTACTGAATATTTAATATTTCATTAAATAAAATTATTTTCTAAATGTAACGAGATTGCTTAAAAAGTGATAGAAATATGTAAACATAAGATGTTAGCTGTATTTAAGTTTATTAGGAGTATTTTAAGGTGTTTCTAAAATTTCTTTATGGAAAATCCATGTTATCTTATGCTAACATAGGTTAAAATCAGAGAGCAAAACACTACTAACGTATTGTTGCTACATAACCTTAAAAAATAACATTTATTCATAAATTGTAGTGATATAATAACATTTACAAATGATTTCTTTTAATGAGGGTATTGAATTCAATCATGAATAAAAAGTGAAAAATTTATTCACAGTATTTTGACTTATTAAAGTTCAAAGATATTTTGAATCTGTTGGAAAGAAATATTAAATGATGGTAGCGAAATTATTTACGAATTTGTAAATAAACAGTTAGAAATTGGCGTGATTAAAGTATATTATTTAAATCAATAATTATATAATTGTTGGATATAAATAAGCATTTTACATTCTTAATATCAAAAAGCACTGTACCAGCGAAAAGTCAGATCCATATCTGACATGATCTTGAGGTAAGGTTAGAGTTGAGCTGATTTTTTAAGAAAATTTTAAATACTCTGTAATCCATGTCATAGAACATGAGCCTGAACTTTAATAACCAAGGTCAAGACTAATTATTTTTGTTAAGTGTTACTTTTACTTTAGCATTTCTTTGATTTATCAAATTATTATTTCATAGCGCAGAAACCTCTACTTATGATATTTTCTCTTATTTTTAACTTCCATAAATACAAAACACTTTCCGATGTATGAAGAAATGAGAAAAGATGTTTCTTTCAAAACATGTACCCTTATCATCAAATATTTGACTTATCAATTTATACTCTTTTGGATGATATTGATACTGTTCTTAGCGCACAACGGTGGAGTAAGACATTTTCAAGACAAGGCAGTACACAGTATGAAAGGCAGTACACAGTATCATTTCATAAACTAATCGAATTACTGATAATGAATTCAAAAATGTATTAAAACGAAAGATGCAACTTACGAAATTCAGAAATTATTTAATCATAACAACAATGCAATAAAAAATGAGGAAAAAGTAGATAACTGCAAAGAAAGATAATTTAAATATCTATATAAAGTTAACAGGAATACATGGTAAAGTGCGAGGAATGGCACCGTTTTTATGAACTTTAAAAATTATTAATTTCTCTACTGAAAATGGAAGTTCGATGTTCATAGTCGGAATATCCAAGTGAATGTCAGAATTAAAAAAAAATTTGAAACGCTTAGAATAATAGCAATTATAACGTGGAAAAAAAACTCTTCTTGTTTTTTAAATCTTAAATGAGCATTTATGTTACAGCGTGATTTGATAATGTGGTAGGATGTTATCAAATAAAATTTCTGTTCTATTTTTTCACTTGTGTGTTGCCCACTTTTATTTAATGGAAGAGATGACAAGTTCTTTGAATTGGTATTGATTTAAAATTATATTATAGGAATATAAAGACCATAGGATTTCTTAGGATATTTATTGACTGATAATGTTATGTATCCTTATTTCAAAAACGCAAAAAAGCAAAATTAGAAGCAAAAACATTGATCAAGGCTAATGATCTGGAAAAATGGCAGCTAAATAATATCCCAATAATTTGTACCATACAAATACCCTACTATATATACTAAAATAAAATGCAAAGTAATTTTTGAATATATGATAAAATGCTATCAAATAAAAATATATATAAGGAATACGGAAAAAGGCAGAAAGAATGTTGACATTGGATGTATATAAAGTTTAAAACATTTAAGCATAAGTTTTAAGCATTTGTCTACCCACAACTTATATCCTAACACCGCCTACTTACTTTAAAGAAATAATTACTGAAATCCTTCAACGTATTCCCGGGTTATACTCAGGTGATGTGGTGACACCTACAGTCTGCTATTAATTTTAATTGGAGAGGCTTTGAATGGTTTTAGACAGCATAATTTTAAGACAAATGAATGATAAACGAATAATTTATATCAAACAGTATGGATGCAATTATTTAATTATTCTGGAAATTCCTCTATCTTCTCTCTTCCCTTAATTTCAATTAATATTAAATGAGAACAAATACTTACAGACATAATAATTTTATTCGGTCATCTAATTTGCTAAATTGGATACATTCGAATATCTATATAAAAGGATATATATGTACGCATTTATGGTAAAACGTGATTATTTCGTTTGCAGTCTAATGAGTGGCTTAGAAAGTGTAAATTTTTCGTCGCATCATGACATATGATTTGAAGAGGCAAAATGCACTAATGCTTTATCTTGATGACATCTTCTAAGATTAGTATCGAACCCAATACTAGCGAGCTTTCTCTAACTTTTTTTTCCATCGCTACGTTAATGATAGAAAAGTAAATACATTAAAATATAATATAAAAATTATATATGTTAATGTAACAAAATTATTACGATAAATTTTTACAAACCTTTTCATATAATCCTATTTCCTATTTATATTTATTTATATGTCTTTAACTTTATTTTATGCTATATATTCACAATGTGCTTTGTCCTTCTCTTTTGAAAAAAAATCTGCCCGAAAAGATTCCTTCAGTCTTTTTTTCTCGAGAGGAATCCTGAGTGGAAAAGCTCATAAAATGTTTAAACGGTAAAATTATGCATATTTCATGCATATAAATAATGCTCCCGCCTTCATGGATGACTTTTACGATCAGGTAGTAATAAGTACCAGAAGCATATTACAATCCTTTAATTGTAAAATTTAAGAAAAAAAGAAAGCCGAGGCATAATCGTAATAAATATTTGCAATAAGTATAATGCTGCCATCTAGAGGAGTTGAAAAAAGTTAAGTGAGAATGCCTCATCCATCATTGTCTAGTCCATGGCGTTCCTTTTTTTAATTTTTTAATTTTGTATTTAAACTAAAATCAACCTTTCTGCAATTTTTTTGTTATAATTCTTGATTTTTTTTTCATACAGAAAAATGCACTGACGAGGAAATTACATGCCATAATAAAAAATGTGTAAAAAAGAATTTAATGTGTGATAGACAAGACGATTGTGGTGATGGAACTGACGAGGAATCGTGTGGTAAGACATGGAATTTCAAACATTTTCACTTATAATTTATTTATTAGAAGAGAAAATTCATAAAAATTTCATTGATACTTTGGTTTAATACACCTTTCATAACATGCTTTTGCTCGCTATTTAAGTAGATAACTAAGTTGTTTATAACAAACTTAATGATTCTGAGTTTCCAGTTTATCAAGAATTACTCTATGCTCGTATAATTTAAATATAGATGTAAAAATTGTTATAATACATATACGAGACTTAGTTACTGATGAATGAAGAATGATTGAGTTGAAATTAAGTCTATTTATGTTGTCATTATAATCTGAGCGTCCTTGAAATTTCCACTCCTGCCTCAGAATGTTAGAATTATACAGATACGTGATTCGCTCTCTATTCGCAGACAGCCTCAATTCCTCCCGCTTCTGCACAACGCTCATTCAACCTCAGCGTCGTTTGATGCAACTAGTTCTATTGGCCTTCACTGTTCCGCTTTCCAAAAAACCCCTCTATAATCTCACAGCTCAGTTCACTCCAATTTAATCCCTTTCATACAGCAGTTCATAGAAAAAATTGGGAGACGGTGACAGACCACTCATTTTACAAGTGACGGTGGGTCTCTTTGTAGAAGTATAAAAGAGCCCCTACCCCACTCAAGTGGTAGCGGTGATGCGTGGAGGGTCCATCTTTTAGTTTTTTTGTTTCTCACGTTCCTCCATGGCTAAAACCAAATCATCCATCCGGATGCTTATTCGTTTTCCCTAACTTTTCTAAAATAGGAAAGAAAATCAGGCTATATTATTGGTTCCCTCCTTCAATGATGTCATTGAAGGAAGGAACCCTTCTTGCTCAGCATAAAGAACGTAATTTTGTGATGATACGTTTCAAAGCAGCTAAATCGCACACATTGAACGAATTCGGCTTATTCTTTTATAGTGTTATATAGACGATACTTGATTAAATATTTGTTTTCCGGCGGCATTTCTTAATGAAGTTTTCTACTTAATAATGTTTGAATGGATTCCATGTGACTTAATGAAAAAAAATTACTGAGTTTGCTAACATACAAAACACTTTACTGAAACAAGTTTGACAAATGTAATTATTTTATTATTAAAAGCTTAATTAGCAAGATATGTTTGAATAAAATGCCCTTATCCCTAGGAAATTATTTATTGCCGAATTTCAAAGGAAACGAATAGACGGGTGACGTAGATGTTTGGATATAATTAACCTATATTTAATTTCTTTTTTCACAAATAGATATATAACTGTTTTCTTTAAAACCAGTTGAAATTAATAAAATCTTAAATCGCTATATTTCGTCGTATCATTCCTTTTTCTGTTGTAATTTGTGATTTTCTTTACACATCTTTTGTTCCAATTTCATAGAACAGTAATTATCAATTTTGGATAGCTACAATATTTTCAATTTATCTTAGTACGCTTTCATTAAAAATTATTATAGATAAAAATCTCAGAGTTTCGTAAATATGCATTTCAGAGTTTGAAATTGTAGGAAATAACCGTAAAATCAATTAAAAAATATGAATTGCATTTCTTTAACGCTGAACTTTTCTTCTTCCATTAAAACATTTGGGATATAAAGTTTATCAATCATTTTAAAACATAAAATCAAGCAATTCAAATGTTAGTGTTGCAAACACGAGTAGCTATATAATATAATGCTAAAAGTAAGTAAACCTCTTTTTTTTTCGTCAGCAGGGTGAATCTTTACGAATTATATTATTTAAATTAAATCCCACGTTCCAACTAATTAAGCTATTAAATAGTTTGTTGTTATTTAACTATTTTGATTAAGTACTTAAATTGTCATTGAAGGTAGATAAACAGTTTATAACAAATAATATACATAACTGAAACCTAAAAGTAATAAATAAAAATTTAAAATAGCAAAGAATGGAAAGGAATTGTAAAAACTTGAAAAAATATAATTTAAAACATGTGATGAACTTTTACAATTTACCATTTACAATTTACAATTAGTCAAAAATATATTGATTTCCCAGTTGCAGAAAAACTAGAACTTTTGATTTCATACATAAATAGTATTTTATTTTAATTAAAATATTTATGGTGGTCTTTTTTTTTTGTTTTTCCTTCTAAAATGCTTATTTTATTGATAATTGACAAGTAGAGGAAAAAAGATATTTAAAAGATCTAATTGAAATTTCCAAACATAAAAATTAATATTGGAAAATATATCGCAAAAAAAAGAAAAAAAAAAGTGTTGTAATATAACTGCAATAATCTTTGAGTTTGAGGTGAATTGGCAAATCCTATCAGAACAAAATATTCTGATATTTCGGAGATGTTGGCTACATTCTGAATACTGGCTAATGTCGTGAAAATATAGTAACAACGTTACTGAGCACTTTATGATAATAGGAAATATCATTGTTCTAAGTATATAGCTTTAGTTAGAAACTGCTATAACAAAAAGAAAAATTATAATATTTTTGACATTGAAGTAGAATTTAACAAAAAGAAATTCATATTTGAATTTTTTTTTTTTTTTTACTGTACTAATTGATCGAAGTTTATAGTGCCTGACGTTTTTGAAAATTTGAATGACCATTCATTTATAAACGCAAATTTATAATAAATGAAATTTGCATAAATTTCTAATATTGTCAGAATGAAAAAAAAAAAAAAAACCTTTTATAATTTCAATATAAACAATAATACTAATTATCACAGTTTTTTAGAATTTATAAGAAAGAAATACAAACTCTAGACATAAAATTTTTGAATAAATAGCAGGAAACAATTTTTTCAAATATACTGAGAATATGAAACCTATTAGCAAAATATATAATGCGAGAAATAAAAATTAGAAAAAAGAAAACTATTTCATGCTATAATAAATTACAGAAATATTTTTTGCAATTTGATTATTAACTTAATACACATTTGTTTTCATTATTTACGTAATTGGAAAAAAAAGTTTTTTTTTTTTCTGCAAAAATTTTGCATTCCAAGCAGAGGAAATATGTAAATAAATACTCTTATTAAACAAATTCTTTGAATTGTATAATAAATCTATAAGTAAATAAATAAAATAAAATAAAAAATGGAGCAAACTCTTCAAATTCCTTATTAAGAAACATATTGGTTTCGACCACCACGAATTTACACTTGTCTTTGACGAAAACGTCTTTGTTTTCAACAATTTCACTTAGAGAATTCAAAGGCACATTCTTGACTGTCATATACATTGTAATTGCTTTATTATGAGTTAAAAGATCGGAAATTATGATATACGAGTTTCGAAAACTGAAACCAATTTGGAGTTCCCTTATAATGACAACGCCTCTTTTAGTAATTCGCCATGGCGTGAGCCAATGATAATGCTCGAGTTTCTTAAATGCTTAGAATAGGGTAGGGGGATAAGAATATGCCCTCCGAACTCACTCATCACATAATGATTGAATACCAAATCACTACAATGCTTATAAAGTAAATAAAATTTGCGAAATATGAAATTATTAAAAAAAATATCCCATAAACGTTAGTCAAATAATTCTTCAGTCTTTTTAAAAACTAAGAATAAGAACCTTTGAAACTAAGAGACAGGGTGCAAAACAGATAATTATAAAGCAATTGATGACGAAACTTGGAAGGTACTGACTGCAGATGCGTATTTATTTTTAATATGTTGAGGTTTTTTTCTTCAAAAGTTTAATAGAGTTGCATCTTGGCTGTAGAAATGCGTTAAGTTTTGATAAAAAAAGTGTATTACAGAAATTCTGCAAAAGTAAGGCCCTCTATAGTTCGTCAAGAATGTAAATCGCTGTCGGAAGTATTTATCTTTTCCTTTTAAAATCCTTTGCAATCCTACACAAATTTTAATATTTCAAATATTAAGATATCAATAGATTTTTGTAATAAATAATTTCTTTTTTAACATTTCCCTATCTTTCAAATTTTTTTTATTCCTATTGTTTATAGGTAAATGTAATAACATTTGCTTGATATCAAATCTGGTCTCAAACGTAGAGAGGATACCACAGATATTTTCATCCTGATGTTACATTTTATAAAGTTTCATTTTTTAATTCGAACATTGGTCACGAAAAAATAACAAAACGCTTTATCTAAATTTATATATTATTTATTATGACATGCATTAATTCTTAATCTAGCTTCTTGAATTATAATTAACGTTATTCATTTCAATGCATGTAAAGTTCCTGTAACTAATAATATTTTCAAAATTCAGAATGAAAATAAAAGAAGAATTACTGACATTCTATATTTTATCTCTAGCTTATTCCACATTATTCTTAACTATTACAAGATAAAAATCATTTATACTAATTTAAAAGCATTCGTATTAACTAACTTTATGTATACAAATATAATTAGTACATAAACATCAGCCAAAAGGGGTTTCTGTGATTGAAAAACATAATCCCTGTCATACAGTAAGTTAATTTTCTGACGTCGAACAACACTATCAGGCAAATGAAATTCAGCATTAATTGCAAACTAAGCAAATGAATGCTGGTTCATTGACGCCTACGTACAACCTTGCTTAAGGCGTCTTGTGGGATTCACCCCAAGTTATAATCACACTAGATGGCTTGCTGAGGGGTAATATACAACACAGATTGTTTGCATAATGTATTAGGTGGCTGGTTACTTAGCTTTTCATTTAAAATGAGATCCCCTACCCGTCAAAACTTCAAAGATGGTCTGATTTCTGAGACAGTCATCCATTATTAAACTGCAAAATTGGAATTCTCTATTTCACTTTAAAATCAATTTATGATAGTTGGTATTTAAATTCTTCATTAATTATTTATAAGTCTTAGGATGGTCTGTTTTAATACTTTGTTGAAAGCATCTGGGAATTATGATAGATTGTCACAATATATACTTTCAAATATATTCAAAATGTAATTAATTTCAAATTATTTATGAGATTCCTTTAAAAAATATTTTTTATAATATTATTATTATTTAAAGAATGAAAAAACGTAGTTCAAAAAGGCACAACAGAAGAAAAAAAAAGAGGAAAAGTAAAAGAAAAAGCGCAAAGAATGTCATAAACATTATACTAAATTTTTTTGAAAGGAAGTGGTGTTAGCATAACGAATCACTTGTGCAGTTTGTAAATTAAGTTAAATCAGAATAGAATATTGAAGTTACGAAAATAATGAATAAATTATAGATGTTTTTAATAAAAATTTATATACATACATATCTATCTATCTATCTATCTATGCATACAAACAAAAAAAGCTTTCATATCAAATGTCTAATCAACAAAATATAGAATTAAAAAAATCAAAGTATTATTCGAAGAGAAGGAATATGTGATAGATATATATACTATTATGAATAAATTTTCTTTTGATAAATCTCTTCTTAATGGAAATATTCAGTTGCACTCTTTGTAGCAATGTTAGTTTCTAATTGAATTGAGTTACTTTTTATTGGACGAGCTTCTTATCTATTTTCTTTCTATCAGGAAACATTAGTTAGAAAAGAATCTAAAGAAAATAACGAAATATAAAACTAAATCCTTGACATTAATGATTTATTAAAAGAAATATTAATCCTGCCCAAGAAACCATGTTTTTGTTATGAGTATATATTCTGAAAGCATATTTTTATAATTGCCGATTTTAAAACCGAAAGACTAATTTTTTTACAATCATTAAAATATCTTATTTGGTTGTCTACGTATTAAGCAGGAGTTGACAGCTTTAATAAGATAGATTAAACATTAATTGTTCAAATTGATCTTTTATTCTTTTAAGTCATCATTTCTTTTTTCTAGTTAAATGTTAAGCAAAGATTTTTTTTTTGTTTTAAATTAAAAGAAATTTTGTATCTGATACTCCGAATATTCACAGAATCTATAGTTAGCAAAAAAAGTATTTGCAAGCAGACGATTTTTTGCATAAATAACCATAAAAATCAAATTTGATACTATTGTTTTAATTATCCATTTATTTAAATAAGAAAATAAAAGTAACTACCCATTTTCCTTAAACAATAATATTACACAGTTTAAAAAATAATATTTTCTCATACCTAAAAAGTATTTGCACACGAAGCATTGGCTGTCAAAGAAGGCATTAAATGTGAACATTATTCGAGTATTTAGCATATCAATTCTGCAGTACATTAGCCCGCACTTTAAAGTCACGTAATATATTAACTGAAACTAGGATTCTGAGGAGTTTTTGTTCTAATGGCCCCCAAAACGTGTGAATGATTTGTTGCTACCCGTGAGTTTATATTTCTTCACAATTCCGGATTAAGTTACAGAGGAATAAGTAAAAAATAAATAAATCTAAACTTTTCTAGTGTTCGTTATGTAATTAAGAAGAAAAAAGAAACTGGTTCGACAATAAATAAGTCGCGAACTGGGCTTCCAAGAAATCTAAATACCAGGCAAAGGAGAGCCACCATAAAAGAATCTTCAAAAATTCCTTTTCTAAGTGCTCGAGAATTGGCCGTTGATGTCACTTCAACGTCGGGAACAATAGTTACTCTACAAACAATACTAATATATTATTCATGAAGCAAATATTCGAGGAAGAACACCTCGGAAAAACTATTTATTAGTGAAACAAATAGGGTGAAAAGACTAGAATTTACAAAAGCTTACGCCAGCAAACCACTAAAGTTTTGGAAAACTGTTATTTTTTACGATGAAAGCCAGTTCAATATTTTTGGCTCAAGCGGTAAGAAAACTGTACGTGGAAGCCAAATATTTCTCTTCAAATTAAAAACTTGAAACCAACTGTAAAACATGGCGTGGTCATATAAGGATTTGGGGATGCATGTCTTTTAACGGAGTTGGTGAAACAACCGTTATTGAAGGCAGTATGAATGCTAAATAATATATTGTGAGATAATTTATCTAATAGTGCTCTCAAATTAGAAATTCCTAATTCATATTATTTTCAACAGGATAACGATCCTAAACACACTGCATATATTACGAGGATATGGTTGCTTTATAAAATAAAAAATCAATTAAAAACGCCACCACAATCATCAGACCACAATTCTATTGAAAATTCAAGGCATATTTTGGATGTGAAAATAAGGAAAAAGAAAATTTCTAACAAATCAGAACTTAAGCAAGCTCTTACGAAAGAATAGCTACAAATCAGCAGTGAAACATGTCACAAATTAATAGAATCAATGCAAAGACATTTAAAAGCTGCAATTAAAGCTAAGGGCATGCATACTAAATATTAGCACTGTTTTTAACTTATAAATAATTCTTCTGTTTCTATTTGTACTGCTAGTGCAAATATTATTTGGCAAGAGAAATGCTACTTTTTTATGTTTCCATATTTTAAATATAATTATTAAGTCAGATATTAAATATATTTATTTGTTTTGTAAAAGTGTTGGTATTTTTAATATTTAGTTGCCTTTTATTTATTTATATGTATGCTATGATAAATTTAAATGGAGTGCAAATACTTTTTTTGCTCACGGTATATTCTATTATGTTGACTTTTACAACATTTTTTATTTTATTTTGGACACATTTTAGGTAGGGTAATTTTTTTACTCTTACATTTCCTTGCTTGGTACAAAAGTAACACAAAAATAAAAAATAATTTTCTATAACTCCAAATAGCCTTTTGATGGAGGTTTCTATGAAAAAATGTTCATTTTATCTCCTGAAATTTCGGAACTCATCAGGAGCAAACTTCCAATTAGGCAAAGTAGGTATCTGCTTAGGGTCGCTTGACTGGGAATTGTTCACTAGTATGCCGATTAAAGAATTTTTATTTTTCTAGTTACCAAATAAAGGAGTTTAAAAATTATAAAAGATAAACAAAAAACATATATGGATTCTCAAAGTTAATAAGAAAAAAAAATTTGTGTAAAATAAGTAATTAACATGTTAAAAATGTGCTGAAATGTGAAATTTATATACCATCTTTGTAAAAGGGGACCACATAATTTGAATTGCTTTAAGGCAGCAAAATAGATAAATGCGCGATTAAATTAATGGGTAAAAAACAGATGCATTATACAAAACAAAAATATGTTCACATTATAATATTTACTTATGTTATTAGTTAATGTTTTGAGGAAAAAATAATTAATGAAAATTATTCTTTGTCAATTTAAAGCTGTCTTAAAAATCTGCATATAATTTATTCAGAGCAGAAGTGCTTAACCCTTTATTCATTGACTGTACTTTAAAGCACAGTTTCAATCCGGCTAATATCTACACAATATGACCATTTTTTGAACAATGAATGAACACGAAGAATATTTTTCCAATAAAAAATTGTAGATATCATCTAAAAAATAACATTACAAATCTTTTATGAATAATTTAATTATTTTAATTGATTTAAAAGTTTTTTTTTCTTTTTCCTGAATTTATTCTGAACCAAAACTTAACTAATGGTTCAAAAATAAATTTGAAAAATTGATAGTAAGACCTATCACTGAATCTCCGACCCTGCAGAAGGCACATAGATAAAATAACTGAATAACCCGCAACAGCAACACTGGCGGGAACAGGGATTGAATCCTAAGGGTCGTAACCGGCCACGGTACAACCTTTCCCTATGGAAATACATCCCATCATCAGTGGGGGAAGCCAGACCCCCGCCTTTTTGTATACCCTGCAGGGTGGCGAGAACCACCCACCATGCCAGAAGTTTCTCATCCACATTTCGAGATGACTTCGGGGGAATAAAAATTGACGGTAAAGTGATTTGGTAAATAAAAAGGTTAAACTGTGGATATTAACCTGAACAGGATCAATGATTTCTTTTTAAAAATTTTCGGTACTTTTTTAAAATTAAAAGTCACTACGTAACTTCAAATTTGTTAGTAAAATTTATAAATATAGCTTTAAAAAATTGACCTTTAATTTGTTTATAATTAATTAATAACTGAATGTAAATTTCCAATTTTAGGAGTCGTAAAAAACTTTTTATTTTGGGATAAAAACGGGGATGCGGAGTGTAGGATAAATAGAATAGTTTTCATGTATAATAGAATAGTGTAAGATTAATAAGATAATTTAGCAAAGCACAAGTCTGTAAAGTATAGTTTGAAGGATAGGGAAAATATTCTAACAATATTTTTTCTTCTCATGATTCCCCTCTGAATTTAACAAACTAAAAGGGATAAGAAATTTAGCTTTCAAGTAAATTACATAGAGTACTTAGAAAAATGAACTACATTTTCTTTTCTAGCATTGGAAATTTAAGTCAGATGGATATGAGGCTAAGGTAGACACAATTATTCATTTCTGTGGTTAACTAAAAATGCTTTAAATGATTTGAAAAATGCTTTCAGTAGCTTGTTCTTTTACTTTCTCTTTGTTTCAGCAGTCTCAATTGACAAATGTACTTGACGGTATCTTTATTGTTGAAGATGGCGCCTTTGAGTAAGAAACTAAATAGTATACTCAATGGGCACAAAAAAGTTTCAAATGTCAAGTTCTCTGTATTTATGATTAATAAGGGACGTTAGCATAAGTACTTAAGCACAAGTAAACGGTTTCATTTCAAATATATTATTTCTAAGTGAGTACGTAATTTGAGAATATAGTTGCTTGATTTCGCAAAGAGAAAATAAAATGTTTTCTCCAGATTTGTTTGCATTTTTGTATATTATAAAATTAATAACTTAATTATTCCCAAATCATTCTCCAATTTCTTGCTATCCAGATTTCGAATATTTTATAGAGTAATACAAAACTCTGAGGAAACTAAAATATTTTATATAAGGCATTATAACATTTTAATGCTTCGTAAGAATAAACGATCGGAGAACCGGGGTAAACATTTTTTTATAGTAAAAAAATTAATTTTTAGATATCAAATTAAGAAATTTAAACCCTTAACTGTCGCATGTCTACTCTGCGACTAAAACATTTTTACCGTTCTGGTCGTATGTCTGCTCTCAGTCACCACAACAAAGAAATATACTAAACTTATATTGTATTCGTCATATCTTAGTCTCTATTTAGGATATATTACTTCACACTTTCTATGAAAGAACAGAAAGAGCTAAAAAATTATTCATGACCCAATACGGTGTTTCAAACACTTCGCGACAATGAAACCTAATATTAATAGAGCCACCTCTGACTATTGAAGTTTACAAAAGAATGAAGGAATTCTTTCAAATTAATTGAAAAGAATGAAATAATTCTATCACAATCTTGCATACTATGTGTCAATGCTCGTTCAGTGGAAGTTAATTTCGATTAGCGCGACATCTACGTCCAAGTTTAATATGACAGCTAAGGATGAATTAATATCCATACGATAATATAAAATTTTCAAAATATATTGGGTTACATTCTTAAGTTTCAAAATTATCAGCTTCAAAGATCAATTAGATGGCCGAGTCATACGTAGTTAGGGACTTGAATTCAATTCCTGAAATCAGTGTCACGTACAACATTTCATAATAAACTATGAGGTTTTCATGATTTCGAACTGCTTGCCTATAATGAAGCCGATAATGGAATTATTGTCCTACCTTTTAGTCTCTGACATCATTATAAATAGAGGGGTTTTTTGAAGTCAACAGACATCACTTCTTGCCCTTTCATTTGGTTGATTAGAAATCCAGCACTAGCAGCTTTCTCTTCTTAAAGGCCAATTTCTAATGTAGAGTTTCTCTTGAATGCTTTAAAAGATGGAAGATCAAGGCTCATGATCTAGAGAAGGGTAAAAATTAAAATGTTACTTTAAAATTCAACATAAAGGATTATTACAAATGCGTTTCTTGTTATTTCATAAAGTCAGATTCTGATTGCTTTTTTGATTCACCAAGAAGATCAATTTAAAATACTAAACTGGATTCAATTATCAGTATCGGAATATAAAATGCTTTAAAGAAGGTTTGCAAACATTGTAATAACTATTTTAATTTTCCAGGACTTCAGGATAAACTAAATTTCCAGCTATATTATTACTTCTATCTAATTGTACTTCATCATATGAAATTTTGATTTCTGTTCCTTGGAGCCTCTCGAAAATGCTGATTATTATCACTCTATATACAACTATTGCCTTCTCAAGGGGAAATCTAGCACTATTGAAAATTTATCCCCCATATTTGTTAATAATGATCGTAAAATTTCATTGAAGTGAAAAATTAATCAATTTTAAAGGTATTTTAATATTAGAGACTGTGGAGAAGAATTTTAATTTCAAAACCAGATACGTTGTTTTGAAATGTAATAACTTTGGAGAATTAAAAAAAAATATTAACAATGAAGTAAATGGTATAAATTTCCTGTAGATTTATCGAAAGATAACTACGTGGTTGTTGAAGTGATAATACAAAAGATAAAAGTATGAGATAAACCTCTCCTCCCTATGCCTGCGTCCAATCAGCTTGATAATGCTAATCCAAAATAAATATCAAATAAAATGTGCAAAAAAAAAAACACATACCAATGATGACCTTTTTACATGTGGCAATTAATAACGGTTGATTGATGATAACAATTGACAATAACCACTTAATAAAACAAATGAATTGATTGATAATCCGCATAAAAATTTTCATCTGAATAACATTTTAGAATATTACTTACACGCTTTTTTCAAAACTTGACCTAAAGCAGAAGGAAATTAACATCCAATAAATCAAATGCATTTCTGTCTATTTATCGAAAATCGGAATGAAAACTCATAAACGTCCAGTGACAGAAAAAGAGAGAAAACTAGAAGCGAACTTTCTGAGATAGTGAAAAAAAGGAAGCTTTCCGTCCAAGCTTTTAGAACTCGTCTGACTGCATCTATAAGACATCTTCTAAGTTCAATGAGAGAAAGAGACGTTTTTGATCTCCATATCAATCAATCTACTGTGCAAGCAGTGAGCAATCATGGGCTGATCGCCGACAGTCTTTATTTGCACTTCTTTGTTTTGTTGTTTCATTTTCTGCCTTTTTTCAAATGTTTATTGCTTTATTTAATCTTCCTTGAAAATTTTATTCCCAGAAAGAAAAAGCAAACAAGAAGCATCAAATTCTCACTGTGGGAAAGTAAACAAGTTTGATAAAAAGCGAAAATGCAGCTCTAAAAATGTAATTTGTGAGGGTGCTGAAGATCTGCAGTTCTAATGGGAAATTTGTTGCTGATTAGATTTAGAGCGCTGTAGACTGGATGTCATTATCAGATTTTATTCTATTTGATATCAATTAGGAGAAATCTGAAAATCGCAGTAATTTTATTCTGGAACATGGAAAACAATAAAATAATTTTGTCCCATAGAAATTTACCACTCTATCACTGAAATTTTTCAAAGCACTTTTTATTTGCCAAAAGTTTCTTACTTAATAAAAATAATATTTTGATTTTCTGCATAGCAGTTCTGCATATTTTCAAAATGTTAACTTTAATAACAGAACTTTCAATGTGGTAAAAATTTCTTAAATTAATAAACTAAACAGGCACAGTATTAAATATGAGAATCACAAATGAAGTTTGTTCACTGAATCAAAATTATTTTGCGAAGATTTTTCTGAAAATTTTATCTTCTAGGTTACACCGTACGACATTCTGTGCCATGTGGACTGGCTCCGATTCCACCTGATATCGGAAATGGTGACAGAATAGTGGGAGGAAGAGCCGCTATTCCTGGAAGTTGGCCATGGCAGTGCTCGTTGAGACGTAAAGGAAATAGTCTGTATGGCCATTTGTGTGGCGCAGCTTTAATAAATGACCAGTGGGCCCTTACTGCAGCACATTGTTTCAGAGAGTAAGTAGTTAAATGCAGGAATTTTTATGGCGATATATATAAAACGTCTATTCTACCACTTTAACAGATGAAATTAGATTATTCTTTATCGGGTTACTATCCATTTAATTTCGTGTCTGAGAAGCAAATGTTTTGAAGTAATCTTACATTGTTTAACGATAGTTAAATTAAAGACTGCAATTTACACTAAGCTTAACATTCTGTGTGAATTAAGGAAATTATATAACTTCAAATCTCTACAGACACGGGGGTTTTCTTTTCAAATATCCTTATTTTATATCTATAAATTGTAAGGGGAATTAGGCATGTCAGATGATGTTAATTCGATAGCATATAATTAATTCATAGCAGCCGATTTTACATTTTGCTGTCATGTATGATATATTTGGAATTAGCTGCAAAAAATGACCGAACTTAGCCACGCAACACCAATCCAAAGGTTCAAAGCATACCAATTATCTTTTGTTAGAAAACAAACAGAAAATAAACAAATAAGCTGATATACGGACTTTTAAAAGCAATATTTTAATAGAAAAATCTCATTAAATGATTAAATACTTTTCCACTCATTGAAAAACTAATTTCATTCAAGTCAATAAATTGCATTTGCAACAATATTAACAACTTGGCCAAAAAAGTTTTCTTCACTCTTTGAATTTTTAGGGGGAAGGATCTTTACAAACAAGGTGGAAAATTAATTACTATAGTACAAAAGTACAAATTTATTTCAAAAACAGTCTACTAAACTTCAGGTTAAATTGAAATAATTCCGCCTTTGATGATTTGAAGAATTGCTTTTGATTTGTAAATATCTGTGTGATTAATTAAAGTCGTTTTCATACATTCTATAAAAAGATTATTATCAATTATATTAATGAAAAGGTTGATTGCATTCAAAATTCATCTAATGATTAGTAAAAGAACAGTATAATTTAAGGAAGCAAACATTTCTGAGCTAAGTTATAGAATTTCTATATATCTACAGTCAAGAAGACAAGTTTTCCTGTTATGAAAGAACATCGGCAGATAATTTTAAATTTTAACATACTGACTCTCCATATATTCTTTGCTATATGATTTTATTTCTTTCATGATGTTATTTATTTTAAAATCAAAGATCTTTTTGCAGAAATTTATTTCTTTTCAGACAGAAATATGATATGACTATAAACATTCTATGCATCATCTATACTTAAAAACGAGATGTTTGTGTCTACGTGTGTATCTGCGATGTTCAGACAAACTTATCGCTTTTACTGCCATAAAGGTCGGCACACAGACAACCGTAATTGTGACTCAATGTCTTTCGAAACCAGAATTTTAAAATTAAATGAGGAGCATTTTGATTCAATATTTAGTACTGTTCTGGGCGATTTTTTTTTTCATTTTTCAGCTTAGTATTGATACTAATAATTATAAAAAGAGAAATTTTGTACACTATTGAAGAAAAAAAAAAAACAGTTGTCATTGCAAAGAAATATGTTTTACGCTTCTAATGTAATTTAATGGAATTCTGGGAATTTAAATAGTCGATTTGCCCAAAATGTTTAAGAATAGAAGGTAAAAAGATGCTTCCGACTTTCTAACTTCGTTATAGTTTTCACATTTTTAAAGGTTATTATTTGAATACTTCTTCCTGATTGAAAAAACACCGGTAGGGTACCTTGTTTAGTTGATTTTTAACTGCTTTCCTGATCAGTTCAAAGATTTTCATTGCAATCAATAAAAGAAGAAGGAGGGGGGGGGATCTCCTTAATGGAAAGTATTCTTCAACAGTCTCGAGAAATGCCTTGGTGACTCTTCTAGTATTAAATAAATTTAGGTGTCCTAAAACATATTGTATATAAATTTCGTTTAGCATTTCAAAGTGTCGAATGTAATAAACGGATTTATTCCCTACATGAATTTCATTTTCAAAGATAAAATTCTTATTTTTAATAGTCGCATTATTTTTTGTAATTAATAAGAGCTTATAAATTGATTGATTATTTTTATTTAGTCATAAAGAATAAATAAAAACAAGCATTTTCACAAAATTATTAATCATATCACTGATTCTCCAACCAAAACGAAGGATAAATAATACTGAATGTCGAGATCACCTCATCAGCAATACTGGCGAAAACTGTGGTTTGAGTTCTAAGAGCTATCAACGGCCCCGGTACATCCCTTTCCTAAGGAAGTAGTCTCCTTAGCGATGGGAGCAAAACCTTTTCGTTTACTCCCTAAGGTGATCAGATCTAACAGATGCCGGAAGCATCTCATCCTCATTTCTAGGTGCTCCCCTGGGGGGGGGATTATTAAAATAAAAAATTAGTCTATATTGACTACAAATAAATTGACCAGGTTATTAAAAAGAGAACCTAATGGTGTCACTGTCTCGGATCGCAAAATGCTAAAAACTGTCTTTGCTCATAGGGTAAATTATAGATTGCATTTTAAAACTAATAATTTTTAATTTATTCTGAACCGAGTTTTGCTAAAACGGAATATAGAATGTCAGATAACTGAGAATGTACTTTATATGGAGATGAGGAAATCAAAACAAAAGTTAATAAAACTATGAACAAAAGATACTCTTCAAATTTATTAAGATCAAGTTACCGACTCTCTATCATTAAAGATTATTATAAAATAATATTAGTAATTCCAAGTTAACAGATGACAGAAACTATCTGAATGAAAATCAATAAAGACTTTTGTTGAAAGCTTTCAAATATCTTGAATCCCAAAGGCGTCTTCTTTTTCATTAGTAGTGGATCAATTTAAAGTTTCAAGGATTTAACGTTCTTAGAATCCCAGATGTCTTTTAAGGACAAAGTAGAAGTAATAAATCTTTATCCCCTCATGCCTGTAAACAATTAGTTAGGTGATTATCTTTAAATGATCCTCCCTTGAAACAAGTTGAAATCCTGTTTAAAGTGTTTAAAAGCATTAAGAATAACTCATATGCGTTTGGTATTAGTTAGACAGTTGTTTGAGAAATATGTGTTGAGTGTCATTTATTACTTGTGACTTTGGGATTCCTAAGAAAATGCTTGCTGCCACATTAATATGTCTGCATGTTAACAAAGAGTAAGTGTTAGCGATACGCCAAGCACAAAAGGACTATTGGTGTGTTGTCCAATTAGAATGAATGATTGAAACTCTCAGTTGCATAGTGTTGAATCAAATTAAATTTTAAAAAGAGAAATATTGGACAATATATGAATGATTCAGTTTTCCAAAATTTTTTTCGCAATAGCAAAATATTGTTATTCGAAAGATAAGTCATATCACCGATTCTCTGACCTGCCCGAAGGCATACGGATAAATAAACCAAATGACCGGACCACCGCAACAGCAACACTGACGAAAACTGTATTTGAGTCCTGAGGGTCATCACCGACCAAGGTACAACCCTTCCCTAAAGAAGTAAGTCCCGTCAGCGATAGGAGCAGTCAGAACCCCACCTTCTCGTGTACCCATCAAGGTAGAGAGAACAAATCCCAATGCAGAAAGCTTCCCATGCTCATTTCGAGATGCTCTCACCAGGGGCATGATATGAAGAAAAGCTATTTTTCTAAGAAAACAAAATTTATCTATATTCTCAAAAAATTTAAAAAGTGTTCAGGAATGAGAAATTTTCTATGAAAAATGAATGCAATGGCCATTCGATTCTAGAAAAAAGAACTCTGGGATTTAATTATTATAATAAGAGTAATTTGTTAAGAAATTTTTTGAACAAACTGCTTAACAGAATTTTTTTTTTTTTCTTACAATTGCAAAACATCGAGAAGTAGAAGCTCTTATTATGTGCACTTCCCATTTTTGAAAGTCATTAATAAGAAATGACATTACCATTCCTATCCAAACTTTATTTTAAATAAACTTTTAGACAGATGGAAAATACAAATTTCGTTGTAATAGAGAGAAAATTTGTTTTGAATTTTGAGTTAAAATATATGTTTTGAATTTACGCAATTCTGCTAAACAAACTAAAAAGTATTTTTTCTCTGACGAGGGATATGCTGGTATCGGTTTACAAACATTTACTTTTCAGAAATTGATTGAAAATTTAAATGGTTCCCTTTTTAGGAAATCCATTGGCTCTTTAAATGATTAGATTGATAGTGGATCAGAATTTTCGTAAACTGCTTGTCAAATGCTGAATGTTTGAAGTATATTACGAATGAGACATTCAAATGGTAGATTTAAATAGATGGCATATACTAGAATTTTATATCATGTTGAAGAATAAACATGTTTTTTAAAATTGCACTTTCTATTTTTTCCTTTCTTTTTATTCCTTTTAATTCGATTTCTCATTTTTTGCATTTCGTATTCAACCAATGTTTATTTAATCTTGCTCCAAATAATGTACTGAATTTTAAACAGCTCCAAAATTCTTATTATTCAAATCCCTAGGAAACAATTTAAACATGTCTTTCTCAGTAATAACATGTGAATTATTTCTGATTCCAAGGCAGATAAGTCGAACGTCATAAGAATAAAATATATTACTTTTTTGAAATCTGATGAAGACCTTGTTATTTTAAATCAACTACACAATATTTAAAGCTAAATTAATTGCTCTTAAGCATTCGATTCTATATTAAGAGAAATGAATGTAATAATGGAAATAATGAAATGTTTTGACGTTCTTTGATTTTCTGAAGGCCTATAGACACAAAATTAGTGTAATTTCTTCGGTAAGGAACAATATATTTAAACGTGATTTTTTTTTCATTTAGGAATTACACAGCGGATTGTGGGCTTCAAAGCATTAAGTAATTACAGTATTTTTGATTTTTTTAACGTTTATAAATATTTGAAATTTTATTTCAGGTTATTCTACGCTTTTTATTGTACTGGTGTACTATAATTAATTTGATTTCTCATTTCTCATTCATCATTCATTCATCTTTTTATTGCGATATTGTTGTTTCCTTTTGAACATACCTTTTAACTTTATAATTCAACTCCTTTGGGGAATAATATATATTTTGAATATAATGCTATCTTTCAGATAATCCAGATCTTAAATAGATGCAAAATTTCATGAGTTGCTAGTCACCTATATTTATAGAGGAAATCTCTTACTTCCTTACCGTTAGAAATAATGAACATGTTAAAAATAACATTTTCGGAACACGGTGCATTGTTAATCGGTTCTTAATCAGAAAAAAATCTGCATACTTATAGATCTAATACATTTTTTTTCGCAAATGATATTAAACTTTGATGAAAGTCTATAAATAAGAATTATATTATTCTTAAAAGCAACAGTTGCTTTTGAAGTTTTGCTTCTAATACAATTTTCAGAATTATTTACAATACGTCTAAACCGTCTTCGTGACCTCCAAATTAGGAAAATATTTTGACAAACAAATGAAGTTCGAAATTCTTTCCAGTTTAAAGATCAAGTAAAATCCTACAAAAGAGAGACGCGTATAATTTAAGATGATTTCTCCATAGGGTTTATTTCAAGTTTGAAAGCAAAAAAGAAAATCGAAACAATATTTTGTTCCATGATAGAAGATATGCAAAGATATGCAAAACATGCGATAAAGCGTCTTGAATATAGGTGAATCTTTCAAGGAGCTACAGAAAATTCACTTCGGCTATATATATAGGATCTTCAGAAATTTTAATGAATAAAGCAGCAATGAATAAAAATTTCTTTTTAATTTTTGTTCAAGGTACTGTATGAGATTTGCATTTATTATTTTATAAAATAATGCTGCATTTCTCTTATTTTTAAAACTATTATTTCTCATTTTATTGAATATAAATTATGAAAATAATAGTTAAATATTTGTTATTTTCTGTCATGTATCCTTTAATTTCCTCAGAGCTTTCTATAGTCTTTCTTTTCTTAGAATGTTTTTTATAAAGCTATCCTTTAAGTATTCTAAAAAGCATGATTTTTATTTTGAAGTATTAACTATGAAACTTTACATGTATGAGTATTAAGTAGGCGGTAAAATGGCTTTATTAAATTTAAAAAGTTAAAAAAAGTAAAAAAAAAAACAGTTTTATAAGTATACAAATATCAGATTTTCAAACTTTTTAAATAATTTTCTACATCTTAATTTTAATTTCCATTAATTTCCAAATTTCTTACCAAAGGAAGGAATTGGTACTTAATAAACCTTAATTTAATTCATATTTACCATAAACGATAATGAAGTTTTGAAAATTTTAAGATACTACTTTTCCACTCAAAATACTTATGTCCAAAATTTCAGTTATCTAGCACATTTAATTCACATGAGCACATGAAAAATTAACTATAAAATTTCATTTTAACAAATAAGAACTATGTAAAGTTAAATAAAAGGATTTAAAATTTATATTTAAAGTAATTTAAATGTATGTTTTTTAAAACTCTAATTAGATTTTAACATTTTCACATAACTTTTTAAAAATCATTTTTGAAATAAACTTTAAGCTGTACAAAGTTTAAAAAAATATACGATTCTTTTATGCAACTAATCGCCATTTAGATGCTAATATTATTTTGCATAATCTTCGTATTTCTGAAAAAACAAAACCCTTTATAATCTAAAAATATTTTTAAAAATCAACAGTAATTTTATTAATGAGGTATATCATTTCATGCGAAAAATCATAATTTTATTTACTAGGAAATGCAAGAAACATGCACCTGTAAGTTAAGTAGAAGTACCATTTCTGTCTCAACATCATTAAATTATTTATCGTAAGTTTTATATTTATTTTTAAAAAATTAAGAGCTATATTTTTTTCCATCAGCTTAATTTAAGAACTAGTTTAATCTTGAATGAAATTTGTGTTAGAGGACAAAAAAAGTAAATGATATATCTATGTTTAAATGCTAAGTTCAGAATTAAATATAAAATTTCTACTTAGTAAAAGACGTTTTCAGCCAATTGCATATTTCATAAATTCGTTTTAAATTTCCTTTGAATTTTAGAGTTCTAATAAAAATTGGCATTACTCGATAATTTAATTTACAACCAATTATTTTTTATAGTCGTAATAATGCCAGCTTGTGGACAGTTCATCTTGGAAAGTTTTTCAAAGAAACAGCTGAATCCACTGAACAAGTGAGGTACATAAAAGAAATCTTAATTCATCCAAAATATACTGGATTTTCATTGGATCTGGTAAGTACTATCGAAAATGTAGTATATATAGTTTGAATAAAGAGGATTTTGGTGTTATCATCTAAGATTTGATTTAAAATTTTAGAAATTCATCCCAAACAATGGTCAGAACCAGCATTTTAATTAAAAAATAAAATAATCTCAACACTGAGGAGGATTCATATTTAAAATTATTTAGTAAAATTCCATTATTTTAGATTTTACTGGACTAATGCTTTTAAAATTGGGAATATTGTCTATATAAAAAAGGATTATTTAAAAAGTTTTAATATTTGATCTAGCAAGATAATTTACAAAATGTCATCGCACACCTTACAGGTAAGTAGTGGAAGTTTTAATATACTGACTCCCCTATTCATGAAAATTTTTCTCTATATCTTAAAGTAGAAACTTTCTGTATTGCTCACCTAGAAATTTGCGTATTCTTCACAAGGACGTTTTCAATTTTTTTTCCAGATTCTTATAAGGTCAACTTTTTTTTCGATCGTGAATATTCTCTTATCATTTATAAAAACAGGGTAAAATTTATGTTTCAATATCTGCTCGTGTAGAGAGAAAACGAAGTATAGTTCCTTACAGTACAGATCAGTATCAAATACATCAGCATGCATACATGCATGAAATTTTTTTATTTCATGTAGATATTTCCTAATCATTTTTTCTTGATTGCCTTCTAAAACATTAAAATAAATTTCGAATTCTTCGTCGGAGAATTATTTTATACAATAGGTTTGTGGTTTAGAGTTAAAAAAATCAGCAGAAAAAAGTTCAATATTACAAGATCAGTTGAGAAATTAATTCTCTTAATGATTTTTCTTTATGATCCTTGCAATATTATTCATAAATCTGGCTTTCTTTATTATTTTATGTTCTTGTATTTTTTTACTCTAAATTTACTCTATGTTTCAACGAGCTTTAAATCAATTATCTCCTTTTTTTACCCGCCTAGTTTTTTATGTTTAAAATTTGAATGCTTAGGCAAATGGGATTTTGTAATCAGTTTTTTGTTCAATTTCCTGAATCTATAGAGTTCAGATATCTGTTCCTGATATCAAGGCAATGATTTAATATTTTTAGAACTTAATTATCAGTTAACTGATTGATTTTTATTTAAATTTGGTTCCAAATGAGAAGCATTATCTATTAGCAGACTTGAAAAAAATAATTACATGGTTATATAATATTTTTATTATTTTGTTGCAAACCATATTAAAGATTCAAATACCAAATGTAATAAAAATACTATTTTTTTTTTTAATTCGCGCTTTCACTAATGCACTAAAAGGTAGAAAAATAATATTTTTAAATAAAAATCTGAAAATTTAAACTAAATCGTAAAATGCAATGCTCTGAGGAAACACACTATTAGAACAGCAAGCCGAAATAAATATCATAAGAAAGGAAATATCTAAAATTCAATAAAAATTAAAAATATATTATAGATGTAACAAAAATTCCATTTAGCTTTGAGCGATTCTAACAGTTCCTCATTCTTTTACTATTTTATTTAGCCTTTAATATTTTTAATAAAATAACTATTATCTACTTTTTTAGTACAATCATAAAAATATGTTTTATTTTACATTTTTTAAAAATAAAAGAATGTAAGTAAAAATAAGTGTTTTAAGTAAACAAAAAAGGGTATCCGTAAAAAAAAATACTTAAATCATCATACAGAACACATTTTCACGATTTAAGAAGCGTTAGGATCTGTCTTTAATATTTTTTAATTCCTTTTTACGGAAATCAAATATGGAAATCAAATTCACCAATTTGTTTTAATGATTAATATACTTTATTGGCAAATGATCTTCAAGAGTACCCGGAAAAAAATATTGCTTACACCAGCAAGTGTTTTTTGAGCGATTTAGGTCAAATACCCATTACGAAATGAGAAACTGTGTACGAGACACGGGAAAAGTCTAGTCATTATGCAGATTTTTCAAAGAATTCATTCAAAAACGTTCGATAATTCTTTGAAAGAGAATCGGGAATACTTACTTGGAATGTGAGCAACTCTCAAAGGCATTCATTACGAAAGTAATCTCAATTTTCTACTTAAGGATGTTAGTAGTTTTTTTTTGCGTGTTTTTAAAGAACGAATTATTAATAAATATCTATAAAATACTAATGGTTAAGAATCATTAACTCTAAGCGCTGACAAATATATCTTTTACACTTGTCATTATTGAAACGTGTGAAGATTTCAATACATTTGAGTAAGAGCATTTATTTCTTATGTTAAACACAAATAAAAAAAATCTAAACTCGCTTAAAATATAAATATAAAATATTTTTATTTGGTTTACTCTCAAAATAATTACCTTGAGGGCCACCACGAAATGAGGATGATTTGCTTCCGGTATGATCTCACCACCCTGGAGGGTACATGAAAAGGTGGTGGTCTGGCTCCTCTCATTGATGACATAATTCTTAACGGAAGGGTTTTACTGTGACCGGTGATGACCCTTAGGACTGAACCATAGTTCCTGTGAGTGTTGCTGTTGCAGAGGTTCGGTAATTCAGTATTGATTATCCTTTTGCATTTTGGTGGGACGGAGAGTCAGGGATATGACTTATCCTCAAAATAATTCAGAATGCATTCAACTGCTATAAAATGCGGAAAAGCAAATTTCCAATTTTTTTTTTATAAGAATCAAAAATCAAAAATTTTCTTCAAATTTATATACATTCACAATCCGATTACATACTTATTAAATGGCACAAATTTATCACGTTGCTAATAATAATGATGATATTAATGATTGGATCATGGGATTTTATTTGGTTGACGTATTAAGTTTCAAAATCATTAATGATTTTCTAAAATTTAAGGAAAATATTAACAAACCCATGTCATGTTTCAAACGTCAATTGAGGTATCATAATTTTGTGTCTGAATTGTGTCGAAAAGTTACATTCTCCTAACATACACCTAAGACATAAAATTTTTCTTACATAAACAAGATGCGAACTCGAGATCATTAGATCTATTTCAGAACCGCAATTTTTATTATTCATACGTTTATTATCATCTACATCACAGGTAAACATCAGAAGAACTTTTAAAATAAATTATAATTTAAAAGCAGAGAAAAGAAAATGTATTTTAATACTATTATAAAGTTTCAATGCCTTTAAAAAAGTTAGCGACAGATAATTATGAGCAATTATATGTGAAAGTTCTATTTCGGGCGATTTAAAAATTTAATATCATTGAAAGTAAAACAATTTATTGATATAGAAGTTAATATTTCATAAACTTTTATATCCACTATTGTCCGTAATGATCTTAAATATTGTTTGTTTTTTACTTGGTCTGGAATTGATTTGTAGGCTTATTTTTTACTCGGTTCGGATTCATCAGCACTAATGGATCATAGTAATGGATCTCTGCAAATGAGGAGGATGTCTTCCATTTTGATAAATTTCTCTTGCCAAATTACCCTTCAAACTCTTAAAAGGATTCGAGTATTCTTAGTCTATCATTCATATAATCAATATGGAATCTGAGTTCAAATCTGCTTCTTGTGTGAATAAGCTCATTATTTTATGAGTAAATTTATTCTTTTCTTTCCAAAACGGTTTAAACAGGTAGAATAAAGCCATTTTCTGGAAAGAAAATCATGGAACTCCACACCAGTAAACTAAGAATAATCCTATATAATAACAGATCCTTCACATAGTCTAAATGACTTTTAGAATAAAGTTTTTTTTCCTGTCCAAAATCATGAAAATAATGCTTTCACCCATCATTTCACTATCCAAGTTCCAATTTTTTTTTCAATGAAGGAAGTAACTTAAAACCTTTAGTCGCTCCAAACAAAATTACTTTCCTTGCTAATTCTATACGTTGCATTTTGCATCTGATTAGTGAAAGAATTTTATGAAAGTCGGTACAGAATTAAAAGACCAACTAATAGCAGTACTAATAGTCTTTTTTGAAAAACTTTAAAGCAGTCGATCATATTATTTCTTTAAAAAGCATAAATCCGCCCTTTGTTTTATTAGCTTTTTTGATATTATTGATGCGACAAACATTTTAAAAGAAAGCGTGAATAATTTTAACGCATTTGATGACTTTACCTACAGAAATCAAGATAATTTTAGTTTCCTGATAAAATGATGAGATACATCTTAAATTCTTTTATTAGAGTCTAAGTTAACTAAACTATTAAAAAACATTTCATTTTCTGATTTTAAAACATATTAAAAATCATTAAATTTTTAGATGGTCTTAAGCTTTTACATGCGGTGAGCTCTTATGACGCATTTTTGACGCTTCAGCTGAATATCAAAATTATGGTCTATTATTTGTAATTACTCCAGACATTTTCAGTTATTTATATATTTTTTATTTGGACATAGAGCTCCTCATAGCATGCTAATTTTTTTATTATTGTTCTACTTTCTCAACTTTCTGTTGTGATCTCTCTGTAATTTTGGAAAGTTTGAATTGTTTTGTGTTTTAGCCATAAAGCCATTTTTGACTAAGCTACATCGCATTCACTGTAAAAAAAATATTTACATCAATTTGTAATAAAAATGAAGCATGGGATGTCGAAGAAGTCTAAACGCCTAAAAATGCTTAAAAAGCCAGAGTCATGAAATAAAAACACAATGAGGATGCAAGTTATGAAACAATTTTAAAAGGCTTGGTCATTGTTTAGTTATGATTATTAAAACAGATTAAAAAATAAAAGTGATAGCTGGAGAAGTTTTGGAAAGCAATTCGTCCGAATCCAGGCCAGACATCTAAAAAAAATAACACCAGTTTTGAAACAAATCGTCGACACTCTTAAAAGATACAAAATTCATACCAAACGGCGAAAGTTTCACCAGCAGTTCATGTTAGAGGGTGAATGGCAAACTATCAACTTTGTTAAAAAGATATCCAATTTTCTGCTAGGTATTGTGGTTCAGATTTCTACTGTAGTTTTAGTTTTATTATGCTTATTATGAATATGTGCTTTCCATTCAATTTGTCATTGGAAGTGTAAAATATTACATATACATCTTGCAATCCGAAAAAGCAATCTGCATTGGGAAGAAGGTAGTAGTAATCTAGCTAATATGTTGGTTTTTCCATTTCAGTACGAACGATTCAGTGCGATTTATTATAATGAATGATGAATGTGATCTATATACATATTACTTTTCATGTGTGAAATACTGACTGACTGATCTCTTGGATAGGAGAAAATAAGAAAACTGACTTCAAAGAAGGTAAAAATGAATACAATCTTAATGTTGAGAGAGAAATTTGATGACAATTTTGGTTCTTTTGAATAAGTAATGGAGGTTGTGAATGTAGAGAAGATGAGTAACAAACGAAGAGGAGATGGAAAAAGTAACATCAGCCATGACTGAATTTTCAATAAATGAGTATTTTGAGAAATTATGTTGAATGAATTTTTATTCCTCCGTCTGAGGGATTGATGGTGTTGATGACGATTAGCTGAATGTGACAAATTTTCAGAGCACCAATTTCATTAAATAAAAATTTGTTTCTGTGGTTAATGCAATTTACAACTGTCAGCAGTTAGATAAGTTATACTACCAGATTCTACAGATTTTTTTTTGATAAATTTTTTTTAGGTGTCGGGAACGTCCGAGAAGAATTAGTTGGATTGGTGATTGAACTTTCTACTTGAAATGAGATCTCTTTTTACAGTCACTAAATTGAACTAATAATCCTTATTCATTTTGAAGCAAGTTTCTAAATCTTCGATATTTCGATATTGTGTCGAATTATGCTAAGCCTTTTTTGTTTTTATAAAGCTCATTTCCTGACTTTTTATGACAAGAATATGTATAGAATCATTTATGAATTATTTCGAGTTGAAGGTATTAAATAGTTATGACAGTTTATATGCGATATTTCATGAAATTTATCATCATTTAAAAGCAGCAAAAAAGAAGTAATTTGGATAGGTAGGAACGGGCGGTAAAGAAGGCAGGAAACTATTTCTTATAATTTCTAATATATTTTATTCAAATCAGCAGATTATTGTTATCAGAAGCCAAAATCTGGTACAACATACCTCGGTAAGAGTGGTGTGGAGAGGGGGGTGCTGGTTCAGGTGTCGTCCTGGTCATCTGATCTTGGTTCAAAATTACGAGGTCCGTCCCAAAATAGCCCTCGTGTTGCTGTAAACGGGACGTTAATATAACTAAACTAAACTAAAACCTCAAAATTCGTCCCCAGTTACACTATTCTACCCCGTTAGTTAATATTTAGAGTACTCAATTATAGTATTTAATAGATAAATAAATTATTAGAGTGAATAAAATAAGAAATTAGAAACTATAAAGATTAAAATTAGCATCGTACATTAGTGGCTGTAAACAACATTGAAATGTAGAGATAATGCATAATTAAATTTTTTAAAGGAGGCTATTTGGCAAAAGTAATATCGTTTATGAAATCAACAGCTTCAAACTACCAAAAATCTTAGACACATCCTTTGTAATTGTAACTCCTTTTTTCGTAATGCTGCGTGATATGTACTCTAGAAGAGATTACAAATAAAATTTAAAGCCAAAGACCAAATGCTAATTTCATTAAAATTTTTGTACTCGATATATTATGCTGGGAACCTGAAGCGAGTAAGGGAAAAATTCATTAAAGAAGTTAAAATAAAATATTCTCAGGCAGATTAAATAGATTTTCTGGTAATACTGAAAGTTTACTAAAATACGTTTAATTGCAAAGTCAAAAAATTAATTTTAATATCAAATTAATTGGAAATTAGGGAAATTGAAAGATGCAAAAATTGATGTAAATATACTTAATGCAAATGGAAATTCATTAAAAATGAGGAGGTATAGATGAGCATTTTCCTTAAAAACCAGCGTTTCAATTCCATCAATGTTTGTAATTCTTTAAAAGCAGACGACTTATCATAAATTACAATGGTTGTCATATATACATATTCATTCGTTTTTGGTGTCTATTTAAAGCCATTAAAATATGTGACCTCCTTTTGGTACAAAAGGAAAGAAATTAAGCATGCTGCCTCTTCGTTTCTTTTTCTGTTAGCTTAATTTACTAGAAAGTAAGGAAGTTCGGAATTTTAAGGTTTTCACCTTCTTTCGTTATCGTTTGAAGGCAGGAGGATTTTATTCAAATCAGAGTAATCGAAACATTCATTTGACATTTCTCCGATGGCTTTCCAAATAAGGTTTTCTCCTTAAATCTTGGCTATTATTTTTTGGGAATTAAACTTTGGATTTTGTCTTCTTTCTTTTGTTATATCTGGAAGATTTTAATAAAATTTCAAAAAGTAAATGTTTAGGAATGACAAATAATCAAAAAGGAGAGGGAAACAAGGACTCTCATCTCTGTAAGATATATGAAGCTTTATTCAGGGACGAAGAATAAAGGTGTTTTCATTTTCATAAAAAAAAATGCATTCTTTTCTCAGTAATAAACTTGTCACTAACAGGTTTATTAAGTTTCGTCTTTTATTCGTTTTTTTGTCTTATTAAATTTTACTTTTTTTAAGTCCTATATTCGTCTGAAAAATACAATTAAGCGAGAACACCACTTTTAAAGCAAGAACAGATCTATATTGCTTTATACACAAAATTTCAAAAAAATGGAAATTATAAAATATATGATATATATTAATTATAAATATAAAAAGAGGAAGCACTCTTGCATAATATTTAGTGATTAAATAAAATGTTAGTAGATCACTAGTAGGTGCGTTCTTAGTCTTAATGATTTTTTGAATCAATCATTTTGAATCATTCTTTTATCATACGAAATAAAGCAAAAAGAAAAAAAAAACGATTTTGAATTTTCCATAAAACGAATCTTTCAAAAAGATATTTAAATGTAACATCTGTTTACATTCCTAATAAATGATACACTAGAATTTATGATTCAGAGCTCTAAATTTCCTAGACCTGTGACTTTCGATTCATTGAATATAACTCTTTTTATTAGCTGAATCCAAGGTTATTCTTAAATACTTTACATCAAAAAGAAACAAGAGACTCTTTTAGTTTCAAGTAGCTTCATTTCAATAATATTCTATGCAGTAATATTACAATATATTATTTTTTGCAATTTTATTTCCTTTCTTTTTGTTAAAGACTATGAATACTTCCTATAAAATTTTCTGCCTGCAGCTCATCAATTTTAATCTATTTGTTTCATTCTGTAAAAAACATAATTACCAAAAGAATATTTTTATGCTACTGTAAAGCTCTGAAAACAGAGAATTCTAATCCTCGATAGAATTGTTGTTGAAGAATTCTAAGGAAATAAGAAAGTTCATTAAAATTTCAAAGTTATAATTGTAAAAGATTACAATACTTTCTCTTTGCATGCTTAATAGGCATGAACGTAAAAATTAATACTACTATGACCACAGTTATTATTTTTGCATAGATACAGAAGCAGCCTTTGGAAACTGCATCTCAATAATTCAGCTTTATAATAAATAAATATTTAGATTACATTTATTTCTGGCCTATGTTTTGATAATAAAACATAAATGTTTGATAATATCAAAGAAAAATATTGAAGCACAGACAGATGAAATATTCTTAATTCGCTGAAAGAAGGAGATAACCGTTATGGAGAACCTTCATTAATTATTACTCGGGTTAAGGCAACACTTCAGTATATTCAAGTTTTAAAGGAGATATCTTTATTTGAATCCGCCAGAGTGAGTCACTTGGCGATATTTACAGAAGCCATTTCTGCCTAGTTTAATCTAAATTCAAGGCTAGTCTGAAGTGACGTAATCGCATATTACCAGACATTACTATTACTCATTTTAGGATGAATGATTCTGCAAACAGAATCATGTTTTTCCTGCGGTCATATTGTTTGTTTTCTCATATTTGTTTATTTTTATTTACACTATGTTGTTTAAAATTCCTATTTTTGTGATAGAAATGCATTTATTACTTCCACATTTGATAAATATTTAGATTAAGATATTTTTGCTTTTTACCTGCTTTGAAACTGCTCATGAATACATTTGTCTCAGTTTGATTTAAATTTATAAGAAAGAGAAAATTGCATTGTAACTTGTTTTCATTGCAGAAGACAGATGATTTTCTTTTAAATTGATTTCAGTGTCCAAAATCGCAAATTACTTTTTAGTTTATTTCAGTGTTTATGATTTTCAGTGTTTATTTTGAATTTAATTTCAATAACCAATTATATTTTCATGCTTCTATTTAACTTTATGTGTCAATTGCATTATCGAATAAAAAAAGATATATTGGTAATCCTAAAGCTATGCTCTAAGAGGGACATTACAGGAAATGAATAAGGAACGGACACAGCATGTAACATTAGCATTTTATTTTACTATTTCTTATAGCGAAGTTCTTAGTTTTCTGGATAGATTCCTTTAAAATACAGGATGGTTATAATTAAAGATCCACTTTAAAATGTTCATAAAAGCAAAACTATTGGATTAAATGCTATCAAACTTGAAAGTAGTTGCATGAGCCATGGGAAAAGCCATTTCTGTCAAAAAAAAGTTCAAAAACTCACTACCAGAGGAAAACAACGCTGTATGCAATATTGTTAAGCAAAATATGACTTGAAGCTGAAACGTATTACAAAGCATGCTCAATGTGTGTTATCTCAAAAGCACTGTTTATGTTGATATCCTAAACAATATAGCGGAACTGAAAGATGCCGTACGCCGAAACGAGAGTTAAGAGTTACTGTAGAGAATGCAGTAATGTTATTCAATTTGCTATAATAAATGGTGGCAGCCACATTAAACATCTTTGAAACACGTTTCAAAAAGAATTAAACATATTTGGTAGTATTTTGCTTAACAATATTACATACAGTTGCATTTCCCCCCTAGTGGTAAGTTTTTGGCGGAAAAGAAATTTTTATGATTTTTTTCAAATCATTACGAAGTTTGATAACATGTGGTCCAGTAGTTTTCCTTTTATGACCATTTCAAATCGAGACTTGGATTATAAACACCCTGTATGTGTTTCGAAAAGTTTCCTTTGTTGGTTCGGCCTCAAGTGAATAGTTTGTATAAGAAAAAGTACTTACATTTTCCTAGATAATAATAAAAACTAAATTTTACACCAGAACTAAAAATATACACTCCTGAATTATCATTTTTATGCAGATCCTCAACTTTCACTTTATAATTTAATCATTTTAAACTTTTCTGTTGCCATTTGAGATAAATTTTGAATTTTTACATTGATCCCTTGTTATGACCTAATAATCTAAACACTAAAATGTTGCCCTTTATTCACGTTGCGCCAAATTTCTCAATTCAATATTTTCTTTTTCAATAGTGTTGGAAATCTACTCGGAAAAAAATTTAATGAGTTTTGGCAGGTGATCGCTGAAACGGAATTTGAAAAATATTTGAGGAGACTTACATTACAAAAAATTGATAGATAACTCTTTTGCTTCTCTTATGATCAAATTTGTCTTTTAACTTGAAGAAAATGCTCCAATAATTAACAAATTTTTTTGAGATCTTATATAATAGGAAAGAATAACAATTTTTTAAATATACTGTTACATAATTCTTTTGTAGACTTAGGAATCTAAATGCAAGAACATGCAAGTAAGACAAATATTTTCCAATATCTTCTAAGTTTTCATTCCAGCGCTTTTAGTTATATATATTTTTTAAAATGCTTTATATCCTTTATAGAAGTACAATGAATTTCAATAAAATAAGAAACTGTTTTCATCTTTATTATTAGATAATTTTTAATAATAAAGCGGAAAAGAATTTTTCTATTTTTATTTTCTCTTTATACATTTAAAATATTAAAGACAGGGTAAAATTGAAATTGCAACGTTGTTGAGAAATGAAATTGGAAATATGAAGAAATAAATATATTACCTCTAGAAACAACTTTAGTATTTTAAGTAAAATTTCTCTCTACTTATACGCATAGAATATTAAAGTATGGAATTTCCTTTTGATTTATGTAGTAGAATGAATAAATGTCCATATATTTACTCATTTTTATAAAACAACTTATTTTAAATTCATAAGGATGAACTTATTTAATTGATTATCTACTAATTTTTTTTGTAGTAAAGTATTAAAATTTTTTTCATTGAAAGTTCAGATAAAAAAAGATGATTTTAATACCTGCAAAATTTAAATATAAGTTAATCAACCAATTAAAAAATAATTCCACAATAACTATCAATATTAATTTTAATAAATATTAAGTTCATATGAGCTGCAACGTCCAAAAATAAATTTGGAAAAAGATAATTTTAAGAATCCATAGTATTTATTATAAAGAATCATAAATTATAAAAAATAACGAAAAAGTTATTCTTTTTAGTATACGAAGAACTACTTCTCTACGACAAATATTTCTGCGTAGTTTTCTGAACTTACATAAAATTATAAAGCAGAAAATATTTTTCCCAAATATATTCAAAAGGATACTTTTCCGGAAATCAGAAATCTTTCTTTCCATTTATGTAACGGGTGTACGTTTATTGCACAGCTGAACAATTCTTTCTCTTATTGAGTTGTTTTGCATAACATTTTATCTTTCAGAAAAGTCATAATGTGTTTCTTGCTCAGATTTCTAGATTTCTATCTAGTAGATTGCTTTCTTTAGTTTTTAGGAATTTTAACTTAGTATTGATTTATTTTCTTATTTTTTTTGAAAAAGTAATATTCACTTAAAGTATTTGGCTTATAAAACATGATATATTAGAATTTTCATTAATCCAAATGCTTTTATAAAGACGGGAAGTGCCATTTATATGAAAAGTAAATATAACTATTCCTACGTCAGAAATATCTGTCACTATAAGAGTTTACATATAAATTGATATGAATGTTCAAAGGCTGCTTTGGTTAAAAAGGTCAAGAAAATAAAAAATGAGACAAGTGTTCTTTATAATCTATAATTGCAACGTCTATTTTATTTATTTTAACTTCATGAAGTAAAATCTTAATCTTTTATTTTTGTCAGATTTCGAGAATAGCTACCTGATGGTAAGAAGTTACTTTCAAGACTAAATCTGAAACCCAGTTCCATCAATGATTAATATATGAAAGCCGGTTGCATGCTATAGTTTATGTAAATAATGAAATTCCTTCACGTTGGTGTGATGTGGAAATTCGGACAAGTGATGCTAGATCAAATATCATCCTTTTTATCTCATCATTGTTCAAAATTAGAAAATTCATTCTAAAGTAGCCTATGTGCCTGCCTAAACTGGGACATTAACATAACTAAACTAAAACAAAATTATACTTTTCTATTATGCTAAGTATTGTAGGAAATTGCTTCCAAATCAGAGATTCTATTTTGAATTACTTCTTTTCCTTGAATTTCAAGTGAGAATTTTTTAAAGCCACTTTTGCTGTAGTTCCATCACTATTAAGCCACTCAAGTTATGATATAGCTTCTCTTCTGTTTTTCTGAACCCTTATTTATTTATTACAACATTATTAAGTTATGTCACTGAATTTATAAAACAATAAGATTTTATGCAGCTCAATACCTAAAGACAAAATGCATTATAATTTAAAATGAGTCACCACAATAACAATTCATAATGCTAAATCATAGAAAAATAAATCTCATATTTTTGCGCCATCTATTACTTAGTTGTTCCAACGACTCACGATAGATTTATGATCGTTAGGCGGCGCATTTGCTTTTCTTTCTAACAAAAAGAGAAAATATTCAGAAAAAGGATATTAATTTTTGAAAATCATTATTGTTTTGGAAAATTTGAAGCAACATTTAGGGATTTAATGAAATAGAAGATAAAGTTGAACAGGATGTAAAGAAGCACGAAAAAGATTAAATCGAACTTATTATAATACGTTATTGTTCAAACTTCATGTCAGAGATGAAATTCTGTTCTTTTCAGAGACTTGAAAAAATTTAAATGAAATATGAGCCCTTATGCATTAAAAATTATAAGCGCAAGCCTATATTCTATGAAAAGATTTTAATTCAATTAATTTAATTCTGGGAAATTTTAAATTACCATGAGAAAATTTTCTGGTAATTTTTGTTGTAATTATTTGCTCAGGATTACTTTTTTAAGAGCAATATCTATCAAGAGAGATTTAATAACGATAACGATTTAAACGATAATAATCAAATTAAAAACATTCAAGAAATGAAATAATGTTATCAAAATACCAACATCGTAAAATATGCTTATGTATGCTTGTATGCTTTATGTATGCTGTAAAATGTATGCTTATAAAATTTTTGTTATTACTATTTCAATTTTCTTGCACATTATTATTTAATTGAATTAGATTTGGTATCGAGCTAATAAAAATCTTTTCAAATAAATTTATAAGTTGGAATAAATAAAAATAAAATGAATAAAAAAATTGGGAGAATAAAAATTTATACAGAAATAAAAAAGCGTTTAGTAGTCTTCTTAATATATTTTTACATGAGTTTCGAAATCTCATTAAAAAAAGAACTTCAGGTTTTATGAATTAAATAAAGATATAATTATCTAACTTAGTAAGACATATTATTGATCAAATTACTTAGACTAAACAAACAAACAAAAAAGAAATAAAAAAAAAAACCATTTTTTACTCCGAAAGAGAGTGAAAAAAAAAAAAAACACTTCGCAACGCATAGTTTTACGATAGAAAGAAAACTAAGAAAGGATAATTTCGTCAGTAGAAGTGCAAAAAGTCGTTAGCCTAACCCTAACATACGACTATCTGCAGTAACAACTATCAACAACAAAAACACAGAACTTTTGATGTTTACTTGTACCATTTATTGGATCGGCTGAAGAAATAGAAGATTTTGTCTTCAGTGGAATATCGTATATAGCCACATATAGCAATAATGGGAATAAGGAAGGGAAAAAATGACCTATGCTCTTTTGTACCTTGAGAAACCATTTAAATTATTTTTTGAAAAATACTGATACCGTAGGCTCTAAAGGCTTCATACTGATGAAGCCTTGAAGGCCAATCAGGTAAAACTAATAATTTAATACCTTTATTGATGTTAAAAATTACTTTTGAGCAATGTCATACTTTTGATAATTTCTTAATTTCAAGTTTCAGATAATAAAAAAATATAAAAATTATGAAAATGTTTGTCTATTAAATAACTATCAATCTTAATTTCCTTTTTTAAAAGAGAAGAAAGTATTTTAAGAAATTTTATGAAGTATTTCAAGAAATTTTAACCCCAAACATAGTAAGACATCTGAATACTAATGTGTTATTTATAATAATATATTATTTTAAGTGAATAAGTGAATATATTATTCGCAATATCGATATATTATTCATGTTTGAATTGGAGAATTTTTAAAGAAAAAAAATTATAATTCTCTTTTTTTTTCAAAGAAATTTTTTTTCTGTCCATGAAACTTTTTTTTATCATACCGAGAGTTTCAAAGGCCCTCATTAATTGATTTTAGATTTTCATTCCAGTTTCTCCATTACAGAACTTGCGTTCTCAGCAAAAATGATACCCTTAAGTTGTTTTTCTGAACAACCAACAAAATTCTTTTTAGGAGCATCCAATTACCAGAATGTGTGAAATCGAAAATCGCTTAGAAGAGTTCGCACAATATTTTCTCTTTGAAGAGGTCTTTCTATGGTTCTCTAAAGAAACGGGATGTGAAATTTGATGCTCTTTATGAGACAAAGGAAAGTTATAAACAAAATATTAAAGTTACAAATTTTCGTAAAGCATGCACTTAGAAGAATTCATACAATTATTTTTTCCTATTCTATTTTGTCATGATTCTATGAAAAGCAGTTATGCAAATCTTTTAAAACTTCATAAGATAAAATATGGGAATAATCTATAAAAATTTAAGTAAAACTGTTTAAAATACTTGTAAGAAAGAGTTTCAAAATGTATGCTTTCTTTCTATATTATTTTTATAACCCTTTTATTGCTCTGATTTCTTACTTTTGATAACTAGAGGGATCAAGGTATAATTATCGCTTTTCTTGACAGAGTTAAGGGATGTCAAAATTTGAATGGTGATTAACATTATGATTTGTTAAATCGCTGAATTTATATAAATGGTCTTCGGAATTTGAAAATGCTAAGAAAATGATATAAATAGAAGCTTCATCATATAAATTATTTGTTATATTAAAAATATGAATAAAATTGATCTCTAGTAATGACACAGATTTTTCTTATATTACACAGTAAATTTTATCCTATGATAATTAGAATACAGCATGTGAATTAAAATGAAACACAGAGTTCTTTCTGTTGACATTTTGAATTTAATTATAAGGTTGAAATATCAATGTGTTTTTGTTTTTTCGTATACTGAAGTTAGAAAGAGTATGTTGACCATAAAAAAATTGACTTTGAGCTTTAATGAATCTACATATTTCAGACCTTCTCATGTTAGAAATGCACAGTTTTGGAATTATGCATGTGAATACGATAACTCTGCAAAGTTTCGTATAGGAAGTTTTACCTAAATAGAGAAAGGATTACAATTATATTGTCACGAATATTTAAATTAACACACCGCCAGCTTTAAATTAACAAACAAGTTTATTGAAGGGAAGTAGCGACTTGCAACTTTACAATAACGAGAAGTTGCCCACAACTAGTGGGTATCAGCTTTTATACAAAAACAGCATATTCGAGAAACACTTAATTTGCATAGCAAAGAAATGTTAGGGAACATAATAAAACAATAACTAAGAAAACAAACTACAAATCCACGCTTTGGATACAACAGCCATGGTGAGCATCGAACTCGCAAACTCTGGGTTTGGATCGCTTGCTTTGACCATTCGGTCTCTGAGATCACGGTGAACTTTCTTTATGCGGTAATATTTTTATGATTTTAATTTAAAATCATAATTAAACTATATTTTTGTTATAATTTCTAAATAACTATCGGCAATATTCACTCGCATAAAGCGTTTTCTGATCTTAAATACTCCTTTCATTCTGCAGTTCTTTAAATAAGTTTCAAGTCTGTATAATCGAAATTCTCGAAATTACCTTATTTGTTGATAATTAATTAATATTACTGATAATTTTGGTTAAAAATGAAGCGTATTCAAGACTGGAGTCTAAGAAATTTAATAATGTAAGATTATTTATAATCTTTTATTATTTTACTTCAGACTTTGAAACATTTTATTATTTAGTTTGCAATTAATAAATTCATATTAATTAAATTACAAAAAAAATTAGAAAAAACTGATAATTCCACAAGAAACTGAAAAAACAATTACTAAAATTAATATTCTTATCACACAAATAATTATAAATATATGGGATGTACAAGAACTATGCTCTATTTGCAATTATGTGACAGCTGAGCAAAACTCGACATGTTGACTGATTAGAGAACAAAAAGGGAACCTTAACAGTCTGCAATACATAACTCTTAGAAAAAAAATAGAAAGATAAAAAATTACATAATAATAGTAAAAGGATAGAGAAAAACTAGGGAAGACAGCAATACAAATGTTTCTTAGTTGGTAGGATAATGTTTCAGAAAATCAATTCATCCATCTAAACCTTGTATGGCGGATATAACGCCATGACTCATTACAGTCTATGGCTAGGAAATATTTCTTAATCTCGATTAGAGATCAGACTTTGGTATTTATATATTTCCATGTGCTTTTGGTTAAAGGCTTTCCTTTCTGGTACGATGTTTCTGAAATATCGTTGTGAAACAAACTGTTCTTATCTAGTAATTATTACAGGTGGCATTGCTCTTTGATATAGAGTAATTAAAAATATGGTTAATATAAATGTAAATTATGTTAAAATGTAATTCAGGTTAGTTTGCATGGATTCACCAATAAATTCATTGCACCTTTTATTTTTTTAATCACAGGAATTTTTTGACTGGAATATTATAAATCGCCAGAAAAGAAATAATTATTACAAAAAAAATAAAAAACATTTTCCTCTGCCAGAAACTTCTAGCTTATGAAACAATTCTTTACACATCACTTATATTTTCCTTTAGAAACAAAAATACAAAGGTCCTGTAGAATATTTATTTAGACTGTATTTGTTAAACTGTAGTTAATTTTAAAGGCAAGATGGATGTTAATAATATATTTCTTCATTTTAATCTGCGATCGATTGATGAGTATCGCGAATCATCTATCTGTCGCTTTTCAGAGTTCTGTATCGTAATGAGGTCAGGTAGTTCGCCTCAGAAAAGAAGGTTTAATCTGAAATTAGATCTGGAGCATGACCATTTTCGGACACAAATCAAAGATTTATTCCTTAAGCATATATACACTAAGCAATTATTGAGAATTATGAATATCATAAAAAAAACTCCTATTTTGTTTAATACGTATTATTACAACTTTACCCCTTGCAAAATTGTTAAACATTTTATTACAATCATATCCAAAAAATAATTAATGATTTTCAAATGTTAATTTGAAAAGATATTATTTATGAAGATTAAGGATATTTTGAAATCAGAATCCTGCATCATAATTTAAGAGGTTTTAAAATTTAATAGAAATCAATTCAAAACAAGTGTGTTGTGTGGATCTTTTCTTGTTTTAACAAGGAAGTACTCTATGTTAAGGCAAGGTCAATGAATATATATAGAGCCTCCACCCCCCCCCCCCCCCGAAGAGAGAGAGAGAGAATATCGGTTAAATAATCAGTCTAACTGATCGTATACATTATCTTGAGAACTAATTTTTTTAGCAGTGCTGTTATCATAATGTATTAAAAAGATTCTATCAAAAAAGCATTCGATCTAAAGATAAGTCCAAGTCAATGACTTAAAGCTAAAAAACGAGGATACTATGAATAAAATTAGTAAAAAAAGAGACTTCTTTCAATTTAGTATGCTGTTAATTTGTGAAATAAATGGCTAAAAATTAGAAAGTGAAGGAAAAAAACCCCCATTAATTATTCGGCAATCAGGCATTTCGTTATTTTTTACTTTCATATAATGATAGAATTTAGCATTCTATCAAAAACATGTGTCAAAATATGCTTTATATAAATGAATAATAATCAAAAACGAGCCGTAAAGTTGATGTAAAATAAAGCATATGTTGTTGAAATAAATAAACAACTAATCGATTTATATTACATGCAATTCAGAATATGAATAAATAAGGAATAAAATTGTTCGTTATGAGTTGTAAAGCTGCTTTTTTATTATTGAGAACTCTAATGAAAGTCTAAAACATTTTTTCTTCCTTTATTGCAAAATTTTAAAAACCAGAATAATAATTATTTCATAATCAACGATTTATTTAAAAAGCAAATGAAAAATTCTTATGTAATATGTTTCTCTTTCAATGGTAATACTTTTTTTACTAATTTATAAAATAGAAAAATTTATTTACAATTAATTATTAAATAAAAATCAAACTAAGATTCGTAAACTGTTTTTCTCTTAATACTTCAGGATATTCTTTTGAACAGGCGTTTCTGTCTTGTTTCTCTCTTTTCTTCTTAATCAATTTACCCAGCCAATTGTTATAGCTAAAATGTTTTCGATTATTAAATTAGGTTATGAACACAATAAAGAAAGTGAATAAAATATGAAGAAGCTACCATTTTTCAATTGGGTTAAGTGAAATTATCGGTTAATTTTCAGAATTTTCTGTCTTAATCGGATATTGTTTTCCTCATAATTTTTCTCTTAATTTTCATTAAAATTTTTTAAAGTTTTCGTTCTTTTATTTTATAAAAGACATATATGAAAAAATTCTAGCTAAATTTTATTATATATCGCTTTTTATATATATATATATCGGATTTTTTATATTATATATCGGATTTTTTATATTATATATCGGATTTTACTGCGGAAATTGTGCGTAAAGAATTCTTTTAAATAACTCTGTACTTCTAAAAAATAAAACTTCAACCATTTTTCTTTGGCTTGTATTTAGTATGTAATTTATCAAACAGTTTAGTTCATTTATAATTTTCTTTCAAATAAAAGCATAAAACAAAAAATCTTTAGCACTGATATGAATAAAAGGTTTCAAAGACTTGATTGATAATTTCTCAAAAATTGATTTTTTTAATAGAAAGCGTTATTTTTTAAAATTTTTTGCTAAATTGTAGAAATTTCATTGGACCAGATGGATCTTTAAGCTATTTTTCGAACATCGCAATATTTTTCAGGCAGTCAAGTAATTATTTGAATTCTTACAAACTATTAATAAATGAAATAAATTAAGTCAATTTATAAGCACTAGAGTAACCTATAAATGAATTTCCGAAATTAGGGAACTGAATATTTTTTAATGTACATTGTACTATTATCTTTTCTTAAAATGTCTTTAATTTTCCCTTTCAACTCCTTTTTTTTCCTAATTACTTGATATATTCTATTTCAGATATCATTGGGAAGTGAATCTGTTAATTTGTGCAGAAATGTTTTTCAATAAGTTTCCTAAAACTTATTTTATAAATTGGCATTTTTTCAAAAAAAAAGTAGACTGCATCAGCCAATTAATATCCGATTTCAATATCATTCTGAATGCATCTTAAATAAGACTTCTGAGTCGAGTCTTCAAAACGAAATAAATCTATTTGACGCTTTTTAAAACGATAGTCGCTAAATCATTGTATTCTCAAAGTCTACCATAGTAGTAAATAATTTTTGTGCCACATGAGTTATTATTTTAAATCTTTCCCTCAAAAGAATTCTTATGAATAGAATACATCAAAAATTCATTGTGAATGGTATAAATAATCACACCTTTTCATGATTTTTTTTTTCTAATGGCAGTTGTCATAGACAAGCCCACTGTCAAAGGCAGCGATTTTAAGCAGGGGGAGTTTCTTATTTTAGCAGTGCTAACTAGGGCTAAAAGTACGTCTCAGCTACTCACGCATCACAGTCGCTTTCACGACCCCTTTTTACGGGAGTGGCACACATTTCCCTGATAGAATAGATGAAGAACAACTATGCCCGAACCAGGACTCGAACCCGGGAAGCCCAGAGCATGGTGAAGACGCCAAGACGGATAATGAAGATTCTTCATTTAGTTTTACATTTAAATATTCTCTATCATCTTAACCATTACTTATCTATGAGACCACAATGATTTGTAAGGGTAAGGTTTTAGGGTAGGAAAATTCATGGATCAAAACCCAATTACACGGAAGAATCGCCGTGTAAACTGGCATGGAGTCGGGGCCTTCGAGAACTAGCGAGCAATAAAAGTTTTATGGGCCTTGAGCTGTGACTGTTTCAACCATTACTGGTTTTAACTAAGCGATGGAGATTGGTCAGTTGGTGTCCATCATTTCTAGCAACCGATCGTTTGTGATTGTGAAAGGTTTTGAGTATTTTTTGCGTTAAAATTCTATAGTATCGGTTCTGGATTACTAAAACAAAATACCGTATCACACTTGATTATCATGTGAGTAATTAAGAGTATTTATTTTATTTAATTTTTTTCGAGTTTTAAGTTTTAATGTGAAGTATACATTAAGCTTAAAATTCTTTCTCGACTCTTAGCATTAGACGTTCTTCATTAATTGCAGAGTTTAAACAAGTGGTTTAAGGATTAATATAATTAAATTTGTGTAATGCTAATAGCAAAATTATTTTTTTTGCTAAAAAATATTTTTTGACTTCATAAAAAACATTTTTTTTGTTTATTTCCCTAATTTTTTGCGTGCAATTTTTTTAAAACTGTTTTTTCCCAGGAAATATATTACTTTTAAAAATAATTGTAGATAAGGCTTCTGAAGTGCAGAAAGAATAACATTATTAGTTCAGATAAATAAAACTATCATTAAATATTAGAAAATTAGAGCATTATTTTATAAAAATATCACAACTAATTGGAGAGATATAATTATTTATCAGCTACAAATCTATCCTAATAGCTATGTCTTACCTGGCTAATATTAAACTGATCCTCTGAAAAGGCAGATTCGGTCAATACAGACAGCTGTGTGGTGGTAATTTTAGTGTTTTTATAGAGCAAATTTTACAAACAGAAAAAAAAATACCTTGTTAAAACTGCATTTAAAAAATATGGCTCTTTTCATTTGAAAGACTTTTTTTGTGTATGTGATTTTTCAGAAAAAGAAGCACTTTTCCAATCTCAGAATTCGAAGTAAAAGATGTAGATTTCTATAATTTTAAGGATGAAGGAAAAGTGAGGAATCCTTTGTATATTTATCTTCCTGGATATGTGGTTTACAAGCTAAAACCATATTTGCAATGCAGCAGTTGTATAAAATTATTATCAGTGGAAAAAGAATTGATTTTTGAAATGACAAATTCTGTCAGTAAAAAAATATTTGCTAGGTATTGATAAAGGAAAGTTGACATATCCAGATGAAGACATCGTTAAAATTTTTGTAGCAAGTTTCAAATTTTTTTATTTATTTTAACTGGCAATGAAAGTCTACTCCTCTCAGAAAATATATGATCACCATTTAAAAAAAGTAAAATTCCAGATTTAAACATTGCAGGCATATGCTGTACATATCAATGAACAAAAGAAGAGCGCAGTCAAAATTTATATCTGTTGTTAATAATATATTTTTAAATAATTATTCCACGCCCGAAAATAGTAAAGTAAAAGAAAAACACACACCGCTGGATATCATCAGTGCATTTTAGTAGTATTCAGGGAAACAAAGTATTAATATTAACAATGGAATTTAAATTGTTGAAATATAAAAAAATATTTTTTTGAAAGACTAAGTCCAACCACACCTCCTCGTGGTGCTTCTTAGGGAACTCTGATTTTAAAGAATCAGATGATTGACGTCACTCTGACAATTTAACGTTAAAAGTTCAATCATTTTTATAAATACTCTATTTTAAAATAGTTTTAAAAATTACCTATTTAATTATTTTAAAGAAAAGAAATTGCAATTTTAAACAGTTTTATAGGTATTCTCTAAAATTATTTTTTTATGTCAAATGCCAGAGCTTAAAATCAATTAATATATGTTTCAAACATATTATGCGTTTATCCAGTTCATGTACAATTAAATTTAATGCTCTCTTTAAAATTATCAACAACTAAAGAAAGTGTAACGATACTATTAATTACTCTTAAATTTAAAGTTATTTTCCACAATTTATTTAAGGAAGAGAGGAAAAAACTGAATGAAAATGGATGCAAGTAATACTCTTAAGTGAAAAGCAACCATCTCTCAGTCGTTTCCACTTTTTACGCTGTTCCAGGTCCATAGAAGATAAAGCACTCCTTCTCGGGGGTCCCGATGGAGTATGCTAATTTCTACGGGATCCACTTCACTTTCCTGGCGCGATGGAAACCTTGGCAAGAAATGGAAGTGCCATCTCAAGAACCATTCGCGTCCTCTTACCACAGCTCTAAATTATGAGGCTTATCACAAATTATCATATCCCTTCTGTTGTTTCAAAACAGGACACTAGTATAACTAGAACTAGGCATGCCTATCTGTAATTATCTAAACATGAAAATTCTTATTAATATTCATGCCATTTTGGTCCCATTGTTTTCAAACAGTATTCGCCATCTATGCATGTTAATAGATTAAATTATATCTCCTATAATATAGCCGATATACCCGAAGTTTCAAAGAATTAAAACCGATTTCACGTATTATATTTTTAATGAAAAATAATTTTGCCTTAACTATTATAACATACAAAATACTTTTATATCACCAGAAATGTGTTTTTGATTAAAATTGGAATATTGATGGAACTAAATATTTTTAAAAAGAGCTGATAACTAATTTTATCCAAAATTTATTACCATTTGTGATATTAGTATTCCAAATTTTATTCAAAAATGCTGAAGTTTAAGAAAAGTTTTAAAGAGCGTTTTGGGACCACTAGTTAAATAATTTTTCTTTAATAAGAGACACGAAAGTAAATTAAAAGTTGCTGTTAATACAAATTGTTAAAAACCTCTTTTAAAGTTTTCTTTAAAATTTCGCGAATGTGTTCCGCCAATAGTTATTCGTATGTATTCTTATTCTTCAGCAATAATTTTCTCTGAAGTTACTGGGGGGAAAAAGACAAAATTTTGTTTAATTTCTAGTTAAATGGATATTTAATTAATTTCCGAACTTAAGTTATCACTTTCAATTATAAGTTAAGAGTTATCTAAGTTATAAGATAATTAAGAGTTGTATGTTTCTCTCATTTTAAATAATGACTGCGTAAAGTTTGATTGAATTTGGCTGAGTTGTTAAGAGGTGATGTGGAAACATAGATATATAGCCACAATGACTATTATTTATATTAGGATTACATTTTAATGAGATTTCTTTAAAAAAAATCTTTACCATCTAAAACACCCAACCCTAGTTTTACACAGAATATTATTTTTTCTCTCATAAATAAATCCTATTTTCCTATATTAAGATTCATTGAAGACTTTTTATAACACTTTTTAGCTCTTGATGGGCAATAAAGAGAATGACATAGCACTCATTAGACTAAATGCTCCTGTTACTATGACGCCTTTTGTTCGTCCTATCTGTTTGCCACCTTGGCAAATAAGGCTGCCCGTAGGTACTGTATGTCATGTTACCGGCTGGGGAGAAACTTTAGGTAAGTCCAATTTTACATTATCAATATATCTTTATAGCCCAAACAAAAGAGTTTTAATAAAAAATACTTATTTACAAGTAATGCAGAGTCAAAATCAATAGTTAATTTTCCTTTATATTTCCTTGTTTAAATTCAAATGAAATATTAAGACTGACATCACTGATATGATTTAAATATTCTAACGACAGTGGTGCCCTGGTGGTAAGGTCTCGACTTCGGAACCAGAGGCTTTCAGATTCGAGAACCGATTCCATCGAATAAAAGTCGTATAAGCTGGTCTGGCGGATATTAAATCAGCCGGGCCAAATGCCGCCCCTCTGGTGTGAAGTGAGAAATAGGCTAGGAGTTGCCAGCTCAAGTGCCATTCTCGTCATCTGATTGCGTTCCGAAATTAAGAAGTCTATCTCAAAATAGCTCTGGTGTTGCTGTAAAACGGAACTTTAATATAATTGAACTCAAATATTCTAAAGATACATACTAGGTATTCCAGAGGTTTATACAAAGACAAAGGCGTGTAATTAAACTTCTGCGTAAAAAAAACATACAATGTATACCTTGTATGTATCACATGTTATTCCATGTCTATAACTTGTATGTGCCACATGTTATTCCATGTAAATTATTTGTGGGAACAACCCATGCAATTTTATGGAGAAGGAAAAGATCCTTTTACAGCAACACCTTTGGATTGTGATACTGGAGCACGACTTAAGATTAAGAATTTTGCAAGATATATTCGTAGAGTAGGTTTTAGATGAATATCATCAGAGGATACAAAAGGGAATACGTCAAGATAATATCAGTGTTCTCTACTTTTAGCATTAAAGATAACTTCTCTTTAGTATTATGGTATTATAAAGCTCCAATAAAGTAGTATTAATTTCGTGAAATCAATTTGATCTTACAATTAACCTGCGATTTTCCAGATAAAAGAAACTAAGCCTTGCTACTGGTTAAGAACAAATTCAAGAATAATTTTTATATTTTTTAGAAAGATGTATTTCTAATGCCGCTTTCCATTAAAAAATTAATCAAAATATTCAGAGATTTTGAATATTGCAAGAAGAATGTAGTTATTATGTTCAAATAATAAAATCATAAAAATTCTGATAAAAATATGAAGCTAAGATAATTGATTCAGAGTTTTCCAACTTATTATTTTGATTTTCTAATTCATTTCAATCTTGTATTTAAAAAAGTATTTTAATTATTAAAAGTATTTTTTAAAAGTAAAGTAGGAAAATGACACATTTCCTTTGCTTATTGAATGCTTGAAACTTTAAATTAAGAAAGGAAATAAATTTTATAACATGCAGTTTTTAAAAATACTTTTTTAATAGTTCACTAAAAATATATTCTAATCTTTTAGTTTTCTATATATAATTTATATAAATATGGAATTACCTCTCATTTAACATTCCCTTGTTTAAGGTTTTGCCCACTTTTTACTGATCACAAAGTTCCAAAATATATTGAGCTGCAAATTCCCAACGATTTGCATGTTTCTTGATTTATAGCACAATTCCTCTTCCCTAGGAAATAGATATAATACTGCAATTGACATCTTAATGTGAATTTTGGCTGCAATTCACTACCAGATAGAAATGGAGCCTTGTGAATGGAATGGTCATCTTATTAATCGATATCTAAGCCATGAAAATAATAATAAAGTATTATTTTGTGTATAAAAACATATAAATGCACGAAATTTTTAAACCTCAGCATTTGAAGAAAGGAGTGGAAAAATCTTTTACAATATTCTATTTTTACAATTAGGGGGAAAAATATTAAAAGCTAAAAGATATTGAGATTCATTGAGAAACAGTAATTTAAGTTTAAAAACTATATGCAAAAAATATCATGCCAAGCGAAAACTTTTTAAATTTCTCTATGGAATTATATTTTATATTATTATAAACCTTCTCATAAAAATTTCCTTTTTAGTTATTAATAACGTCAATTAGGTGAGCGGAATTTTAGATATCCCTCTATTTTATTTATTCTATTCCATTTGTCTAAATATACGTAATTTCTTGTTTTACAACAATCAATATTTAACAATGAAGCTAAAAACTATCCTTTTAATCACCATATTTTTGATTTTTATATTTCACTATATTTATTCCATTAGAATTGAAGATTACTTTACCGTTTTCATTCATAGGTTTTTAATTAAACTGTTTATCAAAGCCAAAATTTTTAAATGGTTTAAAAATCATCTATGAGCTTTTAATAGTTGAATTGTGTAAGTCTGATTCTATCAATTTGACATGGAAAGTTGATTATTTTAATATCTAATTCTTATTGAGATTCAAGATGATGCTAGTTTTACTCCAGAGCCCAGAGATAAATTTATTTAGTTAACCTCAAGTAAAAAAGAAAATGCATTATAAAAATTTTGAAATTTAATAGAATGATACGAAATATACCTTTAAGCATATTACGGAAGAAAATTATTTTTATATTCAAATTCGATACGAATTTCTGTGATATTAAAGTTTCCAAAATAATACTCCCATTTAGGATTTAAAATAAAAAGTAGTCCTTTTAATAAAGCGCTGTGATATAAAATGATTGGATTTCAAGAATAAAACATAAACCAAATCAAAATTAAATCCCATTAATAAAAGGTCTCATTTGCATTTCAACAATCCTCGACAAGTTATGCATCTTCTAATGAACTCGTATATCTCTTAGTTTTGAAAATACTATAAAGAAATATTCTAAAGAAGAACTAGATGAAATATAAATCCTTTATTCATTTCTTAAATCTTCTAAATAGAAGATTGAAGTTAATCTTCAAAGAGCTAAATATTATACCTGAAAGTCAACCATAAAAGAATTGTCACAACATAAAATTTAATACATATATCTTATGCTTTTTATTTACAAATCTTTACTGAAAAGTTTGCATGCGACTGTTTGGCTTTACGCCTTTTTTCGATAAGGAACACTAATACGCTTTACATCTTTTCGAATTTCTTCGGTTCGTAAGCACGAATATCTATTTGTTACTAACGAGAAAATAATTTTATCCCTGAAATTATATCTTGAGTTTTCTTTTGCATTTATATTATTTGGTCTTGTAGATACTTATCGTTCGAAACCAGATATTTTCAAATGCCATAGTTTTTATTTTTTTCAAATGCGAAATCTTGACATTCTTTCAAATAATCACATGCATCTTTATCAAAGCGCACACAGAAAGGTTAATATTTTCTTTAGTGAATCGAAATTTAAGTATTCTCAAATACTAAAGAAACGTTTAAAAAAAAATTTAATTGTCGATTACAAAATTGTCAGAGTTGTTTTTATTGCTCGAGAAAAAAATTATTTATTGTTCTTTAGTTTTTCAAGACGTAAAAACCGAAAGAAAGGAAAATTTATTCCAAAGTAAAATGTCCATTCTTTGAAATTAGTCTCTAAAGATAATGAGAATTTTTTTTTTGCATAATCCTAACTTTTCTGATTAATTGTAAAACTTTTTTATGCAGATTAGAGCTGTGTTATAAAAGGAGGTATTTACTATGGGAATTAATTTCTTTAATAAAACTTAATTGTTTTTTAAATGAATGCATAAACAACAATGAATCATATTTCTTAAACACTAAAAACTTGATAAAATATTTATAGGCTTTTATTTTTATCGAATTCATTGTATTTTTTTAAATGAATATCTTAGCCTGATGTATATTTAACTAATACCTCATGATTATTATTTCTTAAATAACTTCAGGAAATATGCGCAAGAATAATTTCAACAAAAAATTAATCTAAGTCTTAACTTGTCTCAAACGATTGTAAGTACTAATAATATTATGAGATGAGATGGGCCAATATTGTTTTTTGCATAAAAAACAAGATTTTTTTAATGTGTTACTGGCTAAGAGAGAAATCCGGTAGATTCTTGGTTACCACTGATCTGTGTCATTAAGTCGAATTTCTAGATTTTCATTGCCAAACAATGTTTTCACATTAAAAGATATTTGTAGCGGCGTACTATAAACCAAGTGGATAACTTCAGTGCATTATACAATAGTTTTTTTTTGGTGTTTTTACAATAGTTGGCTAACCAGCCTATCTAGGTAGCGTAGTTAGTAAAAAAATTTTAAAAATTATTTTTACAAGCATACAGATGTCGCATCTAAAAATCACAGAAATCGCATATAAAAATTAATATTAATTTTTAAAGAATTATTGTTTTGGACAAAGAATTATCATTATTAATGCAAGAACTCAAAGAATTTTTTGAGAATGTTTGCAAGAATTCAAATGTTTTTTTAATTATCTAAACATAAAATGATCCAATGCATCTGTTAGTGCGCTTTCTATTCCTCAACAACGTTTTTCAATATGTAGATGTATACTTTGAATCACTAGCTAACGGTAGAATAGATGTGGGACCCTTTAAATGAGAAAAAAGGTTAAATAATAAAGCCTAAAAGCACAGGGGTTTTTCAACCCAACTTTTATTTACTTTTAATATATTCATATCATTACATTTCTGCATGTTCTTAAAGTAGTGGCTTGCAATGGATTTAGTATGACAATACTTACCAAATGTGACCGAGATAGCCTGGTTTGTAGGCGTTGGACTCGCATCCCTTAGGTTGTGAGTTTGAACCCCACCGGTAGAAGACTGTGCGTGTGTGGTGGCTGGCTAGAGTATAAATCTATCATGGTCACAAAGCCATCGATGCTGAGAGTAATACTACTGGGGGTACTGGTTCAGAGGTGATCGTTCTCTGATTAATTACGGTCTGTGGTTGAGTGAATGAAATGCATGAATGAAGTCCGGCCCGTGAGAAGAATTGTGACGCGTTAGTAGCTAAGTCGTACTCTTGGCCCTAGTTGGCGCTACTGAAGAAATGAGAGCCGCCCAGTCGGTTTAAATCGCTGACAGATAAATATCAACGGACTTGTAAAGTGCCATAAGTCACAACACACCAAATGAAGAAGAGGACGTATCTATGTCTTCTTTTAAGAGTAACACATTTAGTTTAGTTTAATTATATTTATGTCCAATTTTGAAGCAACGGCGAAATACTTTGAAACGTAACGGGCAATTTTGAACCTTCGTCATGATGAGAACCACTCCTGGGCTTATACTCCCTTTTGAAACTTCTGCCCAGTTCCTGCAAGAGGACACTAGAAACTGAATCCAGAAATTTTTAATAATAATTATTGAATTGATAAATTCATTTTCATTAATTGTAATAGAAAAATTAATGGCTTTTTATATATAGCCTCATCAACATGATCTTTATAAATGGCCAATTATTTTCCTACTTCGTCAAATATTTGTTTTGCAGCTAGAAATATTGGGTCTATAGATTAAGAATCACTCATTTTCGAAAAATCCATTCATTGATTTTCTTGTTACAGGAACGGGTAACACAGATGTTCTAAAACAAGCGGCTGTTCCAATAGTATCTCGTGAAATGTGTCAAAAATCATACGGTACTATCAATATATCAAGGAGCATGGTATGCGCAGGATATCCAGAAGGGGGACATGATTCTTGTAAGGTAAGCGGATTTTTATTCTTTTCTTTACAGATCATACACATGTTATTTTGCGAGATATTTTCTTTTCTTCTTTCATAGGTCAGTAGTACTGGTATGCAATTAAACCATCAAAAGTGTTCTTTAAACTATTCATTAATTTCCCCAAGTACGAATTTCTTAGTCTTTTAATAACGCTGTATATAGTTTCATTTCAAACCAACTAAGGAGTTTTTGCTCAAGAGAGAAAGAAAAAAAATCTCTTTATCAATAGAAAGGAATCACAGTTTCTAATTTTTTAAAGATTCAGAAAACAAGTTTTATTAAAGGGATATTTTCAATTTAAGATAATTTTTTTTCGAATTTGCTTAAGCAAATATATGGATAATTTATTATTTTATTATCTATTATTTTTAAAAGGCACTGAGGTGCAAAATATTTCGCAAGTTCAATATCCCCAAGAAAAATATTATTTTTAGACAGCATATGAAATATTTTACTCTGCGGTCACGAATAAAATGAATTTCAATTTCAAGAGCCGTATGGTTCTAGAAATGATTTACTGAAGAAGATACATATTAATACATTGAAAGTTAATTTTTATTTACAATTGTAATTTTTGCTGTATTCTAAATAAATTACACTTGTATAATAAATTCAAAATAGGTAAGTCATGAAAGTTAGGCATTTCCTCTTCCTATTAGATTTTTATTTAACTTATTTCAAATGTAAAATTGTATAGATAACTTATTATACTTAAAAATTCAAATTTTCAAACTCGGAACGAGGCCAATAGTTATCTAAAATATTGTAAATTCCATAAAGATTGCTAACCGCAAGATTGTTCGAGACTGTTAGAGTTAAAAAAATGAGCATATGAGAACTTGGTAGTCAATTAGTTGCAAAAAATTACTGTATCCACCTTTCTGAATCTTTTCAAAACTCCTGTTTCTTTTGCTGCATATTGTCTAAAAATTAATTTTAAAAAAAAAATAATCTTTCTAAATGAAATTATCAGATTTTTCTAAAACATACATGTATTTTTGAGGAGTAAACTCATTTCATTTGTTTAATGTTTCTATCTTAGGGACCAGATTTAGGATAGGATCTTGTCCTTTTGAACCATGATCAGTTGAAGAGGGTAATATCAGAACCTGCATGTACTCTGCAAATTTTAATACTTTACACCAACAGGCGAAAATTTAGATTCGATGAATCTGAAGAATACCGATCTCGAACTTTGATCTTGTGGTTCTCAAAACAATCAATAGACATCGTTGCCCCATTTTTGACCACTAAATTTTGAACCTGGTTTAAGTGACGAGATAACAGATAGAACGAGTTTCGATGTTAGTGATCTGAAAATGATTAGTATAAAATTCACTTATTACAGTAGAATTCGATAAGGTGGAATCTTCAGACTCATTCATCCCTTACGTAGGTGTACCACCATTTTATAGGTGTACCTCATACAACGACCTCTATTGAGAGATTTTTATCTTCGATGGCCAAAAATATTGAGTTTGAAGCTTAATTTGAACAAATCTGAATACTGTATAAATCTAAGTACAAACAAAATCTTCAAAAGATCCAATGCCGTCTTTCTGTTGTGGTGTGGAAATTTGGAGAATAAGTACTGACTCGAGAGTCAATGAGGTTTGTCTCTCATGTAGCTTTAATAGTGAGTGATTAATGAACTAAACTTCTTTTATATTACTAATATCTATTTCGCATCTAACAGCGCCAGAGAGTGTGAAATGCGATTCATCTTCGTATTTAACCCTCTCGACTGGCTTCATACAAAGCACAGTGCGAAGCAAGTCGTGCTGTTCTTCCATCTTATTGAATAAAAAATTCGCAAAAGTTTGGCGAGAGCCGGAGTGAAGAGGTTTCAGTTCTTGGTTATGTCGCAACTTTTAGGGATACCGTTTCAGTTATTCGCAGAGCTCTTCAGACTCATCCGTGGGACACTTCTGTCTCCCTCGAAACTTCTCGAGCACTGCACTCAGCATGTGCAGAATCCGCTGACATGGATTGCACCGTCTGCTTCACTGTCGCGGCAACAGCAGTGGCTGATGAGGGATATTCAATTCTTGTACGTGTCGCCAAAGAACCTGTAGCTTCAAATTTCGTCATTTTGTTCAATACAGAAGACGTTATTGATCCTTTGATATCTCGCATACACTTCATGTAGCGATATGCTGGCAATGCTGCAGTGACACTTTCCAAATTCTTATAATTCAATTTAAGAGGGCTTTCTCAACAGTCGACAGCATTTCGATGCATATAAGTTTCGAATACCATTACCTGCTGCAGTTGCTGCTTTTTATATCATTTGTTGCATTGCATAATCCTACATCAGAAATCCGACAGCGCCATATGTTGGTCGCCAACAGAACAGTTGCCACACCAAAACCGGCTTCTTTTCCATCCATTTAGTGCACACTGCATCTTTTTACCTTTATTAATTTTTAAAGTTCGTCCTGACTTTTGCATTACCTGCTATATATCATGAAGATTCTGATAGGGATTTCTGATGCACACGCCGAAAGAAGCAAGAGATTTTCTTTGCACGAGCACGAACCAGGAAAGGGAAACGGGATCTTTTAATAAGAGTTTGTTAAGTCAGCGGTATATTGTCTCTTCACTCGGAGTTTGGCAAAGTAAGACTTTTAACCGATTCAGCATTTTACAAAACTTCTCTTGAATTAATTAAGTAGAGAAAGTGGAATTGGATCAGGAAATAAGAGAATATTATAGAATGAAGTTACTATGGACTAAATTAAGATAAAACTTCGGAAATTTATTTCGATTAAATTAAGAGTTTAAAATATCATTAGATATATTATATATTACGCTTAAAAATAGGTATTGTATAAGCAACAACTTTCTTTTTCTTTAATAATGATCTTTATTACAAAACTAATAAAATTTAGAGCTTATAATCTCCTGTATGACATCATGATTAAGAAAAGAATTTTAAGATATTGAATTAAAACTCACTTTAATTCAACTTTATTCACTTTAATTTAATTTAAATTAAAACTCACAAAAGATGTAAAGATTATTTAGTAGAATCTTTTTGTTATGACCTAATCTTGATTATTTTGAAATCTTGGTCATAATAAACTTTCTAGAAGGCTAAAACAACATTCCAATTTATTTGTTTCCTCTAGGTTGTTGAATAGAGACGCGATTATACAGTGTTCACTTGCATAGTATATTGTTAAATGCAATTTAAATTATCATTCTGTTATGAGGCAAACATTGTGATTTGGTAAAGAACATGACAATTTGGAAAGCAAATTTCTGGTTGAAATATTACTCTTTTAGGTTGATTATTGTTTAAAGCTTTCCCAATGTTTACAATGCTAAAATCCTTTATTTTAGTGAAATATCCAGAAATCTAGAACTGAAATCTTGCTCATTGAATTTCAAAGGATTATGGCTGAATAATAATAAAGGATTCGATTCAATTACACCATGATTTAACGAGTATATAAGCATGATGGATGATCATGGATGATCCAAATTGTTCCGTATTACAATTATAAATCCATTTTAAATATAAGCTATTTATATTTATTTAAATTTTCTAATATACATTGAAATGTCTATAGTAATTCCATTGAAAAGAAATTAATAAACATGATATATTTAAAGAGTTGTAGGTTAAAAAAATTAACAAGGAAAGTTGTTGGTTGACTTTAGGCAAATATTTTCAAATCGTTTTTATATTTTTGTGAAGTGCAGATTTTTTTTAAAAAGGAATATTCAGCAATACTTTGTTATATCGACCTGTTTAATAAATTAAAATTATTGTGCTTTTTTTCATTTTAGAGATCAAATAATCAGTCATTGCAGAAATAATTTTTTACGAAGCATACTTTTCCTTATATCTGTTCCAAGGCATCGCAAGCTTTTGAACTATTAACTACTATAACAAGTTTCAATGTACTTACTTTTTAAGTATCCAATATTTGTTTATGATAAATTTTATTTAATTAATTTGTAGTGAAAATGAAATCCGAAAAAGAGTATAAATGTTATTTTACTGCAAGTAAATTCAAAGTCACATCTGCAAATACGCTACATTAATAAAATAAACGAGTGAAACTTACTTTCAAAAATTTAATGCTCAAAATGTTTTTTTAGTAGGTAAATTAAATACTATCATTAGTTAAACTCAAATGAATTTCTGGTTATGAAAATGAATTCATGTAAATTACCCATTAAGCAGAAACTTACATTAGGGAAAAGAATTTCGACTGATTTCACTGATGTTCCGAATGTGTATGTCGACATGAGTACCAAATGACCACATGGGATGGGTAATGTACTCGAATTGCTCTTTGGAATTCGGGGAGACTGGCAATATAAACTTAGTAATAATAGTGAGTATCGAGACTTAACCCTCCAGATGCTTATCCTGCGTTTTCCTTGGGTTGGCAATCAGTCCATTTTTTATTGCATCTCCTGTTTTTCGCAGTTTACAGAGTTTATTTTTACGATTATAGATATTTATTATATCTTGCTATTATCATGTAATATATAGTATCAGTTCACTTCATTTGAAAAATATTTGAACTTATTTGCAAGCATCGCATCTAAATAGTGATTTAAAAAAATTATCCAGTCGAAAGATTATATATATATAATTGTGTGTAGCTGGTACACAGACCTGAGATTTCGCGCTTTCAATTCCTTGAATTTAATGACCCCCATGTCTGGAAATTGTAAACCTTTTCGTCATAATTATTTATTTAACAAATATTTGCATAGATTCAATTTCTGAGAGTGGAATATTATTTTAGATTTAACCTAAGCATACTGTATTTAATATAATTTGGTTCAAAGATAGATTAATATGACACTAATTTTATATGGCAAGATCTCAAACAATTATTATTTTTTCCTTAATCCCTTGTGTCTATTTTTTTGTAGGGGGATAGTGGTGGACCTTTGGTAATAAAGAAAAGAAAACGTTGGTATCTTGTTGGGCTAGTGTCATCAGGAGGGGATTGCGCTTCTCCCATGCAGCCAGGAATCTACACACAAGTTTCTTCTTTTAAAACATGGATATCCAGAATGATATGGATTCATAAATGAGGACAATCAATAAATAATTTCGCATAAAAGATTAAGATGCGAGGAAAGGGCGTATACTCTCTTAAATAAATGAATTTAAATACAAATAGTTCTTTGCTTCAAGATACATTTCTGAAAGGAATTTATTTTGTTTTGTTTTCATATTTTTTTTCTTGTAAAGCAGATACAGCATTTCCTAAATTTTACCTAAATTTGATGAACAAAATAGCACCGTCTTTAAGGTAATAAATCATTCAACTAAATATAAAAGAGCTATTTTATTTAATTTTTAAGAAATATACCTACCTTTTAAAGTTAAATGTTTTCTTGCTACTATTTAAAAGAATAAGAAACGTGATAAATGATTTTTCTTCTTTTTTTTTCAGAATTTACATATAACATTTTATTTTACTTTGCATTTGGCTGTTTTTGTCAAATTTTGTAAAAGGAATTTCATTTTAATAATAATTTATTCTTGTTCTTTATGACCGGACGGCACAGACAAGGCGAACATGAGGTCTGATTCAATTTTCTACTTTCATCTTATATATTTATTTTGTCATCTTAGCTCAAATTTTTTAAAATGTCTTTCATAAACCTCTTTATATGAAATATAAACTGCTAAATGTTCTAAATTATGATCTTTATCCGCTTGCCTGATTATCCCGAGTTATTTCTGGTTCGTATATATCGCAATTAATTATTATCCAGAGAAAACTCGAGTGAAGCAGAATTTGTCAGTATGATCGGTTTTATAACGGTTTTACTCGGCCTGGAGGAAATGAAAGAAAATATTCAGTTTTGATTGGCCAGTTGCCAAGTTTTGATAGCTTCAAGGTTCTTTTGGCGGGGACTGGTCACGTGTTTTCCTTATTGTATAGCATACGTCTGATTGTGGATGAGTAATGTATAAAAAAGGATAGTTGCGTTGAAAAAAAATAATGGCGATGGTGCAAGATAGCAAAAGCGATGATTTTTCAGACAGTGATTATGAAGATAGTGATTCCTACTACTGAAAAAAATAATCAAATCCAACGAGACAGTGTACTCTGTGCTTCCGTAAAAGAGATTCCAGAGGTAACCAGCAAGAAAAGAGACTAGATACCAGTACACAGAATACCAAGTATCACTTTGTGTATCATACAAAGACTTATATTTAACTTTTTTCATTCACCCGAAATAACTCGGGATAGTAAGCTAATGTTAAAACTAAATACTTTTACATCTATAAGAATTGAAAATTCTACTTAAAACCTAGATATTTTGCTTTGTTTACTTGTGTTTAGTAATAAAATTAAAATATGTGAGGATTTTTTGCAATTTAAAAAAAAAAATGTGTAAGAGAAGCGGTCAAGATTAAAGTTATATGAAATATACATTTCATTTGGGGCTACGAAATAAAAGTTGAAACAAAATTAATAAATAAGGAGTTAAAAATAAAAAGAAACTTAAATGGTGACAGAAAACCCCTACTAAATGTGGGCTTATATCATTAATACAGTGCGCTCCCGATAAAAGTGAGTTTCGCAAAATTAATTCTCTATGGAAAAGTGTTAGGTATAGAATAATTTTGCACAAATGGATTCAATTTTAATAGAATGCGAGAATTTTGGCAGCTGGTCTTTGATTTTGTGCTTATAACGTTAGGCTTATTCCTACCCTGCTGACACATCCAGGGTAAATTGAACGATGGTCACCTCGACAGGTTGATGCAGAAACTAAGTTTTATCAAATTAATCCATTTTTTGAATGGATTTGATTTTCAGTATTTATTTACTGGTTACGGTACGACCATTGCCTTAGGAGGTACAGCTTTTTATAAATGTGGAGGTTGTTCGACTCCACGGTCTTAATCATCCGAGAAACCAGCATCAACTAACATAAAAATTTTCAACTTTATATTTGAGGTGAATATCTCTAGATGAAGTGAAATGTTGGTTACCTAAAAATTGCGCTTCTAAATGAAGATCTATTATTAATTGTAATTTAGAATTTATTTTCAGTGATTCTCAAAATGTGAAGAGTAAAATTCCATGATATTTCGTGAATTCGTTCTTAATCACATGAGAAGAAAAATTCATTTACCATTGCGGGAAATTGATGATGAGGTATTGAAGAATGAAATGGAACGAAAACGATGATCATATACAAGATTCATTATAATAATTATTGCCAAAAGTATTATTCAAAATAATTATGTATTATAATATTTAAAGAATATTTATTATGTACAACTAACACATCTATAACCAATCAACCTTAAGTTTGATATTGGGTATTAATTAAAACTAAGCAAGAATTTCCGAGCGAATGTTAGTTACAAAATTTTAACTTTTATGGATTTTTAATATTATTTATTTAGGTACTTGAAACTTTGTTTACACAGTTTGTATGATGGCAAAATGAAATTCCAAAAAGTCAATTTTTTATGGAAAAACTGCGTTAGGTTTTTCTCAGATTAAGAAAGTAGTATAATCTAAACAAACTTGAAAAGTTTTGTAATTAAAAGATGACATATATATTATTGCTTAATAAGTAAGAACAGAATGCAGTTGTTTTTAAAAAGCTTTTGTGAATTTTGCTTCTAATATTGAATGGTGCAATTCTTGAAAAATACGAATTGAAGAGGTCTCTTTTTTCCTTTATTTGGATCAATTTCCTTGCAAAATCTGATATTTCTTGTAATTTTTTTAACAAATCCTGTAACTTATTGTAAGTAAAAGGTGATTTATTTTCTTTACTGCTGCTGTCTTTATTGCCGGCTAGTGATATAAAATCATCTAATTCTTTCTTTATTTCTAGATTAATATTTTGATATCTCCCTGTATAATATCTAAAAATCTTTATTCGCCAACTTCTTTTGCAGTTGATACGTTTTCTTTAAACTTCATTTCCAATCGATGGAAAATTCTATAAAATTGTTGACAACTTTCACCGATGTCTTGAAGTTTTTTGAGAATAAATGAAATTCTAGTTAAAGAAAATTAAAAGGAAACAATTGAGATAACGTAATTGTATTGGGCTGGGGAATAAGTTCGTAACATTTTAATATTTAGGTTGTTTTCCAACGATTTTTTTTGCTGTTTGACAAAGTTTATAGTATTCATTCAATAGAGCGCTTTCTGCTCTTCAAAATTGTGATAATCGCCTTTTTGAGTCATTTAATTTTCAATTACTTTTAAGGCTTAGAAATGGAAAATTCAGGAGGTAAAAATCAACATTTTCGACACCTGCTATTCGTTTTTCATCCAGACCAAAAAGCCCTTAAGCAGCACGGGACATTTGCAACGAATACGGAGAAGGTGTCATAAGCAATGTCTTCAGCACGGAAATGGTCAAGCCTGACCTCCATCCAAAGAAGACCATGATCTGCTTTTGGGGGGAGGGCTGGAAGATCATGGTGTACTGGGAAATGCTGGAAAGGAATGTCACGGTCATCAAAGGGCTCTACATAGCCCAGCTACTCCGCATGAAAGAGTCTATTCGTCTGAAAAAACCTCATCGACAAGGCCAAACCATACTCTTTAACGACAATGGCCAGGCCCTATGTTTCACAAGTCGTCAAAGCCGCTCTCCAAGAGCTTGAATGAAGGTCTTTCAGCATACCCCGTATTCTCCGGATCTTGCACCGTCGGATTACCATCTTTTCCGATCCCTGTCGAACTATATTAGGGGCGTTATCTTCGACAATAAAGAGGGCCTTAAAAACCAGACCGGGTTATTTTTGTCTGAACGGCATCGACAAATCGGTCGAGAGGGGGAGGAGATTGTAAACAACAGCGGAGAATACATAATCGATTGTTTCTTTAAAAAAAGTCATTGATAAAAACTCTATGAACTTATTCCCCAACTCAATATAAATCGTGTTTTGCAGATCTCAGCTTGTCAAAAAGATAATAAAGAATTATAAATGTATTACGCAAATTAGACTGAAAAGGAGAATATAAAGATAAAAAAGATTTTATCATTCATATAAAAATGTTCCATTTTTCATTTTTAATTGAATACAAATAACCGTATAAAATATGTCAATAAATTGTTTCAAGTAATTTTAAGTAATGTTTCTTTATAATTTAAAATTTCTAAGAAGTTTACTTTCGAACTGCAAACATTGGAAATTTGCAATAAAAGCTGCTATCAAATAAAAATAATTTTATCGACGAATATGTAAGATTACAAGTATGTTAATTATAAAAAAATTAAAGAATATTTTTGATTTTTAATAACGTAAATCTTAATCTTTAAAACAGGTATTGAAGATACTATTCAATCTGAAAGATAATATATCTATCAATAATGTGAAGTATAATGGAAATAGGATAAATAAAATAAATAAGCAAATATTTTAAGAAAATGCTGTGGAACAGAATAAAGATTTAAAAAATTACCATTGCCTCTTAAAAATCCTACAATTTAAATCTTTTTTCAGAAAACTTTGCAGCAGGTGATTAATGAACAACTTGAAAAACTTATAAAAATGAAGTGACTCAACCAATTAAATTTTATGATTTAGAAACTGACGTCGCTGAATTTCAAGCATTACGAAATTCAATTTTCTTAACTTAGTAGCTACCTAACAGGACACGTGGAAAAAATGATAGCTTCAATAGTTACGAAACTTTCTTTTCGTAATTAAATATCCACAGAAAAATCTATTAAAGAGCACCTGATTAAATACAATTTTTCAGGAAGGGAATAACTTTGAAAGAAATTAAAAATTCTCTCTAGAAACTTTTAGATCAAACTTAAATTAATTTAAAGAAAACCTGAGAAACATGACAAAAAATTTTGAAGAACTTGAAAAATGGACGTGAGATTAAATTCGTTTTAAATAGTTTTAGGGAAAAATAAAGGAAATGGCCTTTCTCCACATCAAATAAAAATTGACGACAATTTTACTAAATTACCAAAGTTTAACTAAGTTAAGAAGTTTAACAAATGATTACTAATCTAATTTATTAAAAAATGAGAATTAAATTTTTGAACTAAAGTCTTTTCCATTCAAGAATATAATATTTAGTGTGAAATACCATGCTATTTTTATAGCAACTGTTACAGAGAATGCAAGTAATTAACTAAAAATCCTAAACTTATTCTAAACTAGCCGCCTTTGGCGACCAGCTGGTTCGCCATGAGTAATGCTTTCTAAAATTTTCAATTAAATCCCATATTCATTAGCCAAAATTTAAGAAATAGTTAAAGTTAAAAGATTCAGTTATTAGTAGTTAAAGAGTCGGTAACTTTATTCGAAAAAACTTTTTGAGTTTAATGCTCTAACAATTCATCGATTATGCTTCCAAAATATTAAAAATGTTTTTTTCGGTGATGTTGCCAAAATGTTAAATATGTTTTTTAAAGAAAGCGAAAAAGGGGAAAAATTATTGAATTAATGATACAGATATTACAAACGATTATAGAAATTTGCCATTAAGTCGGGATTTCAATGCATATCCTGTTTAAATTCAACCAGGTTTACTGTAAATTAAGATAATTTATGGAATTAATTATATATCTATTGCAAACGATCTTAGAATCCATTGCCTTGCATTTATTTTTTTAGAAGATATCGCATTTTATATTTATGTTATTTTATCCAGTCACATGCTGAAAGTTGCATTTCTTTAGATTTGATTTGCGATGATAGTTTTTTTTTATTTGAACTTCCGGCATTGTTTTATTTTATTTTATCCAGTCACGTGCTCAAAAAAACATGGTTAAAATATTTCTTTAAAAATTCGTTAAAAATAGAAGCTTGAGTTATACATTAAAACACTGATATCACAAGTTCATTTCTTTTTAATTAAAAGCTAAATATTCTTCATTTTTTAAAGCATTTATAGACTCGTGCTACATACTATGCAGCTATTTACTTCATTTAGACTTTTTTATAGATGTATTTCTATTATTAAACAAAGCTGATTTATTTAATTAATAATATTGTAAAAGTCACAAAAAATTCTTTGCATTTTCTTTTTTTTTAAAAAAAGAAAAAACATATTTCATATTTATTTCATTTCATGCAGACACCTCGCTGAAAATTGCATTTTTAAATGTTTAATTTGCAACAATTATTTATTTTTTTAATTTGAGTTTTTATCTATCTGATGGCAACCTATTGATAAAAGATAATTTTTCCCCTTCCACTCGTTACGTGCTCCTGCAGATTAAATTTTATCGTTTTGTCCGAAATATATTGTTGAAAAATATAGTTGAAATGCTTCTTTAAAAATTCATTACAAATAGAAGCTTAAGTTAAATGTTAAAATACTGATACTATTAGAAAGCTAATTTTTTTATCTTTAAATTGATGTTAAAATCATGTTTATCCGATAATATTTTCGGAAGCTATAGCGGAAAAACGTCGAAATTTGGCTTAAATTTTAATTAATTCAAATTCTAATTAAAAATTCGAAAAAAGGGCTCCGAGGTGCACATTCCCGACCTCCAAGGTATACATGTACCAAATTTGGTAGCTGTAGGTCCAACGGTCTGGCCTGTAGAGCGCCAACACACACACACACACACGCACACACACACACACATTGAGCTTTATTATAAGTATAGATTTAGAAGTTTGCCTGCACAACTTCTTTCAGTTGTAATTTTTCATTCGTGTATGTAATACTCCTTATGGTAACATTTGAATTTAATGCTTTTTTAATTATTGTGAATTTTATTATACTAATTTTCCTTCTAAACTACACTTTTTTTCAATCTCTTTAAGCAAAAATGAAATATATCAACAATACTTGAATCCAGTTGTTAATTACTAATTAAATACAACCTTATTCCATTTTCATTTCCATAAAATGAAGAAAATGAACTACCAATTTTATGACTAATTTATCTACAAATACGAAAAGATTAACTATTGGAATAACTGTAACCAATAAATGCAAACTGTATTTGTCGTTAAAAAATGAGTTGTTATTTTTGAGACTACCTAATTAGAAAGTATTTTAAATATTCCACTCTTATTATTTCCTCAGTTCCATTCATGGTTTTTTAAGAGTCTTTAACAGTCTTTCTACCAGCAGGAATAATACGGGCCAATGTGTATTTCAAAATTGCCGTGGAATCATCAGAGGGTTGTTCAACACTAATTTGAGTCTGGAAATATAAAAAAATTCAATCATCAACTTCAACGTCTTAATTGAACAGATATGATTAGTTATAATAGTTCCACTTTAATAAATAAAAGACCATGAATATATTTTATTGAAATATATTATATCTGCATGGGAAAAAAGCGATTTTTATTGCATAAAATATCTTTTGATTTTTTTTTTGCAATAAATCTTATCTACTTTTGTGAAGGAAATCAACGGATTTCCGATAGTTTCAAAGCTCTTATTCGAAATTTTAACTTAAAAATAGTTTTGATGTCGAGAGAAGATAGTTAAACAGCGAAACAATAAAACAAAGGATTTTAAATTCCATTACGTAAGATTAGTAATTGCTTTTTTTTCCTTTTTCAACTATTTTACAAAAATTCCATTATTTTAAACTAAGGAATTCCTTGTTATCCTAGCCTTTTTTAAACAGGAAAATGCTATTTTTCAAATACTTTATCCTGACAGTTTATCATAGAACGATACATTGAACTTTTTTCACATTTATGCTGAGGAAAATTTTGTATCTAACATGCGTGCGCTCATTTTATTTTCGTAGTTCTTATAATAAGTGTGAAATTTCCATGCGCTTCTTCAACTGCTTTTTTAAAACTTTTATCAATTAAAAGACTATTTCACCTACACTACTCGCTTAGTTTTAATTCATTCAAAGAATTTTACTGTATTTTAGAATTTTAAAATTATTCTATCTGTTAAGACCTGTATGTTAAGAAATCCCTGATAGATAACAAGTGGAATCAATTTATTCTTAAAAGATAGAATTAAAATGTTTCTCTCTAATCAAATTTCTGAATCCACATCAATCGTAAGGGAGATTCAGGAATGCCTTATTTTTACTTTAAAAATAAAAAAATATTGTAAAATAATTAATGAATTTCTGACACAAAAAGAGAGTAAAGAAATGACAACAATTAAAAAAGTGGTTGAAGAATTGAAATTGCGTTTTGAATTTTATTCTTCTAAATGAAGGCAACTCTTTACCTTTAATTGTCTGTAAAATGGAATTTTAATAAATCAATTTTCATGTTAAAAATATGTATAATCGAAAATGGAGGAAAGTTAATAGATATGAGTTTGATACTGCTATAGTTGGTTTGACTGCCATCCACTTTATAGATAGGATGCATAGTAAAAATATTAACAGTATTTTCATATGAAAAATTAAAAAACATTTTATGAAGATGAATTTAACAAGGCTGAATTCTTTCTTTAGTCTTTATCAGTCTTAAGTTATCAAACTAAAAGTGAAAATTTTTCTTGAAGAAAATAAACTTTAATTTGAATATATGTCACTGAAATATTTTACGAGAAATTTCTGATTCATTTCTGAAATTACGTTAGGATAAAATATTAAAAAAAACTATAATAATGATGGAATGTCTGAATTAAATTAGAAGAAAAATACTTCCTTTCAGTTTATTTTAACCTTTACTATAGTCTCGTGTATGTTTTATAAGAAAAAGAATTTGAGGAATTTAATTATCTTCATAATTAAAGATATTTATTAAAAATTAAGAGTTTGAAAGGCGTTATGTATTAAATTTAGAAATTAGGGAACATGTAAATTTGATTCTTAATCATGGAACTGATTAGAATTTTTCTCATACTTATTTTCAGTTATTTCTTCTTTTAATAGTGGATTTTATCCTAAAAAATTCACAACTACTTTTTTTCGAATTATGTAATATGGCGATTTTAAAATTTTCTACGAATTCAGAAATTTCTTAAGATTTATTCCGCTGAATTCGTTAGGACTTATGATGTTAAAAGTTGAATTTTTACATATTCTCAGCATGACATATTTCTTGAATTTAAATGCTTTGAGAAATAAAACCTTTTATATAGGATGAGAATTAGAGCGTTTACTTGTGCATTAAACTTGAATATTCTAGAATACAATCGAAACATTTCTTCTGCATGGAATATTTATTTCGGTTCTCTTCTTATAAAATATTTAAACATTTATAAAAATTTTAATTTTCTTCAAGTGAAAACCAAGTCTCATTTCTAAATTATAATTGTTCTAAATTCTAAAATCACTTGGTTGAAGAATCATCTTTTCCTTGAGGAGAAATAAAGCAGACAAACTGTTGTTAACCCTAGAAATTGCGTTTCTGACTTATTTAGATTCCCTTTAAATGATTCTTACCTACCTTCTAGAAAAGTGCCTGAAAAATCTTTTTGCGATCTTTCTAGACTATTCATTACAAGTATGCATTTAAAAAATTGTCATCTGCGAATACAAACATGAGAATAATCTATTAATGATTCAATATTTCCCAAACAACTTGCTACTTAAAAACAGTTACCATTTAGAAACATACATATTCTATTTTAAACTACTTTTAGAACTGGCATATGATCAAACATGATATTTTAACAGCATGCATTTGTTGCAACTCAATCATACTAAAATATGCAATATCCCATCAATTATACCTCTCCTATTTTAGACTTATGCAGAGAATCTAATCTTTCTCTTTCTTTTAGCAAACCATAGTTGATACTTGACAGTCATCAAAATATTTTTTAAAAATAATTTTAAAATATTAGCTTGGAGAGAGGATAATTGAAACAATTTTATATTGACCTGAATTGTATTTAGCTATTCTAAAATTGAAGTTAGTTGCTATAGAAAGTAAGCAAGTTGCACAAACCTTTTGCTTAAAATGTTCAAAGGCAAGCGAAAGGATCTCTAGCTCAATCTCGGAGCTTTAACGTGTTGAACTAATTTTTAGCAACTTTTTAATTATATTTTTACACCTTTAAATTATGTTGAAGAAAATCCCCAGAATATGTGAAAGTATTTTTAAATCAATTACTTACCCCTGATATGTAATTCAATTATTTACTACATAATTGAGATTTTAACTTCAAGTATCCTCTACTGTTTATTAATAAAAATAAACTATTAATTTGCTTGTGAGTATTTTTAGGAAAAATGGCCTTATTAAGAAGATAAAAAATATGAATAAATTAGAAGTTTGCAACAACATTAGCACATAAAAAAATTATAATACTATTGATGTAGGTATAAATTATTTTTTTTAATTATTTATAAATATTTATAAATTTATCTTTTATCTTCAAATATATGAAAGTAATTTATATATTTTGTAAATAGTTTTTAAGAAAAGTCTTTTTTTAGGATAAACAAGGGTTTAAAGATCTCGAGATCACCGTTGAAAACTTAATTACTACCGATTAAAGTTTTTTCTTGCTTTAAAACCAAATATAAAATCTTGAAACTATTTTTAAGGAAACTTCATTTCTTTGTAAATAAATTCCAATACCAATTCTCATAGTTTCATATTCGACGTCAATCAAAATTATTAGAACAATTTGAACATTTAAAACGTTGAATTTTTTTATATTCTTGATCATAAACATGTGTAGAATCCTTTTCACTCCTTGGTGAGCTCTGAATGCCCAACTGCCTAGCAGCAAAAAAATATTTGTTGAATCTAGTAATCCTTCAAGTATCTATGGATATTGTTGAGAGTAAGAGTGGTTATAGAATACAAAATTAGTAAAAATAACTGATAAACCAGCAAGTGTGCTGAAAATATTTTTGAATTTATCCGAGTTTATACTAAGCATAGTTAATGCAATCTATTTATTTCTTAATATGTATTTTTTGCATATTTGAGGGATTTTAATAGGTACTATAACAGTAAAAGCATCTAAAGAATTCAGAATCATAAATTCGATCTAAAAGTATTTTCCTTTGGAGAAATTTTTTCATTTGCAAGTATTTCACCACAGTTATATAAGAAGTATCTGTTCTGCAAAGCTCTGTTTAAGACAATAAAAAAGTTTTTTTTCTTTCTTAATAATCAAGAAAAAAACTACAAAGTTATTTAAGAATCTCAAAAAAGTCAATGGAATTTAGTTTTCATGTTAAATATTTCAGTTAGAATTCAAGATTAGGAAATAGAATTGACAACAAAGGAAATTAGAAACAGTTATCTTGTTTGAGTTATGTTATGTTAACAGTTATCTAATTTTGAGACAGAAATATTTACTAAATTTTTGAGTATTTAATGAAATTAAAGAGGGATGAGTTTAATTTATTAAAATGGTCAGACTTTTTAAATTCCGGTAATTGTGCTAACTACTGCATAGTCAGTTCATATAAAAAAAGAAGATCCTCTGCTCATAGAACAACCTTTTTCCCATTTCTTTTAGTCCAGTGTTTTTTTTTGGAACTTATTCCAGGAATAAAATCCAATTTAGGTAGAGTATGTAAAAATGCCATTATTATACAAATGAGTCGTGGGTAAAATAAAATTCTATGTGATTTAGCAAATCTTTCGGCATTTTCAAAGAATTCATGTCTTGCGAATTTTTATTGTATTCTGTCCCATTTATTCAAAACATTCAAAATAGAGCCACATTCCTATCAATTTGTTATTTGTTAATTTAATATTTAGAATAAAAGAAATTAACAGTGTTTCTCAATTTGAAATATAAGTCTGTCTGTATAGTTATTAAAAAATAAAACACTGATCAAGTACATTCCTTAGAAATCCTAGATGACTTTAAAGGATTTTCATCAATTAATAATATGAAAAGGAATGTTGTTTAGTTTTTCTTCTCACAAAATAAAATTATCTAAATTCCTTTAGAAGTAATTTAAATTGCATTACAGGATACATTCTTCGGTTACAAAATATCTTGTTTTGGAATCTGAAATGGAAAATTATATTTTTTGCAAAATATTCCCATGAATCTTTTTGTTATTTACTTTTCAAAACAAGATATTTAAGATGCTAATGATTTCATATATCTGAATTAATTGATTAAATATATTTTATGGAATGCTATTTACAAGTTTCGCACTTTTAAAACTCATGATTTTGTCTTCTTTTTCTGATATCTGTAATACCTATAAATATTTTAATGAGAAAGTTTCATTCATTAATTAATTATATTCACTTCGTAATACTTTTATAAATAAATATATATATTTTGAATCATGTTATTAAGGGGTAGAAATATTTAAAATTCAATGTTTTATTAAACTACCTTGTTTTTATTAAACTACTTTGTTTTATTAAACTACTAATAAATGAAAGTTTATTATTTATCGCGATTATTTTGATAAAAAGCTAGGTAATTTTAACTATTCCATGAAAAATTTATTTTTGCCAAATGTCTACGGAATATAATAATTACTCGTGATTATAATAACGCTCATTGCGATTTGACAAAATTATACCATACTGACAAAAATTTATTTTCCACGCTTAAGCAGAAATAATTCAAATGTCTCTCGCATTATATCTTGCACATTATTTGTATTTGAAATCATTATGGAAAAACAAATACAAGTTTAAAATATCGCGTAAAAAATCTATACTTTGTGATTAATTAATAATCTGAGAATTTTATAAATGACTGAACATCGTTAAAAATGCTTTCAGATGAAAAATACTTCCCTAAAGATAAATCTATCTGACACATCACACATCTGAATTATTCCTGCCCTGCATAAGCATCTAGGATAGTTGAATCACCGTCATGTAAAACAAACCGAAAGAAAGTTGAGACCAAAATTGTGTTTTGAGTCATCACTAATCAATTGATAAATCCAAACGTAGGATGTATGTCCCATCATGGCAGTAAATGAATTCGAATTCGCAGCATAAATTATGCTCATCGCCCTAGCGAGAACCAGATATTGAAACAAATCTCATCTTCATATTTTAAGTGCCTTCGGGTGGGGTGGGCGGGTGCTAAGAAGATAATTCCCCTTAAAAGGGCAACTTCTGGTTCGCCGGAACCTCTGAGGGAAATTATATGACCATCATGGCTGCGAAAAGACTTATAAGGCAATTCCAATAAGACAATAAGGCCATCTTCTATCATGGTACAACTCCTTACATAGGAGTTATGTTTTGCTATCAAGATGGAAGTAGCAAGCCTTACTCATTACTTTACCATTAGGGAAGCGATAACCAACTATCATACCAGAAGATTCTCATGCCTCTTAGTGCGGGAAGAAGCTCATATACTGAATACATCTTAAATCAGGTTACAAAATATAAGGGTAAATCAAGCATACAGAAAGCAATTGCTATAAGGGGCTCTCTGTTAATAAATTACAATATATAATTATATAATGTTTTTTATTGATATATGATGTCGCCTTCATATGCGTTTTCTAATTTAAAAACGCCTGTAAAATTTCTGAAAGAAAGTAAAATGCTTTTCAATTCTGTTTTTTTCTCTGTTTAATTGATTGTTTTCACCGTTTTCTTTTATTTTAATTAAGGTTTTTCATGTTTCAGCCACCGCACCAATGACTTTTATGATATTTTAATGTAATTAAATTTCAATACAAAAAAGCCCGGAAGCAGAAAACCGTTCACACGGATTCTAATTTAAATTCTTCCTGCTAAATTGTTTGCATTCTAAAATAGCCTGTGAGATCAATGGAAAAATATAAATGCTTTGATTAGTTAAGAATATTAGATGTGAATGATTCAAAGAGTTCTTAATAAATAACGTCTTCATTTTGTTGTGAAATAAGCACCTGTTTTCCAATTTATTACTCAATACAAATTGTTTATATTGCAGTCACATATTACATAAGAATTCAGTTAGAATCTAGAAATATAAAAGAGTACATATTTTAGAGTTGTTTGTTGAAAGTATTTAAGATTTAATTTTTTCATTTATATGTCCTAGAAAGAAAAAAAATATGTTTTTAATACTGAAACAAATGTTATCACTTAAAACAAAATGATTGCATAAAAGATTGTTTAATCTGAAAAGTATATGCGGCGAGGGAGGAAATGTGATTTGCTTTGCTTATTCATAAAAGCTGTCAAATAGTTACATTGCTATCTCAATATATTTTTATGCTTTTGGATTATTAAGCCTTCATTTTTATTTTTATGTTCAATCTTTGGTCAACTGAAATAATGTGTCGAAATAGATTTTAAATGAAAGGTGCGAATAAATTAATTGTTAGCAGATTTATTTTTAAATTTATTTTTAAAGGTATACAAAGCGTTTACGCCGTATTGTATATTTTTGAGTTTGGATGTAAATACATGGAACTCATTATTTTTTTCTGAGCCATAAAAACAGTATAAAACATGTTACTTCAATTGGAGAGTGATAATGATATTTACAATAAATATTTATCGAAAGATTTTTAGAATCTTAATGTACTACTACTATACCGTGGAAAATTATCTTGTTTATGGATCTAAATACTACTTTGAAAAAAACTGTTGTTTTCTAAATTGTGGAGGAAAATTTCACGAACCTTGTTTACCAAATGTGGTTGTTTTCGAAATTCTGAAAAAACAAATAATAAGTGAGATAGTTATTTAGATACCCATGTTATGTGTCTTCTTATTTCTTTTTTATTTTGTTATTGATTTGGATTGGTGATTGTCATTGAATATACGTACTTACTTTAAACTTACAATATAAAAGAACTGAAAGGCATGATATATAATTATGAATCATTTCCTATAAGAAACAACCGGCGAAGTTATAATTTTATCTATCGTAATGGAGATGATATCAACAGATAATTTCAAATCTAAATGTACATGGATGTTTTCAAACATCTTTAGACGATACTTTCAAAGACAATCTCTGAACGCCTCTGCTTCCTTATTTTGTTATTTTCGGAGTAACTGATATTCCTTAAGAACTTAATTTACATAAAAAATGTTTCAGAAATAAAAAAAGGGATTTATAGCAGAAAATATTCCCTCATCTCATAAAAACCTCTGGAGCGTCTCGAAATGAAGGTAAGAAGCGTTCCGCATGATTATTGGTTCTGACTACCTTGGAGGATACACGAATAGGTGACTGTCTGGTTCCTCTCATCAATAACGGGACGCACTTCCTTAGGAAAGGCTGTGCCGAGGCCAGTGATGGCCCTTAAGACTGAAACAAGGTGCCTGCAAGTGTTGCTGTAGCGGCGATCAGATAATTCAGTTTTTTTTATCTGTGTGCCTTCGAGGCGGGTCGGAGAGTCAGTGATATGGCTTTTCTCATCTCACATATGGAGATATGTCACGTATTATTTTTTTTGTTTCACATGGAGATGATATATAAACATTTCCTTAAAAATGCAAAAATATCTACTCTATACTATAAAAATTCTTGTTTATATTAAAAATATCCATGAAATATATCGATTCTTGTTTAACGGAAACACGTATCAAACGTAGGACACATGTAAGTTAATAACTGGAACTCTTCAGAATGATTCGAAAGTCCTTAGACAAATTTAAAGGCAGGTGAGATACATAGCAACAAGTAATTTTTATAACAGAACATAGGATTGTATATGCAAAGGATGACAGTTACAGAGAGAATTTTACCATGGAAGGAAATAAAAATTGTATTCATCAGGTAAAGCGTATTACTCATTTTAATGGAATACAAATTCCCAAAAACATAGCAACACAGTTAAATATATAAAAAATGATAGCCCATACACTGTTGATAGCCCATTGTACTATAATAAATATAATGCGAGGCAAGAGGCAATATCAATAACTAGCATATGGAATAAGTTTTCAAAACAGTTACCACATATCACATATTGTTATTTATGCAACTATGCTGCTATATTATTTGGAGTTTATATCCCACTAAACTTTTGCTGTACAATTTATCAGGAGTATCCTCTTCTTTAACTTAATTAGCTAATGAAAGCTCCTTTCAGTGGTTTACTCAAACAATTCCATCATAAAACTGTTTTGTTGTTTTTTCTTTAATTTTGTGTAAAAGCTTTTAAATCACCCTGTATGTTTTTTTAATATTAATTGACACTTATAAAGTAATTAAGGAAAAGGCTGAAAGAGCAACTTTTCGAAAATATTTTTTGTAAAGATTTCTAACTGCAAAATAATCTTTCAAAAGTAAAAAAAAAAAAAGCAGTAAAAAACTAATAAAAACAAATCTGTTAGATCTATACATTCAAAATACGACGCAAAGCAGTGAATTTCCTGAAAAAGTGAAATCCGCAAATAGAAATCTCTTTATAGGATCTTGAAAAATGCATCTGCGATCAAAACTTCTTAAAAAGATGTTTTTAAATAAGCCACTCTTCAAGTATTTTTAGTTTTTTACTACGAGTGAAATTCTTTTTACAAAATTTTAGCTAAGGAAATAATTTCAAGGCAAATAATCCGAATTTTTATGGCCAATCGAGATGAAAAACACATTCTATAAATAAAAATGCAATAGTTTTTATAAGAGAAAGAATTTTTTTTTAAAAAAAGAAATTGTTTTCGTGAAAGTAGAATCTTCAAGCAGTCATCCAATAAGTTATTCTTTTAGTTAAAAACCTTGGTCAGATGTTTTCGAAAATCAACATGAAGCTCATTCAATCTAAAAAATTTGATTTCCAATTTTTTTTTTTTCACCTAAACATAATACAATTACTAATAATTTTTTCCAGATTGTCAGTTTCACCTTGTACTCAAATTTAAAGTTATAGCTAAAACAATCCTTAAGAAATTGCATTATTTATTTATTTGTTTCGTAATTGATATTTACTGAAAAGTGAGGAACTGATTAGGAAATTAAAGGGAAAAAAAATATTAAAACATCTAGGAAATATTAAGTATTTCAAATATAGACCAATGTAATTATTCAGTTTCTGTGTCCCTTGAATCAGGTTTTAAAATTATTTATTCAGTTTACAAGATGAATAGCAAGGTATTGTGTAAAACAGTGTTCAGTTGAATTTATGCAGATATGTTGGATTATATGATTTTGACCCATAATAATTGACTCCATTATCTCTACAACAATGATTCCTTTGTCACAATTGCAAATCATTTCACATTTGGATGATGATTATAATCCATTATTTTATGATAATTAGAAGGCCTTATATCATTATATTCAAATTTAAAATTATTAATAAAACCCTCATTTGGATACTTGTATTTTTAGAGAATTTGTTCCATTATTGATATTTGCTGAAAGAGTGGAATTTAAATGGAAACGGAGAGAAATTGCAAGAATGCCTTGGGAAACTATAGAATAGGATTATTTTCTTGTTATATTTCTCGCGAATATAATTTCAGAGCATCTTGTAGGAGAAACAACACGATATAGCATAAAATTACATTAATTTAAGGTAACTTGAACAGATGTGTTGGCCATGTGAAAACGATGTCATGATCATTGAATCCATTACCTGTATAGTAATAAATTATTGGTACCCATTTCATCTTTGATTGATGATTAGGATGGATCACCGAATCATTAATTGCATAAATTTGGATGAAAATGTCAGTCAGGATATTTAGGACCCCTAATTTGATGTCACATTCAACGGTATGGAGCACGGCAGATTCTTAGTGAAAGAGAGATTCTTCTATTCAGAAACTCAACTACATCGGTCTCCATATTTCTGTATAAAAAACAATAATATAAATAACACGAAGAGTTGTAAAGATTTTCGTTAACTTGAGTTACTGCAAATATAATTATTTGTTTCGATAAATCTGATATACATGCGCTCTATGAGTAATTCTTTATGAACCTGGAAAAAATTCCTTCAAGTTACACACTTATCATAATTCAATTTCTTCTTAAGCTTTCGGCAACAGCATTGCTTTTATGATTTCTGTATTCAAAATAGCATTCAATTAATTGTTTTCATAATCATCATACGTGATTCTGTCACGTTGAAAATACTTCAAGAATTTTCACAATGTGTATTAATTAGATTTCTCTCAGGAAAAATAAAATTCAGAAAAAAATCCTGCAACACTGTTTATCTATCGCTATTGCTATTACATGAATATTTGCAACTAAGATGAAAATATAGCGAGATTTTATTGTTATTTAAATAACAAAAGTAATGCTGACTTAAAAATTACCATTTTCGATATCAGAAAAGGTATAAAAAATTAGAAAATAAATTTAAAGCTTATCTCAATAAAAATGAGATTCCAAAGACAACTCACCAAGAAGGAAAAGACGAAAACGATTCAACAAAATGGGAAGAGGTCAGATTTTTCTTATTAGCTACAAAATAATTTGAATCAAAATTTTTGTCGATTGAGGGAAAAGGAAAGGAAGGGAAAAAAATGATTAACGATTTGCAGGAGGACGTGAAGCTCATTTAATTATAAATAAGGTAATAAAAAAATTGTTGTCAGGATTATACGATATTCGCTTTGATTTTAATTACAATGCATGCTTAATTCAGTAACTATTATAAATACCAGTGTTACGATGGTTATTAGAAAAAACTGGTTCCTGTTTTTATTCATAACATATATAAAGAACTGATTCAAAATAATCCATTATAAAATGGCATAAATATCTTGTAATTCTGACTATTTATATAGCTAAATAACATAATATGCCACCATCTTGGCCCTGGAGTAGAGCGTCTTCCCCGTGATATGGACGTCCCGGGTTTGAGTCCTGGTTCGGGCATGCTTATTCTTTAGCCTGTATTCTATCTACGAAAGATCCCTGTAAATAGGGGTTGTGCAAATATGTGTGGGCGTGGCTCTCAATTTATTTCCGATCATTTTTAAATAACATTTTATGAAGAAAGTTTCGTATAAAACTGCAGATTGAAAAACTTTGTACAAGAATCTCTTCCGTTTTTCTTAAAAGCATTTTCAGAATAATTTTAATGCTGAAAAGGTATGGAGAAAGAAAGTATTTTTTTGCTATTTCCTAATAGTGCCTAGTGGAGGTTTTTATTTCTCAATGTGTTTATAACGTTTCATCAAAAGAATACTCATTGTTATGTAATGTTATCTAAGAAATTAAGGTAATTGATTTCTCTCTGCAATTATCTGAAAATTCTGTTTGGTTGTTTTTCCTAAATATTTTACATAGCACTCTAAAATACCCAACATTTTCACTTGAAGCGCCTTATATTCAGCCAAACTCTCAATGACCAAAAAATTTTACACTCGCCAGAAGACCATTTTATTTTATAATTTACATCATTTCCTCTCCATATCACACCTTTATTCCCATCACGTCGCCATGCGGAAGAATCTACATTTCGCTCCTAACCCCCCTTCGCGAGAATTCTCATCTATCCCATAAATTACACAAATCAAGCAAACAACCCATACTCTACTCTCCTATAACATCACACCGAACAAAAGCTCGTAACTGCCTTTCTCCTCACACTACTACTACAAATTTCATTATAAGGCGAATTGTTTTTCACCCTGGACATCCTTAAGACCCACGTTTTATAAGCCACACTGTACCACATTTATCCACTTTCCACAAACCATAAACACGGTACCCCACATGACACACCTTCACATGTCGTACATTTCACAAATAATCATAAAACTTTGCATTTCTTCCATATCAAAAGCCATACTTCACCACACCACACAAGAGCTCCATTTCATATGCCTTCTAAAAGTCTTCATTTCGCTAATCTTACCCTACCATACACAAACTTTTACAAATCCTACGTTTCCTAATCCATACCAAACCCTCGCAGGGTTCACGTTCCCCATACCACATCATACTCACGCACGACCTACCTTTCTCAAACCACACCACAACCTCGCAGGACCCACCTTTCTCATACCATACCACATCTTCTCATGACCAGCATTTCATAAATTACACCATATTCATACGAGTCATTTCTAGGTAATTCAAAATTTCACCTTACCTTACACTTATAACTCGCAAATAGCATTAACATTATACCATGACATTCCCTCATCACAATTGAATTTTCAAAAACACCACAGTACGTGAATCTTTCACAAAACTCCGTGAATTTACAAAACATATTACCTGCATTTTTTTCAATGATTTTCTTCTATATATTTTTATGAAAGATTTCTGTTTAACAAACGGTATTTAGGATTGAGTTAATCCATGAGCATACTTCCATTCCCTCAATTTCGTTTTGAAATGCTTTATTTAAGTTAGATGTAATATTATTCAAAATTGTTCCCTTAAACTTTGCTTGATCTTAAAGTAAGAGTACACAAATGTTTTAGGGCATTTGTAATATTACTTTGGGATAACTCAACTCATTCTTTCTAAAAAAATCACATTAAAAGGCCAAAGAAGGAGTTAAAATTTATAGAGGATATGATACGGTATTCTGATGATGATTAGGGGCGTACCCAAAGTGGCGTTACACCGGTGAAAGGCTTACAATTACAATTAAAAAAATATAGTTTAAATAGCCATCAAAAGACTCGCTATTCAAACCTAACTTTCCTATGCACGCGTACAAGATGCAAAAGAAGCTAAAGGCAGCTCCAAAAAACATTGAAAAAATAAAATAAAAGCAAAGAGAGAAAGAAAATAAAAACTTAGAGGGAAAGACAAAAAAAAAAAATGAAAAAAAAAAATGAAAAATAATAAAAAAATAAAAACATATAAATAAATATAAAAATATAAATAAAGAATAGTCCATTATCCGGAACAAAAAGCCTCAGATACAGAGCTCTTCCTGCAATTTTACAAACAGAATATTCTCCACTTTTAGCAGTGCTTGAATTTCTCTGCGCAAACTTTGAAGAAAGGCAAATAATTAAGTCCATTTAAAGTCTGAAACTTGTAAAACATTTACACTAGAAAAAAAGATTTGTCACAAGGAATAACCGAGAAAGAGTTCTTTTCCTTTTGCCAAAAAGAAAAAAACGGAGTGCAAGGCGATCCAGATAAGCGATAGTAGGATAAATTATTATTCCGTTTGGAAAATTCTGCTGAGGTACGGCTTCCTTTAAATGACTAATTATATTGACAAAATATGTTGTAAATTATTTTTTAAGTACTTAAATTTCAATAAATTCACCGAAGATTGAAAAATTATACAGAGCTGCCACCGCAGGAATATACCGAAAGTCTCCAATTGTCCTCAAATGACTAACCGGGATCTCCTGAGGATCGTCCAGTCTTAAACAATATTTTCCATATCTTTAGGTAAACGAATCAACTTTACTGAAATTTAAATCCAAATAAATATAACAAGCGCCACTTTTTTTACAGAAATGACTAAAATTCATTGGTAAAGAACCAAAGTTACTATAATCTAATCTGATACATAACAATTCCATTTGTATTTAAAAATTTCTGCTTGAAATTATATATTTTATCAGACCAATTGAAATTAAATATACTTAAAAGCCCATGATTTTCTCGAATCTTTATTAACATTCCGAGGGTTCTTGAAGTAACTTTATCATGGGCATTCAAAGAAAAGTTTTAGAAACAGTATGATTCAGAAGACAGTTGTATTTTTGTTGAGATTTAATTCTACTTTAAATATCAATAAAACACTCACCATGAATTTTCTTTTAATGTTGTACCATGATATATTAGTGTATCACATAAGTTTCTTTCCTATTTCTAATATAAAATTAATACATAATATTTACTGTTTAAGGTATTATTTATTTTGTTACATAAAAATACTTTTGCTCTATTACCTTCTTCCATCTCTCAAGAGCTTTATTAAGCTTTTTTTTCAAAATTGTTGTGTTTTATACAAGAAATAATTATTGAGGTGCGCTTTTATTTCGCTGACAGATTTAAATGCTTATTGCGAGGATAATTTTTTAAGGACAGAATGTAGATATTATCAGATGGAGCGAGATCAGGAGAGTATGGAGAATGCGGTAAAATATCCCGATCAAACTGAAAGAGCTTCTATCTTACGACTATTGCAATATGTGGTCTCATGTTGTCATGATGCAAAACAAAGGTTCATTAATTCTGGCCTTTTTTTACTACGGTGTTTTCAATTGACTCATTTAATGACAGTATTTCGTAGAATTTATTGTTTCACCTTGAGGAATGAGCTAGTGGAAAATTACTTCCTCTCAATTCCACCAAATGAACAAAAGATCTTTTTTAGAGCCTAGTCCCGGCTTGGGGTGCAACAGAGCTTTGATACGGCTGAAAACGACGGCATAGACGACTGATAAATAAGCCTGTATATTTGTTCAAGCAGAGCCAGATAAGGTCAGTTAAAGCACGATGAGACAGAAGCTTTTGGGACACTATAATATTATTCTCAAAACTTGCAAAAAAGCTACAATGACAAGTTGCTTAAGCAATAGTGCCTATACTTTTGAATAGTGAAATATAACTGTTCGTAGTCAATTTATTCTCCCTTTATTTCGTAATAATTTCTTTAATTAGTAAATCCACAATCAATATGCAGCAACATTTAACAATTTTTTTTAGTGACTAAGCACTTGGGTATGAAAACTTGCGAGCAAAACGGATTTTCGATAGGATTTGCTTAATAACATATCACTGCTGCGTTTCAATTTTAAATTTTTAAATTTTCAGTTTTACCCTATATAAAAGCAAAGGATTCTAATTTCTAGTAGTATTCGTAACGAAGTAAATTGTCTCTCCTCCTTATAGGTCATACTCCTTTCACTCACCGTCATCTGATTTTTAGCGATAGAGCACCACTTTGTCCCACATGTCCTGAGAATTTAAGTGTTAGGCACATTTTTGTTGAATGTCCTTCCTTTGATCGTCATCGTTATTTCCATTTTAAGTCAAATTCTCTTAACCTAAAGGACTTAATTGAGGAGAAACACCATCCAAATGTTTTTAAATTTTTAAAATCAATCGGGATATTGATAAGTATTTAACTTTTTTTCTTCTTTTTTGGTTAATATTTGCTAATCGTATGTGTTTTGTGTTTTAAAACCTGTATCGTTTTTTATTTAAATGGTTTCTACATTTTTCTTCTAATTGAACAAGTCTGGCGCAGCACAGCCAAAAATGGCTCTCGTGCCAATAAATCGCAAAAACCAACCAAACCAAACCAACCAACCATCGTAACGAAGTAGTAGCATTCTCCAGTAGTACTTATTATCGGAACCGAATTTTACCATGAATGGATTTAAAATTCCATTAATTTGAATAAAAAGCAGTTCAAAATTTTGCATTTTAAATATTGAACTCAAGCACATGAACAACTTATCATAAGCTGAGAAATAAAAAATTCTGAGATATCTGGATAGGTTTCAAAATTAGTGGTTGTTTAGTTGACTGAAAAATAATGTGTAGAAATGGCTTCATTTAATAAAGATATAACACGGAAATCGCGTTTCCATTTCTCTCTGGTTCGATTAAATTGAATATTCTTGCTATGAAAGATTCTAAATGTATATTAGAAAAGTAAATTAAACACGAGGTCATTAGTAAGAAGAGAAAAGAAAATGTTTGTTCATCCAATATTTTGCTGCACATTACCCAATATATGGTAGTTTCTTTTCCTGTAGCCTATAAAGTAAGAATAAATTTGACGAATGGTCTATGAAGGAAGTATTACCACCATTGAAATCTGACATTCCTTTCAACTGCTGGGAATATCACCAAAACAGTTTTTTTTAAAATTTTAACTAATATAGTTTTAAATTTGTTACTTTCTAATGACATGGAATTCGACTACTGGCAAATGATATGTAAAATATTAAACACCAAGCTTTCCTTTCAGAAACTTTTTTCAATACTCAAATTTTACTTGGTATTTTATTTAAGATTTAAAAACTTTAACTGCTAAAAATTCCAATAATTTCATTGAGATTTGAGAAAATCAAATTATTTTTTTTCTAAGTGACATAGTTAATTATAAAGTCACCACTAGCAGGCAGGTGTTTACTTTCCATTATATTTCTACAAAGTTATTCTTTGAAGTGTTACGATTTCAATTAATACTGACCTCCTATTTTAAGGTGACGTTGTCCTAAAATTTGCTTATTTTAACATTCATTTTATAACAATCACAACTACAGCATATACATGATTTTTTCCTTTACACCAGAAATATGTTTCTTCAAATGTAAAGTTTAGTTTAGTTATATTAATGTCCCTTTGCAAAGCAACAATAGGACTATTTTGACACGGAACTCGTAATTTTGAATCGTGGTCAGATGACGAGGACGACACCTCAGCTGTCACCATCTCTCTGTACAACCCAACACCAGTGGGAGGATGTTTGGCCTCAAGGATTTAACGTGCAACAGAACCTCTTACACGAAGGTTCCTCGGTGGAATCGGGTCTCGAACTTGAAATCTTCCGGCCAAGACCTTACCACCAGGCCAGGCTTTTTCAAATATAAAATAAAGTTACATTTTACTATATTATATCTACAAAATGTTTTGAAGCTTATTACTGTTATTCTTGCGAATTTTTAAAAAACTCGTAACATAAATTTTTATAACAACTTTCTTGAAATTGCGAAAAGGCTTTAGTTGGTATATCATTTCATTTACAAAACACGAATAGTGTGAATGATATATACTAAAGAGTATTAGGAACAAACACCAACATTTGAATTACTGTTAAATGATGAAAAGAGGGAACGAAACAGCTCGAGCTATTCATGGAATCTATCGCTTCTGCTTTGAATTTTAGAATATTTTCTGTAGCCCATGGCGTTTGTCATCCTCTTTACATGAAATGTTCTACGGCATCTCGTGCTGCTTTATGCATCAAACGAGGTGCACTTGAAAGAACTTTCAGACAGAGAAATGAAACTCTAGAACTGTAACTGCTCCCTAATTAGACGTTGGAAATCTTAATTGGAAACTTGCTTTAGAAATGATGAATGAACTGGGGAATATTCCCTCAAAGTCTATGCTTATTTAATAAGAGAAACAAGCTCAGCAATGAAATATGAGATTTGAAAATAAGCGACAGTCATTGCAGAATTGTTTAAAAATTTAAGATGAAATTGAGAGTTTTTTAAAATTAAAATTAACTTCATAATCTCATTTATTTCTGTCTGAGAATATAATAATTCTACATATTTTTGGAATATTATCCCTTTTATTGAATTTTTTATAATTTGTCCATGATCGCTTATGGTATTGTGAATGCAGAAGAGCCATCTCCGAATGCTTAGTTTTACTTTATCTTCAATCTGATTTCCGTGGATAACACATTATTAAAAATCTTACTTAACGTAGGCAAACGTGTTGCGTATCAAACGGAAGTTATATTACTGACTCTCCAACTGGTCCGAAGACACACGGATAAATAATACTGAATAACCGATCCACCACAACAGCAACACTGGCGAGAACTTTTATTGAGTCCTATGGGCCATCACCAATCATGGTACAGCCCTTCCATAAGGAAGTACGTTTCGTCATCAATGGAAGGAGCCAGATTCCCACCTTTTCATGTGCTCTCTTGGGTGGTGAGAACCAGCCACCATTCCGGAAGCTTTTCATCCTCATTTCTAGGTGATCCACGGGGGGGATATGTACTAAACATAAGATAGGCCACCGTTAATTCATACCAGATTCCTGCTACTCGTTATAGCTGTTTTACGGACGATTTGTTTCCACTAAAGAATTTCGAGGCAATTACATAAAAGTATATTAAGTTTTCGACGTTGCCTGTAGTACGTCTTGATTATATTTCGCATTACTCAAAAAGTCAAATTTGTAGAAGTCAGCTGCTTTTTTCCCTCGTAACATATTTCCTAAAATTAGCTGAAAGGAAGAAAATCGCATTAATCTTTATGAAGGAAGTATTGTATTCGCACGCTTTTTAAAAATATAATGAACCAAATCATATTTGTAGTAACATTTCCATGAAAGCATACACTTGTATAACTTTCTCCAGGAAAAGGAATGAACATTTTAATGCAAAAGAAGGTGAACTGGAAAATGTCATTTAAATTGGTGTATAGTGATTTGTAAGGAAACTGCAAATCTAGAGTAATAAAAAATATTTTTAAATACGAAGCTCGACTGTATTTATTGCTTTTTTATTGAAAAAGCATGTTTTACATAAAAACACGAATAAAAAGATTAATAAAAATCCTCTACATCTTAACGAATGATTTATTTGCAGAGAAAAAAGTGTTGCATCTCTTTTGGATTCATTTTAAATTTCAAATTAGGAAATGTATTGATGGTTATTTGATGGTTATGCTACGGGAAAGTAAAACATTTCGAAACCATTACTTTCGAAACCATAAATTTGTCAAGTTTTTTCATATGTTTTCCAATTTTTTTTAATTACGTAGTTAATCTTTAATAATTAGAATTTTCATGCACTCGATAAAGCCGTGCTAAATAAATAATTGATTGCGTACGATTTTCAACATTAGAGAAAAGTAGTTTAGAAAGGGAAATTACTAAATTAAACTAGCAGAACCAAGTACAATATATCGACAATCAATATATCATTAAAAAATATTCGACTTTTTCGAAAGCTGTATAAAAAATAGATTCATTACACTAATTTTCCCTTCCAGTATCATAAAGTGCTTTTGGGTACTTTTTTCGATATTTCAGTTAAATAACGAACGCAATTTTGATGATAAATTTATTGAAGATACTCTATACGATAAAACATACAAGGCAGGAAACCCCCAAAATTATTAATTTTGGTATTATTTACTTTCTGAAACATATTAGCCGCTCTAAAACTTTCAGAGCTTAAGTACGAACATTTTTTTTTAATAAGACAAGTATGCCTAATCATCTGATCAGTGTTGAATTGTTTTTGTCAGAACCTATTGATTAATCTGGCGATTTATTATTAACTAATCTTAACTGCAGAAAAAGAGTTGCGCTAAATCGAGATTCTTCAAAAAAGGAAAGATCGTGAAAGCTAATTGGTCTAAATCAGCGTTTTTCAAAACAGTTATAATGAAATTAACGATAGGTTTTCTCAATTTTCAGGGGCAAATAATTATTTTGCTTTTTTCTTTGCACTCTTTGACCCTGGTTAATAAAACACATGGAGTTTTGATTACTTCAGGATAGTGTAATCAGTGCCAAAGTTGCTTACCCCCCTTAATCATCTAGTCCGTGCGTCATGTAGGCATTCAATTATTGCTTCTAAAATTTATAAACCAAATTTAAATAATTTCAACACGCTCACATTTAATACAAAATCTTTACAGATTATACAGGCACTTCAAATATTCTATCGATTTTAAATTGTCTTGTAATCATTTTATTAAAGACAATTTCGAAATGGAAGATAAATTAGATATTAAAGGCAAAACATTTAAAAGAAAAAACAATGGATACACAAGACCTCATAGATAACTTATAACTCGAGCAATTGAATTCTGTTACGTTATAAGCAAAATAGAGACATTTCCTTTCAGTATTTTGTACTTCAAAACCGATTTTCGACTGCTATTTTATAATATGAGATATTCTGACATTTGATTTTGATAGTCATAAAGTAACCTACACATTTGCTACAAATAGCATATTGAATTTTAAGTGAAGATACGTTTGCACAATATATTTTAAACGGATAAAATGAATCTAATAGTTATACATTTTTCTTTTCTGAGTGGAAAGAGTTGAACGTTTGAAGAGCGTTCAAATAATCAATTAAAATTTCATTTCGTTAAGTTGCCGCATGTCTGTGTTTTATAAACCAGAGCAAATATACTTGAGGTCAAGAGAGAAATTTACAAGTCTGAAAGGGCAAGAACCAAAGAAAGCTTAAATTATGAAAGTTTAGTTTATGGGAATTGAGAAATACGCTGAAGTGACAAAAGTCATGGGATAGCAATATGCAAATATACAGATGGCAGTAGAATCGCAGCGAAAAAGTATAAATGCGCAGTTCGTTTTCCAGAGCTTTCATTTGTGTTCAAGTTCTTCATGTGAACAGGTTTTTCGTGATTTATGGTGGCACGACGAGAATTAACTGACTTTGAACGTGGAATGTTAGTTGGAGCTAGACGCATGGGCCATTCCATTGCAGATATCGTTAGTGAATTCAATATTCCGAGATCCACAGTATCAAGAGTGTGCCGAGAGTATGAAATTTCAGGCATCACATCCCATCATGGACAGCGCAGTGGGCGACCACCTGCACTTAACGACCGAGACCGCCGACGTCTGTGTAGAATGGTCAATGTTAATAGACACGCAACACTTCGTCAAATAACTGCAGGAATAAATGTGGGACGTACGAGGGACGTGTCCGATAGGACTGTGCGGCGAAATTTGTCTTCCTTGGGCTAGACAGCAGAAGACCGATTCGAGTGCCTTTACTGACAGCACGACATCGCCTGCAGCGACTCTCCTGGGCTCGTGAGCATATCGACTGGTCCCTAGACCAATGGAAAACCGTGGCATGGTCAGGTGAGTCACGATTTCAGTTGTTACGAGCGGATGGTAGAGTTCGAGTGTGGCGCAGACCCCACGAAGCCATGGACCCAAACTGTCAGCAAGGCACTGTTCAAGCTGGTGGTGGCTACATAATGTTGTGGGCTGTTTTTACATGGCATGGACTCGGTCCTCTGGTGCAACTGAACCGATCATTGACTGGAAATGGTTATGCTCAGCTGCTTGCAGATCACTTGCAGCCATTCATGGACTTCACGTACCCAGACAACGATGGGATTTTTATGGATGACAATGCGCCATATCACCGGGTCAGAACTGTTCGCGATTGGTTTGAAGAACATTCCGGACAATTCCAGCGCATGATCTGGCCACCTAGATCGCCCGATATGAATCCCATCGAGCATTTATGGGACATGATTGAAAGGTCCGTTCGTGCCCAAACTCCTGCACCATTATGGACGTCTATACAGATAGCATAGCTCAATATTCCTGCAGAGGACTTCCAACGACTTGTGGACTCCATGACACGTCGAGTTGTTGCACTTCGCCGGGCAAAAGGAGGACCGACACGATATTAACAGTCATCCGATGACTTTTGTCACTTCAGTTAAAGGAGAGTTTTAACTTTGTATTCTAAACATAGTGCATTAGGAGATTTATGCATGAGAAATTTGCACATTTTTTTCTCTTAAAGGAGAGTTTTAACTTTAATTTCACCGAATCTTTTATCCTTCAAAAGTAGAAATTATGTTATTAACAGTATTAGTAAAAAGAAATGACTGAAAATACAACCTAAAATTAACAAGACAGAATTCATATCTGTATTCATATCAAATACGAATAAAATTGGAAAATATTTTTATATTCTTTATTTAACGATGGACAACAGACTTATTTAGTTCAAGAAATTAAAAAAAATCAATAGAGAGTGTGTATGTACTCTGCAGATGCCATACAAAGTAGAAAATATGTATTCTACTTTAAATAGGGTCAAGAGAGCAATTTACAAGTTTGAAATAGCAAGAACCAAAGAAAGTTTAAATTATAAAATTTTAGTTTATAAACTTTCAAAAGCTGTAAAACAGATTTAGAATTAACACAAGTTTACATACATCCCAGTTCATATTCATAAGCAATAGCTCATTTTATATATTTTGTTTGTTTTTTTATTAAATAGTGACGATAAACCTACATAAAAGTATATTTTATAATACGTAAAATTATAGTTTTATGAGAAAATATTGAAAGCTTAGTTTGGATCCAAAAATTCATCAATTCTTAATATTCTATGCAAAGCACATTTAAACCAGATTTTCTTTCATATAAATTGCTAAAATTAGTCTTGCAAAAAAATCGTTGATTGCATTATAGTAATACAAAATATAATTTTATAATTTCTAATTTGAAGCCAATGACGCATAAAAAATTTTCATGAATTCATTAAAAGTAGCACTATCAATTAAGAAAGGCTATATCTATGAGTGTTATTTTATTACTTCCTATCATAATACAACTGAAACATTTTGTACATTTTTTAGAAATTTTCAGTTAAAAATGCTATAAAAAAGAAACGACAATCATAGTATATGCAGAAATTTAAAATGAAAACAGTCTTCAAAAGATAGAATATTTCAAGATTTAATTCTATATATTTCATTTATATTTGAACGATGGAAAATTGTATTCTGAAGTATAAGAACCGATTTTTTTAATCGGTCGTTCAAACAGCAGACGTTAAGAAAATCTTAATAATCTTTATTAATATTTTTTGACCAGAAAATTAAAAGTTATTGTTAAGTAGGATAGAAGTTAACGAAGAAATGCAATGAAGAAATCATGAATTTGGATTTGAGCTCCGGCTGCTACAGTATGACTTAGCTAGAATGTGTTGAAGCAGTTTTTTTAAGGACGCTTAAAAAGCAAAGAACGTAGTTTCAAAGTTCAGTTATTGTCATGGCTTTTCTTTTTTGCTATTTTTTGCAATTCCTAATTTATCATTTTATTTTCTTTAACTCCCTTTTTTATTTCATGCATGGCTCGGATCAACAATCAGAAAGCAGTGCGCTTCGAAAACGTACATTTAATTGAAAATAGACCTCGATTCGCGATTGAAGGATTAAAGGATTCGATTAGTTTGGTTTAGTTACATTAAAGTTCCGTTTAATGAAACACTAGGGCTATTTTGAGACGGACCTCGTAATTTTGATCCGTGGTCAGATGATGAGGGCGGCACCTGAGTTGGCACTCCCCTTTCCACACCAACGGGATGATGTTTGGTCCTGACGGGCTTATGGTGAAATAGATCCCCTTACGCGGTGTTTCTTAGATGGAATCGAGTTTCGAACATCACAAGCCGAGTCGTCACCAGCAGACCACCGCGGCTGAAAGAATTCGATTATTAGAAGCCCTTTCGGTATTTCAATTTGATTATGGTCTAAATTGCTGTTGTGGGTTAAACACTCTTACTCTAGTGTGGTGCGGCAGTTGGCGAGTTGAGTGAAGTACTTTTCATCAGATTATGATCCAAAACTATTTTATCTGTCGCAAAGTAGAATTTTTGTAGCTTCGAATTGATTCGCCTACTGAATAAATCAAATAAAAATGCAGATTCTTGTTTGGCAATTTTATTCTAATCTGAAAAGTGAAAACTGATTGAATTTGATGAAATGGTTATTTTCTTAACTCATTTATTTAAGTGAAATTAAGTAGATTTAGTTCGTTAAATACATTTAAAGCGTTATTTTAATTTTTAATTTGTACATTATTTCGTTCATCCACAAGAATTTGTCTGTTCATTGCAACAGTAAAAAATCACAAGTAAAAAACTATTAAAACAACAACTATCACCACTAAGTATCAAAACTGATAAAGCAGCTGACTATTCTATTCAGATATCTCTATCCATAGAATTGATTCACTTCATTTTCAATTATCTTCAGAACTTGTACGCTTTTGTCCAATGCTAAAATTTGCATGTAGATGGTTTAAAGTTGGCCTTTATAAACAAAAGAAAGTATTTTAGAATCCTTGTTTTTTCCTTAACGGCACTGCTTTTATAAGAAAATTATTTTGCGAATTTCTTCGTATGGTGTGCCTTATTATTTCGATAAGAGTTTGGAGAAAACACAACGATTCCTTTTACTCTCTGACGTTTTATAAAATGTTCATATGCGCTTAGGACAAAACATAAAGTTTTCATTTATTTTTACTTCAGTTTTTGTTTCATATTTTTGATGGAGTTATTAGGAATTCTTTAATTAAAATTTTTTGTAGGTCTTAATTATATTCAATTAATTAAACAATATTGCAGAATTTTTATTTCATATTCCGATTATTTCAGCAATTGTAAGATAACGACAAAGACTTTCCTCGCAACTGCAACATTTGAGTGATGGTAATCAGGATAATGCAGTAGTTATGATGCTCGATCCAGACATCTATGTCCCAGACGTGTAACGACTATGTAGATGAATTATGATCCTCGTGAGTTCCACGATACCAACTATCGTCAGCACCTGTGGGTTTTCATGCATGCATAAAGGGTAAAAGCACTAATATTGACACTTTAAGGTAAATTTTCAAGTATCTAACCAATACATTTTTATTAATTCATATATTCTTATGTTTCGAAGTGTTTCACACCCTCCCATGATAATTTTATACATAGATTTCTGTTTTAGATTTTGTATAAGACCGGGAATTCGTGGTCAGTTAATTGAGGTTTAAATGGGGCAAAATTTAAAATCCTAAGTGACCCCAAGCATTTTTAAATTATATTACATTTACAAGTGTCAATAATTGGTGATATTTCAATAATAGGTGCGCCTACCCTAAGTTGATATTTGGTACTTCATACACAGAAAGTCGAAATTTGGAGCACCGCCTCAGCACCAAATGAACACAAGTCCTCATATTTGTAGGAACGCCCTATTTCAGGCAATACTCATCTCCATTAAGGTGCCCATTAATATAAGAGTAAATTATTGGCAACGTACTTCGAAATAGTATTGTGTTTGGCAGATGATCTTATTTCAGAAAATTAATTCAGTTTCAATACAAAAAATTGCGATTTTTATTTCTGAAAAATTTATATTTGAAATGAAAGTAACGTCAAAAAGTATTTTTATTGAAACTATAGTTGATTTGACTCCACAAATAAGAATTATGTGCTTCGTAGTATAGCAAATAAATCAGTTACTTGTTTATTTATCCCTTGCACGGCAGTCATGGCACTTTTCTTCCGATCGACTGAAATTTTTTTTCACGTAAAACTATAATTGTAGTCTCAATATTACGTACAAATATAATTTAAGTCAATGCGTTTGCATGCATGCAAAAGAACAAACCGACAGAGGTCAACTTTTGTCCAATTTGGTTCAAAATTTAATAAGGATCGACGTTTTAACTGTTAAACATGGGTACCAAATTTTATTTATATAGCTCTTTACGCTTAGTAATTGGGTTCACTTGTACGCGGACAGTCAGATAGCTATAATATCTATGTATGCATGGATTTCGTTTAAAATTTGATAGAAATCTACAAATTTGATGTCTTCCATAGGTCAAATTTTACTCGTTCCATGCAAGGCGTTCTTGAGTTAATATGATCACAGACAGACAAACGGGATTCTAAAAATGTGTTTTCGGAACTCAGAGAGGTTTCAAGATTTATCAGAATCTTATATTCGAATTTTTTAAAATGATAATAATGCTTCTTTGTATTTTTTATAAATGAGAAAGTAAATGATACGAGATACGCTACTCTACAAATTATGTTTTATCACTCTCAACAGCAATTATTTATGCGTATCTAATATAAATATGATTCATACATGCAAAATATTGCAATTTTTTGCTTTTTTGACAAAAAGGAAATCTTTAATTCAGATCCACGATGAATAAAATATTTATACTTTGTAGGAATCTGAGAGTTTATTTGTGTATGAGAATTAGCAAAAAATATACACAACTGAAACATATTTTCTGTTGAAAAGTTATGACAACTTTCATTTTGCCGATTTTTTACTGAATATATTACGCTTATGCAACTTTTCATTTTCTGTTTCAGATTTCATTTTCATCTCTGTAAATTCTCAGTTTATTTGGTGGAAGAATGGAACTTCAATCTTTGACAAATAAAGCAAGAAATCTGTTGTCAACTATATATACTGACTTTTGAAGACTTGATTTTTCATTTTCAGAGTTTTAAGCACATTTTTGAAAAAAAAAAAAAAAAAAAAAGAGAAAACTATTCACAGCAATCTAAGACTTTTTGATACGATTCGAGAGACTTTTTAGAAGAGTAAATCATCTACGAATGTAAAATGGTATTTTTAGAACATTCTATTTAAAAGACATTTGTCAGAATATTTTTTAAATATTTGTCTGCTCCATTATAGAGTGCTTTTATAACTGTAAGATGGGGAAATATGTGATTTTGACAGTATGTAACGGGTAAAATTTTATCATTATACATTACGTAAAGATTTTAGTCATAAAAAAGAAGCTGCAAAGTACGGACAAAAGATTTTTATAACCCTAGTATTTCTCAATACTTTAAAAATTGTTTATTGACTGTCAGTTCACCTATTCTGTTTATATTAAAGATAATATGATAAAAATAGATTCTGAAATCCTTTAATTGCTTTTCTTAATATTTTTTAAAGGGAACCCCTCTTTTACTTTCTCGGAAATGAAAAAGAAAATATTTTAATCGCCAAAAAATCGAATTCAAGATTTTTACTGAAATCTTCGGAGTTTATGGTATATGTACTATTAAAAGATTGTAAAAGTTGTTAAATCAAAAACGTAATGGCTTAAAATATGAAATTGGATATGCAATTTACGAATATAATTGCTTTTGTGTGTCAGTATTGGTTTCAACCAGTATGAAAAAAAGTCATCCAAAATACACAAGTCGTTTTCTTGTTCTTGCGCATTAATCGACCCAAAAATATCATATTAATAGTAATTTCCGTACTTATTATCTGCAAAATGGATGCAGTTAATAATAATATAGTTCATTTCTTACAGAGTATCCGAGAAAGTTTCGGGATAGTTAAATAATAATAATAATGTAAAAAAATTCGAAATATGAGCATAGTTTTATTCTTGAAGAAAAGAAATAAGCAGGAATGGTCTCCACAATCTTTTTTGCATACTTCTTAATAATGATTGCATTTCATCTCTTTTCGATATGGGCACTGAAGACCTTGGAAAAGGTCATGAACGCCACAAATGAGCAGTTTTATTTTTAGATACCTCCGTATAAGCATTTTGCACTTCGCAGTACATGGAAGAAAGTCAAGTATGTATTTTTCAATCGATAAAAATTTCACACAGAAATATAATTTTGGTTATAAAATCAAATACAGTCGATTCCGGTTAATCGGACCACATCGAGACACGATCATTTTGGTCCTAATAACCGGCTGGTCCGATAACACGAACATGCCCTATGTTACAAGACGAGACGTGCAATACGTAACATATTAAAATGTCATTATGACCTTTATTATGCCGCACACGTCTATGGTGAACATACAATACTGTTGCTTATGAACTTTATTCATTGAAAAATAATTTCCAAACAAATTCTTCGAAACGATCTACACGATACTCATCATGCGAAGCACAATAAAAAAAATTCTTATCGAATTCCAGTCAACGTTTGAAGAACTTACTACCGAGGTGCCCGTTCTAAGTGCTTGCTCACCTCTCGCTGGTTCTTTTCCCTTTCGACTTCTGCTGTACACAGGCGACTTGTGGCTTCTTTTTCATCTTCCCTGCCACGTTCTTTGGTCCGTTTAAATGGAATTTTGGTTCAAATAAGTGAATAATATTAGGCTTATGTACATAGGATTTTTTTCGGTTCTTTAAGATTCGGTCCGAATAAGCGGCTGGTCCGATTATCCGGTGGTCCAATTAACCGGATTGGACTGTATTTAATTTTATCAATTTAAGGTATTGATATTTTGAGTTGTCGTGTTTATGTGCATGCAAATGCATAGTACGTCAGATAATTAACTCTTTTTTTAATTTGTTTCAAATTTTGATGCCCTTAAGAAGCTTAAACCTCTCTTTAGATGGATGCTTAAACTCTGAAAACTAATTTATTTTATGTGCGTATTTACGTTGCGTAAGCATCGAATCTTTCACCCAGAGAAAACAGACTTCCTTGAGTGGAATTTGCTCAAGATTTGATGTAATACTGCAGTATGAAAGATCACATACCAAATTTTATAAATATAGCTAAAAGTCTTTTTGAGTTATCGTGTTCACAGGCAAACATATATGCATACAGACATAATTCCTAGAACTGAGGGAGGTCTGATAAATGGAGATTCGTCAAACATTTGACTTATAATTCTTTGACGATTGCAATGTTTTTCTTTTATACGCTTCGTACACAATAAGAAAAATAAATTATCTTGTCCCTAGCAGAAGTTTTAGCATTGAGTTCATGATAATTAAAAAAGCATTGTGATCCTATATGTCTTTCTCAAACGGAAGTAACATTAGCAGAGACTTACTTATGTTTATGATATAGCTTAAATGAGAAGAAACAGTTATTTTGAAAAGTGATAAAAAAATAGCCTATAATTCTGCCATTTGGTTAAAAGTTAATTTCGATTTTTCTTGGAGAATTTAAAGATTGCTGCAGCAAACTGGTTTTTACTTAATTTATATTTTTCAGTAAGTTTGGGCACTTTATTTTTTTCTCTCGTATTTTAAGATTCAAATAATCTTAATCTGATTCGAATTTCTCACATTGTTCTATATATTTAAAAAATAAATATCTGTAGAAATGAAGGACAAAACTCTTTCCTAAAATTCTCTTCATAGACGAATCTCCTCATAGATTTAAATGAGACGTTCCTCACTTTAAACTAAGTGAACAAGTTTATATTTCTTAAGCGGTCAAGGGTGAAAAACTAAAAACACTGATTTTTAAAAACCTCAAAAGAGTAAACGGAATCCAAATTTCTTACAAATTAAATAGTTTTGATGAGCATCGAAATTAATTACTGTCATACATAAAAACATAAAATTAGTAACTATCATACATACATAAAATTACATAAAATTAGTAACTATCACCTTCTTGGAGAAAAGGTCAGTAAATATTTTTTATATGAATGTATAATAAGTTTGCAAGTGCTTTATGTAAAAAGAGAGGACATTATTAGCCTTTTAAAAATTTCAGTATTTCAAATTTTAATATTATGCTAACTAGTTTCAAATAACTTTTGAGTGCTTAACCAACAAGAAAATGCTCGACGCGTTTGACAAGATTTAATTAAATTTCAGATAGCTTTATTTACAATAATTCCAGAAACATGTTTTGTACAGGGGGAAAAATAAGAAAATAGAAATAAATAAATGTAAAAATGATAAAATCCTGCTAATGATCTGAATATTTTCATTATTCAAACATTAGATGTATTGATAGATTCAATTAACTTATGATTTAAATGTAAAATTTAAATAATTTTAGTATTACAACTGAAATGAATGAGTTCATTTAATATGAATAAGTCATGACTGAAATGAAATGTTATGGAATTCTAAAAAAACATTTTAGAGTATTCATTTAAAAACATTCTTTAAATTCAAGTTTAAAAAGTGAAATACGCTATGATAAATTTATTTATCATAGCATATTTTTATGTTTTAAGGCTACAAAAATTTAAAGTTAAATGATATTTTAGTTATCAGCACTATGTATAGCAATCCTAATAAATCTTTTTCTCTCGAGCCAAGGAGATAATTTTATTTCCTTTTAATTAATCACTATATAATTCGAAGGAAAATTCAAAAGTTAACATGAAAATAAAATTGAACTAAAGCAAGAAATTAGACGATATAAAAAACGTTTTTGAAAAATAAATTTTTCTCCAAAAGTTAAATGACCTTAATTCTTTTTCTGAAGATCGATTCTTTCATATTTTCGATAAAGTAGACGTTGAAAGCATTTATGATATAACTCACCCCTTTTCTCTAGACTAATTGCTCAAGACTTAAATATCGTAGACATTTTAATCAAGAAAGATTTCAGATCAGATAAATGTTAATTAAAATACATTTTAATATAATCATTTCTTTGAAGATAGAGAATTAAAACTGATAAACGTCTTAATCATTTTTTAGCACTATTACTAAAAGTAGAAACCAGAGATGATACATTAAAAAAAACAAAAAATTAGAGTCAAATTTGTAACATTTTTAGCTCTTTGAAAGAAAAATGAAAAACTGTGAATAAGTTTTTGAATTATTTATTAAATAAATGGCATCCTTGTAATATTTAAATTATTAAAAATGACAAACATTAAATTTTGAAATAACAGAAATTAACACTTCTGCAAAATGCTTAAGCATGCTTATGCTATGTAATAAGGGAGTCTTTGAACATGCTCAGCTATTTAATACACATAAAACTGCAGAGATACACTAAGTTTCTAGGCACGAATTCATCATATTTAGATATTTGATAATATATAGAATCTTGGGTTGAGTGGCTTTTGGACATTCGTCTGAGCTAAAGTCTTATTACTCATCCGCAATTTCGTTTAAAAGAAATTGTTAGAAAGATTCCAGCACTTTTTCAATGCACTTTCAATCAGTTTGGTCATTTAGTTTCAGGACTTTGCATCTGGGTTGTTTCTGATAAATATTTGAAGAAGTAACTAACATACTTTTCGCATCTCATAGTTTAAACGGTATAATACAATCAAAAGTATTACCTCACAGAGAGATAAATGTTAAGAAATTAAAAACAACAACAACATTTTTTAAGGCAAGTTTGCTGACAATATTTTTTATATTATAACGATGAATTATATACTACTAGTAAGATCATTATTAGGTAGCTGGTAGTAATTACAAACTACTAGTGTGGTAAGTGATATTTAAATTTCAATGGATATATAATTTTATTGCAGAAGAGAACAGTCAATTATTCAAGCTAAAGTTAAAAAAAATTTGTAAATTTTTTTCAGGTACTTTCGAATGATTATCAATAAGGTTATTTACAAATAATCATGAGAAAATTTTTTAAACAAATAACAGCACATCTTATATATGATTGATTCTAAGAATGATTTGTGTTTGGTCACTTTTATACATCTAATTGATTCATCTACTTTGAACATACTTTTATGTTATAAATCTAACCCTATTTTTAATTCTAACATAGTTTTAAATATGTTTACAAAACTATTTAAAAGCAACTTTCTAAATTGAATTATAAACTGAGGCTAATGATTATATAAAGATTTTATTTTTAGGAAAAGTCATGTTTACTCTTCCCTTTATAATTATCAGAAAGTAAGCCTAAAATAAAAAAACTCTTACGAAATTCTAGATGCTATAATGGGCGTTTCATTTGCTAATTGCATGAAATGGGATGTTGTTTACAATTTCTTCTCACACAGCTAAAATAATTAAGTTCCCTTTCGAATGATTAAAGTCATGTTGCATAATTTATTCCTAAAGTTACGCAATATATTGCAGAAAAATCTGGCATAGGAAATTTTTTTTACATAAACTAATTAATTAAAAAAAAACTCTTGTAAGATTTTCTATAAGTTACGTCAAATGCGTAAACATTATATTTATGATTCTCTCATCTTTTTCTTCACAGTATTTTACATAACCTCAAATGTTTGAGCTGATTTATTTATTCAGTTTTACAGGAATCTGATAGCGAAATCTCCTCTTCTAAAATTGAAGACTTTGTCTTTCTTAGAATTACGCAATAGCCTTCATTCGTTTTCATCAATATGGAAATTCCACTATTAGTCAGTTGAGTTACTTTTCCTAATTCGTTTTATAATAAATGCGCATAATTTATTTTCTTGCGTAAGGACATTTGCAATTCGTTAAGCAGTTCTCTTTGTTATGAGATGTAAGTAAATTTTTAAAGCGAAATAAACAACGAATCGTATATTTTGATAAGAAAGTAACACCTTGCTAAATTAAAACCTAATAGCTTTTACTCAATCGTAGAATAACACTTGCTAGTCTTTGTCAAACTGTTAAAGAGTCAAGGTCTCCAAAATGATGATATAAATGTTTATTATTTGAATGTTGAAATGTTATTACAAAGAAATAATATAAATGTTTATTTTTTGTGTGTAGATTTTTGCATAAATACCAAGCATCGATCAATCTTATTTTAAAAGTAAAAAATATCCGATTTTAAAGTAGAACTAAATATCTATATAAGATGTATTACTCGAGGAAACGGCAAAAAAGAAAAAAAAATATTATAAAAAATTTTTTGTATACGAAATATAGAGGAAGTATTTTACTCATTAAAAACAGATTTGGGTAAGTCTCCATGCTTCAGACCTTCCTGAGTTTAAAGAATTCATTTTTGGCATATTTATATGTGAATACGAAAAAAAAGTGTTGATCTACACGCGTGAAATTTGGTATACGGATTTAAAGCTATCTTTGTAGATTTCCATCAAATTTTCAACTAAATCCATGTACAGGAAGTTTTTTGTTTGGAAGCTAAAATTTGGTATGAAGATTTAGCATTTAAAAAGTAATTTTTTTGAAATCAAATTTCGACAAATTTCAAATCTGTTTAAAGATTGAGAATTTTTTTATCTGTATTTACTTTTGCATATGTTAAGTACCATAATTCATAAATAAATGACTTAAATGAATGAATTTTGGTATGTGACAACAATTGTAGTACCTTATCAAATTTTGGTTTTAATCGGTCCGAAAACAGTGTCAAAATTATATTCATTAGACTCAATATTAGATTAAATTCATTCACTGATTTAATAAAAATATCCGATTTCCGCCAAAGATCTATATTTAATAGATATTACTCACCAAGTACCATAAAATGCTTTTTTAGCCTTACTCAGCGTTCAAATTGTATGCGATAAAGGACGAAGAGTTCTCTATTAGAAAGTACATGGAAAAGTTATGAGGAAACTATTCCGGTTTGTTCCGTAAAAGAAATATTTCTTATATGATAAAATGACATAGCCATTTACGGATCATTAATACTTTGAATTGAAACATTAGAAAATGCGCAAACGTGATTTTTAAAAGGAGGTTTGAGGATAAATTAAATTGATAAATTAGTTAAATTCAGGATAATTAAAGATTCCCCTTCCCCACAAAACTTCATAATATGTATAAAAACTAAATAATAAATAGGAATGAAAAATGTAAAATAATAAAATAAAAAAAATATTTTGCAGAACAGTAGAAAAAGTTCTCTTTTTTAACAATATGCTTTTGTAAAACATTAAAAAATTGTATATTTATATTAGTCAACAGGAATAAAAAATTTATTTTAAAAGTTTTGTTTTTGACATGTTAATTATTGATGCTGTTGGAAGAAATTATTAGAAACTAGACGCCTTTGGCGACCAGCTGGTTCGCCATGAGTAATGCGTTCTAAAATTTTCAATTAAATCACATATTCATTAGCCTTGAAGTAATTCCGGGCATTTATTGGCCTGAAATGAATATTTTCTTTAAGATGAAGGACGGAAAGTTCTAAAAGAACCCGTTTTCTTGATAATATTCTTTAATTTTATAAATCAGAGTTTTAATTATCGGTTATGCTTCCAAAATATTAAAAATGTATTTTTCGGTGATGTTGCCAAAATATTAAATATGTTTTTTGAAAGAAAGCGAAAAAGCGAAAAAAAATTATTAAATTAATGATACAGATATTGCAAACGATTATAGAAATATGCCATTAGGTCGGGAGTTCAATGCATATCCTGTCTAAATTCAATCAGGTTTACCGTAAATAAAGAAGATTTATTGAATTAATCATTTAGATATTGCAAACGATAATAGAATCCTTTGCCTTGCATTTATTTTTTAGAAAGTATCACTTTTTATATTTATGTTATTTTATCCAGTCACGTGCTGAAAGTACCATTTCTTTAGACTTGATTTACGATGATAGTTTTTTTTATTATTATTTGAACTTCCGTCCTTGTTTTCTTTTCTTTTATCCGGTCACGTGATCAAAAAAACATAGTTAAAATATTTCTTTAAAAATTCGTTAAAAATAGAGGTTTAAGTTATACATTAAAACACTGACACCATTAGAAAGCTAATTTTTTTATCTTTAAATTGATGTAACAATCATGTTTGTCCGATAATATTTTCGGAAGTTATAGCGGAAAAACGTCGAAATTTCGCTTAAATTTTAATTAATTCAAATTCTAATTAAAAATTCGAAAAAAGGGCTCCGAGGTGCGCATTCCCGACCTCCAAGGTATACATATACCAAATTTGGTAGCTGTAGGTCCAACGGTCTGGCCTGTAGAGCGCCAACACATACGCACAACACACACACACACACACACACACACACACACACACACACACACACACACACACACACACACACACACATTGAGTTTTATTATAACTATAGATGAATTTACACTTTTATTGAAACTAAAACTGAATTGTAATTTTTAAAGGGAAAAGTATAGTGTAATTCAAAATAAATAAAGTTTTATCTTCATTATTATAATAAATTTAAATTCATACCTGACAAATCAATTTGTAAAAATTAATCCAGATATTGAGCCTTTTATTATACACTGATGGAAAAAAAAATTCCAACACCAAGAAGTTTTAGGAATACATTTGTCTAGGTAACATATTTAATTGATTAAAGTTTCAAGATAACAGGTAGAGCCATTTCAAATGTGAAATGTTGGTACATTAGTAACCGGTGTAACCGCCAGAATTTTGAATGCAAGCATGCAAACGTGCATGCATTGTGTCGTACAGCTGTCGGATATCCGTTTGTGGGATGGAGTTCCATGCCTGTTGCACTTAGGTGGTCAATGCAAGGACGGTTAATGCTGGTTGTGGATGGCATTGGAGTTGTCTTCCAATGATGTCCCATATGTGCTCGATTGGAGAAAGATCTGGTGATCTAGCAGGCCAAGGCAACATATCGACATTCTGTAGAGCATGTTGGGTTACAGCAGCGGTATGAGGGCGAGCGTTATCTTGTTGGAAAACACCCCCTTGAATGCTTTTCATGAATGGCAGCATAACAGGTTGTATCACTAAACTGACGTACAAATTTGCAGTCAGGGTGCGTGGGACAACCACGAGAGTGCTCCTGCTGTCATACGAAATTGCTCCCCAAACCATAACTCCAGGAGTAGGCCCTGTGTGTCTAGGCCGCAGACAGGTCACTAGCAGGCGTTCACCTGGCCTCCTTCTAACCAACAAATGGCTATCACTGCGACCGAGGCAGAACCGGCTTTCATCAGTAAACACAACAGATCTCCACTCCGTCCTCCAATGAGCTCTAGCTTCACACCACTCACGTCGCAAACTGCAGTGGTTTGGAGTCAGTGGAATGCACTGTACAGGACGTCTGGCTCGGAGCTGTCCTTGAAGTAACCGATTTGTAACAGTTCGTTGTGTCACTGTGGTGCCAACTGCAGCTCGAATTTCAGCTGAAGACGCAGTACGATTAGCCACAGCCATACGCCGAATACGACGGTCTTTCCTCTCAGTAGTACCACGTGGCCACCCGGAACCTGGTCTTCTTGAGGCAGTACCTTCCCTTGACCACTGCCGCCAATACTCATGCACAGTGGATACATTCCTGCCAAGTCTTTCAGCAATATCGCGGAAAGAAAACCCACCTTCTCGTAGCCCTACAACACGACCTCGTTCAAACTCAGTGAGCTGTTGATAATGGCTTCTTCGTCTTCTCAGAGGCATCCTTGACTAACATTAACCCACTACTTCAAATCTCAATTGTAAATAACGATCACGAACCTTACAGCGCTTATTTAAAGCAA